>OX465090.1:677400-1390471 GCA_949987675.1 Chymomyza fuscimana | reverse complement strand
TAGATTAAGTTTGCCTTTCTCCATATTTGTTTCCTCAACTTTTAGTTCTTTTCTGATGGCCGAAACGAATTCATTCGCGCTTTTGGAGCTTCTGAACAACTCAAATAATTTTAAGTTTTCCAAAGACATCGTTACACTTATAAAATCAATGCTTGCGAATTATATTTAAAAATACTTTCACTGCAATACGTGATCTTGTAAAGTCAAAACCAGACTATGATATTTCAGAAATATTCAGGCAAATATATACAGAGTTTAACCCTATATCCACAAGCCTAACAGGTAAAAAAGTAGTTGCATTAAATGTTTTTAGTTGATACCTAACATTATAAAGGGAAAGGTTACATCCCTATCCGTATGATTTCAGTTCAACTACCTAAACATGCAAAAAATTTGAATTTGTCTTAATAATAATTAATCTTCCTTTTTTGAAATGTCACAGGTAGGTGCTTTTTTATTGTCAAATACAAATATAAGCAAACATCTCTTAATTTAGTGGATACATCTACTGCGTGTTCTTCTTCTTCTACCTGCGGTAGCATTTTTTGCAGTTGGGTTTCTGCACTTCTAGTGGCTTTACAGCCAAAGGTGGATAAAGGTAGACGAAAACTTTATAGAGTAGGTAAATAAATTGATAACAAAACCATTTATGTTAAATTGAAGAAATGTAAAAATATGTAATTTAAAATATTTTCTTCCAAAGTTGAAAAAGTGGTCCAAATATAGTGGTTCAGTTAAACGGAAGTATTGAAAAACCCATAAAATATATGAAGTCATTTTTTTTTTCTTGTATGTTTAAATTTCATGTACCTTTTTATAGAAACTAAGAAAATAGGGATTGGTTGCGTAGTTTTACCACAAAACAATCTTAAACACGAATTTTTATTCCAAAAATTGCGATTTTTTTCAAAGTTGAAAATATACTCCACTTTGAGCGGCTGTAGCAACTAAACTATTCATCCGAATTGAATAAAATTTTTATTTTCTTGATCCCTGGGAAATTCTAAATCAGATGCATGTATTACATTTAGAAAATGGTTACATCGCAAAATCGATTTTTGCAACGCTTTTGCGGCTGCCGTGCCACTGTGACGCGTCGGGGACCCCCCCAAAGTTACCCAAAATAAAATTTTTTTCAGAAAAAAAGTGCAGGGTATTACACTGTCGGGCACCGCCTCGACTGTATCACGTTTTTTTATTTTCTTAAAGTGCACAACAAACTTGCCTTACAAAGCTAGTTCGATCGAAAAAAAAATAAAAATCCAAGCAGCTTAAGTAAAAAAACCTTTCTTTCAATATCTGCATAAACAATCGAATCATCCATCGAAAACTTTTTTTTCGAGGTCTTTTAAAAACAGCTCTACGGGAGCTATATAATATAACCCCTACATCAAAAAAAATTAAATAAACTAGTCTCCTATGGAATAATAAGGAATCTAATCTGGACATCGACTTCTCTAGTCGCCCTGATCATACTTTAGGTAACTTGGGGGTTTGTCTGCGATGACTCCTTCTACATGTTACATACATTTTCGGCTTGCACAAACACAATATACCCTTTGTACCATACGGTACAGGGTATAAAAACGTTTTTTTGACCGATTGGTCCTATGGGAGCTATATGATATAGTCAACCGATTTTGATAAAATTTGGTACAGTATTGAAGATCCCTAAAAAACTTCCGAATGCCAAATTTGGTTACAATATCTTCACAAAACATACGAAACACAACGAATTTTGTAGAAAAAAGGTTTTTTTGACCGATTGGTCCTATGGGAGCTATATGATATAGTCAACCGATTTTGATAAAATTTGGTATAGTGTTGAAGATCCCTAAAAAATTCCGAATGCCAAATTTGATTACAATATCTTCACAAAACAAAAGAAACACAACGAATTTTGTAGAAAAAAGGTTTTTTTGACCGATTGGTCCTATGGGAGCTATATGATATAGTCAACCGGTTTTGATCAAATTTGGTACAGTGTTGAAGATCTCTAAAAAACTTCCGAATGCCAAATTTGGTTACAATATCTTCTCAAAACAAACGAAACACGACGAATTTTGTAGAAAAAAGGTTTTTTTGACCGATTGGTCCTATGGGAGCTATATGATATAGTCAACCGATTTTGATAAAATTTGATACAGTGTTGAAGATCCCTAAAAAACTTCCGAATGCCAAATTTGGTTACAATATCTTCACAAAACAAACGAAACACAACGAATTTTGTAGAAAAAAGGTTTTTTTGACCGATTGGTCCTATGGGAGCTATATGATATAGTCAACCGATTTTGATAAAATTTGGTACAGTGTTGAAGATCCCTAAAAAACTTCCGAATGCCAAATTTGGTTACAATATCTTCACAAACAAACGAAACACAGCGAATTTTGTAGAAAAAACGTTTTTTTGACCGATTGGTCCTATGGGAGCTATATGATATAGTCAACCGATTTTGATAAAATTTGGTACAGTGTTGAAGATCCCTAAAAAACTTCCGAATGCCAAATTTGGTTACAATATCTTCACAAAACAAACGAAACACAACGAATTTTGTAGAAAAAAGGTTTTTTTGACCGATTGGTCCTATGGGAGCTATATGATATAGTCAACCGATTTTAATAAAATTTGGTACAGTGCTTAGAAACTCTAAAAAACGATTGAGTGCCAAATTTGGTTACGATATCTTCACAAACAAACGAATTATCTATCTAAAACTTTTGGTTTTTTTCGAGGTCCTCTGAATCACCCCTATGGGAGCTATATAATATAACCCCGATATCAAAAAAATAAAATAAACTAGTCTCCCCTGACATAATAGCGCATCTAATCTAAAAATTTGGTTGTTCTAGGTCTTACCGTCTCTGAGATCTAGGCGTTCATACAGACAGACGGACAGCCGTGCTCCGGAAACCGAATCCGCATGTTTTATTCGGATTCGTTTTGAAACCGAATGTTTGGTTCTCCCGTATCCACCAAATCGAATTTTTCATGTGCTTTGAAACCGAATGGTATGTTGCATGTGGAATTAAAACGAATCGCCAAAATAGGATTAAAAAAGCACGCATTTTATATTGAAATAATTTTTTAAATATTCTTTGATATTCTTAGATTCTATTTATGCTAACTTTAAGTTGAATATTTATTGACATTTACTGTTAATAATTTTTTTTTGACTCAACAAAAATAGCTAAGTCTTGTTTAATTTCAATAAATATTGTTGCTAAAGTAATACTTTTATTGTGTTATTTTATTTAATATTCAAAATAAGAAAAAACTAGCAATATTTTAATGAAAATTAAATGTAAACAACATGTATGTACTTATAAAAAGATGCAAGACTGCGGCAGCCATGTCAGCTGTTTTGTATCAAACAAAAATTTCGCGTCAACAAACAGAATTTAAGTACATATTTAATCAAAAGAATTTAATGCTAAAAAATATATTTATTGCAGGGGAAATCACAAAAGCAGCGAGTAGGACATGATTCTTCCATAATCTTACGCCTTCTTTTAGCTTCAAAACTACCAATTGACAAAATAAATGACATTTTTGCAATGTTTAGCAAATTTTTAACAAATGGCAGTCAGCTGGTTACACCACACATATGTAAATTTATCGATATAAATGAGGGAAATATACAAATGTATCGAAAATAAAAAAGGAAATTATCGACAAAAAATTCGGATTCCGGAGCACGCAAAACCGAATCCGAATAAAATTGTTCGGATTAAATTTTTCTGATTCCGGAGCACGCCTGATTATCAATCATTTACAATTCTTAAATTATAGACTTAGATTGAAAATTTACAGATTTTTTAATTATATACATGTGTTTAACTTAAATGTTCATTGTAAAGTAATTTTAGGTAGCAACGTTATTATTAATTTTCCTGAAAATAAATAACACAAGTAATTTTTTATATTGTATTTGTTTGGTCATATCATGAGCCCTTACAACAGGGATGTCCAGGCCCATTGCTCATCTGGCTCTTTTTGTTTTTGTAATGGCTCTTAGGCATAGGCAGCGATGCGCTTGTACATGCACGGCCCTAACTGTATATCACCCAGTGCCAATGCAAATTACAAAAACAATTTCGAGCGTTCTCTCACTTACTCTCTGTTACTCTCTTTGCTCTCTGATCTCGTGTGCACAAAAACAACCCTTGCGTATATTTGTTGTTGGCCCACAGATTTTCAATGTAATTTGTTATTGCTTTTCGTTTGAGCATGCACTCACAAAAATCGGTATGAGATTCTTTCGCTGTTTTTTAGGAAACTTGTTAAATGGGACTTTTAAGGCGTTGCTTGCAAACAAAAACTAGTTATGGCCCTGTACCTTTCGGTACAAAGGGTATACTAGATTTATGCAATGTATATAACAGACAGATGGTGGCTATAGGTAAAAACATATGAATGGAATATATATTTTTTGGAAAATCCGGTGGTAATAAAACAAACTTGCACGTGGTAGCTTTTACGGACGATACCACCTTATATTATTCCACCATGAGCGGCGGTGGGCACGCCTTGGCTCTTTTTGCTCCGAGTGCTCTTTCCGTTATGTCAGACGCACACGAGAATTAAAAAAAAACACAATGTGCGAGTTTTATGGCCCTACTCGAGGATGCTTAGGCGACCGTAACGGGGCTTTTTATTAGTGCTCGCTGACTAAAATTTCGCACAAGTACACTGAGCACAGAAATATAGTTACTTTGGCAACTGTAAGACCGAGTAATTTTTTTGGTAATTTAAAATTGTCATATAAACTCATATGCCTTCGCTATGTCTTCGAATGTGTCGAACGGGGCTTTTTATTAGTGCTCGCAAGAGTTTACAATAACAAATTACACACAGTCGACTCGCAGCGACTTGGTTTTATGGCCCTACTCGAGAATTGCTTGTGGGACCGTAACAGGACTTTTTTTCTTGATGTTGTTGTAGGGCTCTTTCCGTTATTTTTCGTGCCCACCGCTGGTCATTAGTATAAATATGTAAATTACTCTCCGTTAACATCGCTTACTGCCAAGATCATATATAGTTAGTCCACGAACAAGTTGTCGAGCTTACAAGCTATTATACGCTATATTTACATAAAACAATTAACATTAAACAATCATACAAAGAACATTTATAAACTACACATTTACGTTAATACATACACTGTACACGAAACATACTTGAATACAATACAACATTTAAACCTAACCTAAACCGTGTACTTACATTTATAAAATACGCAAACAGTATTTATAAAACGGAAAAAAAGACAAGTTATATGTACTTATAGAACTGAAAATAAAATAAAAACAACTATTTGAAATACATATTAAGCTGAAAATAAATAATGCAAGTTATTTGGTGTACATTCCTATACAACTTAAAACAAAAAAAAAGCTATTTGTTTTATATATTGTATAAGTTGAAAATAAAAGATGGCGTACGTTAAAGTCTGGCGCGGACGACTTTAGGATATCCCGTTAGGATAGCCTGCAATAAAATCCGGTATATTGCTTAAGAACACCAAAATACATTTGATTGCCAAATTAGGTTACGATACCTTCATAAACAACCAAAAACTGACGAATTTTGAACCAAAAATGTTTTTTTGACCGATCGTTCCTATTGGAGCTAGATGATATAGTCAACCGATTTTGATCAAATTTGCTGGAGTGCTTGGGTACTCTAAAAAACTTCTGAATGCCAAATTTGGTTATAATATATTCACAAACAAACGAAACAACGAATTTTGTACAAAAAACGATTTTTTGACCGATTGGTCCTATGGGAGCTATATGATATAGTCAACCGATTTTGATAAAATTTGGTACAGTGTTGAAGATCCCTAAAAAACTTCCGAATGCCAAATTTGGTTACAATATCTTCACAAACAAACGAAACACAGCGAATTTTGTAGAAAAAACGTTTTTTTGACCGATTGGTCCTATGGGAGCTATATGATATAGTCAACCGATTTTGATAAAATTTGGTACAGTGTTGAAGATTCCTAAAAAACTTCCGAATGCCAAATTTGGTTACAATATCTTCACAAACAAACGAAACACAACGAATTTTGTAGAAAAAAGGTTTTTTTTGACCGATTGGTCCTATGGGTGCTATATGATATAGTCAACCGATTTTGATAAAATTTGGTACAGTGTTGAAGATCCCTAAAAAACTTCCGAATGCCAAATTTGGTTACAATATCTTTACAAACAAACGAAACACAACGAATTTTGTAGAAAAAAGGTTTTTTTGACCGATTGGTCCTATGGGAGCTATATGATATAGTCAACCGATTTTAATAAAATTTGGTACAGTGCTTGGGAACTCTAAAACGATTGAGTGCCAAATTTGGTTACGATATCTTCATAAACAAACGAATTGTCCATCTAAAATGTTTTTTTTTTTTCGAGGTCCTCTGAAACACCCCTATGGGAGCTATATAATATAACCCCGATATCAAAAAAATAAAATAAACATGTCTCCTATGGATTAATAAGGGATCTTATCTGAAAGTTTGGTTGCTCTAGCTCTTACCATCTCTGAGATCTAGGCATTCATACGGACAGACGGACAGACAGACAGACGGACAGACGGACATGGGTATATCGACTTCTCTAGTCACTCTGATCATACTTTATGTAACTTTGGGGGGTCTCCGACTTCTCCTTCTGTGTTTTACATACATTTTCGGCTTGCACAAACTTAATACATATACCCTTTGTACCATACGGTAAAGGGTGTAAAAACTATAGGTAACTCGCTACTATTAAATTACTCTTATAATAACAAAATATTTATCACTTACCATATTCGCGCTTGCCGACACATTCCAGTGCAAAACATGAAATGACTATGTATTTTGTACAGCAGCATTTTGCGTTGTTATACATTTTTATGTATACCCAAAATTCATCTCTTTTCACAAAAAACAACAGAATCACTCTCTGAGAGAGCGTGAGCATTGAGTGGTACAAATTTAACAGAGAGAGCGCTCTCCTTTACCGCGACTGTTCTTTTTTTAACCATTCAAAAACTAGTTACGTTTAGAGTAGTTGAGGGCACTTATTTGACAACGACCCTGCAGGAAAAAAAATTAGTCCGAAACTGGTTCCGAACCACCCCGACGGTGAAACTGTGTGTCCCAAACCTAGTATGATTGCTCCTGGCTAACTAGTATTTTTAACATGGGCTTGTCATAGGAAGCAACCAGAATTTTTGGGTATGATGTTCAACTGGTAGCAAACTGGTTTGCCTGCATATGGGACAAAACTAGTTGCTTCCGTACTAGAATATTATAATTCGTTTGGGTATGCTCTCGTTCTAGTATATTTAACCCAAATATTGAACTAGTAATTATTGTTGTATTAAAATATTAGTTTATTTAATTCAATTTGTAATCATTTTATTTACTTAAAAGTAACTTATTATCAATCATTTACAATTCTTAAATTATAGATTGAAAATTTACAGATTTTTTTAATTACACATATACACATATACATACATGTGTTTAACTTAAATGTTCATTGTAAAGTAATTTTAGGTAACTACGTTATTATTCTTTTTCCTGAAAATAAATAACACAAGAAATTTCTTATATTTATAAAACTGAAAAAAAAAACAAGTTATGAGTTATATGTACTTATAGAACTGAAAATAAAATAAAACAATTATTTTTAATACATATTAAGCTGAAAATAAAAAGTTCAAGTTATTTGGTGTACATTCCAACACTTAAAAAAAAAAAAACAAGTTATTCGTTTTATATATAAGCTTAATATAAAAAACTATAGGTAACTTGCTACTATTAAATTACTCTTACAAAATATTGATTTAAATATACTAAATTACAAAACATTTATCACTTACCAAATTCGCGCTTGCCCACACATGCCAATGCAAAACATGAAATGACTATTTTGTACAGCAGCAATTTTGGTTGTAATACATTTTCATGTATACCCAAAATTCATCTCTTTTCACAAAAAAAAACAAAATCACTCTCTGAGAGAGCGTGAGCATTGAGCGGTACAAATTTGACAGAGAGAGCGCTCTCCTTTACCGTTTTAACCTATACCTCGCTAGTTCTTTTTTTAACCATTCAAAAACTAGTTACGTTCAGAGTAGTTGAGGCCACTTATATGACACCGAATTCCTGCAGGGGAATTCCTGCAGGGAAGACATACACACACACACACACATTCACACATACCTGCTTATTTATTATAGTGTCTGCATGGGTAATTGATCCAGTAATCTGGCCCCCTTTATCTTACTCCACTGTATGTCTCGATATAGTGCACATCGGATGGTCAACGGTCGATTAGTTCGATTTGGAGACACATTGTGCGTTCTTTCGCTTGTCGTTGATTTTTGCACATAAAAAGTTTGTTGAACTTTGTCTCTGTCGTCTGCCAGCCAACTGCCTTTGTCAGAATAAGCACACACATACATATACATATGTATATGTATGTATAGTATGCATGCGCACTGCAGTTTTCTTTGCGTATGTCCAGAATAAGCTACATAAGATAAAGGCTGTACATAAATATGCAGCAGTGCACTATGGGTTTTTTGGCCACTTTTTTGGCATAAACCTTAAAATATTGAGATATTTGCACCAAATTTGGTACTTATGCATATTTTGAACCCCCAAGACGATCTACCACGTTTCGCCCGGTTTGGCCCAATATTTCTTATAGCTGCCATATAGCCGATCTGTCCGATTTGCACCAACTTTGTTGATTTTTAAGCTATTGAGTTGAAAATCGATTGAGCACTCTACCATAAAGGTGTCATAAAATCGACCTACCTGACTTGGAGCTACATTTTTTGTTCTGCTATTTCGTTTAAAATGTTACTTATTTGACGAAGGCTTTTTAATTTATCCGAAATCAATTCAAAATGTTGTTCCTCTAAGTATTTTAAGTTGATTTCGCACATTATATGCTATTCCAAACGGCGATGCATTTCAGAATGCGAATTTTACTTAAAGAAACCCAAATATCTTGTATTGTGGCAAAACGTGGCAAAAAAGGTTAGTTTATCAGTGTTGTACTCACTTTGGTTATAATCCACGTAGCAAGGTTACTTTTGTTAGGACATATCTAAAATAACACATAAACAATACACAGGAGAATAGGACAAAACCCAACAAAATTTTTAGCGTGCTATTTAATCTTCAATATTAAATATCTGGGCAAACGTTCTCCATCATTACAATTTTCATTTTGCTTTTGGTTTTCACAGAGTAAGCGCATAAACTTTGTTGATTTTTCCCGCCGAAAATGCAAGCCAAAACGACTTACAACCAGCTAACTTTGACTGCACCCCATCGTCGCTTGCTTATGGAATGTGCGTGCCTGAAATTCATAGCTTCTTTATGAAATATGCATGCATGAAATTAATGGCTTGTCTGTGGAATATTCATGCCACAAATTCATGCATGCACCCATATTGGCTCGCTGCTGTAACATTATTATGAAAAACACATGGCACAGATTTTTATTTTAATTAAGTTTTATATTTTATTATTAGCTATGTATAATACAATTTTGTATTATTTATTTCTTTTAAAATTAGTTTAATTATATACAATTTTTTGACAGTGTTTGCTATTAAATAATAAGTTTTAAACAAATTTTATTTAAATTTATATTTATTTATTAATTATAACTAGCAATAATGCTACTATTAATGATATTTATATAATAAGCCACTCTAGTTGCAACCATCAGCACAAATATTTTTAAATATGCTTGCCTACGCACAACTACAGCAATGGGGGTTGTTTGCTTTTCGCTCTCCCGCTTAAGGTTTCAGTGGAGTGAATAAAAGGTATACTTATACAAGGTAGAGTAATGCTGCCGGCGTCATCACCAATTTTAGTGAGAGCAAGAAAAAGCGAGAGAGTGAAACAAACAAAAATCGTAGCTGTTGGTCGCACTCGTACAAATATAAACAACCCTCCTTATGCGCAGTCGCAAATAAACTAAAAATTGGTAACTTTCGTTGAGAGCCTTCGGCGTGAGTATGCTACCTTAAATAAGTATACCTTGGAGTGAATAGCTTACCTGTATAATTCTACCATGGGCCATGGTATAATAATAAGATAGCGATCGTTGAGAGGGCGCTCTCGTGGTTGACTTGCTTAGTGCAGTTCAGTATGAAAGTTGACTTGCTGTTGAAAGGTTGTGCGAGAGCTGGTTGTTGAAATGCCATCGGCAAATAAAAATAAATACTTGTAATTTTTAAATCAAATAGTCCTTTTAGTTCTCTTTAACAGCAAAACAATAAACAAACGCATAATATACAGTAACAATAAACAAAGATATTTTCATATGCTCATGCTATATCACTCTCTCTTACTCCTAACAGCACAAATGTTTTTTCTCGCTCAAACACCAATGCTACTTCGTTATTCTGCATTCCCTTTTGACATGCATGCGTCGGAGCGTGACGCTACCTTATTATTATACCATGCCATGGGCTAACCAAAAAATATAACAAGACAAAAAAGTGTAGTTATATTTACATTTTCGCTTCACACTTTTTTGTCTTTTTGCTATTTTTTGTTCTTACAAGAGCATAACCAAAGATGGCGTACGTTAAAGTCGGGCGCAGACGACTTTGGGATACCCTGTACCACTAATTGCAATTAAGTCCGAAATATTGCTTAAGCACTCTAAAAGACAATTGATTGCCGAATTTGGTTACAATATCTTCACAAACAAACGAAACACAATGAATTTTGTACAAAAAACGTTTTTTTGACAGATTGGTCCTATGGGAGCTATATGATATAGTCAACCGATTTTGATCAAATTTGGTACACTGCTTGGGTACTCTAAAAAACTTCTGAATGCCAAATTTGGTTACAATATCTTTATAAACAAACGAAACACAACGAATTTTGTACAAAAAACTAATTTTTGACCGATCGATCCTATGGGACCTATATGATATAGTCAACCGATTTTGATAAAATTTGGTACAGTGCTGGGGGTTTCTAAAAAACTTCCGATTGCCAAATTTGGTTATGATATCTTCATAAGCAAACGAATTATCCATCGAAAACTTTTGCTTTTTTTCGAGGTCCTCTGAAACACCCCTATGGGAGCTATATAATGTAGTCCCGATATCAAAAAAATAAAATAAGCTTGTCTCCTATGGATTAATAAGGGATCTTATCTGAAAGTTTGGTTGCTCTAGCTCTTACCATCTCTGAGATCTAGGCGTTCATGCGGACAGACGGACATGGGTATATCGACTTCTCTAGTCACTCTGATCATACTTTAGGTAACTTTGGGGGGTCTCCGACTTCTCCTTCTGTACGTTACATACATATTCGGCTTGCACAAACACAATATACCCTTTGTACCATACGGTACAGGGTATAAAAATTACTCTCTATTCTTAAAACCGAGAGAGCTCTCATTACACGTCGCTCTCTCAAACGCTCGCATTTTGTGAGGCTCTTCTTCTTCGCGCTTGCTTCAAAATGCATGCCTGTTTTCATGGGTGTCACAATCACATATGTATGGAAGCAATCGATCCAAGTAGAACTGCAGGGTATATATTGACTTGTATGTGCATAAATTGTGTTTGTTTATTTATTGTGAGCAAAATATTGATATTTTCTGCTGCTGTCTTCGCGTGGCGACCTTGAAATCGATATGAAAAGAAGAAAAAAAAAAAAACAGAACCATCCCACCGAAAAAAAAGCAACCTCAAACTCGTTTTCAATGCGTTATTGTTAGTGGGGCTACACATACATACCTATGTATGTTTGTATGCACATATGTATGTTTGCGCCTTATCAATGCTTTATTATACATACCTACATAAGTATATACATACATATGTGTTTTAAATGTTTTATATTTTTATTATTATACATGCATTGTACATATTGCTTGTTAAAAACACGTTTCAAAAAGTATATAAAAAATTCTTAGTCTTATTTTAAAAAGATTAATAATATAATATATACTATAATATAATTGGCTTACTTAAAAAAATAAGAAATTTGTTGTAATATTTCGTATACATAGTATGTAGACACACATACAATATGTGTTAGAATAGCTCTACAGCCCCGCCCATGGCACAAAAAAAAAACAAAAACAAAAGGAGACATATAAGCTTTGTTGTATGTATTCAGCAAACTTGCGGCGGCAGAAAAAGCAAGAAGGAGTCAACGATTGCAGATTATTTTGGTGCCATCAATTGCTTCTCTATTGAGCTAGCGGTGCTGCTGCCCGCCTTACACTGCACACAATATCGATATGAAACCGGCTCCGGAGGTTTGTTCACCATGGACGTAGAAGTATCTCCATTCCCGAATGGCGCCAGTTTGGTGTCCACTGGACTTATGGGAAAATGCCGCCAATGTGGACAGGGCATTTGCTTTGGTGGATGTATGGGAAATGGCATTTTAAGTATGGATGTGTGTTTTTATGGCACTGCACTTGCAGACGAAAAAATAAACAATATTTTTTTTGATATTAGAATGCTTTTATTAACTTTATCTTGTGCGCCTTTCGCGTACAGCTCTATTGAAAACTCAAATCCGACTATGAAGCTTGCTTTAGTTTTATTTGTCAGCTGGTCTGCGCTTGTCTAGGCGGTATGTGAGCAAAACAAAGACAACGACAAAGAAAGAGCATAAACAGACGAAAACAAGAAACAGTGCTGCAGGCAAAGTAAAGAGCGCGAAAGAGAACGAGTAAAAATGAGAGCGAGTGTGAGCGCAAGTGTGCTGCACTTCTCTTCTTTGTAACCAAGTCAAATCACTTTTTCCTGAATTGAAATGCCTGTGTGGAATACACCCCACGCCTATTGAATGGAACGCTTTTATTTTTAAGAAATGTTGGTAAGCCAGTTAATAATTTGAATTAGGCTTAAATATTTTAAAATCCCATATCTTTTCATTTGAGGTATTCACGCTTTGTGTTGAGTTGAGGAGTTGAAAATGTGTTGAAAAAGTCAACAGGCCAAAGTGTGAATACCTTCTGCTGTTTGTTTGTTTACATTTGTAAATTGCTGCAAACTAAAATTAAAAATTTTGAATTAAAATTGTCGAGACCGAGCGTAGAATCTCCATTAATTGAAGCTCCAGGTAAAATAGATTTGGATTAAATCGATTTTATATAAAGCGCGTCTGCTAAAACAAATTCATTGTTGAAAGATGGCGTACGTTAAAGTCGGGCGCGGATGAGTTTGGGATACACTGTACCACCACATTGCAATTAAATCCGGTACATTGCTTAAGAACTCCAAAAGACATGTGATTGCCAAATTTGATTACGATATCTTCATAACGAAACACAACGCATATTGTACAAAAAACGTTTTTTTGCCCGATCGCACAGTGGGCCAACTGATCAATCTAGCGGGACATAAGTCGAAATTAACTTTTTAAAAAGTCGTTAGTTTTGATTTTTTTCCAATTACTAACACTGGACAAAGGTTACAAAAGCTTTCGTGAGAGCTTTTCGAGACACTCCTGATCAGGTGCGAGCTTTAAAAGTGAACAGATGTTCAGCACGTGCCATGCAAATATTTGGTTGCACTTTTTGATGTTTGTTGATTGATCTTCAACTTAAACAAATTAAAACAAACAGACCCAATAACTTTTGTTTTCTTTTAGAAAAGGTATGTATTAAATAAAAAATATATGTTTGTGACCTGTCTATTCATGTGTAGCAAAATAAATGTGTTTGAAGTATGTTGTTTTATCAAGAATGGTTTTGAGCCTTATACTAACATCTCTGGACTATAACTTACGTTATTCAATCTTATTCAAGCTAGTATTAGCATTTATGTATCGTGTCAGTCTTTGTGGTGTTAACGTGTTCAAAATGGTAGCCATCTACGACCATCTGTTAAGTCTATTACACTTTTATATATGTATACCACTTGGCTTGGCGAAAATATCGCCACAAAGAAAGTTATAGTTTTAAAAGAACTTATATTTGGTACAATTTTAAAAAACATAAACCTATCAATAAAGGAAATCGAAGAAATTACCAAAAAAATAACAAACTTTGTTAGCAGGCTTACAGAAAAATGGAAAGCATGCCATTACAACAAATCACTCTTCGAAAAAAAAAATCAGAAATGGCTTGATGATGCCCTCTTTTTGTACAGTTTTACGTCAAATTCAGACATGGGTCGACCCAAGAAGGATTTCGGGGATCTCTGCCCTAAAGTACAGACCAGAAAAGTGTCAAGTCTGGTAAAGGAAACCACTTGCGATGAATTAATGGTGGCAACCAGCACTAGCCTGTATAAATCTGGAATGCGAACTGCATCAAAAATCGTTACAGAGCTTAATGCAAACGAGACTGCAGGACATAAAATTAAAAGGTCATTGGACGCAAAAGCACAATTGCCAAATCCGTACTCACCGGAAGAAGCTCTGGCTCTATATATGGATGTAGGCTACACGAAGCACACATACAAGCTAATGCGATGTAGTGCTAAGGAGAGGAATGCTGATATATATCCGAGTTACCAAAGGTTGCATTCAGCTAAGGTTATGTGCTATCCGAGTAACTTGAAATATTCAGACTATTCAGCTGAAACAACTTTGCAAAGCTTAGTCGACCATACCGTTAGTCGAATTATACAGGCGAACTCCTCGGTTTTTGATCATCAATTATTAGAAAATAATAATAAAATAAAATTAACTGCAGTACATAAATGGGGCTGTGATGGAAGCAGTGGACACGCAACATACCGGCAAAAGTTTGAAAATGGTGAAACCAATATGCTCGATCAACACCTTTTTGCAGTTTGCCTTGTACCATTACAAATTCAGCTTGGATCAAAAGTTTTGTGGAAAAACCCTCGACCTTCCTCAACTCGCTATTGTCGGCCTTTAAAACTAATTTGCCAAAAGGAAACAAGCGAATTAATTAGATTAGAGAGCGACCATGTAAAAAACCAAGTAGAAAAAATTCAACCAACAACTACCAATTTATATTCAATTATGCACGAATTTCACATGACCATGCTGGATGGCAAAACATTTAGCGTCCTTGCAGAAGCACCTACCATGATATGTGGAATTTGTAGAGCCCTACCAAAGAATATGAATAATATTAGTTTGGTAAAAAGTTATAGAATTGATGCAGATCTATTAAAATATGGTTTATCAACATTGCATGCGTGGATACGATTTTTTGAATGCGTTCTACATATTGCTTACAGACTCCCAATAAAAAAATGGCAAGCTCGAGGTGAAGATAAGGCAAAGGTAGAAGCTAGAAAATCTGAAATCCAATTCCAACTTAGAAAGCAAATGGGCTTACTGGTGGATATTCCAGTGGGTAGTAGTGGCAATACCAACAATGGAAATACTGCCAGACGGTTTTTTAGCCAACCAAATTTAGTAGCCGACATTACTGGAGTTAGCGAAGCTCTAATATATAGGTTTAGTGTTATATTAAGGGTAATGGCTTGTGGATATCAAGTCAATACTGATTCATTCAGCTCATATGCCATGGAAACAGCTGAAATGTATGTCGACAAATATCCATGGTTTTACATGCCGTCATCTGTACATAAAATTTTAATACATGGAGCGGACATCATCAACAATGTAGCACTTCCTATTGGTATAATGTCCGAAGAAGCACTTGAAGCCAGGAATAAGGATTTTAGGAATATACGCTTAAACCATTCCCGTAAGGACAAGAGGAGTAATACAATGGAAGATGTTATGAATGGACTACTTGTTTCATCGGATCCACTTATAACGACTCTCTCCAAAACAACAAAAGCCAATTTGAAAGAAATTAATTTGGACAAAACCGTTTTAGGATTGCTTCATAGTTTTAAAAAATCTTTTAGTGACTCGGATTCATCTGATTCCGATTAATTTTTTTTTTCAAATATATTATAAATATGTTAAATATCTTAAATTAAAAATTTCAATGGAATATGTCTTGATTTACGCCAGTTGCTACTAAAGTTCCGCTAGAAGGTCAGCCTGGCCCACTGTGGATCGGTCCTATGGGAGCTATTTGATATAGTCAACCGATTTCGATCAAATTTGGTATAGTGCTTGGGAACTATAAAAATATAATAATATATGTTGGGAACTATATAAACTTGCGAATGCCAAATTTGGTTACAATATCTTCATAAACAAACGAATTATCCATCTAAAACTTTTTGAATTTTTCGAGGTCGTCTGAAACACCCCTATGGGAGCTATATAATGTAACCCCGATATCAAAAAAATAAATTAAACTTGTCTCCTATGGAATAATAAGGGATCTAATCCCAAAGTTTGGTTGCTTTAGCTCTTACCATTTCTGAGATCTAGGCGTTCATACGGACGGACAGACAGACGGACATGGGTATATCGTCTTTTCTAGTCACCCTGATCATACTTTAGGTAACTTTGGGGGGTCTCCGACGACTCCTTCTATATATTGCATACATTTTCGGCTTGCACAAACTTAATATACCCTTTGCATACGTTAAAGTCGGACGCCGACGACCATGGGATTCCTTGTACCACCACATTGCAATTAAATACGGTATATTGTTTGAGAACTCCAAAATACATTTGATCGCCAAATTTGTGGTCGATCTCTTCATAAACAAACAAAAAGATGGCGTACGTTAAAGTCGGGCGCGGACGACTTTGGGATACCCTGTACCACTGCTTGCAATAAAATCCGGTAAATTGCTTAAGAACACCAAAAGACATTTGATTGCCAAATTAGATTATGATACCTTCATAAACAACCAAAAACAGACGAATTTTTAATCAAAAACTTTTTTTCGACCGATCGGCCCTATGGGAGCTATGAGATATAGTCAACCGATTTTGATAAAATTTGGTACAGTGTTGAAGATCTCCAAAAAACTTCTGAATGCCAAATTTGGTTACAATATCTGCACAAACAAACGAAACACAACGAATTTTGTGCAAAAAACGTTTTTTTGACCGATTGGCCCTATGGGAGCTATATAATATAGTCAACTGATTTTGATCAAATTTGGTATAGTGCTTGGGAACTCTAAAAAACTTCTTAATGCCAAATGTGGTTACGGTATGTTCACAAATAAACGAAACACAACGAATTTTGTAAAAAACACGATTTTTTGACCGATATGTCCTATGGGAGCTATATGATATAGTCAACCGATTTTGATCAAATTTGGTATAGTGCTTGGGAACTCTAAAAAATTTAGTACAGTGTTGAAGATCTCCAAAAAACTTCTTAAATGTGGTTACGGTATGTTCACAAATAAACGAAACACAACGAATTTTGTAAAAAACACGATTTTTTGACCGATTGGTCCTATGGGAGCTATATGATATAGTCAACCGATTTTGATCAAATTTGGTATAGTGCTTGGGAACTCTAAAAAATTTGGTACAGGGTTGAAGATCTCCAAAAAACTTCTTAATGCCAAATTTGGTTACAATATCTTCACAAACAAACGAAACACAACGAATTTTGTGCAAAAAACAAATTTTCGACCGATCGATCCTATGGGACCTATATGATATAGTCAATCGATTTTGATAAAATTTGGTACAGTGCTGGGGGTTCTAAAAAACTTCCGATTGCCAAATTTGGTTATGATATCTTCATAAGCAAACGAATTATCCATCGAAAACTTTTGCTTTTTTTCGAGGTCCTCTGAAACACCCCTATGGGAGCTATATAATGTAGTCCCGATATCAAAAAAATAAAATAAACTTGTCTCCTATGGATTAACAACGGATCTTATCTGAAAGTTTGGTTGCTCTAGCTCTTACCATCTCTGAGATCTAGGCGTTCATACGGACAGACGGTCAGACGGACAGACGGACATGGGTATATCGACTTCTCTAGTCACTCTGATCATACTTTAGGTAACTTTGGGGGGTCTCCGACTTCTCCTTCTGTACGTTACATACATTTTCGGCTTGCACAAACACAATATACCCTTTGTACCATACGGTACAGGGTATAAAAAAGATGGCGTACGTTAAAGTCGGGCGCGGACGACTTTGGGATACCCTGTACCACTGCTTGCAATAAAATCCAGTAAATTGCTTAAGAACACCAAAAGACATTCGATTGCCAAATTAGATTACGATACCTTCATAAACAACCAAAAGCAGACGAATTTTTAACCAAAAATGTTTTTTTGACCGATCGTTCCTATGGGAGGTATATGGTATAGTCAACCGATTTTGATCAAATTTGCTGGAGTGCTTGGGTACTCTAAAAAACTTCTGAATGCCAAATTTGGTTACAATATCTGCACAAACAAACGAAACACAACGAATTTTGTACAAAAAACGATTTTTTGACCGATTGGTCCTATGGGAGCTATATGATATAGTCAACCGATTTTGATCAAATTTGGTACAGTGTTGAAGATCCCTAAAAAACTTCCGAATGCCAAATTTGGTTACAATATCTTCACAAACAAACGAAACACAGCGAATTTTGTAGCAAAAAGGTTATTTTGACCGATTGGTCCTATGGGAGCTATATGATATAGTCAACCGATTTTAATAAAATTTGGTACAGTGCTTGGAAACTCTAAAAAACGATTGAGTGCCAAATTAGGTTATGATATCTTCATAAACAAACGAATTATTCATCTAAAACTTTTGGTTTTTTTCGAGGTCCTCTGAAACACCCCTATGGGAGCTATATAATATAACCCCGATATCAAAAAAATAAAATAAACTTGTCTCCCCTGACATAATAGCGCATCTAATCTGAAAATTTGGTTGCTCTATATCTTACCATCTCTGAGATCTAGGCGTTCATACAGACAGACGGACAGACAGACAGACGGACAGACAGACAGACGGACAGACGGACATGGGTATATCGACTTCTCTAGTCACCCTGATCATACTTTAGGTAACTTTGGGGGTCTCCGACGTCTCCTTCTGTATGTTACATACATTTTCGGCTTGCACAAACTTAATATACCCTTTGTACCAAACGGTACAGGGTATAACAAACAGGGTATAACAAAAACTTCCGAAGGCCAAATTAGGTAACGATATCTTCATAAACTAACGAAACAACGAATTTTGTACAAAAAACGTTTTTTTGACCGATCGGTCCAATGGGATTTAGTCAACCGATTTTAATCAAATTTGGTACATTGATTGGGAAGTCTAAAAAACTTCCGACTGCCAAATTTGGACAGACAATATCTTCATAAACAAACGAATTATTTATCTACAACTTTTGGGTTTTTTCGAGGTCCTCTAAAACACCCCTATGGGAGCTAAAATAAACTTGTCAATCAAATCTGGTATATTGCTTAACAATTCCAAAAGACATTTGATTGCCAAAGGTTACGATATCTTCATGACCAACCTAACCTTACAGATGAATTTTGCGCCTAAAGCGTTTCTTTGAAACTATCGGTCCTATAGCGGCTATATGATATAGTCAACTCTAAAAAACTTCCGAATGTTAAATTTGGGTACGATATATAGTATTTACATATATGTATATATGTACAATATATAGCCGCTGCATGTTAAACACAATTATGTTTAATACAAATGAACTTCTATTGCCAAAAGATGATAAAGATAATTACTTTGAACACATCGATGATTTGCTGCCAAAGTATGTTTTGTCAATTGGTTTTGACTGCTCATCATCATCATTGGAGAGACAACCATGGTCTGGTCTTTGCCTGTTGTAGTTTTCGCCTCCATTCGTCGCGATCGCGGGCTTGTGTTCTCCAACATCTCAGTCCTAAATCCTCAGCATCTTGATCGACCCCATCCATTCATCTCAACTTTGGTCGACCTCTTCTTCGGCTACCTACTCACTGTCCACGCATTATTCGTTTAGGAGGATAGCTATCGTTTGCTCTAATTATGTGGCCAGCCCATCGTAGTCGGTTTGTTTTAAGGAATGTAATTATGGCGGGGTGACCGTATAGACCATATAACTCATGGTAATATCGTTGTCGCCATATTCCGTGTTCTTGTATCCCTCCAAAGATTTTTCGCAGGATCTTACGTTCGAATATTTGGAGTTTTTTTTCATTTGCCCTGCTTAACACCCATGTTTCGCTTGCGTAAGTGAGAACTGGTACAATTAGTGTGCGATACAGGAGGATTTTCGTCGCTCTGTCTAAGAGGTTACTTTTCAAATGTCTTTGTAGTCCAAAACAGCATTTATACGCAGATGTAATTCTTTGGTCTATCTCACGCGTTATATTATTGTCTATATTTATATTGACACCGAGGTATTGAAAATTTTCGGCTACTTCAAAATTGTAGTCATCAAAGCTGATGTTCTGGCCGTATCTATATCTTATTGCTTCTGATGTTGTTGAACTTAGGATTTTAGTTTTTTGTTCATTTATTATAGGACCCATTTTTCGGCCTCTTTTTCAAGATTTATGAAACTTTCTTTTAGATATGGTATCGACGAAGCTATGATATCTATGTCGTCCGCATAGGCAAGTATTTGTACCGATTTAAAGGAAATGGTTCCCTCTGTATTAACTTTCGATTTCCTAATAACGTATTCCAGGACTAGATTAAAGGGAAGACACGATAGCTTGTCTCCTTGACGTAGGCCGTTGTCTGATATGAATTCGGTTGAAAAACTCGTTTCTGACGTTCGCCATAGTGGCTTTAACTAGGCGTATCAACTTTACTGGTATCCCGGAAAAAGGGAGGGCTTCGTATAAATATTCCCTTATTATGCTGTCGTATGCTGCTTTGAAGTCAATTAATAAATGAAATGTGGTTTGGTCTGTTCCCGTGATTTCTCTAAAATCTGTCATAGAATAAAAACTTGGTCGGTGGTGGACCTACCCGCTTAGAAAGCAGCTTGGTAGTTACCAATACAATTCTGAGCATAAGGGACTAGCTTGTCATAAATCAGACTCGAGAAAATTTTGTAGATTGTGTTAAGCAGCGTAATGGGTCTGTAGTTGGAACATAACATTTTATCGCCTTTTTTATATAGTGGGTGTATAACGCCTATCTCCCATTGTTCTGGCATAGCTTCGTTTGACCAAGCTTCTGTTATTACACTAAGGATCTGTCTTAGCCCCGTATCATCTATACTCTTGACGATTTCGGCTGGTATACCATCCTTGCCTGCCACTTTGTAGTTTTTTAGTCTTTTTATGGTATCGTTAAGTTTGTCAAGAAAGGGTGGCTCGATATTTTCAGAGCTTTCATGTCGAGATGCCGGTAGCGTAGCTAGTTGTATATTAGGCTGGTTCTGGGTTGTCAGTAGTGATTTAAAGTATCTCTTCCATCTTTCTGAGATTTGGCTATCACTTGTAAGAATGTTACCATCTTCATCTTTACAGTAGTGCGTTTTGGGGTTAAACTCCCATCTTTCATTGTTCACCTGCTTATAGAAAAGCCGCTAGGTGTGCTGACCAAATTTTTGTTGCAGGGCTTCAAATTTGCGATTGATGAAATCTTTCTTTTTAGCTTTGTGTATTGTTTTTTCTCTTCTTCTCATCACACTATAGTTTTATGTTGAGTCTCTAGTACTCCTGCGGGCTTCGTTTTTGACGTTAGTTGCCATTTCGCATTCATGGTCAAACCAGGTATCTTGATTGATTTTCGCGCCGTTTATTTCCCAGAATGTTGAGAGAGGTATCTTTTATTGCAGTGTATATCTTCTGCCATTATTCATTTAGATCTTCTTCGTGGACTACGCTGGCCAAGCGCTAGTTTAAATTTGTTTGAAAGGCTCCAAGCGTTTCAGTGCTGCTGAGTGCGTCGCGACGTTTACTTTTGCTTACGTAGTCATCCTTTTCTTTGTAGCATTACTTATTTTTAAGATCAACATATAATATAGAGAGTTGATTGATTTTAAAAAGATTAATTTAAAAAAGATAATGCGAAAAGAAACTTATAAAAAAAATTTTATAATATATAATATAATATAATTATCTGATCAGATTTACGTTTTGAATTTACAAAATTAAAGAACTGTTTTGGATCAATAGAAAATTGCTCACGACAACTGGATAAATAATTTTGATAGCAATTTCTGTTTAAAAGGATAAATTTGAGAAGTCACAATTAGAGACTGTCATTTTAAATTTCTTGTAATATCTAGATTTCAAATTTTTTAAATTTGACAAATTCCGAGGGAACCAGGGACCAACCTCATTGACGCCATCACAATTCATCAAGCGGGACCAGTCAGTCGAGCCTAAAAGTTCGTTTAACATAGCAAAGTTTGCCTTACGAAAACAAAGACGACGAACAGGAGGAGAAGAAAAATGTGGTTGAGGTGCATTGATAAGAATTTCAATATCCAAAGAAGGGTGATATGCATCCTCAGGAATAGATAACGGGGAAGATCTGGAGACTGACACAATAGCGGGATCATTGGCGAAAACCTAATCAAGGATTCGATTTAAACAGTTTTGGACGACATTTATTTGCAGTAATGGCAAATCGAGCAAGCCGTCCAGGAATTTGTTATAAGAGGACGAAATAACAGAGTTAGAAGAAGGTGACGAAACCCATGAAATGGTTGGAAGGTTAAAATCGCCTAAAACTAAGAGATTGTCGCGATTATGTAAAAGCGAATGAACATAGTTAATTGCAGCCAAGAGTTGTAAATAAATTTCAGTAGAAGATGAAGAAGGAATTTACGAACATGTTATAAAACATGAAGAGTTATGCAAACTTAGTTTGACACAAATAAATTCAATGTCCAACGAAGTATCTACTTTAACTAAGCTAGAACAAAGTTTTACATCAACAGCAATAGGGATCATCCATAAACTACGTGACGTTGATTTTCGTCAAAATAGACCCCCTCCCCTAAATGTCACGTGACGGAATATTTTTGACTCCCTGCCGTTTTCTTAGATTAACGGCAGCTGAACAATATGATTTCTGAACATTATAAAATTATTTTAAAAATAGCTGAACTTTTATTATAACTTCAAGAATTTACATAAACAAATTGATAACACTATTTTACACGAAAAATGAACCTTCGGAAAAAAGTGTTTTTTAGCGCAATTTTGGGTCGAGAAGCACGAAAATTACAGCCTTTTTTTTTACCTTAAGCACCGTTTTCGTTTTTTTTTTGAAAAACATGTTTTTGGTTTTTGGTAACTTTATAAGCAAGATCAAACCAATGTGTTGCTTTGGATAAGTTCAACGACAAATTCAAGGTCAAGCTGCTAATGCACAAGAAACTGTATACAAAAATACACACTAATTTTAATAAACATAAATCAAATAAATTTCATATTCTTCATATATGCAGGATTGATGTTTATCAAGAGTTTATTTAATGTAGCTTATTGTATAAAACAGTGTCTTAAAGCTAGTGCGTCTTTAACAACTTTAACGTCTTTAACAACTTTTAGTCTCTGCTGCTCTGACTACCGCTTTGACAACTGACTGCTTCGACTGCTCATTCACTACTCCTAATTATCGGCTGCTGACTGCTATCTTCTTCTTCTTCTCTCTCATCCATGCTGCCAACTCCTGCTGGCAACCACTTCTAACCATCTTTACATATATATATCTACTACCCCTCCACCACATAAACTCACTAAGATTTTCACCTTTCCAAATAAAAGTTTCAAATAAAAACAATAAAAAACTTCAGTATTTACAGATATGTTAGTATTAGTATACAATGTAAAGCCACAAAATGAATGTAATAAATCTGCCACTTTTTGTCACAACTGCTCACACCCTCAATCCTTTTGAATTTGTTACACCAATAAATCTTTTTTAGGTAAAATATCTACAGGATATTCGTTTGTTGATTACTGAACCGATTGATCCATACTTTATATAAAATCTAATTTTGGTTTATACATATTATGATGACCCCATAAAACATCAAATAAATTGAACCAAAACATCTTTAACATATATGTATACATGTGTTTTCGTCCTCAGCATGAAGAATGCATGGGAAACAACAGAAGGCATGAGTTACACTATTTGAGTTACTCATAACAGTCACAGATGGTATCTTAACAAGTATGATTAATATTAACTACCCGTTTTTATTGTATCATGCATTCTTTTATAACTTGCTTTCATAGTGACCAGACCGTTAAATTCTTGAAATATAGTGCATACTTACAAATACACCAACTAATAAACTAAAGATTTTTTTTGTCATTATTTCAAATCATTCTAAAAAATATTTGTACCAAAAGACTTGCACAATTCTCAGAAATCTTAGCTTATTTAAAAGTGTAACTTTTTCCTTTTTATGTCATTTTTAGTCGTACAAAAGTAACGTCACGCCAAAATGCAAATGGCCATATGCTATAAATTTTGGCTCAAAAATTAAATTAAGTGCCCAAACATTTTGAGTATGTGGCATAACATAAGTTACTTCTAGGAAAAAATAAAGTTGGTTTAAGCTTTGCACAAAAGGCCGTGAAGTATGTGAGCAGCTGATGAAAACCCTGAAGCATTGTGAAAAATTAACATCATTATAACTCCCAGATGATACCCATCGTTGTGTTTTGAGTATGAAACATGCGTATGGGATCATCATGATCCCAATGCACACCGAAACACGTTCAACTTTTATATCGGTCAAAAACCCCAAAATAGCTGATCATGTCAAATTGTGTTGGGATCAGGTTTACCAACCAACATAACAAAAAAGAATGGGTGCAAATCCTTTTTAATGGAGAAAAACGTATTTATTAAAAATTACATACAAAATATTAATTAAAAATTGTATTTAAAACAGAAAGAATCTAAAAAAATATTGTAACAAATTATATGTATATTTATTATAAAAATAAATACTTAATAAAATTAATTATGTACACTATAGTTGTATTTGCTTGCTCCTTTTCTGCCAGTTTTTTAAACTTTCTTAACAAAAAAATAAATATTAAAAATGCGAAAAAAAAAAAATCTTATGCCAAATAGCAAACTGACTAAGCGCATCGAACCCTCATTAAAAGGCTTTGCAAAAATATTTTGTAATCTACTCGATACTCTCACGCATACACACACAGCATACCTCATATTGTTACGTGACGCATTACATTAGCTTCCAAATTTAGGGTCATCCAGTGAACCATCGTATAAAAGTGTTTCTTAGAGTAATTTTGGGTCGAGAAACGCGAAAATGGTAACCTTTTTTTTTTTCTTAAGCACCGTTTTCGAGATATTTTCGAAAAACATGTTTTCGTGAACAAATGTATCGACATAAAAGACGATTGGATCGAAAGCTATTGATGTGCTCTTTACAGTGATATATAATTATGTACCGATTATGTACAAAAAAAATTAGAGAAGTAACAAGCAATCAAAGTCTAAAAAAAGTGTAATTTTTGACCATTTTTTAAAATTAAAAATTTTCGGTTTGCTTTTTATTAACGAACAACATTTTTTAAAAATTATGTTAAGCTTTACGCTAAAAGAAAATTATTTTTTCTTCTAACATTTCAAGTCTAAGATCTTCGAAAGCGGGTAAGAATTGTAGATGTTATGGAACCATGAACGAAAAATCACGACTACAGCTGCATACAAATTCGTGAAGACGTAACTGAACGCAAATGAAAAACTTTGAGTGAAACATTTTTATACCCTGTACCGTATGGTACAAAGGGTATATTGTGTTTGTGCAAGCCGAAAATGTATGTAACGTACAGAAGGAGAAGTCGGAGACCCCCCAAAGTTACCTAAAGTATGATCAGAGTGACTAGAGAAGTCGATATACCCATGTCCGTCTGTCCGTCTGACCGTCTGTCCGTATGAACGCCTAGATCTCAGAGATGGTAAGAGCTAGAGCAACCAAACTTTCAGATAAGATCCCTTATTAATCCATAGGAGACAAGTTTATTTTATTTTTTTGATATCGGGACTACATTATATAGCTCCTATAGGGCCGATCGGTCGAAAAAAAGTTTTTGATTAAAAATTCGTCTGTTTTTGGTTGTTTATGAAGGTATCATAATCTAATTTGGCAATCAAATGTCTTTTGGTGTTCGTAAGCAATTTACCGGATTTTATTGCAAGCAGTGGTACAGGGTATCCCAAAGTCGTCCGCGCCCGACTTTAACGTACGCCATCTTTTTTCATACAAAAGTGTGATTAAGTGAAGATTGGAACTTCCGTACATGGTTCCATGACATCTACAATTCTTACCCGATTTTAAAGATCTTAGACTTGAAATGTTAAAAGAAAAAAATAATTCTCTTTTAGCTTGTTTGTTAATAAAAAGCAAACCGGAAATTTTTAATTTTAAAAAATGGTCAAAAATTACACTTTTTTAGACTTTGGTTGCTTGTAACTTCTATAATTTTTACTTAATCTGTACATATACTATATCACATCAATACCTTTCGATCTAATCGACTTTCATGCCGATACAATTAATTAAAATTTCACTCTTCCGTCTCTTCCCAAACAGATTTTATATCTGTTCTTCTTGAAGAACTTCTGTCAAGTCATCAAGCGTCCGGATGGAATAAATATTAGAAGTCCGACGTTTACCATCTGCATCTGAACCGTGAGTGCATATTTCAGCTATCACTCTAAGCAGTTCGGGTTGTTCTTCTTCAACCCTTGGACGTCCTGACTTATCATGCATTTTCAATTTTTTTCTTATTTCAGGTAACTCTGTACATGGCTGAGCAAAATCATGGCCTACGGCCGATTGCTTGCCGGTGGAAAATTCTGCTGCAAAAAAAAAAACTGGTATAAATAAAGCTTTCATATGCACTTATTGGTCAAATGTATAGCGATAGTGAGTCTGAAAGTAGTGCTAGTGTTTGTTCATATAATTATTCAATTGATGAAAAGAATGTCTCTGAAGAAAGTAACAATTCGGGATCCAGCAGTTGTGGAGGACGACGATTCACCAGTGGAATCCGAAAACGAGGAAGAAATACAGAATCGGCAGGAGGATATTTTAAGCGATTCAGAGCATCTAACTCTGAACACTCAAGCAGCAAAGGAAGTGATTGTGAAGAAGAAAAAGAGGAAGAGAACACAAGAAATATCGAAGAGGAAGAGGATAGATGTGGATGCATTATTGAAGAAGGCAACTTGTCTCCCGGACAATTCGACACATGTTTCTCTAATATCGCTAATTCAAATTTTGTGGACAACGGAATTCCTACTACATGTGAATACAACATTGGAGATTTTGATCTCCCTCTCCTTGATTAAGAGCTTTCTTCCTTTTATCACGGTATTTGGCACTTCTTTCTGTTGCTTGACACCTTTTTTCCAATTCCTTTTTAAGATTTTGTAATTCTGTCCTATTATTCTTAAGCCTCTTCTTTTCCGCATCCGAAAGAAGGTTTGCTTTATATCTTGCTTTGAGAAAGTCATTTTCTTTGCAAATCAATTCAATTTTTTCTTTTAGTTTCTCTTGGACTGGCGTTTCATTTTTCCCAAAATTGGGACTCGCATTACCCTGAGTTGAAACGCTAGGCTCTTCGATATTCTGAGGTGAATCATTTTGAAATGTCGCATTTTCTTTGGTTGATGTTAATAGTGCAAGTTGTTTTTGCGAGGTCGCAGATGCCTGAAATAAATGTTTTATTCATTCATCGATTTCTTTATTATTTATTAATTTTTTCATTCATTCATTTATCTATTAATTCATGTATTCATTTTTAAAGTAAAACTTTTTTGGCGGCATTGTGATTCCTATTTGTTGTGAGAGCGAAAAAGCAGGAGAGCGAAAAGAAAACCACCACGTTGCAAGGTATATTTATTTAAGGTAGCATACTCCCGCCGAAGGCTCTCAACGAAAGTTACCAATTTTTAGTTTCGTTGCGACTGCGCGTGAGGAGGGCTGTTTTCACGCATATTATTTTAATACCCAGCGGCGCAAAACCTCTATACGCAATCAATTACGCATGCATTACTTTGTCGACAGTAATGCTCCAAAATCGCTTACAACCTGGCATACTTTGCCATGGGCATGGCCGCTTTGTACGTGCTGTGTCCATAATTTGCATTACACGTAAACCAAATTGTATACCAGAGCCGAACAGCCTTCGGCTCTCTTACACTTGGTTTACTTTTGAATATACTTCTGAATATGTTAGTAATGCACTTTGTTTACGATTCAATATACTGATTTTAAAATGGTATATGGGTTGGTAATGTACTTGGTTTACTTTTCAATATACAAATGTAAGAGTAGTATACACATTTGTAATGCACGTACATTACCGCCCATATGAACGAGTAATAAAATAGTAATACAGTAAATTTTATTTTAGTTTAAGGCTAATAGGCAGTAGAGTAAAACCGCCTGAAGGAAAACGAAACTTCATATAAAAATCGCTGTCAACATTCTTAGCGTTCTTTTTATATGAAGTTTTTTTTTCTTTCAGTTGGTTTTATACTACTGCCTCTTAGCCTTTACTTATTTTATTAATTTTTAATTTTACAATTGTTTTGACATTTGTACATAATTATTATTTTCTTTTAACTTCTCATCAAATTTCCTTTTTGCAATTCGCCCTTTATGGGTTCTAAACGCCTGGCGAATCAATGTTATGTACTGGCGGTGATTGAATCCGTCACATTTTAAACTATCTGTAAAGAAAAATACATTTATTTAGTTTTTTTATTGAATGAGCGTTTTGAAAATATTTATACATACCGTACAGCGCATCGTTCAACGCATGGAACTGCTTAAATCCACACTTTTCATTTATTCCGTCATAGTTAAAGTGCGATATTACTTTTTTTCCCAAAATTGAATCAAAATTTTTGACTACGTCTCCTTTTATAATAGCTTTAATTAGATTCACCTTTGCTTTAAAAATAAAAAATTGAATCATTATTAATAAATTAAATTAAACAAAAATGTAGCATACTTACATATTTCTCTTTATTGGAACTTATCAAAAGTTAAGAACACCCGCGTAGGTCCGTTGCTCACTGGAAATGAAAAGCAAGTGACGCGACGCTCTAACAAACAAATCAAGTGTTTTTTTTTTGCAAAACAAAAGGAATAAGCAACAGAAAAAAAACGGCTTGACAGAAGAAATGCCGAAAAATGCTTGTTAGGATGCAAACAAAATAACAAAATTTTGTGTTGCTAAGGAAGGGCAGTGCGACTTGCTATTTGTGCATTACTTTTTCCGCAGTTGTAATGCAGATTTTCGGCAGATCACATTCGGCACCGATTCACTTGCTTGATGAGGGGGGAGGCAACAAAGAGAAGGTAAGACGACTCGGCTTTTCTATTTGCCTCCGCTTACAATCCCTCAAACGAAACGCAGCGCTTGTAATCAATTACGTTTTCTGCGGAGGTAATGCAGTATTTCGGCAGACCACATTCAGCTCTGCGCCGCTGGGTACCCAGCTCCGCATGCTCCATCTAGGGGCGACTGACTAAATAGTCAAGTCAGGGAATTAATATTATGGCAGGAGATTTAAAGTTGCCATTATGATTTGTTAGAAATGAAGACACGTTGTTATTGCTCAAATACAAGTTTTAATTATTGGTAAAAAAAACATTCAAGTGTCTAATTGCTTGTGCTTAGCTTGGAGCAGCCTACAATGCTTTCCAAGTAGGTATCGAAGTAGCTGACCAATTTGTTGGTAGCCTCACTAAAGCATAAGTAGCCTGAGGTACCAGTTTTAGGCAATTTGATGCCCAAGACAATAACACGTTTAATCTGCTTGGTAAGAGTCCACATCTTGCTGATAGTCTTGGAGAAACAGCTGTGATTGGGATTGCTGTCAGCGCCGCATACGTTTGATTTTAATTGGACAATGTCGTTGCAGGTCTTAATAATATCTAGGTTAGCATTAGCCAATTTGGAAACATCCTTAGTAGGCGGCACACTGCATGCAGCAATATCCTTAACGATTGATATCAATCACCCAGTTAAAAAGGCAATTGAAACCCTTCAAAGTGCGAAGACCAGCATTGAGGGCACGTCCTAATCTTGTAAGCAGCCAAAATGTTTCTTCCTCAATATCGACATAGTCACCTGATTCATGGCCCACTTTAACTTCCCATTCACGCGGCTCAACCTGTGAAGTGCCAGCCTGGGCCTACCAAAATATAATATAAAAAGTATTTCTGGAATATGTTTTCAATTTATTTTAATATTATGCTTACACTTAGAACGCAGAAAACCGCAAGAAGCGTAAATAGGCAAAATTTCATATTGAGAATTAGGAAAATTCTCTTTGAATGGCTGCTTGGTCAACTCCTTTTATAGTGCTCTAGGTTGAAGTGCTTCACAAGTACACAATCGATCAAATTCTATTTAAGTACCTTGATACCGTATGACATTTCATAATTTAAGCGGTACAAAGTTTTGATATAAACAAAATTATTATTAATAAAATCGCTGATTAATTTAAATGAGTAACTACCAAATATGGATGCTATCTTTTACGCACTTTGTAGGTACTTTAGTACCCGAATGCTTAGAAATTATCAATGGCAGAATTCGGACTTTAAAAGTTTGGTCAAACACTTCAGATTGAAGCCATGTGACTTTATGCACAAACTTTAATGGCAAGCGAATAAGGGCAAAGGAACTTTCTTATTAATAACATTATTATCTTTAGTATTATAAAACCAAAAATATATAGCTGGTATGGAATGGAAATAGGTTTGTCTAAGGTTATTGCTAACCGTAAACGTAAGATTCGTTCCAAGAAAAAAGGTTTCAAAGTAGTGGAAAGCAATATTTAGGAACACTTTTTTATTTGAGTCTTCATTTTCGTTGGTTTTTTGAGAAAAATCGAAATGACAAAAAAGTTTGTACGTTTTGGGTGGTAAACAAAAAGCAAGATGATGGCAGCGCGAGATAACTTTTTTTAGGTGTGGGTTTCCTAGTACATGGTGCTACGAGACAGCAAGTCCTAAATTTTACTGGTATAAACAATAAAATATGCATTCTACGAATCCGATCCAAATTCAATAACATAAGCATAATAAATGTACATGCTCCAACAGAGGACAGCACTGGTGAAGAGAAGGAAAGCAAAATGTCACGTGACGCAAAAAACATATGGAAAATCTTCATTTGAAAAATTGCAATTCAACTTTGATTTTTCTTTCCAAACCCACAAATAAAATGCTCCAAACTATTTGATTCCAGAACTATGATATAATTTTTAAGCATATTAGTCTCAATCAATTCGTTTTTCATCGCGAAAAATTTCATAGGTATCTTTGCAGTTTCCGGTTACAATGAGAAATTGTTTTGTATTGTTCTCTTTTCCCTTTATTATCGATGGTTATATGCATATTATTGCACTAAACCCAGTCAGAATAATTTTCGAATAGTAATGAGCGACACACACACTTTTATTAAGTTTTTTGCTTTCATTTTAATCTTGAAACGGAGCGGATATGCACCTGAATGAAATTGATACTGGTGAAAATGTTCGCAAGTATCATATTTCACGGCGTAAAGCTAAATCGTGCGAATAACAAATGATTTTGTGACTGGCTGTTGAATCATGTACGTAGTAGGTCCCAAGTTAGAACACTTTAAAGTTTGTCCGCGCCTTGAAAAATATACAAGCCCTGCGCTACGATCAGCATTTTAGCGCCCCTTGTCGTTCAATATGTATCGACTTCGATATTCTCGGTACTCAAAATATCGGATCGGTATCGCGCATCTCTAGTAAAAGTACCAGCTCTGTTCATTAAGTTGTGTGTATCTGTCAAGGCAAAATGGATAAAAACAAGCTATACCATATTAGTGAATATGTAAAATTAAGCTGACTTCCCCTAAAAAGAAAAGAGATGAGTTACAAAGAGATTGCACGACTTTTTGGAACAGCATTAAAAACGATGCAAATTTTCATCGTTTGTATGAGGAAGAAGTATCTAGCCTTGCTGTTGTTGAAGTGAAGACGAAAAGTAATTTGCTGGCTCTATGGGGCAAGGTAATTTCAGTAGTATTTTAGTAGCATTGATTTACAAGTTTAAACGATCGAAACCGAATGGATGAATAAAAATAAATAAATAAATTAATACAAAAAATTCACGTGCAGTACAAGCACGCCTTTGAAGTAAAACTTTTTTCGCACGACTCATTTTTCTACGCTGCTTTTATTTCTTTCATTTCGTAAACTACATTTGCCAAGGATCGTATTAGTTGTGCAACCGTACATTCGTTATTTGTCGTAATTTTATAATATTATAATTATTAATAATTATACCACGTCAAACACTTTTTACTGCATAAAATAAGCCGCAGTAGTTGCAAGCATCAGCAAAAAAAAACATTTTATATACACACATATGCATGTTTGCTTATGCACAACAGCAGCAATGTGGTCAAGGTATACTTATTTAAGGTAGAGTAACGCTGCCGTCGTCGTCACCAATTTTACTGAGAGCAAGCAAAAGCGAGAGAGAGAGAGAACGCAAACATATTAAAATAATATGCGTGAAAACAGCCCTCCTCACGCGCAGTCGCAACGAAACTAAAAATTGGTAACTTTCGTTGAGAGCCTTCGGCGGGAGTATGCTACCTTAAATAAATATACCTTGGTTCTGACCATGGTGTAATAATACAAGGTGAGGAAATGCCAAACAGCGCTCTCTCGTGGGTCTTTATTTTGCTTGCAGTAGTGAATTACATTGCAAAGTGAAAGGTTGTGCAAATGCCGTCGGCATTCGATCGTATTTGTCCTCGCGTGTTATTGTTAAAATTCTAATGTGGGTGGATGTTTATTTTAAACAGGGCGAACTAGAGTTGAAAGTGGGACGTTGTGCAAGTACCGTCGGCAAATGATCGTATTTGTTCTCGCCCGTTTTTGTTAAAGTTCTATTGTGGGTGGTTGTTTGATTTAGAAGAAAAAGTTATATATTTCTTTTTTAAATTGCGGGTTTTCATCGCATTAAATTTCTTAATAAGCTTTTACGAATTGAAAACAATAAACAAAGATTAATCTTCAATAAAAAATATATTAAATTAATAAAAAATAATAAAAAAAATTTTTAAATTGAACTAACCGAGTATTTTATTTATTAAAGAAAACAAGTCCATGTACAAATCCCAGCAACAAACGATCACAATTTCAGCAACACATACAAACAGCAATAGCAAAACAAACATACATAATGCACAGCAAGACAGGTAAAAAAAAAATAGTTTTTGCCCACCCTCATGCTTACTCGCTCTTGCTACAGTAGCAAAGGGGATGTTTTCTCTTGCTCAGATGCACACATTTTCTTATGGGTCCGTATTTTTCGCTTTTGTCCTCACCTTGTATTATTAAACCATGGTTCTGACTGTGACTGCCGCACTAGCAGAGAGAACTAAATAGACAGAGGCGAAAATTCTCTCCGAGTTCGAAAGTGCCGTTGAAACTTTAGCCAACGGCTTGGGCTCGTCTGGGGTCATGGTAGAATTATACAGGTATGCTATTCACTCCACTGAAACCTTATTTTTAGTCTGAGCGAAAAAGTTGGAGAGCAAAAAAGCGGGAGAGCGAAAAGCAAACCACCCCCATTGCTGTTGTTGTGCGTAGGCAAGCATATTTAAAATTTTTTTTTTGTACTGATGGTTGCAACTACAGTGACTTTCTCGTGTAGACATCAACGAAACTAAAAATAAGGTTTGTGTCGCAAAAAATTTGCGGGAATAGCTTACCTTGTTTATTCTACCATGGTCTGGGGTAAAAGCAAAATAAAACACAAAACAAAGTCACGCACCAACAACAAACAACAGCAATATTTATGCATTGACGAATGAATGAATGGCAAAGGCAAAAGCAAAGATAGTTTTTCTTCATACAAAATATGTAAATGTGCCTAAACTCTATTTTAAAGTTTTAAAAGTATTGTTCATAGTTTAGTTTGTTAGGAATTCAATTTTGACTCCAATCGCCTACAAAGACAAAGCAAAGGAACTGATATTTTACCGGCGGCTATTTGCTTTGTCACGCAAGTAGGCGTCGCTGAACAAAAGTTACGTTTGCAAGCGGTTTATTCGTTCGATTGCTACAAAACTATTAATCCTAGGAAAGTGATAGAGGACTCATTTTGTAGGTCATTTCATATACTTCAATAGAGTACTTGGATATTCTTGCGAAAGTCCCACCAATTTTACGGTAGGAGCAGATGTTTTGAAAAACACCAAAAACTATTTCCACTTTGTATACCCTGTACCGTATGGTACAAAGGGTATATTGTGTTTGTGCAAGCCGAAAATGTATGTAACGTACAGAAGGAGAAGTCGGAGACCCCCCAAAGTTACCTAAAATATGATCAGAGTGACTAGAGAAGTCGATATACCCATGTCCGTCTGTCCGTCTGACCGTCTGTCCGTATGAACGCCTAGATCTCAGAGATGGTAAGAGCTAGAGCAACCAAACTTTCAGATAAGATCCCTTATTAATCCATAGGAGACAAGTTTATTTTATTTTTTTGATATCCGGACTACATTATATAGCTCCCATAGGGGTGTTTCAGAGGACCTCGAAAAAAAGCAAAAGTTTTAGATGGATAATTCGTTTGCTTATGAAGATATCATAACCAAATTTGGCAATCGGAAGTTTTTTAGAAACCCCCAGCACTATACCAAATTTGATCAAAATCGGTTGACTATATCATATAGCTCCCATAGGGCCAATCGGTCAAAAAAACGTTTTTTGCACAAAATTCGTTGTGTTTAGTTTGTTTGTGCAGATATTGTAACCAAATTTGGCATTCAGAAGTTTTTTGGAGATCTTCAACACTGTACCAAATTTGATCAAAATCGGTTGATTATATCATATAGCTCTCATAGGGCCAATCGGTCAAAAAAACGCTTTTTGTACAAAATTTGTTGTGTTTCGTTTGTTTGTGAAGATATTGTAACCAAATTTGGCATTCATAAGTTTTTTAGAGATTTTCAACACTGTACCAAATTTTATCAAAAAAACAACGAATTTTGTTCAAAAAAAATTTTTTTTACCGATCGGTCCTATGGGAGCTATATGATATAGTCAACCGACTTTGATCAAATTTGGTACAGTGTTTGGAAACTATAAAAAACTTTCGAGTGACAAATTTGGTTACGATAACTTCATAAACAAACGAATTATTCATCTAAAACTTTTTGTTTTTTTCGAGGTCCTCTGAAACACCCCTATGGGAGCTATATAATGTAGTCCGGATATCAAAAAAATAAAATAAACTTGTCTCCTATGGATTAATAAGGGATCTTATCTGAAAGTTTGGTTGCTCTAGCTCTTACCATCTCTGAGATCTAGGCGTTCATACAGACGGACGGACGGACAGACGGACATGCGTATATCGACTACTGTAGTCACCCTGATCATACTTTGAGTAACTTTGGGGGGTCTCCGACGTCTACTTCTGTATGTTACATACATTTTCGGCTTACACAAACTTAATATACCCCTTGTACATTACGGTATACGGTATAAAAAGCATAATAGACAATCTTACGATTTAATTTTGTTTATGCTCTTTAACGCTTTCTTAAAAAACTATTAGAAAAGTGAAATGTACTATGATCCAAGCGCCTTGTATATTGGCCCAAGAATCTTATAATGATTGACCTGCTATACGTTAAAGTTTTTATACCGAATATCTTTACGTGCAAAGGTTAAACTAATTAAGAACAACAATATTTCGGAAACTATCTAAGCTAGCGACTCGAAACTTTACCAGCTGGTGCTCATAGTCCGGTAGAAGATAAAGTTTGATGAATTATGCCAATATCTTTCCCCGTAGTAGAATTTCGCGCTAGCTTCACCATAGACTATACGTAATTATTGAAAAAAATTACCTAGAATCACCAATTTCGGCAAGAACATTTATGTGGCCCCAACAAACAAAGCCACCTCTCTACATATGCACTTGAAACTTACCCTATATACTCGAAATAACCTCATTGACGTAGTTTTATATTCTCATCACAATCGGTAGAAATTTACGGAGCTTATACTAGGTTTATCATTTACGTATATACATATATGCAAATCAACTTTACCTACGTCTATAGATAGACCCGATGTATTTTTATTAGAAAGCTTATAAGTGCAAACACGTCCATCAATTTTGAATAGATAAAAATCTGTACCGCATTGAAAATGTGCACAGTTACACTTATTTTTCTTATCAACCACTTTAGCTTAACGGAAGCCTAATCCGATTATGACTAAATTTTATCAATCCAAAATTTACTATAAAAGCCACAAAATAGAATTTTTGCAATAAAATTTTGAAGAAACATTAAGAAAGTAACATGAAATTTACATTATTCGCGCTATTTTCTGCATTCTGTTTGCTAAGTGTAAGTCTTATATAGGTACATGTTATTATTATATTATTAGTTTTATTATTTGGGAAAAATATCATATACTAATGCAAAATATCGCATAGGCTAACGCTGGCATCTCAGCGAAATGGCAACTGGACGTAGTGCCGGGTGAAACTGAAGTTGAAATTGAGGAACAAACCCTCTGGTTGCTTACGGCAGTTGGCAAGGCCATTAACATCAGTTTCCGCACTCTGAAGGGTTTCAATTGCATAATTGACTGGGTGCTGGGCATCAAGGAGTATTCAGAACAATACATTCAGGATATGGCCGCTTGTGGCGCCCCCCCCTCGAAAGCTGCGACCGATATGATCAACGCTAATCTAGCTATTGTGAATACATGCAATGACATTATCCATTTGGAAACTAATGTGTGTGGTGATACCAGTAATCCCAGTCACAGCTGCGCTGCTAAGACGATGAAAAAGATCTGGTCCTTATATAAGCAGGTAAAACATGTTGTTGTTTTGGCTGTTAAGATGCCAAAAACTGGCACCACTGGCTACCTGTGAGTCAGTGAAGCTACTGACAAGTTGGTTGGCTACTTGGACACCTATTTGGAGACCATTACCAAATGTGCTCAGTCGTCGAGCACAAACCCCACTAAATAAAATCAACACAATTTGATTAAAACAACACTAATTGCAAATAAACGGAAGCAGTTTTTTATTTACGTACGTTATAGTCGCGTGTGAACTTCTTTAAGATATTGCGTACTAGATGTCTGCATGAATGCATTCAAAACGGCGAATGAGTAGCTCAGCCTTAAAACATATGCATATTTTTTGGTACCCATTTGAATGAATATAAGTGAATGGTGTACTCACACAAACATGGGTTCCAAAATTGTGAGTAGAGTACTTTTATGGTGTACCACAGTAGTGTACTCTACTATACTCTAGTAAAATACGTTTGAAAAAATGAAAGAGAGCAGAGAGCGACAGAGCAGCGATCGTGAACGTAATGAAAGAGATAAAATTAAATAAATGACATAGTAAATGCAGCAAGCATGAGCGAGAAAGCATAAATATTTTCTTTGTCAAATTGGGGTGGCTTGCGTGCTTGTTACGAGCAGAGTAAAAAGAAAAATGTATACCCTTTCGAAGTAAGGTAACTGCTATGACGCTTGTTAGTCGTGTTTACATTCACACTAAGAATTGTATGTATAAAATGCGAAAAAGGGTACATTTGTATCGACTTTCAATCTGTTCAACGATTCTTACAGCGTGCACAAAAACATAAATGCGTTTTATGTTGTATGTTCTTTGGTTTAACACATAATTTTTTAATATTTGAATAAATATTATTTAACAAATTTTTTGCTTCAATTAAAGTAATAGATTTATTTAAAAAAAAAATTATGGTTACACATTATTATTTGCTTTATTGATTTGCAAAATGTTTTAAAGAAAAAAAGTCATAATTAAAAAAAAAAAAAAAAAAAAGTATATAAACTCAAACAAATAAACCAACACCTAATTTTTTAGCTCTAAAACATATCAAATTGATGTCAATTTAACTGTCTAAGCCAATTGACTACAACAAATACACACAGTTTCCAAAATGTTCATTGCTCCGGCTTTGTTTTCTTTGCTTTCCATTTTTTTGCCGCAACAGCTACTCACGGTACATGCATGTATGCTCATTTTGTACACTACTATACTCAGAGTACTCATAACATTTTGCCTGTGCTTATGTGAAAAAGACACCATACATAAATACTCACTGTTGGCATGTATACTATAGTAGTATACATTTTTTCTGTGGGTACTGTAAAAATGGGGTACTGTAAATTTTTGAGTACGGTATTTGTGACTACCACATAGTACTATATAGTACTATGTGAGTAGAAGTGAATGTAGCCATGCAGACCTCTATTGCGTACCATCACATTGCCATCAAATTCGGTAATCGTAACTAACAGGGTTCGAAAGTTTTCTCAAGTACTGTACAAAAATTAAATAATGTTCCGGGCATGTTAATGAGGTTATGTTATCACATAGCTACACAAAAAGATGGCGCACGTTAAAGTCGGGCGCGGACGACTTTGGGATACCCTGTACCACCATATTGCAATTAAATCCGGTATATTGCTTCAGAACTCTAAAAGATAGTTTTTTGCCAAATTTGGTTGCAATATCTTCATAAACAAATTTTTTTTACCGATCGGTCCAATGGGGGCTATATGATAACGAGAACCGATTTTGAATTAATTTGGTACAGTGGTATAAAATAAACTTGCATCCCCTGACATAATAGCGCATCTAATCTGTAAATTTGGTTGCTCTAGCTCTTACCAACTCTGAGATCTAGGCGTTCATACAGACAGACGGACATGGGTATATCGGCTTCTCTAGTCACCCCGATCATACTTTGGGTAACTTTGGGGGGTCTCCGACGTCTCCTTCTATTTGTTACATACATTTTCAGCTTGCACAAACTTAATAGACCCTTTGTACCATACGGTACAGGGTATAAACAGCAACGTTTTTTAGAACATTAAACGGTAAGTTCTCTTATATTAATATCGGATAAAACGTATATAATGTAATTTTCAAAAAAAAAAAAAAATGCCAGCTGCAGCTTTGGAGTTCTTAAGATGGACGAAGTGTTGTGAAAAATTTATGATTTACGAGGTATGCATGTCTAAATAATCCATATATACCCATTTTAATAAAATTAAACTCAGTCTCAAATCTACTCTCACTGAGAACGGAGAAACTACTGTCATTGACCTTATATGGTGATACCAATAAGGATAAAACAAAACACCGAAAACTTTACAAACCAATTTACCAACAAGTCACCGCAAACAAATTATTTATTGGCATTTTTTTTTTTATATGAAGTTTTGTCATTCCTTGCGAAATATTTCGAACTGCGTATAGGCTTAAACCAATAAGCGATCTATCTGCTGGGGCGGTTGCCGCGAATAAAACAACAACCATGGGAGACCGTTCCACAAAAACTCAACTCAATTACACTTAACCACTGATAAAAACAAACGCTTAAAATTTCTGTCAGCTGGCCCCAAATTTCTTGTTATTACAAGGAAAGACGGAAATCAAAACATAGCAAGTGTTTCTCCGCTCCTCATTGAAAAAGTGATCGACAACATATGCATTGGAAGAGTTGCTAAAGTAGACCTAATCCGTAACAATGGCACTAGCAACAAGGTTTATCACACTAACATCATTTAGCAACTCAATAAATGTAGAAGTAACAGAACATAACTCACGGAATTGCTCCAAAGGAGTTATTTACTGAATAGCTGCAGGGACATACCTGAAGAAGAAATTACAAACGAATTGAAAACACAAAATGTAATTGAATGCAAGAAAATACTCAAAAAAGACGAAGACACTAACGCCCTCATTCTCTCTGGCCTAATCATTCTGATTTACAATACTCCAAACCTACCAAGCGACATATTAGTCGGCTACCAAAAAATAACAGTTCGACCATATATCCTTTAGCCAATGAGATGCAAAAACTGTGGCAGACTGGGCCACCCAACAAAAGTTTGTAAAAGTTATAAGCTCTGCCTTCACTGCGGTAATCCAACCCTCCTCGACCCCGAATCACTTGACCCCTGCAAAAATTTAAACTGCTGCATAAATTCTAAAGAAAACGGCATTCCAAACAATCAACACATTCGACCGCAGATGCCCTACTCTTATTAAAAACAAAGAAATATTAGCCATCAAAACCCTCGCTCAAGTAACCAAAACGCTCCAACCACCACTACCAGCAGAAACAATTAACAACCATGCGATTACTCTGACCTACCGAACCCCACGGCCGACACTAAACAACCAAACATCTCCACAGTAAGTTCACATGATGCAAAGAATTTTACAAGGTGACGCAAAGAAGTGCGCGAATTCGGCTGCGCGGAAAAAATGGCGGCTCCGGGTTCACTTTTTGTATGGTAGCTACATGAAATAGTGGACCAATTTTGATCAAACTTCACACAAATGTAAAGACTTATACTAAATTAAACTGACAAAAATTTGGTTGCGATATTTAAAAAAAAAATAAAATTTTTCTAGCAATAACTATTCTCATACAAAACATTTGTTTGACAGCAGCTGGCAGCAGCAGTTTGTATTGAACTAACATACAAATATTAATTTACAGATGCAGGCATTAGCAAATGTAAAGGAACATCTGTATGTTAATTCATTACAGCATGCTGCTCTCAGCTGCTGCCATACAAACAAGGAAATATATACAATGAAAAACTTTTTTGTTTTTTTAAATATCGCAACCAAATTTATGCCAGTTTAATTTAGTAAAAGTCTTTACATTTGTGTGAAGTTTGATCAAAATTGGTCCACTATTTCACATAGCTACCATACAAAAAGTGAACACGCTCTCTTTTGGGAGAGACACGAATAACGGACCTGCGCGTTGCGTGACCTTCTAATTGCTGGATCATGGTAAGTTCAATGCAACGCAACAACAATGCCGACATCACTAACCAACAAAACACCGACGTTGATATGGACACCACCTCAAGCACCAGCAGCACGGATGAATCTTATTTGAATAAGCAGCTGCAGACCTCATTACTTAGTGATACTATATTTAAATTTTATTAATTTTTTTTTTTTGTTTTTATTTTGCAAAATTATCAAAAATACATATATTTTTATGAATTGCAGGTTTCTTATTTTATGATCGCCAATCCAGCTTGTTTAGTTAGAGATGTCTTAGGAGTGTTAAGGAGTCCTGTCAATCAGGAGGCCATCATTTGGTCTTTTCTGTCGGTCTTCTTTTCGTTTTCTTTCAGTTCGGCGCTTGTTGGAGCAGATTTTTAAAACTTCTTTTTTTAAGCCTTTTTATAGGATTTTCATTTGGGAGCCCTTATGCCAGCCTATTACGATGTCTTTTTAGCCTTTCGTTGTAGCGGCTTGTGTGCTTATTTATCTGGAGTTCGACGGTCTCCAGTCTGAGGTCGTGGTGCAAGGTCGAATTCCTTACATACCATTCACACCCAGTAATAAGGCGTAAGGCCCTGTTCTGGAGTGTCTGAATACGTGAGCGACTCGAGCGAGCCGCCATACCCCAGATCTGGATAGCGTATCTCCAGGTTGGAACCACTACCATTTTATATAAGGCTCTTTTGCATCGGAGAGAAAGACGGCTGCGGTGGTTCATGAGCCAGTTCATTTTAGACATCTGTAGCCGGCAGTTTTTGACTGTGCTTTCTATATGTTGTCTGAAAGTCAGTCTGCTATCAAGGGTAACTCCTAAGTATTTAGCTTGTTTTTGTAGTTTTAGTGGTTGATTGTCTAACCAGACAGCAGGTGATGATTTTTTTCTTAGGGTATATAGAACTGCCTGGCACTTAGTTGGATTCATGGAGATGTTCCACCTGTGAGCCCATCTCTCAAGTAGGTATAGGTACTCTTGAATTCCATCTGCTGCTTCGTACTCACAGGAGGCAGAGTGAAAAATTGCCAAGTCATCTGCGTATGTAGCTATCATTAGTTTTCCGTTCTTAACGGTTTCTGTGAGCTCCCTAGGTGTCGGGATATCCGCCGTGAATAAATTGTATAAAAGAGGGGCCAGGACGCTTCCCTGTGGTACGCCAGCTCTCATTTTCCTTTCCGTAGATATAGATTCTTTTATTTTAACATAAAATTTTCGGTCTTCTAGGTCTTCTTTAATAGATGAAAAAATGGAGCAGGAAGTATTTTTTTAATTTTAGACAGAAGACCAACTATCCAAACTCTGTCAAATGCTTGTTTGACGTCTACATATACTCCGTAGCAGTATTCCTTGTCGTCAAACGCCTGAAGGATGTGGTTCGTGACTCGGTGTATCTGCTCTATTGTGCCATGTCCTTCCCTGAATCCAAATTGATGATCAGGAAGTGTGTCGAAGTTTTCGGATATCCTTCTAGCAATCAGTCTTTCCCATACTTTAGACAGTGTGGGGAGGAGACTGATTGGTCTGTAAGATTCCGGGTTACTCTCCGCTTTGCCGGGTTTGCGAATCATAGTTATCCATGCAATCTTCCATTGGGCAGGGAAATGTTGCGTCCTTAATATAGCATTGAATATCAATGTTATAAAAAGAAGAGCTTTAGTTGGCATGGCTCTCAGTGTAGCATGGCATATTCTGTCATGGCCTGGAGCCTTGGCCTTTGGGAGCTTTTTAATTATGTTTTTAATTTCTTCAATCCGTATGGGTTTTATTGGGAGAGCCATTTGGAGTGGGTTGTTGAGCTCATTAAGAGTCTGGTCCAGATCCTCATCTGTGGCTAGGCTGAACGGAGTAAAGCGCTGTTCAAGGTGATTGGCAAATGTTTCTGCTTGTTCAAAGGCAGAGCGGCAATAGTTGCCATCCTGACGTCTAAGAGGGACTGTTCGAAGAGGCTGTCTTTTAATGTTACGCGTGGCCTTCCATAAACTATAGCCAGCTTCGGGCTTATAGTCAAGACGTTCGAGCTTCCTGTCAAACCAACAGCGTTGAAGTGCATCTTTTAACTTTTTTTCCATGCGGCTTTGTCTCTAGGGTGATGACTGGATTGGAATCTCCTCCGAAGTCGTCGCTTGCATAACAGTAAATCAAGAAGCTCGGCCGTAAGTTGGTTGCCTAAATCATCCTGTCTAATTGCTGCTGGTTGGATGTTGGCTAGCGCTGCCGCTTGATGGATTTTCTCTGTGATCAAATCGACTGCTTGTTCTACATCTTCACCAGATCTTATTTCCATCTCGAGATGGATTGAATTTTCCAGTGTTTTCTGGAAGATTTCCAAATTTGTTTTCTGGCTGATGAGTCGGGGTACATTTTGGTAAATTGTGGGTACCGTGCGTGTAATAATTAATGCGAGGTGATCGCTTGGCAGGTCCCAATTATCAGAAATATCCAGAAGCTGACCAGGAATACCTTGATACACCGCGAAATCTAAGCATGATAGGGCACATCTGGAGTAACTGGAGTATCTTGTTGGGGAACCCGTTGCTAGAACGTTTGCCTTTCTGGTCAACAAACTGTGAGCAAGTTCTTTTCCCCTTCGGTCATAACGTGTTTCGCCCCAAAGCCAATGCTTAGTATTCCAGTCTCCTCCAATCAGAAACCGCTGTCCGGCAGATTTGAAGATATTGTTAAATTCTGCTTCCTCTATAGATTGCGCCGGTCGACCATAAAAAGCTCCAAAAATTATATTTCCGTATGTGTAGACTTGTGTAGACGCGAATTGAAAGGCTCTGCAGACCTGATTATCCTGCGGGAAGTGGGAGATCCTGTTATTTACTAATACCGCACATCCTCCTCCTGGATGCCTTTCTTTGGACATAGAAGCTAGATTTGTTTCAAACCCATGCAACTTTAATATTTTATTTTCTGATATTCTAGTTTCCGTCAAAAGTACAATACCAATTTCACATTTTTTTACTAGAGCTTCTAATTCTAGATATTTACCTGAAATGCCATTGGCATTCCATATAAGAATCTTTAAAAAAGGATTAATTTTGTAATGACCGCGGTAAGAAGACTCATCAGTTGATTTTGAGACTCCAACATTCTTAACTGCATTTGTGCCATTTTGTCAATGGATTCTTGCATTTTTGATACGGCTACTGCCATGACACCTACAGCCTGTTGTATGTTTTGGGAAAACAAATCATTGTCCTGCTGATGTTGCTGCTGGTCCCTCTGCTGTTGCAAAATTTGAATAAGCTGCGCTTCTGCAGGGTCGGCTGAAGAGCGCAGGCTTTGATGTTGCTCATTATCTCTTGTTGTACCCCTAATTACATCAGCGTAACTAACTGTTGGGTTTCTATATTTAGGCTTCGGCAGAGAATTGTAGGTACCAATTGCAGGAAAATTATTTTTGTCAGTGATCCCTGGTTGCAGAATAGGCCTCATTGTATTTGTAGCTGAATTCTTAGCTTTTTTAAACTTGCTGACTCCTGCTTTTTTACAATATTCTTTATACCACTCACAGCCCGGAGTGAAAGCAAGTAGCTGGGGCACTGTGGCATCTAGTACAGTCTACTGTAGCATGCTGTTGGCCGCATTTGACGCAATTGTATTTTTTTCTGCAGAAGTTTGCAGTATGACCATAGTCTTGGCATCGTCTGCACTGCGTTACTTCAGTTTGCCTTCTCGCATTTTCGATGGTGATCATTTGCCGGCATAGTTTTCTTATTTGTAGCACTTCTTTATTATTTGGAGCAGCTTTAAAGTTTATGAAATGAAGGTTCATTGATTCTTTGGTCGCCCTATCAATGGGACTGTGAACATGTAGCACTTCATGTCCTTGTTTGGCAAGCTCGTCTATTATTTGGCGATTTAAAGTAGAGTGATGAAGTCCCTTAATCACTGCTCTGAAAGGCTTGTCTTCAGCCATTTGATAGCTATAAAACTCTATTTTGAGCTCTTCTAACCTTTTGACGGTGGCTCTATATGTAGTAGCATCAGTTGCAATTAAGCGCATAGTCTTACCCATCGACATTTTTATATCTAGTTTATCAAGGTCTATTACCTCAGCAAGTATTGTCCATATGTCCTGAATATCTTGGATATTATTTAGGACAATTGGAGGAGGCCTTTTTTGTTTTGGCTCACTATTCGAAGTGCCGTCTGTATTTGGTTTCGTCTTGGGGCGTCCGTTTTTAGCATTGATAATAACTTCTCGATGGCTACCTTCATATGTATTTGTGCACTCTGCTTCGATATCCATATCATCATACATTTCGTCGCGTAACAAGTCGAATCTGTTTGCAAACTCTACTCGTGTTTCATTGATATCACTCCCACTATTTGTTGGATTGGGTAATTCCTTAGTGACCCGTTTTGGATTAATGTCAGGAGAATTTGATTTTCTTCTTTTATTGGTCTGCTTGTTTTGACTCTTGAGAAGCCTTTGGACAGCTTCCGAGACAGGGAATTGCGTATTGGACAGATTAGTAGACATTGCTATCAACGGTCTACTGGAGTTTATAACGTTATAGGACTCATTAAGTTCCTCAATTGTGCTGCTGAGGTCAAAGTTATTACTTTTAGTGTAGTTATTTGTATTATTTGTTAATTTGATATTATTGTTTTGACTAGAGCTGCAACAATCTTTGGTGTCGCTCTCGTTTTGTTTGCTGTTGGTATTTATAATATTCTGAATCATATTTTTGTTGTACTATTTGAAGATACTGCGTTGTTGTTTTCGTGCCGTAGCACCTTTAACAGAAAGGTGTCGCAAGCGCAGGAGCGCGCGGTGCTGCTTATGCGCACTTGTGCCGGTGCTATTTGTTTTGATAACACTTTTATTGCACCAAGTTGTTTTTGTTTTATTAGTCGCGACTGCGCACTAGAAGGTTCTACTGTTTTGGACAGGGCTGTTATATTTTGTCAGCGAAGTCTCCAGAAATTTTCCGCTGCTACTGCACTCTTTTAGATTGATTTTTTGTGTTTTTTATTTTGTTCAAATTATATATAAATGCATAACCACTTATGTTCACTGTTTAATGCCACGAAAGTGGACTTGTCCGTAGTTTTATTAAATTTTATAATAGTTTTTATAGCACACGACAAATTTTGTGAGCGTACATGTCAGCGCTGCCAACTCTTTTTTTCATTAAATTTTATTCTAAAAATAACAGCACACTAAAAACTCCGATCAAATCAAAACAAACCAGCAAACATAAAGCTGACAGCCTAGCCCAAACTGGTAAATAAATTTAACTTACACTACCTTAAAACGCATCACTTACATCTACTTTAAAACCTTTAAACTAACAAACAAATGGCACTTACCATTTTTCAATGGAATATGCGTGGATACACTAATAACTATAATGAACTACAAATAATTATTTCAAATATCTTCCACTCATAATTGCATTACAGGAAACCCACTTGCACAGCCAAAAAAATATACCCACACCAATCAACTTCTCAGCTAGAATAGTGCACAATTCCTTGCAGTCCAAACCCTTTTCACTAGCTAAAGACTTTGATGCAACAGGGATAGAAGTCGAATCGACCAAAAAAATTCAAATAATCTCAGCCTATATTCCAGCAAAACAAAAATTTAAAGAAAATAACTTACACAACGTCCTCAACGTGAATTCTAATTGTCTAATACTAGGCGGATTTTACTAGACCAACATAGTAAAATCGTTCCATGGTGGAACCAAAAGTTACACGCCCTTAACGAAGAGAAAAAACAAGCAGCAAACCGAGACATATTTCTATTGAGAACATAATTTATTTTCGTAAAACAGCAACTAGGTTCAGAAGAGAACTTCGAATCGCTAAAACGAAATCACTTCAGACCTTTACATCTGAAATCTAAATCCACTAACTAACACAAAAAAAATTTGGTCAAACATCAGACGTCTATGCGGGCTTAACAATATGAAACACATCTCTTCCAATTACTGATAACACAGCCATAGCTAATTCCTTCGCTAAATTTTGGTCCAATGATTCTAATGACAAAAACTCTTCCTCAACTTTTTTGAATAACAACAAATAGAATCCGATATAACCCTAATAGAACTTATTTCAGCACTCTCAAGCTTAAAAGGCCATACACCAGGCACGGATCGAATATCGTATCCAATGATTGCCAACTCATCTCCCACAGTCAAAAATAAATACTAAATCACTACAACAATATATTCAATACCTTTATAAAACAGACATACAAAACCATGACAAAGTCATAGCAAAAAGGTTGTGGTGGTTTGTTACAACTAACAAACCTTTGCACACACTGTTCATGCCATAACGGCATTAGTGGGTTCAACCTAGCTCCGTGCTTAGCTTCGCTCAAAGAGCGTAAGCTACGCTCACTAAGGGGAAAAGCTGGCGACCCCGCTCAGCTTATGCTGCGCTTATGCAAGGTATACTTATTTAAGGTAGCATACTCCCGCCGAAGGCTCTCAACGAAAGTTACCAATTTTTAGTTTCGTTGCGACTGCGCGTGAGGAGGGTTGTTTACGCGCATCGTTTTTGTTTGTTTCCATCTCACGCTTTTTCTTGCTCTCACTAAAATTGGTGACGACGCCGGCAGCATTACTCTACCTTAAATAAGTATACCTTGGCGCTTATGCTATGCTAAGCTGAGCGCATTAGAATTAGTTCTCCCACAACAATTAACGCAAGCAGACCCGCTGCACGCGTATTTTTCGTATTGTTTGCACATAAACATTTACAGCTTATTATACCGCCGCTATATGTAGCTACGGCTAAGGCGAAGAAATAAAACCACATCCTAAACTTCACAATACAAATCTTTTTATTGGGGAACAAGGGAACACAAGGAAGAAAAAACACCCAAGAAGCCACCCATCTTTTCAGTACTAATTCGAATTTTTTCATTATTATTTTTTTTTCAAAAGTAGAGAGTACTACCTTTCCAAAATGCCCCAAATCATAAAAATTGGAAACCTTAAGAAAAAAGTACAGCCGAAAGTGTGTGCACAAAACCCCAAAAAACACAACATTTTGGTGACTTTTTGTACAAATATCGCTATTTCATTCAGAAAAACTCTTAGACACTTGAAAAGTAAGCTATTTAATGTTATTGGTCATGATATGTAGATGCGATTTCTATATAAATATATAGAAATATCATATTTATACCCTGTACCTACAGGTACAAAGGGTATACTAGATTTGTGCAATGTATGTAACGGACAGAAGGAGGCGTGGCAGACCCAAAGTCCTTTATACCAAAATGCTTATCATAACCTCGGGTAGCGATTGAGCCATGTCCGTCCGTCCGTCTGTCCGTCCGTATGAACACCTAGATCTCGGAAACTATAAGAGCTAGAGATACGAAACTTTACCAGCTGGTGTGCATATTTCCTGAGAAGATGAAGTTTGTTGAATCATGTCAATATCTTCCCCCGTTCCCCCGCAGTAGAGTTTCGCGGTTTTTAGCCACACCGTTTAGTATTTTCATCTGAAATTTAACAGAGCGATGTAGTTACATGTTACATCTATGTGTAAAAAATTAACAAAATCGGACAAATACAACAGAAGTTATTGCCAAAAATGTGCAAATTTCACCTCCCCTTGCCAATAAACTGCGTCAATATTTGACTCTACGCAATTATGGCTACAAGTGACCTAGAATCACAATTTTGGGTAAGCTCATTCATGTGGCTCTAATGAACAAATCCACATCCAAATTTTATCGATGCAGTCCCCCCACCCCCCGCAATCCATTTACCGTGTTTTCTCCCACACCCCTCAACATACCAACTTGAAACATACCCCATATACTTTAAATAAGTTCTTTGTTGTAACATTCAAGTTTCATCAAAATGGGTAAAAATTTAGGAAACTTATAGGTATAAATATCGACTTTCACCCAAAAAAAAATAAATTCCAATTGGAAAGTTCTTAGATGGAATATGCAGGAAACATTTTTTTGACACAAAAGGTACAGGGTATTCCACTGTCGGGCACCGCCTCGACTGTACCGGATTTTTAGCATTACTGTCTGCTCTGCCAAAGCCTCCCCAAACACATTCATTGTCGCTAGAATGACAGTTTAATTTTTGTTTAAATGTGACGATATGAATTTTATAGACACATGTACATACCTTTTAAATCATCCAGTATTCTCGAAATTTCATCCATTTTTTGGCAGGGATCTTCTGTGCTGCAACTAGCTTTGGGTTCTAAAAGATTTTATATTTTGGGGGTTTCATTTTTTTGTAGTATTATTATTATTATTTATATAATAAAACTTACCGTAAAACTTAACTCGGTGCGCTTAACTTTTTTATTTGGGCTCTCCATTTTATACATTTTAATAAATAAACTCTTCACTTAGCTGATATTTTTTGACAAAAAATTGCCGCCCCACAACTGTGCAATGCAACGCACATATTGTTGTTTGTGTAAAAGTAAAACAAAAACCAAAAAAATTATCTATTCTTTTTTGCCCCTTTTTTTTATTTTGTTTTTTGTGTAATTTTTAGACGCAGCGAATGTAAAATACGCACACAAAAATGTAGAAGAAAAGAATCGGGTGAGCGACTTTTATATACCCTGAACCCTTCCAACAAGAAAATTAATAAACAACCCGCTTTTGATTATTTTCGCCAAAGAGAATAGGTTTAAAAATCAAATAAAAGAATTATGCCCATAATGCTTTAGGTTGCTTTTAAGGTGTCATAAAATGCGCGTATGTTAATATAGTAGAAAACTTAATGTACTCCTATACATACTTTGTACAGGGTATACAAATTCTTCGTTTGTTGTTTGCCTTAGCAAGCAACGCAACAAATACATAAAGTTTTTTCGCTTTTTTTAGTAGCGACATGTCGCCAATTGCTGGCGGCCGAACTGCAGGGATATTTCACTACTAAACAGCACGCATACTACAAGGTCACCTTTCTGGTGTTAGGCTTTTTGGATGGCCCTCAAATCATTTAGCAATAGAAGTTCCAGTGTACAATTTTTTTCAGGTCAGATGCAGATGTAGCTTGGACGCGTTTTTCTTGTCTGCATAGGGGAAGATTGTAAAACTGTTATTAACCATTGGCTTTTATAATGTTGTATGATTGTTCACTAATAACATAATAGCTCAAATCACCTTCAAAAAGGTTAAAATTTTTCCTCTATTTTCTTCGCGAAAATTCAATAAAATTGGTCAAGGTATATTAAATCTAACTTTTTCGACTGGTAGAAGCCCCGGAGAGTGTATAATAGTATGTATTCCACTACACACTAACACTATCTACTACATTGGTACTATCTATTGATAAGCCTGTCTAGCTGTTGATATAAAACGACATACTTAAGCATGGTACTAAGTGCTAAGAGTAATAGTAATTCCCTTCAATGGTTCAACTTTATGTGTACAAATAGTAAAGTTGAGAAATTATAGCACAATTTGTATGATTATCTTTTTGAGTATTCGATAGCAGAGGTTTTAAAGGGGATAAATGTAATAGGATACAGTTGACCATTTTGAGCACCCACTTAAGACATTCCGACTATAATGTCCCCTGCGCTTTCCATCTTCTAAGAATTTGAGAATGCTACATTCGAGCCTGACCGACTCCATAATACCGTATAAAAACACAGTTCCCGCAGTTTTTTAGCCACTTTTGGCCGAACTCCTGAAGATTGTACGTGCGGCTTTATAGGGGAGGAGCCTCCTTTTTACCTATAGCTTTTGAAAGTTTTCATCCTATTTTAATGGCATTATATTCTTAATAAAAATGTGCATAACTGTGTCAAATTTTGACCGCGTAGTTCAATTAGTAGTAGTCGTGAAAATCTTCTAGTGTGGAACGGGACAAGACATCGAAATGAATTAACTTACTCTATTTGCTTGCAGAGTAAAATGTGGGCTCTGTACCTCTTAGAGTCTGTGAGATCCTTTTGTTCATAAGGTGGATGGACGTAAAGACAGACAGACGGACAGGCTCATCCTCATAAAAAAATATAAATTTAAATATCCGAAAAAATAACGAATTATGCACTGAAATCATTTCGTATTTTTTTTAACGATCGGTTCAGCCAGGAAAGAGTAATATGTATATCACATTAAGGGACTAAAAGATAAAAAAAAACGAAATTGAGGTCAATAAGGACAAGAGTAACAACAAGTAATATGTTCCAAGAGAATATCTGCAAGACACCCGAAACAAAACAAAGGAGAGAAAATAAAAATGCAGACAATGGCTATAATTCGGTAACAAGACACACGAGAAAAATTTTGTGACCTTTCACTTTGAATTCATTGTTATGAATGAATGAATGTTTATTCATAGTAAGTTTGAAGTATCAAGGTAATGTGTACTATGGCGACCATAGTAAGCATAACTTCCTCAATGATTATATTTTTTTTTCTTTGGCAGTGATTTTACGCTTATAAATTTATATATAAATACGTCAACAAAAAAATGTGGTACCGATTGTGTTCGTATGCGTGATCGTATCGAGGTGAAACTTACACCATGGGATAGCCACACCTCATACGGTGTGTACAATGTAAGTTTTACCTCGACACGTTGAAATCCTGAAGGTGAAAACTTATGCGAAACATTAAAATGGAATAGCAACGGCAGCAATAGCAACCCTTGAACAACAATTCACTTGACATTATTTCAATTTTGTTGCTCACATTTGTTTCAATATTTGATGGCAATAATTCTTTGTTGCAAATCGCAATTATCTATTGTTTTAATAAAGGCATTTGTGCATTGCGACTTTAAGGTAAGCATTACAATAGTGAAAAGAATTTTTAAGAGTGAAAAAAACCAAAAAAAAATTGAAAGAAAACAGTATCAAAGGAGCAATTGTCAACGTTCCTATTCCAGTCGCGAATCAGAGCAGCATGCAGGTCGCTGATGTTCCAGAGTATTGTAAATTCCGGCAGGACCGACTGTAGCATGGCAATGAGATGAACATAATGGAAATAAAGAATTGTACAGGGTAGTGCTGGAGAAACATCGATGTTTCGATACATCGAAGTACATGTGGCGGGCATTTTTTGAATGCTTAAATTAATTCAGAGTGGCCATCTGTTGGTTTGGTTATATAAGTATTTTCAAATAAGAAAATGGAATCAACAAAAAAACCAAGAGAACTATATTTTCATAATATACCTTTTAAAATTAATTACATTTCATAGAAAAATAAGCAAGGAAATAATAAATAACAATCCTAAAGGTTATACAACGAAAGCAAAAGATAATACAGGCCACAAAAAAAAGTGGTGTAAACTTAACAGGTGACAGAGGCATCCCTTATGGATTTTGAGCAGCCGAATCCGAAGTCACTAGATTGCCAGCCTTGATAAAGTCAAAAAGGTATTACCTTCCAGAAATTCAACGTGCACATGCTTGAATCTAAGTTTTCGACATTAAAATATTGTCGAAGTGCCAAAATTGAGTCAACTCTACTATTTCGGATCTTTTGAGATTTTTTTTTTCTAAAAGTGTCTGCGACGTGCCGTTGATTGCCCATATTTTGTCCGTAATAGGATTTGGTCGATAATCGAAATAAAAATATCGATGATAGGAAAAAAATAAAAAACGTCGATGCATCGATATAACATCGATGTTACTTCCAGCACTAGTACAGGGTATATAATTGTCTGGATGATCTGAATTAAATAAAAAAGACCGGGGGTTGGTGTGCGAAGCACGCATGGGTTGGAGCCCCCTAGTTTAAAATAAGTACTTATATATAAATTTTAAAATTAAAACAAAAAAAAAATTTTAAAATGTATTCGTTTTTTGTTTATGTGAAAGGTTTTCTCAAAAAACAAAAAAAAAACTACCTAAACATTCAGTTATCGATAACTAGCCAAATAATCGAAATTAGCAAAAAAAAAAATATATATTAAAATCGCAGAAATCGATCTGGTACACTTATTTTGACCCATATGTATATAAGTATATATGGGCAATCAATAAAATAAATTTTAATTATAGATCTAAATAATCTTTTTATTTGTTTTTTATTATCAGGTAGAGAGATCGTCCAAAACTCAATAGCCACTCAGGTGTTTTTAAATTAAAAACTAAATTAGTTACTGGGGAAAGCCGCCTACTATATAAACAGCTGCCAAAAAGATATTCCGCACAGACACACCTTATTCAACCAAAAGTTAACATCATGAAATTTTTGCTCTTTGCGCTAATTGCGGCTGTTTGCCTACTTACTGTAAGTGCTATTAAAATAAAGGTATCAGAAAACTTTTTTAAAAACTTTTATAAAATATTTCTGAACTTGATAGGTAAATGCGGGCTCTGCATATATTGAGCCACGTGAGAGTGAGCTCGCACAGATGCCCATCGAAATTGAGGCTCAGTCGAAAGTTGGTAAGGCCCTCAAAACCGGATTGCGTACCCTTAAAGGATTTAATTGTATCATTCAATGGGTGGTTGGTATCAAGGCAAGCGCTGAGCAATATGCCACAGATATTAAAAATTGCGGCGTGGAAACAAGCAAACAAGTTGCCAGTCTGCTTAAAGCCAATTTGAACATTGTCAACACCTGTAATGACATTATACATCTTCAGTCGAATGTATGCAATGTTGAGCCCGAGGAGCAAAAGATTACAAATAGTTGTGTTTACAAGGCATTTGGACAAATTTTCAAGCTTTATGTGCAAACTAAAAAAGTTGTGGTCTTGTCCAAGAAGGTTCCAAAGGGTGCTACAGATGCTGCTGGCTGTGTAGTTTCTGCTACAAACACATTGACAAATTACTATACCCAATTCACGCCGAACATCATCTCCTGCTCCAAACTGACCAGTTAAAGTGTGTTTAATAACTTATACCGAAATTTTGTTAAACCCTTTCCAATAACTAATGTACTTACACTTTGCTAAAACACTTTAAATATCGGGCAGAATTCAAAATCACAAGCAAATACATTGGTCATTTATTTGAAGTCTACAATGCAGATCCGATCGGAACTTATAAAATACATTTTTTTTATTAATGTATTTTCATTTGCAATTTGCCAAACAACAATCAGTAAATTTAATAAATATAACCAATATTGGCAGGATTGATTGTAAGTCCAGTGAGTTTAATCAACATCAACAGTCCTTATTACAAGAATCGATCTGGGAGGTCTAAAATATTTGATCTTTTCAGACGGCGAACGACGATTCTCTTGTGAAGTATATACATTAATTGCCAGTACGTTGCTTAGAGAGCCTGTCTAAGTATCTTTGAGATACATTGCTAATTTTGTCTCTAATATGAGGTACAATTACATAAGGCTTTGTCAATTTCTTGGTTGCTTGCATGCCAAGGAGCGCCTGCAATGCGTCTGAGTGTTAAGGATTGGTATCTTGGTATTGAAGGTTTTCAATGTGGGAGTATTTAATGAGAAAAACTATATAAGCAAGGCTATAAGCTCACTAACATATAGTATACACATCTAATCATTGCATTGGCGTTGTAAAGATATTAAGGCGCAGATTTCGAAACTAAGAGGGAATCGGCCGTGCTCCGCAAAACGAATAAATTTTGTTTGTTTTCGTTTTTGCGTACTCCCAAACCCGCATTGTTTGCTGTCGCTATCTTATCATAATCACCTTACTCTTTGTTAGCATAGCTCTACACCTTTCGATTGAAATTACCCACGACTATGCTATTCCTATTACAAAGGAAATTTTTATACCCTATCCGTCCTTCTGCTGTCCGTCTACCGCCTAGATCTCAGAGATGGTAAGAGCTAGAGCAACCAAACTTTCACATTAGGTTCCATAGGAGACAAGTTTATTTTATTTTTTTGATATCGGAGTTACATTATATAGCTCCCACAGGGGTCTTTCAGAGGACTCCGAAAAAACAAAAGTTTTAGATGGATAATTAGTTTATGAAGATAACGTAACCAAATTTGGCATTTAGAGTTCACAAGCACTGTATCAAACTTGATCGAAATCGGCTGACTGTATCATAAAACACCCATAGGACCGATCGGTCAAAAACACCTGTTTGGTGCAAAATTCGTTTTGTTTCGTGTGTTTATGAAGATATAGTAACGAAATTTGGCCAATAAATATCTTTTGGAGTTCTAAAGCAATATACCGGATTTGATTGCAATGTGATTGTACAGGGTATCCCAAAGTCGTCCGCGCCCGACTTTAACCTACGCCATCTTTTAAACTTCAAGGCGTCTTATTGATCAAAGATTTTATAATGAGAATTAGTATATAAGGTGGGCTATCTGCTGGTTTGTTTGTTAATTGCATTGTACTCGTATATTTTTCAACAACAATGGGCAAATGTATAAGCCAAATGCAAGTTTGAAGCTACTCATTTATGTACTAATAATATAAATAATACCGCACAAATGCCCGCAGCGGCTGGCTCTACTGGTCCGTATGCAAACAAACATCGTAATCCATTGAACGATTAAGCGACGCTGATAATGGTCTGTGGGCTTCGATTGTTGCGTCATTTGAATCTTCTAAGCGTGTAAATGCAGATCCGCATGCATTCGTTCTTGCGAACGGTGGCGCGTCAATATTCCCGGCGACTCGTCGACATATATTTGAGGCCACAGATGTGTTTTTTCACAGAACGACCATTTTCATTGTTAAAATTATTTCGGTTGTTAAACGAACCATGAATAAAATTGAGTAGTTTTGAACTTGACGTATGTCGAGGAACATCCACTTTGGACGGGTATGTTCCGAATTACTAGTGTTTAACAACCAAACCAACAGATGGCCAACTCTACGTTGTATTTTTTATTTATATTAAGAAGATCAACATGTAAACAGCTGATTAGGCCAATTAAATTAAAATACGTTTTACATAGAGTACAAATAGAACCTAATATAAAAGAAATGCAGACATTTTTATAATTAACTTATAATATAATTAATAATAGATAGCATGCCCCTAACCACAGCCAATTGTGGTCAGTGGCAAGAAAAGTTATACCAACAACATAGAACAACTAACAGAATCGGAACCGTCAGAATGTTCGAAGATGTTAAGTTGATCTAAGGTGGTACAAAAGCTCACTTGAGAGTATAAGAGCCAAATCATTGTATGTCGAACATAATACACTAAATGGCTCATAGCATAGTTTGTATTGTATCTCTTAAGAGATAAAGGCACAACATTTTTATAGGAGCGTCTAGGAACGTTAAACATAAGTTTGCCGGAGTAAAAAAAAGGAATCAATGTTACCAGTTATTAATTTGTGCAAAAAATTAGCATTAAGACCAATCCTACGATTTTCAAATGAAGGACGATCTATTAGGAGTAGTCTGCTGGCATACGGAGACAAACGGATATTGGGGTCCCAGTTTAAACTGCGTAAAGCATACAGAAGAAATTGTTTCTGCACAGATTCACTACGTGCTTGACATTTTTGTATTGAGGGCACTAAAAACAGGAACAGTTCTCAAGACCTGGGCGGACAAGGGCAGAATAAAGAACCTTGATCGTATAGGGATTGTTAAATTGTTTCGACCAGCGCTTAACGTGTCTTAAAATACACCTGGCTTTATTCACAACTCTAGAGACATGAGAGTTAAATCATATTTTGGTGTCAAAAGTAACACCCAAATCTGTAAATAAAGAGATACTCACCAAAGGAGTACCATTTATAAAGTAATTAATGATTAGCCAATCAATCAATGATTAGTCCTAAGCATACACTCAGATAGATTTAAGTTCAAACAATTAATAGTTCACTAGTTATGAAGAGAGTTTAAATCATCCTGAAGTAAGTAGTCAAATGAGAAACAAAGTTTAACATCATCAGCAAACATCAGAACACGGGCATGATGATGATTTGGCAGATTATTTATAAACAGCGGAACACCAGAAGATACATTAACAATTTTGGCTCACAATGATGCTGTAGATGAGCCACTAAGATTTACCCAAACAATTTATGAATCGCTGACAATGTTGCAATGCCACGATAATTGGGAAGATCGGATGTATTATCTGTATTGTGTAGGAGGATAATAAAAGACGATTTCGAAATGTTAGGGAAAGAAGCCTAGACCGCTCACAGGCAAAATATTGAGGGGATAAGCAGTGAAGTAGATTGAAAAAATAAGTCAGATATACCTGCGTCAGTGGAGGATATTTCACTATTACATATATATAAGTGTAGAAGGAAATAGATCAGATTTACGCTTTTAATTTGCAAAATTAAAGAACTGTTTCGGATCAATAGAAAATTGCTCTCGACAGCGAGATAAATAATTTTGATGGGAATTTCTTTTTAAAAGGATACATTTATATTGGGCATAAAAATAATTCGAGAAGTTACGATTTGGGCCGGTCGTTTTAAACTTTTTGAAATATCTGGATTTAAAATTTTTTAAATGTGACAATTTCCGAGTGTCAAAGTTATGTTTATAGAATCTTAGAAAAAGGATGCAGCCTCATTGACGTCAATACACCTTATCAAACGGGACCAATGTGCGAAGGTTAAAAGTTCGTTTAACTTAGCCAAGTTTGCCTTTCGAAAACAACAGAAGAGAAGAAAAAAGTGGATAAGGTGCACTAATAAAAGGTTCAATATCAAAACTAGGGTGATATATGTACATCCTCAGGAAATGATAAAGGAGATGATCTGTCGACTGACACAATAGCGGGATCATTGGCCAGTAATGAAAAATCGAGCAAGCCATCCAGGAATTCGTCAAAAATGTGCGAACATTTTATGAATCATAAAGAGTAATGCAAACTTCATTTGACACATATAAATTCAATCTCCACGGAAGTATCTACTTTAACTAAGCTAGAACAAAGTTTTGCATCAACCGCAATAGGGACAAGAACATGTGAATCATAAGCGAAACAATTACATAATAAATATTCTCATTTGTACCCTATGGTACAGGGTATAGAATTGGATATAATTGTTGAATATATGCCTTAGTAATACAAAGTTGGGATTAATAGATAATTGTGAAATTTAATAATTTCCTTTTATTGTTAAGTTTCGGTGGTATGTTTAGAATTGGTATTAATAAATAATGGGTGATATGTTTAAAAAAATCAAAAATTGTATAAGTAAGAAATTTTATACAATTTTACATAGTTTATATATATGGAATTTATTAAAAATATACTTACTATAATATATATATAAAATTGGCAAAAACATGAAACAATTTTAATTTTTCATCAAAATACATATGTTTATATTGATTTGTAATCATTATAAAGTAAAACTGTGAAAATTAAATGAAAATAAAATTATATTTTTAAATAATGTACATTTTGGAATGTTTTATAATAATTAACAAATATGATTGTTATATAATAAATAGCCATATATGTTTAAACATATTATTTTGAGTATTACATATGAAAATATAAAAACAAACAAACAAATAAATAATATAACAATATTATTGTATTTGAGAGTATGACGAAGAATTTACATATGAAAAATGAAAACAAAACAAAACGAATAAATAATAATATAACATTATTCGGGTAGATCCTGCCAGTAGTTACATGCTTGTCTCAAAGATTAAACCATGCATGTCTAAGTACACACGAATTAAAAGTGAAACCCCAAAAGGCTCATTATATCAGCCATAGCTCCTTAGATCGTTAACAATTAAAACACGGACCTTATGGAACGTCTGCTTTTATAAGGCTTAAACTAAACGGCCGCAAGATCGTTATATTGGTGGAACTCTAGATAACATGCAGATCGTATGGTCTTGTACCGACGACAGATCTTTCAAATGTCTGGACTACCATGGATGCAACGGGTAACGGGGAATCTGGGTTCGATTCTGGAGAGGGAGCCAGAGAAACGTCTACCACATCTAAGAAGGCAGCAGGCGCGTAAATTACCCACTCCCAGCTCGAGTAGGTAGTGACGAAAAATAACAATACAGGACTCATACCCGAGGCACTGAAATTGGAATGAGTACACTTTAAATCCTTTAACAAGGACCAATGGGAGGGCAAGTCTGGTGCCAGCAGCCGCAGTAATTCTAGCTCCAATAGCGTAAAGTTGATGCGCTTAAAACGTTCGTAGTTGAACTTGTGCTTAGTGCTCTTCATCGGAAAATGAAATAAGACCTTTGTTCCACTTTCATTGGTTTTTAGATCAAGAGGTAATGGTTAATAGGAGCATTAGTATTACGACGCGAGAGGTGAAATTCTTGGACCGTCGCGACGCGTCGTAAGACTAACTAAAGCGAAAGCATTTGCCAAAGATGTTTTCATTAATCAAGAACGAAAGTTAGAGGTTCGAAGGCGATTAGATACCGCCGTAGGTCTAACCATAAACGATGCGAGCTAGCAGTTGGGTGTAGCTACTTGTATGGTTCTCTCAGTCGCTTCCCGGAAAACCAAAGCATTTGGGCTCCGGTGGAAGTATGGTTGCAAAGCTGAAACTTAAAGGAATTGACGGAAGGGCATCACCACGACTGGCGACTGCAGCTTAACTTGACTCAACACTGGAAAACTTACCAGGTCCGAATATAAGTAAGTAAGACAGATTGATAGCTCTTTCTCGAATCTATGGGTGGCGGTGCATGGCCGTTCTTAGTTCGTGGAATGATTTGTCTGGTTAATTCCGACAACGAACGAGACTCAAATATATTAAATAGATATCTTCAGTAATACGGTGTTGAAGCTTGTGTTTGAATGTGCTTATATAAGTGGTTTGTTCCATTATAAGGATACTAGCTTCTTAAATGGACAAATTGCGCCTAGCAATAAAAGTATCAACGAGTAGTTCCTAGACCGAGAGGTCCGGGTAAACCGCTGAACCACTTTCATGCTTGGGAGTGTGAACTGAAACTGTTCACATGAACTTGGAATTCCCAGTAAGTGTGAGTCATTAAGTCGCATTGTCGCACCGCCCGCCGCTACTACCGATTGAATTATTTAGTGAAGTCTCCGGACCTGATCACTGTGACGCCTTGTGTGTTACGGTTGTTTCGCAAAAGTTGCCCGAATTTTATAATTTAGAGGAAGTAAAAGTCGTAACAAGGTTTCCGTAGGTGAACCTGCGGAAGGATCATTATTGTGTTCCTTACCGTAAAAAAATTATATAAAAAATAATAATAAATATATATTGACATATGTATATTATTATCATAAAAAACAAATAAATAATATAAATAAAATACATGAAAATTCTATGAGAACATATGTATAAAAATGTAATTTGGAATGTAACTTTGAAATATTGGCATAATTTTTATATACATATATACCTACTACATATCATATAATGTATTTTAAATTCTAGTTTTTATATAAAACAATTCAAACATTTGCTAAAATGTACTGTGCATAAATAATGTGCGCATACGTTGGAATTGTAGCAAAAACTTAAAAATATAATGTTGGACCTAAATTATGTGTACTTATATTTTATATACATATACGTAAACGGTTAATTGTATTAAATTTTTAATTAAATGTAAAACTAAGACATATCGCAACAAGGAATTGATATATGCCAGTAAAATGGTGTATTTTTAATTTCTTTCAATAAAAATAATTTTGACTATATAAATATAAAAAATGTGGTACAGTCGAGGCGGTGCCCGCCAGTGGAATACCCTGTACCTTTTGTCTCGCAAACAATTTTTCCTGCATATTCCTTCTACGAACTTTCCAATTGGAATTTTTTTTTTTTTTTGGTGATATTCGATATTTATACCTATAAGTTCCCTAAATTTTTACCGATTTTGATGAAACTCGAATTTTACGTCAAAGAAGTTATTTAAAGTATATGGGGTAAGTTTCAAGTTGGTATGTTGAGGGGTGTGGGAGAAAACACGGTAAATCGATTGCGGGGGGTGGTGGGACCGCATCGATAAAATTTGGATGTGGATTTGTTCATTAGAGCCACATGAATCAGCTTACCAAAAATTGTGATTCTAGGTCACTTGTAACCATAATTACGAGGAGTCAAATATTGATGCACTTTATGGGCAAGGGGCAGTGAAATTTGTACATTTTTGACTATAACTTTTTCTGTATTTGTTCGATTTTGTTCATTTTTTACACATAGATGCATGTATCCACAACGCATCGCTCTGTTAAATTTTAAATGAAAATATTAAACGGTGTGGCTAAAAACCGCGAAAATCTACAGCGGGGGAACGGGAAAAGATATTGACATGATTCAACAAACTTCATCTGCTTAGGAAATATGCGCACCAGCTGGTAAAGTTCCGTGTCTCTAGCTCTTATAGTCTCCGAGATCTAGGCGTTCATACGGACGGACGGACGGACGGACGGACATGGCTCAATCGCTACCCGAGGTTATGATAAGCATTTTGGTATAAAGGACTTGGGGTCTGCCACGCCTCCTTCTGTCCGTTACATACATTGCACAAATCTAGTATACCCTTTGTACCTATAGGTACAGGGTATAAAAAAAGGACACATGAACATCGACATTTGAACGCATATCGCAGTCCATGCTGTTATGTACTTTAAATAAATTTTAAGTGCTGCTTGGACTACATATGGTTGAGGGTTGTAAGACTTTGCTAATTAAGTTGTTTATAGTCATTTATTTAAAGAAAATTTTTTTCTTTTTTTACTTTTGGACATATACGAAAATGTTCTTAATATTAATGGCAATTTAAATGAAACAAATTATGTTTATTTGGTATTATATAATGTATATGGATAATGGAAAAATTGAATATATTTTCTTTTTTTTATTTATTCTAATCAAAAAAAAATTGGTTTTCAATACATTATTAATAATTTTGTTTTCATTTAATTAATTTCATTATTTATATATAATAATTAAATTATTTTATACAACCTCAACTCATATGGGACTACCCCCTGAATATAAGCATATTAATTAGGGGAGGAAAAGAAAATAGTTCAGCACTAAGTCATTTTGTCTATATGGCAAATGTGAGATGCAGTGTATGGAACATCCTTCTTAAATGAGGCCATTTACCCATAGAGGGTGCCAGGCCCGTATAACGCTAATAATTATTAGATGATGTTTCCAAAGAGTCGTGTTGCTTGATAGTGCATCACTAAGTGGGTGGTAAACTACATCTAAAACTAGTACCATGAGCGAAAGTTGAAAAGAACTCTGAATAGAGAGTTAAATAGTACGTGAAACTGCTTAGAGGTTAAGCCCGATGAACCTGAATATCCATTATGGGAAATTCATTATTAGAATTGTAATATTTTAAAATATATTATAATGATAGTGTGCATTTTTCCCATATAAAGACATTGTTATCTATTAATATATTTAATTTATCATAAAATATGACTTATAGTTTATTTTTATTATTATGCTTGCATTTTAACATAAAATAAATGTCATTCAATTTGATACGGTAGTGATAGATTTATATGGTAGATTGATATGAAATACAATGCGTTAATTTTTCGAAATTATATGATGGCATAATTATCAATGATTTTCATGGTTAGTATATGCATTTGTATGATTAACAATGCGAAAGATTCAGGATACCTTCGGAACCCGTCTTGAAACACGGACCAAGGAGTCTAACATATATACAAGTCATTGGGATTTATGTATAAATATAGTATATTAGTTTTTATACTATTTTATAGTTTATTAACTCAATCCTGGGGTGTTCTATATAGTTATGTAAAATTATATTTATTTTATTTATACTTCTAACTGGAACGTACCCTGAGCATATATGCTGTGACCCGAAAGATGGTGAACTATACTTGATCGGGTTAAAGTCAGGGGAAACCCTGATGGAAGACCGAAACAGTTCTGACGTGCAAATCGATTGTCAGAGTTGAGTATAGGGGCGAAAGACCAATCGAACCATCTAGTAGCTGGTTCCTTCCGAAATTTCCCTCAGGATAGCTGGTGCATTGAAATATTATATAAAATAATCTTATCTGGAAAAGCGAATGATTATAGGCCTTAGGGTCGAAACGATCTTAACCTATTCTCAAACTTTAAATGGGTAAGAACCTTAACTTTCTTGATATGAAGTTTAAGGTTATGATATAATGTGCCCAGTGGGCCACTTTTGGTAAGCAGAACTGGCACTGTGGGATGAACCAAACGTAATGTTATGGTGCCCAAATTAACAGCTTATACAGAACCCATGAAAGGCTTTGGTTGCTTAAAACAGCAGGACGGTGAACATGGAAGTCGTAATCCGTTAAGGAGTGTGTAACAACTCACCTGCCGAAGCAACTAGCCCTTAAAATGGACGGCGCTTAAGTTGTATACCTGTACATTACGGCTAAAGTAGATGATTTATATATACATTTATGCATTATAAATTTTGAAACTTTAGTAAGTAGGAAGGTACAATGGTGAGCATAGAAGTGTTTGGCGTAAGCCTGCATGGAGCTGCCATTGGTACAGATCTTGTTGGTAGTAGCAAATAATTTAATGAGACCTTGGAGGACTGAAGTGGAGAAGGGTTTCGTGTGAACAGTGGTTGATCACGAGTTAGTCGGTCCAAAGTTCAAGGCGAAAGCCGAAATATTCAAGTAGAAATATATTGGAATTCAAATACATACTATTATTTTATATAATAACTACCTATATATAAAGTTGTCATTTAAAATACTTGAATAATTCTGAACGAAAAGGAATGCGGTTCCAATTACGTAACCTGTTGAGTATCCGTTTGTTATTAAATATGGGCCTCGTGGTCATCCTGGTAACAGGAACGACCATAAAAAAGCCGTAGAGATATATCGGAAGAGCTTTCTTTTCTGTTTTATAGCCGTACCACCAAGCATTTGCAATAACTCTGTAAAATTATAATATTTAACCATTAGCACAACGACAAAAAAAAAAAAAAAAAAAAAAAATGAATAACAAGGATTATGTGCTCGTTCTGGGTAAATAGAGTCTCTATCATTTATGGTAGTAATTTGTAACTTTCTTGCTAAAAATTTTAAGAATACTAATTGGGTTTAACCAATTAGTTCTTTTAAATTAAAACGATTATCAATTAACAACCAATTCAGAACTGGCACGGACTTGGGGAATCCGACTGTCTAATTAAAACAAAGCATTGTGATGGCCCTAGCGGGTGTTGACACAATGTGATTTCTGCCCAGTGCTCTGAATCTCAAAGTGAAGAAATTCAAGTAAGCGCGGGTCAACGGCGGGAGATGATGAGATCATCATAGCACTGGCCGTTAAGAATGGCATGCTGTCTGTGGGGCAGCAAGCGACTACCCCACCGCCTGTCGCCAGTTCAGCCTCATACGCTACTGCCGTCCGTGCGCCCCAAATGGCTCCTGCCGCTGCACCGCGTCGCAACAAGCCAGTTGAGACGTGGTCAGCAGTAGTGACGAGCCGGGACCCGAATATTTCGGGAAAGCAAGTAGCCGAGAAGGTTATGAAGGACGTTGCGCCCGCACTTGGTGTACGTGTGCACGAAGTGCGCGAGCTAAAGCGTGGCGGTGCGATTATCCGCACACCATCGGAGGCTGAGTTGAAGAAGGTCGTGGGCAACCGGAAGTTCACGGAAGTTGGCCTTGAAGTGAAGAAAAATCAGGCGATAAAACCGAGAGTTACGGTTTTCGAGGTCGATATGGGCATATCCGTTGAAGAGTTCATGACTGAGCTCTACGAGAAGAACTTCAAAGACGACCTCTCGCCTGCTGCATTCAAGCAAGCTGTCCATCTGGAGACGAAGCCTTGGGCTGTCACCAAAGGTGCCAACGTAAACTTGACTCTCGAGTTGAGTGAGGAATCACTAGACACGCTGAGCAAGAATGCAAAGGTGTACATCAATTGGTTCGCCTACCGCCAGGAGGCACCTGCTGTCCTGCCAGCGGCTCATCCTGCGTGGCTGTGTACCTGTATGTCGTACAGTTTCTACTGACGCCATGCAGGTACTAGCTGGAGCTCCCCCGTTTGACCTGATTGCTATGAAATTAGCAATTAGGTTCAAACTCAAGCGTGACTACCCGCTTGTGGAAGGCGATTGGCTGTTTAACCGAGATTTGGCAAATCTCAGTTGGACGGAGAAAATGGCCCTGCTGGACGAAGAGTTGCTACGTGCGTGGCAGCACAGATGGGATGACGGAGACCGACACGGGCGTGTCACTCACCGTTTTATCCCGGATGCAAGCTTCGTTCTCAGCAGACGTGACTTTGGATTTAGTCAACGTGTTGGATTTTTGCTGACTGGCCATGGATCGCTTAACGCTTTCCTGCATGCAAGGTGCTTGAGCAGTACGCCAGCATGCTTATGCGGCGCTGCGCTTGAGGATTGGCTGCACATTCTTTGTGTCTGCCCGCTGTATGCAGATGTGCGGCACCTTGATGGACTCGGGATACACGGAGTGGATGGACACTGGACATTTTCTGGAGTGCTAGAGACACAGGAGAGGATGAGGCTGCTGACAGCATTTGCCGATGTCGTATTTATGCGGCGTCGGCAAATGATTGGACGACCGCTGGCGGATGGGTGACCAGTCCCGGGCATTTGATGCCAAAACTGGCGGGGTTCCCCAAGTCCGAGTCTGTCGGGACTGAAAGGGGAGGGCCAACCGAGCCCTAAATTTCGGTACCACGGGTTGAGTATACGTCCAAGCGTACTCATTGAGGTCGGCCCCCTTGTGGGAGTATCGTGGTGGCTGTGGTTGATACCCAAATCGCGGGTAGAGTCAGCTTGGCTCGGCGTGGTGTTGCGCTTCAACCGGGTGCTGCTAGCCATAAAGCAGAAGAGGTGATAGATACACCTCGCTCCTCACCAAGGGGGAATTGCATGCCCGACAGTATGCTTTTCGAATTGGTACCAAAGAAATATCAGTTTCGGCTGATGGCTCTGAGGGGCGTTAGTTGGCGCATTAATCCAGACTCATTGTGTTATATGTACACTCAGGTTGCATATTTGAACACCGTGGTTTTAATCCTGCAAAGGAACATACCACGTTAAATAAACTCCGGAAAGATCTGGTTTATCTGTCCCTATCTACTCAGTTTGATTTCAACGTTGATCGCGAGCAGACGTGCTTATCGTGTGCGCGCATAGTGTCGAAACAAACAGTGCCTAAAACTTGTAAACAAGTTGCCGTTACTTGTGCGAAAACAAGTAAACAACAGTCGTGCGAGCATTTGGCGTAAACAAGTTCCCGTTGTGAACGTTTACCGTTGCCAGCATACACGTGTGCGTGTACGTGTGTGTGTGTTAGTGTGAAGTACGCCTCTACGCCAACAGAGGGTGCTTAATCTGGTTTGAGTCCAGACTATCGGTTCGAGTCTCCGCTTCTCCGACAGAGGTCGCTTCTTGGTTTGTGTCTCGGCTACAGGTTCGTGTATAAACTTTGGTTTGTGTACGTGCTCGTAGCGGAATACGAGCCATAGAGGGCGCTATGTCTGGCAAAGCGAACAGTCGCTCTGCCAGCATGGAGTGCAGCGACAGCAGCGACATCGTCGTCCATAACCGAGGGTTACGGTTATCGGAGTCCATATGGAGATATCCGTCGAAGAGTTTATGAGCGACCTATACGAGCTCAACTTCCAAGAAGCACTCTCGCCTGCGGCATTTAAAAAAGCTGTCCATTTGGAGACGAAGCCTTGGGCTGTCACCAAAGATGCTAAGACGAACTTAACACTGGAGTTAAGTGACGAAGCTATGGACATATTGAATGCGAACGACAAGGTCTACATCAAGTGGTTCGCCTACCGCTAAAGGTCGCTAGTCAGGGCATACGCTTGTCATAAGTGTATGGGCTTCGATCATAAGATAGCACAATGCCAGGTCAAGACCGACGTATGCCGCCAGTGTGGACAGATGGGCCACATTGCAGCTAAATGCACAAATCCGGTGGACTGCCGGAATTGTCGTTTTAAGGGACTCCCCTCAGGGCATGGCATGCTCTCGGCGAGTTGCCCTATTTACGGCGCTGTGTTAGCGAGGGTGCAAGCTAGACATTAATGTTTAGTTTCACCCAAGCAAATTGTGGTCGAGGACGAGCTGCTACCATCGAGCTCGGAGTCAGGATGCGTGACTCAAATCATCTGTTCGCACTGATACAGAAGCCTTACGTAGATGCCGCTGGACGTATAACTGGCCTCCCTGGAGGGATGCGCATATACCCAGACAGGCGAAATAAGGCTGCGTGCATAGTGAACGATCCGGAAGCCATATGTATGCCCATAGCGCCGCTTACCACAGATTTTGGCATATGCGTGAGTGTCACAGGGAGATATGGCACAATCTTCCTCTGCTCCGTGTACTGCCAATTCGACTGCGAGATGGAGCCGTACCTCTCGTACTTAGATGCGGTGCTACTGCAAGCCAGTAGCAATCCTGTCATCTTTGGCCTTGATGCGAATGCAGCGTCCCCCATGTGGTTCAGCAAGTTCTCAGCGCACTCGCTGAGACATCAGAACCACATCCGGGGTGAGCTACTGTCTGAGTGGATTTTGGAGAGCCGTGCTAACGTGCTTAATGAACACACCGATGTGTACACCTACCACCAGCAGATCTCAGGCGCACGAAGTGACATCGATGTTACAATTGTCAATGATGCAGCGTCGATGTTGGCCACATTCGACTGGAAAGTGGATGATTGGTGCCTGAGTGACCACAACATCATTACTGTTGTGGCAACTCCAGGCCCAAGCAGCGCAGTTGAGAGCTTTGCTCCTGTGCCATCCTGGAACGTTTCCACTGCACGTTGGCGTTTGTTCAGAGATGAATTGGTAAGAATGGCAGCTGAACTACCGGAGAATTTCGCGGAGACACCGCCAGAGGAGCAAGCATCTGCACTGCGCTTGATTGTACACGATGTGTGTGACCGAGTGTTAGGCCGCAGATCGCCAAGAGCAATGAGGAAAGTGGTTTGGTGGAATACCAGCTTTAGTACCAAGCGCCGTGAAGTCAGGAGACTCATGCGCAGGCTCCAGAATGCACGTCGTAGTGGCAACGACGATGCTGAGCGACTTGCTATTGACCTACGGAATTCCGTACGCCAATACAAGAAGCTAATTCTGTCGGTGAAGGAGGAGAACTGGCGACGCTTCGTTGGAGAGCACACAGATGATCCATGGGGGCAAGTCTACAAGATTTGCAGACGACGTAAGAAGAGCACCGAGATAGGGGCACTTCATTCGGATGGAAGGCTGGTCGTAACATGGCACGACTGTGCGCGAGTGCTCCTCCGTAACTTTTTCCCAGTTGCGGAGTCTGATGCACCCATTGCCATTCCGGATGGTGTCCCTCCAGCCCTCGAAGTATACGAGGTTGGTGCCTGCGTCGCTAGGTTGAAGAGCAGACGCTCGCCTGGCCTTGATGGTATCACCGGTACTATCTGCAAGCAGATATGGTGTGCCATTCCCCAGCACCTGACAGCACTGTTTTCACGCTGCGTGGCTGAAGGCTGTTTCCCTGCAGAGTGGAAGCGACCCAGAGTGGTTGCGTTGCTCAAAGGGCCCGATAAGGACAGGAGCGATCCTGCTTCTTATCGCGGTATATGCCTGCTACCAGTGTTTGGAAAAGTGCTTGAAGGTATAATGGTGAATCGATTGAAAGATGTGCTGCCGGTAGGCAACAGATGGCAATTCGGCTTCAGAGCAGAACGTTGTGTGGAGGATGCTTGGAGACACGTTGTGAGCACTGTCGAGGCCAGCTCGGCGCGATATGTGCTCGGAATCTTCGTGGATTTCAAGGGAGCCTTCGACAACTTGGAATGGGATGCCGCGCTACGCCAAATCGTTGACTCAGGATGCAGAGAAGCCAACTTGTGGCGAAGTTTCTTCTCTGGCAGGAGTGCAAGCATGGTCAGCAGTTATGAAGAAGTAACTGTTCCGGTGACACGAGGTTGCCCACAGGGGTCCATCAGCGGTCCATTTATATGGAACTTGATGATGGATCTACTTCTTCAGCGCTTGGAGCCGCACTGTGCGCTCAGCGCGTATGCAGACGACCTGCTTCTCATCGTGGAAGGCAATGCGCGCGCTGCTCTGGAGCTGAAAGGCGGCGAACTGATGTCCATCGTAGGTGCTTGGGGAGCCGAAGTTGGAGTAGCCGTGTCCACCAGCAAGACATCCGTCATGCTGTTGAAGGGCACACTGTCTCCCAACAGGCGGCCACTAGTGCGATTTGCTGGAGCAAATCTGCCATATGCAGCGAAATGCCGATACCTGGGCATCACAGTCGCCGAGCGGTTGAATTTTCAACTGCATATCGCGTCTTTACGTGATAGGCTGGCTGGAGTCGTTAACGGCTTGGCACGCGTACTGCGGGTCGACTGGGGTCTCAGTCCTCGCGACAAGCGGACCATATATGCCGGACTCATGGTGCCTTGTGCACTGTTTGGTGCCTCAGTGTGGTATGCCCTGGTGATGAGACGAGCGAATGCCAGGAGGCACCTGCTGTCCTGCCAGCGGCACATCCTGCGTGGCTGTGTACCTGTATGTCGTACAGTTTCTACTGACGCCATGCAGGTACTAGCTGGAGCTCCCCCGTTTGACCTGATTGCTATGAAATTAGCAATTAGGTTCAAACTCAAGCGTGACTACCCGCTTGTGGAAGGCGATTGGCTGTTTAACCGAGATTTGGCAAATCTCAGTTGGACGGAGAAAATGGCCCTGCTGGACGAAGAGTTGTTACGTGCGTGGCAGCACACTCACCGTTTTATCCCGGATGCAAGCTTCGTCTTCAGCAGACGTGACTTTGGCTTTAGTCAACGTGTCGGATTTTTGCTGACTGGCCATGGATCGCTTAACGCTTTCCTGCATACAAGGTGCTTGAGCAACACGCCAGCATGCTTATGCGGCGCTGAGCTTGAGGATTGGCTGCACATTCTTTGTGTCTGCCCGCTGTATGCAGATGTGCGGCACCTTGATGGACTCGGGATATACCAAGTGGATGGACAATGGACAGTTTCTGGAGTGCTGGAGACACAGGAGAGGATGAGGCTGCTGACAGCATTTGCCGATGTCGTATTTATGCGGCGTCGGCAGATGATTGGACCACCGCTGGCGGATGGGTGACCAGTCCCGGGCATTTGATGCCAAAACTGGCGGGGTTCCCCAAGTCCGAGTCTGTCGGGACTGAAAGGGGAGGGCCAACCGAGCCCTTAATTTCGGTACCACGGGTTGAGTATACGTCCAAGCGTACTCATTGAGGTCGGCCCCCTTGTGGGAGTATCGTGGTGGCTGTGGTTGATACCCAAATCGCGGGTAGAGTCAGCTTGGCTCGGCGTGGTGTTGCGCTTCAACCGGGTGCTGCTAGCCATAAAGCAGAAGAGGTGATAGATACACCTCGCTCCTCACCAAGGGGGAATTGCATGCCCGACAGTATGCTTTTCAAATTGGTACCAAAGAAATATCAGTTTCGGCTGATGGCTCTGAGGGGCGTTAGTTGGCGCATTAATCCAGACTCATTGTGTTATATGTACACTCAGGTTGCATATTTGAACACCGTGGTTTTAATCCTGCAAAGGAACATACCACGTTAAATAAACTCCGGAAAGATCTGGTTTATCTGTCCCTATCTACTTCCCCGTGTGGTGGCGGAATAGAATACCATCACAGCTCCCCTGTGCTTGTCGTAAAAGGCGACTAATCTAGGGACCGGCCAGCCTAGGAAGGGGCCAGTGTTGGCGGTGCACTGGCTTTTGAATAGGATGGCCAACATAAATTTCTCAAAATATCTTTGCAGGGGTTTTTAGAACGCTAGCTGGTTCCCCAAAAGATACTAGAGAACATTTGCTTTCTGGGTTACCAACCCTTAACAGCTTGGGGTTTAAATTGGAAGTGTCTTATGGCACAAAGTCTTACCAGGGGCCAATCTGGTACCACGGGAGGTCAGGAAAGCCCACGACCTTGTTCAGAATTTTCACCGGTCGGTTTGGTTTGTATCTCGGCTACTGGTTCGTGTATAAACTTATTGGTTTGTGTACGTGCTCGTAGCGGAATACGAGCCATAGAGGGCGCTATGTCTGGCTCTGCCAGCATGTGCTGCAGCGACAGCAGCGATATAGTTGCCTTGTTGCCCGACCAACTGAAGAAGAAGCGGAAAAAGACACGTGCGTCGCGAAGCTCGCCGACGCCGGCCGACGCGTCAACGGCGAAACGACACGCCGCAGAGAGCGCAGCTGAGACGGACTCAGCCGCTGCCACCGCCGCTATGCCGCCGCCAACCGCTGCGCCTAAAACAGCTGCATCCACCTCCGCTGCTGCTGCCGTCGCCTCCCCCGCTGCACCGAGTGTGACCCTCGTCGACCAGAGGGCTAGCGCTGCCCATGCGCCCCGGACTGGTTGGGCGATCGCCGCTGAAGGCATGGCTGCCATTTTAGCGGAGATAGGGAAGGTGCGGCAGATGATGCACAACTCTCTCGTTGAGACAGTTGGCATCAAGCAAGAGGACAGGGCGAAGATAACCGCCGCCGCAGCCCGCTACGATGAGCTGATCATCGCACTGGCTTTGAAAAATGGTATGCTGTCAGTGGAAGCGCAAGCGGTGCCCCCACAACCTGTCGCAAATCCAGCTTCCTACGCTTCTGCCGTCCGTGCGCCCCAAATGGCTCCTGCCGCTGCACCGCGTCGCAACAAGCCAGTTGAGACGTGGTCAGCAGTAGTGACGAGCCGGGACTCGAATATTTCGGGAAAGCAAGTAGCCGAGAAGGTTATGAAGGACGTTGCGCCCGCTTTTGGTGTACGTGTGCACGAAGTGCGCGAGCTAAAGCGTGGCGGTGCGATTATCCGCACACCATCGGAGGCTGAGTTGAAGAAGGTCGTGGGCAACCGGAAGTTCACGGAAGTTGGCCTTGAAGTGAAGAAAAATCAGGCGATAAAACCGAGAGTTACGGTTTTCGAGGTCGATATGGGCATATCCGTTGAAGAGTTCATGACTGAGCTCTACGAGAAGAACTTCAAAGACGACCTCTCGCCTGCTGCATTCAAGCAAGCTGTCCATCTGGAGACGAAGCCTTGGGCTGTCACCAAAGGTGCCAACGTAAACTTGACTCTCGAGTTGAGTGAGGAAGCACTAGACACGCTGAGCAAGAATGCAAAGGTGTACATAAATTGGTTCGCCTACCGCTACCGGTCGCTAGTCAGGACATATGCTTGTCACAAGTGTATGGGCTTCGACCACAAGGTAGCGGAATGCAAGGTCAAGGCCGACGTATGCCGCCAGTGTGGACAGATGGACCACATCGCAGCTAAATGCACGAATCCGGTGGACTGCCGGAACTGTCGTTTTAAGGGACTCCCCTCAGGGCATGGCATGCTCTCGGCGAAATAAGGCTGCGTGCATAGTGAACGATCCGGAAGCCATCTGTATGCCCATAGCGCCGCTTACCACAGATTTTGGCGTATGCGTGAGTGTCACAGGGAGATATGGCACAATCTTCCTCTGCTCCGTGTACTGCCAATTCGACTGCGAGATGGAGCCGTACCTCTCGTACTTAGATGCGGTGCTACTGCAAGCTACTGCAGTAGCAATCCTGTCATCTTTGGCCTTGATGCGAATGCAGCATCCCCCATGTGGTTCAGCAAGTTCTCAGCGCACTCGCTGAGACATCAGAACCACATCCGGGGTGAGCTACTGTCTGAGTGGATTTTGGAGAGCCGTGCTAACGTGCTTAATGAACACACCGATGTGTACACCTACCACCAGCAGATCTCAGGCGCACGAAGTGACATCGATGTTACAATTGTCAATGATGCAACGTCGATGCTGGCCACATTCGACTGGAAAGTGGATGATTGGTGCCTGAGTGACCACAACATCATTACTGTTGTGGCAACTCCAGGCCCAAGCAGCGCAGTTGAGAGCTTTGCTCCTGTGCCATCCTGGAACGTTTCCACTGCACGTTGGCGTTTGTTCAGAGATGAATTGGTAAGAATGGCAGCTGAACTACCGGAGAATTTCGCGGAGACACCGCCAGAGGAGCAAGCATCTGCACTGCGCTTGATTGTACATGATGTGTGTGATCGAGTGTTAGGCCGCAGATCGCCAAGAGCAATGAGGAAAGTGGTTTGGTGGAATACCAGCCTTAGTACCAAGCGCCGTGAAGTCAGGAGACTCATGCGCAGGCTCCAGAATGCACGTCGTAGTGGCAACGACGATGCTGAGCGACTTGCTATTGATTTACGGAATTCCGTACGCCAATACAAGAAGCTAATTCTGTCGGCGAAGGAGGAGAACTGGCGACGCTTCGTTGGAGAGCACACAGATGATCCATGGGGGCAAGTCTACAAGATTTGCAGACGAGGTAAGAAGAGCACCGAGATAGGGGCACTTCATTCGGATGGCAGGCTGGTCGTAACATGGCACGAATGTGCGCGAGTGCTCCTCCGTAACTTTTTCCCAGTTGCGGAGTCTGATGCACCCATTGCCATTCCGGATGGTGTTCCTCCAGCCCTCGAAGTATACGAGGTTGGTGCCTGCGTCGCTAGGTTGAAGAGCAGACGCTCGCTTGGCCTTGATGGTATCACCGGTACTATCTGCAAGCAGATATGGTGTGCCATTCCCCAGCACCTGACAGCACTGTTTTCACGCTGCGTGGCTGAAGGCTGTTTCCCTGCAGAGTGGAAGCGACCCAGAGTGGTTGCGTTGCTCAAAAGGGCCCAATAAGGACAGGAGCGATCCAGCTTCTTATCGTGGTATATGCCTGTTACCAGTGTTTGGAAAAGTGCTTGAAGGTATAATGGTCAATCGTTTGAAAGATGTGCTGCCGGTAGGCAACAGATGGCAATTCGGCTTCAGAGCAGAACGTTGTGTGGGGGATGCTTGGAGACACGTTGTGAGCACTGTCGAGGCCAGCTCGGCGCGATATGTGCTCGGAATCTTCGTGGATTTCAAGGGAGCCTTCGACAACTTGGAATGGGATGCCGCGCTACGCCGAATCGTTGACTCAGGATGCAGAGAAGCCAACTTGTGGCGAAGTTTCTTCTCTGGCAGGAGTGCAAGCATGGTCAGCAGTTATGAAGAAGTAACTGTTCCGGTGACACGAGGTTGCCCACAGGGGTCCATCAGCGGTCCATTTATATGGAACTTGATGATGGATCTACTTCTTCTGCGCTTGGAGCCGCACTGTGCGCTCAGCGCGTATGCAGACGACCTGCTTCTCATCGTGGAAGCATGTTGAGACATGGTCAGCAGTAGTGACGAGCCGGGACCCGAATGTTTCGGGTAAGCAAGTTGCCGATAAGGTAATGAAGGAGGTAGCGCCCGCACTCGGTGTACGTGTGCACGAAGTGCGCGAGCTTAAGCGTGGTAGTGCGATCATCCGCACACCATCGAAGGCTGAGATGAAGAAGGTCGTGGGCAACAAAAAGTTCACGGAAAAAGTTACTGCTTTTTGTTTAGTTTAATGTGGGTTTGAGGATCAACAAACCCAAATTTCATCGCGCTCCTTGACTATTCGTATTTTAAATTGTTCACATAATACTCCTTCCATAACATCTACAATTCTTACCCGATTTCAAAGATCTTAGACTCTTAAAATTAGACGAGGTAGAGCATTTTATTCTTCGCACTTTACTGGAGTACACTGAAGAAGGGTCGAAAATACTTGGTACAAATAGTAATAAATTTCCACTTATCTTGGCTGGCGATTTCAACATCAACTTCTCTGATAAAAAATCAGAGCGGTTGACAACTTTTCTTTCGCAAAAATTGAATTTGAAAATGAATAATGATCCACAAGAATCCACAACAAAATATGGGACCACCATTGACGCGGTATTTTCCAGATATTTAGAGGATATGAAGTCTCAAACTTATGTCTCTTATTTCAGATACCATTAACCTATAGTTTCAATCATAAAAATTCCTGAATAACCTACATGTACTTATTTTTGGACGTAGTTTTTCATTGCTTGCATTTTGCCTTTTTTTGTGCTTAGTTTAAATTATTATAAACTCTAGCTAAAATTTAAAAAGGGTATTTTTTTTCCAAGAAATATCACCTGTTTCATGTTTTATTTTTTGATAACTTTATTATTACGGATTGCTCGATAAAATTTCATAATATAATTAAATTGTTTTTTTATTATACCCTGTACCGTATGGTACAAAGGGTATATAAAGTATATATATAAACACCCCTATAAGGATACATTATATAGCCTTATAGGGGTGTTTTAGAGGACCTCGAAAAAATTAAAAGTTTTAGATGAATAATTCGTTTGTTTATAAAGATATCGTAACCAAAGGCATTCGGAAGTTTTTTAGAGATCTTCAACACTGTACCAAATTTCATCAAAATCGGTCGATTATATCATATAGCTTCTATATGACTAATCGGCACAAAATACACTCAAATTTTTTTCTTGCGTATGTATTGAAGTTTTCTCTGCCGCAGTGACGTATGCGACGCTGACGTTGCTCGACGTTGCTAAGCAACAGACACGAAGTTGATGGTGCGTGGCTTCAGCTCTTGTTGCTCTGCTTTACTGCCACTACAGCAGAGAAAACAATATCAGTTGCTTATGAGCATGGTATAATAAGTAAGGTAGAGCATGGTGGAATAATATAAGGTGGTATCTTCCGTAAAAGCTATCCCTTATTGTATGTAGTGTGTGAGTGCGAGTGACAGGTCAAAAGCTTTTTTGTGGGAAAGCTCTCTTAACATTTCTTCGTGAATGTGAATAAGATAGATATATATTTCTTTGATGTTTGTAAATAAATAACAAAGAACCATTCAGATATGTTTTATATTTAATATAATAATAGAATAGCCTAATTTTAACAAGTTAACTATTGCCCATAATTTTTTGCTTTTGGTTTTATTTTACAAGTTTCGTGTTTAGAAAACAAAACACAGACTGCTAAAAATTTCGTCCGCGACCAACCATACTCGTTCACAGCAAGTTTTGCACTGACGATAAGGGCTCTAAACGAGAGAGTGAGCGTTCGCACGACATCACCTTATTATTCCACCATGAGGTAGAGTGAGTTGGCCGAACTCGGAGCCATAAATTTTGTGAGAGCAAAAAAATCTAAGAGAGAGAGAAGCAACACATAAGCTGACGCATACACACTGACACTCGTTTATAAATCTATGCATGCATCTATACCAGTGGTCGGCACGGCCCAATCCCATGGGATTGGAGTTCACACGTACTGTGTTGTACACAAAACACATGCATATATGCGTGATTTTTGTACTGAACTACTCTCAGCTAATTCTCTGGCGTTGCCATGCTCTTGTTGCAAAGCAACAGACACGAAGCAAGGTATACTTATTTAAGGTAGAGTAATGCTGCCGGCTTCGTCACCAATTTTACTGAGAGCAAGAAAAAGCGAGAGAGAGAGAGAGAACGCAAACATATTAAAATAATATGCGTGAAAACAACCCTCCTCAAGCGCAGTCGCAACGAAACTAAAAATTGGTAACTTTCGTTGAGAGCCTTCGGCGGGAGTATGCTACCTTAAATAAGTATACCTTGGACACGAAGTTGCTTGTGCATGACTTCGGCTCTTGCTTAGAGAGCGTGCTTGCTCTCTCAACGCTAAAGCGCTCTAGCATTAGTTTGCCGTTGCTTTTGTGCTGTGTGGCAAAAAACACAAAATCACTTGATGTTTAGTTGTCTGCATGAGTAGATCGCTGCGCAAACTATTGAATTTAACTAGGGAAAAATGTTCAAAGAGGAGTGGGAAGAAAAAGCGAGAGAGAGAGAGAGAACGCAAACATATTAAAATAATATGCGTGAAAACAACCCTCCTCAAGCGCAGTCGCAACGAAACTAAAAATTGGTAACTTTCGTTGAGAGCCTTCGGCGGGAGTATGCTACCTTAAATAAGTATACCTTGGACACGAAGTTGCTTGTGCATGACTTCGGCTCTTGCTTAGAGAGCGTGCTTGCTCTCTCAACGCTAAAGCGCTCTAGCATTAGTTTGCCGTTGCTTTTGTGCTGTGTGGCAAAAAACACAAAATCACTTGATGTTTAGTTGTCTGCATGAGTAGATCGCTGCGCAAACTATTGAATTTAACTAGGGAAAAATGTTCAGAGGAGTGGGAGAATTTTTTTTTCTGCGTGTGACAGTACGTGGAGATAAGGCAATATCATGGCATTGATCTAAAATTTCTTGGCCTTTTTGCCCAAAGCAACTTATAACATCAAATATTAGATTTTTAAAAAATATTCCATCAGTAAAGGGACGGCATTGCTTTGCTAAAGCTAATGCTACAGTATAGGACGCTTTTTTTGCGGGTAAAGGGTCATTGTATTCATATTGGGGCATTGCATCAGCTAAAAATATTAGAAAAAATTTTGCTTGCAGCTCTAAAATTTTTTCTAAACGTTCAGCTCCTAATTTCTTAAACATATCATGCATTTTATAATAATGCCTTTCAATGTAATACAATTTACATTGTGAGGCAACATGATGGCAAATGACGCATTGCGCGTCGCCATCCATATTTTTAATGAAAAAAAAATTCTCCCACTCTTTGAACATTTTTCCCTAGTTAAATTGAATAGTTTGCGCAGCGATCTACTCATGCAGACAACTAAACATCAAGTGATTTTGTGTTTTTTGCCACACAGCACAAAAGCGACGGCAAACTAATGCTAGAGCGCTTTAGCGTTGAGAGAGCAAGCATGCTCTCTAAGCAAGAGCCGAAGTCATGAACAAGCAACTTCGTGTCTGTTGCTTTGCGACGTCAGCGTCGAAATACGTCACAGCGGCAGAAAATGTTCAATACAAGCGCAAAAAAAAAATGCATATGTATATTTTGCCGACCACTGATCTATACACTAGTCGACAAATTTAACACTTTTTTTTTCTCCAGAGATGAGACTTATATTTTATGTTAATGTAATGTTTCAGCGTTAAAAATCCGGGTTTTTTTTATCCTCCCATAGCTTGTTTTTTTTTTAATGGCTATTTTAGTGAAAAATTACATTTTTCAAAATACGGTTGCACATATGAGGTCATAAAAACTGTACTAATTCGAATTTTTTCATCATTATTTTTTTTTCAAAAGTAGAGAGTTACTACCTTTCCAAAATGCCCCAAATCATAAAAATTATTGACGAAAGTGTGTGCCCAAAATCCCAAAAAACACAACATTTTGGTGACTTTTTGTGCAAATATCGTTTTTTTTTTCAGAACAACTCTTAGACACTTAAAAAGTTAGCTACTTATTGTTATTGGTCATGATATGTAGATGCGATTTCTATATATTTTTTTCTTTTTATGTCAAAAAATGACTGACTTATTGAATTTTTAGTAAAAACGAAAAGAATGTCATTTTTTTTCGAAGGAATTTTTTTTTTGTCACTTTCAACTGCATTTAACCTTTGGAAAGTGGTTCACTCTTTTATATTTGAATTTTTGATAGAAAGTAGGAGTCAGTACCTTTCAAATACGCCCTTTTTTCAGAAATTCGAACTGCCCATTGAACGCCAGTAGCTGAATATATCACTATAAGTATACGAAAAATCATGATTTCACCAAAAATATATGACATTTTTTGTTTATAATGGTGCTTTAATTTAGGGAACTCGTTTTCTAGGTAAGCGATTGCCAAATCATTTCCATTTTTCCCAATTGCCTTAACAAAATTGATCATTAGACCCAATTCGATGTGCAGTGGAGGTATACCGGGGTGCCACAGAAACCTTTAACGCTTTTGGCAACGGTTTGAAACCAATTCGTTAAAAGGTGCCATAGAAATCTCAGATTTCATATTTCGAACAATTAATTTCGAATGTTTACGCTTTTGCAAGAATGGCAGCAAGGGTTGCTACTTTGCAAAAATTATTTTAGAACATTTAGACACTCGTTTAAATAAATGTTTATTAACAGTGATCCAATAAAGTTTATTCTTTATTACATTAAGCGATAATTGTCAGCATATTTTGCATCATTTTAATTTCCATTTGTACAAAATAAATGTAAATAAAGTTTGAATATTTGTACCGCCCAATACAAGAGTTTGTATGGCAACCCTACGGGTCAACAGCTGTCCTCAGCGTAGTGTATGGAAAATTTCGTTTGTTTACATTTGCAAATTTGCACGAAAATAGAAAATAATTGTTACAATGCCACTTGCAGGATTGCTAGCCATTGATGCCTTAAAAAAAACACATATGGACGAAGAAAAGGTGGAGCGAAGGTGTCGAAGATTCTCTAGATCGCTTCAAGGCTGTCATACAGTCCAGCAAAGGTTGCAACAATTATGTATGCTGTGCACTGCGTTTAACAAATGAAGTCAAATTTGAATACAAAACACACACACGCAAATGCTATTGAAAATTGTAATGCTAATTGTGCCCTTGCAGTAGATGGATTTAGTATTTTCGATGCACTCGCCAATTATTTAAAACGACGCTTTTATTTATTGAATATATTACTTCATTTATTAAAATCATATGCTGTTGTGGCTTTTTTCTCCTTAGGTTGCGCTACTGATATTTTAATTTTAAACCTAAACTGCTATTGACATTCACAACCTTGCCTAACAGCCGTACATTGCCACCTTAGGAGAAAAAGGTGCACAGCAATTATTTATTTAATTATGCATTCAATTCGGCGCACTTCATAACGACAAATTAGTTAAAATAAAAAAAGCGATTTTTTAACTTTCATTTAAGATCCAAAAACATCTATTAATATGCTAAAATAATCACTTCGAATTATTATTATTTAGTACAGCAACTAGGTGGCAACTCCTTGCCACGAAAAGATTTTGCACGTTGACACAGAATGGCAAATGTACCAAAAATTTTAATAAAGATTTCGCAAAAATGAAAATCATGAATTAAAACATTAAATTTGTCAAAACATAAAGGTACAGAAAACTCAGAAATTAAACACACTTTCCAAATAAGTAATACTTTCATTGAATAAATTAGTTTTTATTGGTGAATTTAATCAAATCTCAAGCAATTTTGTCGAAGATTTTGAAACCGTTGCGAATCATGTCTGTGACACCAAGAATCGGAATGGCAACGAAATGGTTTTCTGTGGCACCCCGTATATATTTAGTTGGCTACAAGCTTCGACTGCGCTGCTCAAATTATGTTTTTTTCCATTCCTCTTTGAACATTTTTTCCTATTTAAAATGAATAATTTGCGTAGCGCGATCTAAGCTTGTAGCCAACTAAACATAAACTGATTTTGTGTTTTCTGCCAGACAGCACCAAAGCCACGGCATACTAATGCTGGAGCGCTTTAGTTTTGCGAGAGTAAAAAAGCAAGCACGCTCTCTAAGCAAGAGGCGAAGTCATGCACAAGCATCTTGGTGTCTGTTGCTTTGCGACGTCAGCGTCGCAGTGGGCTTGGAATGGAGAGGAAAGTAAAGCGGCCGCGGTTAGTCAGCTAAAGCACGCAGCACATGTGTTTGTGTGTAAACGAAAGAATTGTTTTTGGGTGCATTGCGTGAATACAACAAAGCGACATACATACATATGCACATACGAGTGCCAGTGTGCATGCATTAGCTTGTGTGCCAGCTAGTATTTTTGCTTGCTTGTCTCTCTCTCTCTCACTTATTTTACTCTCACAAAATTTATGCTCTCAATTACTCTACCTTGCTGTTATTGTTCTACCATGGCCGAACTCTTAGGCCGATCCATGGTGTAATTATTACGTAATTATTATGAGCCGACGCATGCAATGCGCTTACTTAGTTTAAGAGAGAGTTCTGCCGCGCAGGGCAAGTTACAAAACAAAGAGAATAATTAATGATGCACAATAAAATGTAAGCTGCTGGACCAAACACACAGTATATACGTATGTATGTATATTCCATTTATTGCAATACATATTTATGAAAAAGCAGTCAATTTCCGAGTAATATGAAAATTCAGCCAACGCTGGCGTCGCAGTAGTAAAAAAAAAGGGCGCTGCTTGCACTGGCGCCGTAGTCGTTGCTGCTGTCGGCGTCTGCATGAGGTGTTTTTTTTCGTTTTGATTTTTTTTTTGTGCTTAATTTAAATTTAAATTATAATAAACTCTAGCTAAAATGTATGCATATTATTTATTACTTTAATATAGAGAAATTTAAAAAGGGTATTTTTTCCCAAGAAATTTCACCTGTTTCATGTTTTATTTTTTGTACGGATTGCTCGATAAAATTTCATAATACATAGGAAGCTCACAAATTAGAACCAAAAGGTTCCAAGGGTAGTTCTAATTTCTGAAATGTTCTAATTTATGAACGTATTTTTTCAATGAAAAAAATAAATAATCTTTTATGTCAGTTTGCTTTTTGGGTATATTCAAATTTTCAGTAACAATATCGTGACGCACTGCCAATAGGTTACTTAAGTGCTTAACTGACCCATTCGATTTACACCAACTTATTAAATTATTAGCACTTTCAATAGCAACATTGTATGAAACACTGGGTGTTACTTCTTCCAAGTCGTCGCTTTCAACAGAAGACACTATGTCTGCAATTTCTATGTCATCATCGATTGTATCGTTGTTCCATTCTTTTATGGCGTCTATTGCAATTACATCATTTTGATTAGTTGCAATTTGCGACAGAAACTTTTGCTTTTTTTTTTTTTTTTTTTTTTTTAAAGATGTTTATTTATTTTAGACAGTATTATTTGATTACTATTATAAACATTAGTTACAAATTTATTATTTAAAGCACTGACCCCGATAAATTTATTGAAGGTAGACTCAGTTAAAATATGTGTGTTATTGTTCGGTTCATTTGTTTTTTTTGAGTGGACTTTTTCAAAATATGAACCTATTGCATTAAGTATATGATTTTGATTAGTGATCACTATGTTGTTTACATCCATTTCAATGCTTTCTGCAGGTATTTCGGCTTTTTCGATAATGTCATTCAAGTTATGAGGAATTTTGATTGTTTGAAGATCTAGATTTATTGATTTTTGTTTGAGGCTGCTTTTAATTTGTTGGAACATTTGTGAAGAGTCTTTGGGATGCAGTTTTTTTAGTTTATTTTTATAGAAATTATTAATTGAAATTTTTAAATTTTCATTTATTAATTTTTTAATAAGTTTTAATTTAGATTTTTCCCACTTAATATCCGATGGCGACATATTACTTGAAAGACGGTTATAGGATTTAATTCTTGAGAGTGTTGTACTTTTTTCTTTATATAGTTTGTTTATTGTTGAATTAAGGAATTTTTGAGTATGATCGGAATCTTTGAATTTGGGTACTTTGGATTTAATTGCGTTAGATATTATATTATTAATTTGATCGAGATGATTGTCTATTTCAGTATTTGAGAGATTTCTATCGTTTGGAATTATTGATTGTTGAAGTAATTGCGTGTTTATATGTTTTTGAAAATTTGGCCAATACGTTTTTTTGAAATTGAATTTGCTCGTTGAGTTTTCTATAATTAAATCAAATTTGCATTCATCATTAGACGAAATTATGATATGGAGTGCATTATGATCGCTGTCGTAGTCAATTGTTTTTAAGCAATTAGTTGAGTCGTTTTCTTTCTTAATTGAAAGTCTGGCGTCCGCTAAACAAATGTCCAGGAAAGATGCAGATCTTGGAAAAGAAGGGGATATAGTAGTGATTGTTGCAATTTAGATGTAGCGATTCAAAAAGCGAATTAATTTCAAATTGAAATAATGCATCATTGTTACCGCTAGGATAGTATGCAGCTATAATGAACAATTGGCAATTGTCACTCATTGGCATTTTTATGATACATGTTTCAAGATGGACAAATGAACTAATTTTGGTATTTGTATAAAATGAACATATTAAGTTTTTTTTTACGAGAACCGCTGTTCCGCCTCCTTGCTTAGAGTTCATCCTGTCTTTTCTAAACATGTTATAGTTTTTGAAGCAAAGTTTGTGATTTGGGTTAAGTTTTGTTTCATTGATTAGTACGATATCTGGATTGTGGTAACATAGGAATTTCTGCATCTCTACTCTTCTATTTAGGTTAATTAGAGAGTTTACGTTTATGGAAATTATGCTTAGCTCGTTGATAGTAGGCATTTAAGATTCAATTATGGTGAAAATTGCATCAATTCTATTTGATTGCATAGTGAGTTCATGTTTAAAAGTAACAATTTGTTGTGTTAGATTTTGTATCATATTTTTGAGATCAACTAATGTGTTGTTATTGTTTAAAGTTAATAAGTCCTGCTCTTGAGGAACAATGGGAAAATTAGATTTAACAACGTTAGCAAAACTTATATTCTTGCTTATGTAGTTTGATTTAAACATTTGTTTTTTTTCTGATAAATTTTGTTTTTTAGCTCTAATTTTTTCTTGCAGAAGTTTATATTTTTCGCAACCTCTGTATGATGCAGGGTGACCAGGTTTATTGCATATAATGCAAAATAGTTTACTCCTGTCTTCGCCAGAATTTGTGTTTACATTACACTCGTTACTTTTGTGATTGGCTCCACATTTAACACATTTTGAGGGAAGAAAACAGTTCGCAGCGCTATGGAAAAAGCCTTGACAGTTTCTGCATTGAGGTATGGCTTCTCTTTTCAAGGGTTCCCAATAAATGCAACGATATAAAAGATTTGTAATTTTTTTAAGCATGTTTACGTCACTGTCAGCTGTGACTTGCACCAAAAATATAGGCAAGGCGACTTTTAGTCTTGAAGAAGTTTTTGTTTTAAATGCGGAAACTTTCGTAAATTTGAGCTTTTCATTTTCTTGTGTCCGAAGTTCGTTGAAAATTGTTTCAATGTCTGTGTTAGCATTTAGACCTTTAAGCAGGTAGGATTTTGTTTTTATAGATTTGGAGTGTAAGTATAGAATTTAACACCCATTTTAATAAGAAATGATTTTATATTGTTGTAATTGTCAAGATCTTGAATAAAAAGAGTTTGTTTTTTTAAGCTATTTTCTTTAATTTTAAACTTGGTGATTTTAAGCCCCTCTGTCAGAAACTCAATAAGTTTATTTGTTTCGATATCGTAAATTATTATGGGTGGAATTTTTTTATTGTGGCTTTTATTGTCTGTTTTAGCATTAAGGCTAGATACATTTGCCTCTGGATTGGCTGAATCCTTATCTGATAGCGAAGCTTCTTGAGATGAGCCTACAGCCGGCTGAAGTTCTGCATTTTTAAAACTCTGAGATACATGGTCCTTGAATTTTTTTATGTATTCTTCTACACCTGTTTCATTTACTTCAACATCGAGTAATTCGTAGTAATTGCCTTTGACGAGCTTTGGGTTCTCTTGATTAGTCATATTGTTTTTTCTTTTTCTTGCATTTTGTAAGGTTATGTCTTCATTAAGTTTGCTCTGCTTTTCATTACTAGAGCAGATGTCAGACGTATTTTGAGCATGCTGCGCATACATACCAACAACGTACACTACATGCACGTCAGAGTGTGCAAACGTAAAAAGTGCGCACGTGTAGCACAATGACAGCTGCCAGAAAAGTCTCGAATAAAATTTGCACTAGCATTGCACAACAGTTTTTTTTTTTGTGTGTTATAATCGTTAATAAGTTTTTATGCACATAAACACTAACGTACACGAGTAAATTAGATAATGCCACGTTAGTGGACTTGTCCATAAATTAAAATTGTAACAATTTAATTTTTCGCAACCGAAGAAAAAATTTTTTCGTCCGCACACGTGTTGGTGCTGCCAACCCGTCCTCATAGTATTCACAGAAACTTTTGATTTTGTAAAAGGATGTTGTTATATGAGTTGTCTCTTATAAGTCGCGATAATGGTAAATCGTCTTCCTCATCATATTCTACAGAGTCCCAATTCAGAAGTTTCGACCAAGAATTGCGAACTACACTTTCGGATACGTTATCCCAAGCTTCTTTCACCAAAAGAATCGCATCGCGTATAGAGTGACGTTTAAGTGCAATGTGCAGATCACAATCATTACCAATTAGCTGAGCAAGCAGTTTATTTCTATACATTAATTTGACTATCCTTATTGTATTTTGACCCGTCGGCTGAACAGCTGCCGTTACGTTATGTTTCCATCTTGACTTTGGAGCTTGTCAATTGGCGCATGGGCAGAACAATTGTCAATAAGTAAAAGAGCCTTTTGTGGCAAATTATTTGCTAATGAAAAACGGGTAACCTATAACAGAAAAAATTTTTAAGCAAAACTATTCATAAAACGTAAAAGTCCCTTTACCTCAGCAATAAAAGATTTATGAAACCGTGCGTTTTTAGAGTTCGCATATAAAAGTGGATTATTGAATCCTTTAAAGCACCTAGGCTGATGTGCCTTTCCAATTACTAGCGGCTTAAGTTTGTGAGTTCCATCTGCATTTGCGCCAAACAAAATTGATATACGCTCCTTTTGAATTTTGTGACCAGGTGCAGTTTTTTTGCAGGCGGAAACGTAGGTTTTCTCCGGCAAGCAGCGATAAAAGAGACTTGTTTCGTCGGCATTATAAATTTGTTGGTTTACCAGTCCCATTTCTTCAACCTTTGCACGCAGCTTGTGTAAAAACGGAGTGATGGTCTCGAAGGCACTGGACAGTAATTCTCCGGTAATTTTAAGGTTACGTATGCCATGACGCTTTTTAAATATAAACTCACTTTCGGCTTTGTTTGGATAGATTCGTTTAAAAATTTGTTTAGCCTTTTCTTTTATAAGCGGCCCCGACAAAGTGGATTTTTTTAAACGTTTATTTGAGAACCATTCATATAGAAGCCTTTCCATCTCTGGGTACTCCTGCTTCCATAATCGCGTGCTTGTTTGATTTGATATAGCTGATAGCTGACTTGTACACATTGTAATCATATGCTAATCTATTATTTGTACTTTAGTTTCTAAGCTCAAACTATTCTTTTTGCGTTTTGTTGACATTATTTGGACATGTAAACTATTCCTTTCCGCAGCACAAAATGAATTGCTTATCCATGAAGTTGCCAATAATCAAAAACACCTGCAGGGCGTCACTTTTTTTGACAGTTCTAATTTAAAAAATCACGTTTAAATGGCTCCGCGCATGCCTTAATATTGATTCACTCTGTAGATCAGCGGTGGGCAAAACTACTAATGCAATTTTTGTGCCTGTGTGCGTAAACAAAAAAGAGCTTTAGCGAAAACGGAGGTAAAATGGACAAATCATTTTTTTTTTGGCATAGTTGTCATTAAATTCGACAATATCATCGAGTTTTATTCTTTCGGGTCTTGCCATGCGGCTCTGCTTTGCGTTCCATTGTAAAACTAGCTCACACGTACGAGACGAGCTTTTACGGTAAAAAGCTCTTTTCTCGTACGTGTGAAAGCTCTTTGGCACGCGTGCCGTCTAAGTGCCCACCGCTGCTGTAGATCATATGTTCTCATATGTATTTTTGCCTATTGGCAGCTCTATCGATAAAAGTCATGCGCAAACACTAAAAGGGGAACACAACACGATTACGCCTGTAAGAGGCAGTTTAAATTTTAAATACAACTTTAAATAACTACGCAACATCTTTGTAATGTTAGTTACGAATAATTCAAAAATAATATATGATTAAATAAGTAAATGCACTAGGTTACATTATATAGCCTTATAGGCGTGTTTTAGAGGACCTCGAAAAAATTAAAAGTTTTAGATGAATAACTCGTTTGCTTATAAAGATATCGTAACCAAAGGCATTCGGAAGTTTTTTAGAGATCTTCAACACTGTACCAAATTTCATCAAAATCGGTCGATTATATCATATAGCTTTCATAGGACTAATCGGCACAAAATAACCTCAAATTTTTTTCTTGCGTATGTATTGAAGTTTTCTCTGCCGCAGTGACGTATGCGACGCTGACGTTGCTCGACGTTGCTAAGCAACAGACACGAAGTTGATGGTGCGTGACTTCGGCTCTTGTTGCTCTGCTTTACTGCCACTGCAGCACAAGGTATACTTATTTAAGGTAGCATACTCCCGCCGAAGGCTCTCAACGAAAGTTACCAATTTTTAGTTTCGTTGCGACTCCGCGTGAGGAGGGTTGTTTTCACGCATATTATTTTAATATATATGCGTTCTCTCTCTCTCGCTTTTTCTTGCTCTCTGTAAAATTGGTGACGACGCTGGCAGCATTACTCTACCTTAAATAAGTATATCTTGACTGTAGCAGAGAAAACAATATCAGTTGCATATGAGTAGTCAATCAAGGTATACTTACTTCAGGTAGCATACTCCGCCCGAAGCCGAAACTACAGTGGCTTTCTCGTGTAGACATCAACGAAATTAAAAATAAGGTTTGTGTCGCGAACAATTTTCGGGAATAGCTTACCTTGTTTATTCTACCATGATGAGGTAGCTTGCATTCACACATATTATTTTAATATGTATGCGTTCTCTCTCTCTCGCTTTTTCTTGCTCTCTGTAAAATTGGTGACGACGCTGGCAGCATTACTCTACCTTAAATTAGTATACCTTGGTAGTCAATTGACAAAGTTGAATTACGCTGCGCAACGTTTTGTTTTTAGCTGCCGGGTATAAAAAAATATTTTTTGCCAACCCTTATGCTACAGTAGCAAAAGGGATGTTTTCTCTGCTCAGATGCACACATTTTCTTATGGATGTGTATTTTTCGTTCTTGTCCTCACCTTGTATTATTCCACCATGGTTCGAACTACCTACTCTGATGGTCCGTGTATGAACGTCAAACTACTTGTAACCCTATGCCCACCACCCAATGCACTATTTCGCAGGTATGCGAACGCCGAAAAACCAGACAAAAATAGATTTTGGTCCGTTTACTTTTGTTAGAGATAAAGAGCGCAATAAAATAGATTTTGTCCCTCTGTTTCTTAGGCATACTGCCGTTACTTGTTTTCCAGCTGCTCGCGTGTTTTGTATTGCTGGAATATTCTTTAGTTTTGGTTCTGACTCTTGTTAGTGACAACTGCTGGTAACGCCGTGGCGAAAATTGCAACAATTTACAATTAAATAGCACAAAAAAAAATTCAGATATTTAAAGTGTGTAAGCAGAGATACCCCGTATCGGGGATGCCACAGAAATCTTTAAAGATTTCATTTTTCGGACAATTAATTTCGAATGTTTACGCTTTCGCAAGAATGGCAGCAAAGGGTTGCTACTTTCCAAAAATTATTTTAGAACATTTAGACACATATTTAAATAAATGTTTATTAACAGTGATCCAATAGAAAAATTTTCCCGGCAGCGATGGGAGTCTTGCCACTTTTTTTTTATTTGGGCGTAAATTAGATTAAGTTTGCCTTAATCAATCAAACTTCTCTATATTTCCTTCCTCAACGTTAAGGTATTTTCTGATGGCCGAAACGAATTCATTCGCGCTTTTGGAGTTTCTGAACAACTCAAATAGTTTAAACTTTCAAGTTCTCCAAAGACATCGTTACACATATAAAATCAATGGTTACGAATTATATTTAAAGATACATTCACTGCAATATGTGTTATTGTAATGCCAAAACAAGACTATGATATTTTAGAAGTATTCAGGGAAATATATACTAAGTTTAAGCCCTATATCCACAAAACGCATAACAGGTAAAAATGTATTTATATTAAATGTATTAGAAATACCTGTAAATACCAAAAAAAAATTGGCATGATCAATCCTTCTTTCTTCAAATGTCACAGGTATGCTTTATTTTATTGTAAGTAAAAATATAAGCAAACAACTCTAAATTTAGTGGCTGCATCTACTGCGTGTTCTTCTTCTTATACCTGCGTCAGCATATTTTGGAGTTGGGTTTCTGGGCTTTTACTGGCCTTACAGCCAAATATGCAAATTCAGGCAGACAATTTTTATAGAGCAGGTAAATAAATTAATAACAAAAGCATTTATATTAAAACAAAAATTGTAGTGCTATGTATTTTTTTTTTCTGTTCTTCCAAAGTTGAAAAAGTGGTCCAAATATAGTGGTTCAGGTAAACGGAAGTATTGAAAAACCAGAAAAGATACGATGTCATTTTTTCTCTTTTATGTTCAAACTTCATATACCTTTTTATAGAAATCAAGAAAATATCAATTGGTTGCATAGTTTTTTTTACAAAACAATCATAAACATGAACTTTTATTCCAAAAATTTCGATTTTTTTTATAGTTGAAAATATACTCAACTTTGACCGGCTGTGGCAACTAAACTATTCATCCGAATTGAATAAAATTTTTATTTTCTTGATCCTTGGAAAATTCTAAATCAGATGCATGTATTGACTTTTCAAAATGTTTTCATCAAAATTCTGATTTTTGCAACGCTTTTGCGGCTGCCGTGTCACTGTGCGACGGTCCAAGAATTTCACCTCTCGCGTCGTAATACTAATGCTCTTATTAACCATTACCTCTTGATCTAAAAACCAATGAAAGTGGAACAAAGGTCTTATTTCATTTTCCGATGAAGAGCACTAAGCACAAGTTCAACTACGAACGATTTAAGCGCATCAACTTTAATATACGCTATTGGAGCTAGAATTACTGCGGCTGCTGGCACCAGACTTGCCCTCCCATTGGTCCTTGTTAAAGGATTTAAAGTGTACTCATTCCAATTTCAGTGCCTCGGGTATGAGTCCTGTATTGTTATTTTTCGTCACTACCTACTCGAGCTGGGAGTGGGTAATTTACGCGCCTGCTGCCTTCTTAGATGTGGTAGACGTTTCTCTGGCTCCCTCTCCAGAATCGAACCCAGATTCCCCGTTACCCGTTGCATCCATGGTAGTCCAGACATTTGAAAGATCTGTCGTCGGTACAAGACCATACGATCTGCATGTTATCTAGAGTTCCACCAATATAACGATCTTGCGGCCGTTTAGTTTAAGCCTTATAAAAGCAGACGTTCCATAAGGTCCGTGTTTTAATTGTTAACGATCTAAGGAGCTATGGCTGATATAATGAGCCTTTTGGGGTTTCACTTTTAATTCGTGTGTACTTAGACATGCATGGTTTAATCTTTGAGACAAGCATGTAACTACTGGCAGGATCTACCCGAATAATGTTATATTATTATTTATTCGTTTTGTTTTGTTTTCATTTTTCATATGTAAATTCTTCGTCATACTCTCAAATACAATAATATTGTTATATTATTTATTTGTTTGTTTGTTTTTATATTTTCATATGTAATACTCAAAATAATATGTTTAAACATATATGGCTATTTATTATATAACAATCATATTTGTTAATTATTATAAAACATTCCAAAATGTACATTATTTAAAAATATAATTTTATTTTCATTTAATTTTCACAGTTTTACTTTATAATGATTACAAATCAATATAAACATATGTATTTTGATGAAAAATTAAAATTGTTTCATGTTTTTGCCAATTTTATATATATATTATAGTAAGTATATTTTTAATAAATTCCATATATATAAACTATGTAAAATTGTATAAAATTTCTTACTTATACAATTTTTGATTTTTTTAAACATATCACCCATTATTTATTAATACCAATTCTAAACATACCACCGAAACTTAACAATAAAAGGAAATTATTAAATTTCACAATTATCTATTAATCCCAACTTTGTATTACTAAGGCATATATTCAACAATTATATCCAATTCTATACCCTGTACCATAGGGTACAAATGAGAATATTTATTATGTAATTGTTTCGCTTATGATTCACATGTTCTTGTCCTTATTGCGGTTGATGCAAAACTTTGTTCTAGCTTAGTTAAAGTAGATACTTCCGTGGAGATTGAATTTATATGTGTCAAATGAAGTTTGCATTACTCTTTATGATTCATAAAATGTTCGCACATTTCTGACGAATTCCTGGATGGCTTGCTCGATTTTTCATTACTGGCCAATGATCCCGCTATTGTGTCAGTCGACAGATCATCTCCTTTATCAGTTCCTGAGGATGTACATATATCACCCTAGTTTTGATATTGAACCTTTTATTAGTGCACCTTATCCACTTTTTTCTTCTCTTCTGTTGTTTTCGAAAGGCAAACTTGGCTAAGTTAAACGAACTTTTAACCTTCGCACATTGGTCCCGTTTGATAAGGTGTATTGACGTCAATGAGGCTGCATCCTTTTTCTAAGATTCTATAAACATAACTTTGACACTCGGAAATTGTCACATTTAAAAAATTTTAAATCCAGATATTTCAAAAAGTTTAAAACGACCGGCCCAAATCGTAACTTCTCGAATTATTTTTATGCCCAATATAAATGTATCCTTTTAAAAAGAAATTCCCATCAAAATTATTTATCTCGCTGTCGAGAGCAATTTTCTATTGATCCGAAACAGTTCTTTAATTTTGCAAATTAAAAGCGTAAATCTGATCTATTTCCTTCTACACTTATATATATGTAATAGTGAAATATCCTCCACTGACGCAGGTATATCTGACTTATTTTTTCAATCTACTTCACTGCTTATCCCCTCAATATTTTGCCTGTGAGCGGTCTAGGCTTCTTTCCCTAACATTTCGAAATCGTCTTTTATTATCCTCCTACACAATACAGATAATACATCCGATCTTCCCAATTATCGTGGCATTGCAACATTGTCAGCGATTCATAAATTGTTTGGGTAAATCTTAGTGGCTCATCTACAGCATCATTGTGAGTCGCTTATTTCTCCAAAATTGTTAATGTATCTTCTGGTGTTCCGCTGTTTATAAATAATCTGCCAAATCATCATCATGCCCGTGTTCTGATGTTTGCTGATGATGTTAAACTTTGTTTCTCATTTGAGTACTTACTTCAGGATGATTTAAACTCTCTTCATAACTAGTGAACTATTAATTGTTTGAACTTAAATCTATCTGAGTGTATGCTTAGGACTAATCATTGATTGATTGGCTAATCATTAATTACTTTATAAATGGTACTCCTTTGGTGAGTATCTCTTTATTTACAGATTTGGGTGTTACTTTTGACACCAAAATATGATTTAACTCTCATGTCTCTAGAGTTGTGAATAAAGCCAGGTGTATTTTAAGACACGATTTAACGATCCCTATACGATCAAGGTTCTTTATTCTGCCCTTGTCCGCCCAGGTCTTGAGAACTGTTCCTGTTTTTAGTGCCCTCAATACAAAAATGTCAAGCACGTAGTGAATCTGTGCAGAAACAATTTCTTCTTTATGCTTTACGCAGTTTAAACTGGGACCCCAATATCCGTTTGTCTCCGTATGCCAGCAGACTACTCCTAATAGATCGTCCTTCATTTGAAAATCGTAGGATTGGTCTTAATGCTAATTTTTTGCACAAATTAATAACTGGTAACATTGATTCCTTTTTTTTACTCCGGCAAACTTATGTTTAACGTTCCTAGACGCTCCTATAAAAATGTTGTGCCTTTATCTCTTAAGAGATACAATACAAACTATGCTATGAGCCATTTAGTGTATTTTGTTCGACATACAATGATTTGGCTCTTATACTCTCAAGTGAGCTTGAGAGAGCACACTTTGCCTGTGGGTAGGGGCACAGCTTGCCTCTGGGCAAATACAAATTCCCCCAACGGTTCCGATTCTGTTAGTTGTTCTATGTTGTTGGTATAACATTTCTTGCCACTGACCACAATTGGCTGTGGTTAGGGGCATGCTATCTATTATTAATTATATTATAAGTTAATTATAAAAATGTCTGCATTTCTTTTATATTAGGTTCTATTTGTACTCTATGTAAAACGTATTTTAATTTAATTGGCCTAATCAGCTGTTTACATGTTGATCTTCTTAATATAAATAAAAAATACAACGTAGAGTTGGCCATCTGTTGGTTTGGTTGTTAAACACTAGTAATTCGGAACATACCCGTCCAAAGTGGATGTTCCTCGACATACGTCAAGTTCAAAACTACTCAATTTTAGTCATGGTTCGTTTAACAACCGAAATAATTTTAACAATGAAAATGGTCGTTCTGTGAAAAAACATATCTGTGGCCTCAGATATATGTCGACGAGTCGCCGGGAATATTGACGCGAAACCGTTCGCAAGAACGAATGCATACGGATCTGCATTTACACGCTTAGAAGATTCATAAATGAGTAGCTTCAAACTTGCATTTGGTTTATACATTTGCCCATTTTTGTTGAAAAATATACGAATACACTGCAATTAACAAACAAACCAGCAGGTAGCCCACCTTATATACTAATTCTCATTATAAAATCTTTGATCAATAAGACGCCTTGAAGTTTAAAAGATGGCGTAGGTTAAAGTCGGGCGCGGACGACTTTGGGATATTCTGTGGCACCACATTGCAAAAAAGAATTTATTTTCAAATTCGGTTACGATATTTTCATAAACAAGCGAAAAAAGGCGAATTTTGTGTGTGCAGCAACAGACACGACCCAGCAGTACTGCGCACTAGTTCGGAAGTGCTGAAATGGGCACCCACTAGCAGACCACCACGACCCAATTTCCAACCCACCAACAATGCTTTGCTTCATTTCGTTTTTTCACACAATGTCCTAGGACATGGGGACCACATACCCACCACATCGTTTACCTCATGGGTAGTTCAAATGGGGTCCCATTTGGTGCATAGAGCAAAGGTTACTCATCTGCTTAATTAGCACCACACAAAATAAAAACAATTTAAAATACTTTTAATTTTTTTAAATGAATTTATTTTTTATAAATAGTTTTAATTTTACATTATTTTGAAGTAAAACTTTTTAGGCGGCGTTGTGATTTTTGCATCGTTGTGGTGGCAGCATTGTAAATTTCTATGGGAGTAACATTGAAATTTTGTTAGCTCGAAAAATGTGATTTTCGGTGCGTTTGTTTTGATTATTCTCTTTCGCAATGACGAATTGCGACGCTGACGTTGCGTTGGTGGTCATGAATTCGGCGCTTGTTGAGAGAGCGAGCCGTGGTTATGGTATAGAGAGGAGAGTAAAGCGGCCGCGACTGGTCAGCTAAAGCACGCAGCACATGTGTATGTGTGTAAACGAAAAAAATGGTTTTTGCATGCATTGCGTGAATACAACAAAGCGACATACATATGTACATGCGTACATACATGTGCCAGTGTGCATGCATTAGTTTGTGTGCCAGCTCGTAGTTTAGCTTGCTTCGCTCTTTCGCACTTTTTGTTACTCTCACAAAATTAAAACGCTCCAGCCGGCAATGCCGTGGCCTTGGTGCTGTTTGGTTGGCGACAAACAAAGAATATAGAACTACATACAGACAGCACACAAATTATTCGGACACTTTGAATTTGCCACTTTGAAGCCCAATAACTTTTCATGTAGCCATGATAGAACAAAAATTTGAATTCTATCTAAAAATCGCCAAACTAAAAAAAACTGACTGATTTGTTGATGAAAGTTATAATCTACCAAATAAAATCCGGGTAATTTTTTTGGTGTTTGGTGAATTCTAGCCATTGATTTTCATTAGCAGCCAAAATTAGTGCTTTTGCAATTTGCATAGAGCATTTTAAACATAGCATCGTACCTTCTATGGTGTACTTTTTGAGTCACAATTTTGTATTACAATGCTTCTTCACATTTTGGTCTACTACTAGGATGGAAATTTTTGGAGTTTTAAATATAGCTCCTATCATATTTCGTTTTAATATTAAAAAAATTTTTGTTTTATCATGTCTACATCAAAAGTTAGTGGCAAATTCAAAGTGTCCGAATAATTTGTGTGCTTCAAGACGAATTTAGCAGACTTTCAACGACAAAGTTGCAAACGCAACATATGACGTTGATGGACTTTATTACGAACAGACCAGGACTTTCTATATTCTCTCTTAACTGTTAAAGTTTACGAAACCATGTTCAGGATATATCCATTGACAAGATTGCTAAAAAAGCGAATATTCTGATGCTTTCGGAGACATGGCTTGATGATGAAGAGCGTATTGACATACCTAATTTTGATTGGGTTGTACAATACAAACGTCAAAATGTAAGAGCTGGAGGAGTTGCCATTTACAAAAATAGTAATGACGAAACATATATTGCTACGCCTAACATGAGAGTAAAAGTACCAGGTGCGAAAAGAACAACAGTGCAAACGACACAGAAAATCGGTGACATTTGCATAGCCAAGTGCACTTCACAAAACACACATGCACCAATTTTGCTCGTCTGTATATATATATCACCAAACAACACATTCCAAAAAATCTCGGAATACATATAAGAAACTCTTTTTATTTACACTATTAAAGGCGCACAGGCTCTAAGCAAAATTTATCCCACGAAAAACTACGGCACTATTCCAATGATTCTCAGTGGAGACTTCAATTTAAATTTCGCTACCGACCAAGGAATGCAATTGACAGAATTCTTAATGAAACAATTTAATTTGAAACTTATCACCAATCCACGAGAACCAACCACGAGAAGTGGAACAACTATCGAAGCTATTTTTAGTAGGAATTTAGATGGTCTGGAATCTCTCATGTTGGTTTCCTATTTTAGTTACCACAAACCAATCATCTCAAAAAAACCAGAAGAACAGTAAAAATGTAATACAGTCGAGGCGGTGCCCGACAGTGGAATACCCTGTACCTTTTGCCTCGAAAAAATGTTTCCTGCATATTCCTCCTAAGAACTTTCCAATTGGAATTTTTTATTTTTTGGTGAAATTCGTTGTTTATACCTATAAGTTCCCTAAATTTTTACCGATTTTGATGAAACTCGAATGTTACGTCAAAGAAGTTATTTAAAGTATATGGGGCAAGCTTCAAGTTGGTATGTTGAGGGGTGAGGGACAAAACACGGTAAAATTTGGATGTGGATTTGTTCATTCGAGCCACATGAATCAGCTTACCAAAAATTGTAATTCTAGGTCACTTGTAACCATAATTACGTAGAGTCAGATATTGACGCAGTTTATAGGCAAGGGTGGTGAAATTTTTACATTTTTGACCATAACTTTTGCTGTATTTGTCCGATTTTGTTCATTTTTTACACACAGATGCATGTAACCACAACGCATCGCTCTGTTATTTCAGATGGAAATACTGCGGGGGAACGGGGGAAGATAATGACATGATTCAACAAACTTCATCTTTCCAGGAAATATTCGCACCTGCTGGTAAAGTTTCGTGACTCTAGCTCTTATAGTCTCCGAGATCTAGGCGTTCATACGGACGGATGGACATGGCTCAATCGCTACCCGAGGTTATGATAAGCATTTTGGTATAAAGGACTTGGGGTCTGCCACGCCTCCTTCTGTCCGTTACATACATTGCACAAATCTCGTACACCCTTTGTACCTAATAGGTACAGGGTATAAAAATAGGTACTACTCTACTATACGTAATTTAGAAAATTTATCTCTTTTACCTTTAATATAAAACTGTAAAAATGTTACATCAGAAAGAATAAAATATGCATAGAAATTGTAATTTGACTTGTTCTATCTTTTTGCTATACATTTTACAAAAATTGATACCATATATCTGATGTCGCAGGAACGAGAATTCCTTCACTTTCATAATTATTATAATAATAGATTGTTCAGACACCGTTTGAACTCCAAAGTATTGTTAAGACGGCTAAACTAATGAAAATAAAGCAGCGTAGAAAATAAGTTCGGCGAAAAAAGTTTTACTTCTAACGCGTGCTGGTATTTTATAATTATGGGTATTATATTTTTTTACACTGGTTTTTGATTTTACAGATCCAGTGAATCTATTGTAGAAAGGTAATACATATTTAAATATATTAAAGCAAATGTTGATAAATACAAAATTAAAAAAAAGAAACTTACCAAGTGATTCGACATAAAAACGTATTCAATTTTTACAAGTGCTGTTAGGTGCTGAAGTATAAAATGTAAACAATTGTTATTATTAAATAAATTTATTTTTTTTGAGGAACGTATTCTGATACTTACAGCTGATAGGCTATGCAGCACCACGCTTAGTACCTTGTGTATTCATCTTACGAACATGCCTTCTCCTATCTTTCAAACACTTGTTAAAATGGATTTCCAGGATCGCCTTCAGCTTCAGGTGTCCCCGGAGCGGTCTTTTGAGTTTGTTGAATAGCCAGAAGTCGCACGGTGACCTTATATGCGGTGGTTGTGGAAGGATATGGGTTGAGTTTCTGGCGAAATGGTCACGAAGAATCAATGCAGTGTGAGGCGTTGCATTGTCATGGTGCAAAAACCATGAGTTGTCTCGCCACACTTGCGGCCTCTTTTGACGAATAGCTTCACGCCAAGGACGCATAACGCTCAAATAATATTCCTTGTTGACTGTTTGACCCGGCGGAAGGAACTCATAATGCACAACACCACGATAATCGAAGAAAACAGTCAACATGACCTTGATTTTTGAGCGACTTTGGCGCGGTTTTTTTGGTCTTGCCTCACCTTTGGCACGATATTCGCTTGTAACTTAGCATGGATGACAAAGACAGTCCTACAAACCTAAAAAAAAAAAATTTCTCCAAATCCAATTTTGGCGCGCGGCAGTTTAAATTCAAATGTCACCTTACTTTTTACTTGGTATTTGACATTTAGGGTATTCACGCTTTGTGTTGACTTGAGGACTTGAGGACTTTTACAAAAACAAAATGTATGGCAAAATACAACCCTGTGTTTCAACTCTCAACTCAACTTTTCCTCAACCCAGACCCTAGTCTACTTTTTGCTGTTGACTTGTTGAGAAAGTGTTGCACAATATGGTAATTCGCTGCCTTTTCAGCACTGGTCGCATTTGTCATTTTTTAGCCATTTCGTGATATGGAAAGCAACGAGGTACCTCACACTCGCTAAAAAAAATGAGCGCCAAATTTAAAATAATCAAATTGCATTAACGCAAGTAACAAAAGGTTGTGCTTTTTTTGTGCGAATTTTGTTGTTGGAGTTTACGCAAATAAAAGAGTACAAATACATAGATGTGAATAAGAAAATGCTGGGGCTGTAATAGGCTTAATATATGCTGGAACTATATGCTGAAACAAATCGGGTTTCGTCGAATGAACTGAGCACGTTTTGGCCCCAGTCAATTGACTTCGGGATGTGCAAATGGTCACCGCGATGCGAGAGTATAATTGCATTCATATCCTCATGATAATTATCTAGAACTTCATCAATTTGTGCGTCGTCCCGCAACCCCATAGTCACTGTATTAAACAAAATTTAGTTTTTGTACGATGAATTTGTTTTAGTAGACTAACCTTCAATAAAATTAATTTCAGCCAAAGCCACTTTAGCAACAACAAAGTAGACTTTACGCTCAGTCTTGGGCTTTTTGAATCAAAATTTTTATTTTAATGATTATTTGCAGCAATTTATAAAGTAAACAAAAACATGGAAGAACAAGCACAAAGTCAAATACTGTTTTTCTGCAATTATTTCATTTTCGCAGCAATAAAATAATAAAATTCTGAGTAATCTATAACTACTCTAGCTACAGATTCTGTAAGTAAAGATTTTACTATGCGACTTGGCATTTTTAATTCAACCTTTTGAATTTTAATGCAATTTGTACCAATTTACAAATGTAAACAAAAACAGGAAAGAAGAAGAAAAGTCAACAAGTCAACTCATAAAGTCAACACGAGGGATTCACGCTTTGGCCTGTTGACTTTTTCAACCAGTCCTCAAGTCCACAAGTCAACACAAAGCGTGAATACCCTAATTGTAATTTTATCTGGGGTGCCACAGAAAACCATTTCTTGTCAATTTCTTTGCAATTCCAATTCTTGGTGCCACAGACATGATTCGCACCGGTTTCGAAATCTTTGACAAAATTGCTTGATATTTGATTAAATTCACCAATAAAACCTATTTTATTCAAAGAAACTGTTCCTCATTTGAAAAGGTTATTCAATTTCTGATTTATCTGTATGTTTATGTTTTGATAAATCTAATGTTTTAATTCATGATTTTCATTTTTACAAAATCTTTATTAAAATCTTTGGTGCATATGCCATTCTGTGTCAACGTGCAAAATCTTTTCGTGGCAAGGAGTTGCCACCTAGTTGTGGTACAAAATAATAACATTTAATTATACATATTGGCATATTAATAGATGTTTTTGATGTTAAATGAAAGTTACAAAATTTTTTTTTTATTTTAACTAAGTTGTCATTATGAAGTGCGTCGAATTTAATGCACAGCTAAATAAATAAGTGCTGTGCACCTCTTTCTCATAAGGTGGCAATGTACTGCATGTTAGGCATGGTTGTGAATGTCAATAGTTTAGCAGTTAAAGTTGAAAATGAAAATATCAGTAGCGCAACCTAAGGACAAAAAAGCCACAACAGCATATGGAAATTTAAAAAATTGATTTAATTATTTTAATAAGTGAAATAATATTTATTGAATCTGGCGTCGCACAGTGGCACGGCAGCCGCAAAAGCGTTGCAAAAATCAGAATTTTGATGAAAACATTTTGAAAAGTCAATACATGCATCTGATTTAGAATTTTCCAAGGATCAAGAAAATAAAAATTTTATTCAATTCGGATGAATAGTTTAGTTGCCACAGCCGGTCAAAGTTGAGTATATTTTCAACTATAAAAAAAATCGAAATTTTTGGAATAAAAGTTCATGTTTATGATTGTTTTGTAAAAAAACTATGCAACCAATTGATATTTTCTTGATTTCTATAAAAATATGAAATTTGAACATAAAAGAGAAAAAATGACATCGTATCTTTTCTGGTTTTTTCAATACTTCCGTTTACCTGAACCACTATATTTGGACCACTTTTTCAACTTTGGAAGAACAGAAAAATTCACGTGCAGTACAAGCACGCGTTAGAAGTAAAACTCTACGCTGTTTTTTTTTTTCTTTAGTTTAGCCGTCTTAACATTACTTTGGAGTTCAAACGGTGTCTTAACAATCAATTATGTATTATAATAATAATGAAAGTGAAGGAATTCTCGTTCCAGAGAGATATCTGATATATGTATGTGATGTCAATTTTTGTTAAATGTATAGCAAAAAGATAGAACACGTCAAATTATAATTTCTATGCATATTTTATTTATACAGTTGTATATTAAAGGTGTTGGATTAACTAATATTTTTTAGTTAATTGTTTTTATATAAACGAAATGAAACGAACGTATTTATAAACGTTATACATTTTATTGTATTGTTGTTGTCACGCAATCGTGTAAGTTAAGTTACAGCGACGGCACAGAACCTAACAACCGTATGTTTAGCAAAAACTAATTTGATCTTGGAACGCTGACGGCAATGCAAGGGCCGCAGCGCTGCCAAGAATCGTACATATTATAATACATTAATAAATGTAATTAAATTGATAACTATTATATTGCAGTAACCAATGAGATAAACAGTTATGCATAATGCTAGTTAAGAGTAATTAGTTGCACAATTTAAGAGCTTTTGTTTGTTTATGTTATGTTATGTTATAATATGTTTGACCTGCTTTTATTGGGAAGCTGCTGCTCCCGACAAAAGGTAACAAAGATAAATTGTCTAAATTACGTTACAAAATTACAAGTTATTGTTTGTTTATTGTTGTTTTTTGTTTCTTTACTTTAATGCCTTGCCTTTGGGTTTTATAACGGCTTTCAAGCGATGCCTCATATTTTTTAAGGATCTATTGGTCTCCTGGGGGTCAATCTTCAATTCCTTTGGTGTTATTTTGTTCAATCAAATGTCAAGGGTATGTTAGTACGGAGACTGGAGTAGAGTTTACAGTTGTTTGCAAATTCATAAAAAACCTGCATTGCCAAAGATTTTAACAACTCTAGATCAGCGAAATCTGATAGGAGCTGTACTTAAAACTTCAAAAATGTCCATGCCAGTAGTAGATTAATATGTGAAGAAGCATTGTAATACAAAATTTTGACTCAAAAAGTACGCTATGGAAAATACAATGCTATGTTTCGTATGCTATATGCAAATTGCAAAGCACTAATTTTCGTTGCTAATGAAAACCAATGGCTAGAATTCACCAAACACCAAGCAAAAATACGAGCTGGCACCAAGGTATACTTATTTAAGGTAGCATACTCCCGCCGAAGGCTCTCAACGAAAGTTACCAATTTTTAGTTTCGTTGCGACTGCGCGTGAGTAGAGTTGTTTTCACGCATATTATTTTAATGTGTTTGCGTTCTCTCTCTATTTTTCTTGCTCTCAGTAAAATTGGTGACGACGCCGGCAGCATTACTCTACCTTAAATAAGTATACCTTGAGCTGGCACACAAGCTAATGGCAAACACTGGCTTGTATGTATGTATAGCGCTGTGTTGTATTCACGCAATGCATACAAAAACAATTCTTTCGTTTACACACATACACATGTGCTGCGTGCTTTAGCTGACCAGCCGCGGCCGCTTTACTCCCCTCTCTACTCAATGACCACGGCTCGCTCTCTCAACAAGCGCCGAACGTCAGCGTCGCAATGCGAAAGAGAATATCAAAAGCAGCTAACGTTTTTTTCGTCTAACAAAATTTCAAAGTTACTCCCATAGAAATTCACATTCAGTGTGCCCAACAATGCTCAAAAATGCACAATGCCGCCTAAAAAGTTTTACTTCAAAAAAAATACATAGCACTACAATTTTTGTTTTAATATAAATGCTTTTGTTATTAATTTATTTACCTGCTCTATAAAAATTGTCTGCCTGAATTTGCATATTTGGCTGTAAGGCCAGTAAAAGCCCAGAAACCCAACTCCAAAATATGCTGACGCAGGTATAAGAAGAAGAACACGCAGTAGATGCAGCCACTAAATTTAGAGTTGTTTGCTTATATTTTTACTTACAATAAAATAAAGCATACCTGTGACATTTGAAGAAAGAAGGATTGATCATGCCAATTTTTTTTTGGTATTTACAGGTATTTCTAATACATTTAATATAAATACATTTTTACCTGTTATGCGTTTTGTGGATATAGGGCTTAAACTTAGTATATATTTCCCTGAATACTTCTAAAATATCATAGTCTTGTTTTGGCATTACAATATCACATATTGCAGTGAATGTATCTTTAAATATAATTCGTAACCATTGATTTTATATGTGTAACGATGTCTTTGGAGAACTTGAAAGTTTAAACTATTTGAGTTGTTCAGAAACTCCAAAAGCGCGAATGAATTCGTTTCGGCCATCAGAAAATACCTTAACGTTGAGGAAGGAAATATAGAGAAGTTTGATTGATTAAGGCAAACTTAATCTAATTTACGCCCAAATAAAAAAAAAGTGGCAAGACTCCCATCGCTGCCGAGAAAATTTTTCTATTGGATCACTGTTAATAAACATTTATTTAAATATGTGTCTAAATGTTCTAAAATAATTTTTGGAAAGTAGCAACCCTTTGCTGCCATTCTTGCGAAAGCGTAAACATTCGAAATTAATTGTCCGAAAAATGAAATCTTTAAAGATTTCTGTGGCATCCCCGATACGGGGTATCTCTGCTTACACACTTTAAATATCTGAATTTTTTTTTGTTCTATTTAATTGTAAATTGTTGCAATTTTCGCCACGGCGTTACCAGCAGTTGTCACTAATAAGAGTCAGAACCAAAACTAAAGAATATTCCAGCAATACAAAACACGCGAGCAGCTGGAAAACAAGTAACGGCAGTATGCCTAAGAAACAGAGGGACAAAATCTATTTTATTGCGCTCTTTATCTCTAACAAAAGTAAACGGACCAAAATCTATTTTTGTCTGGTTTTTCGGCGTTCGCATACCTGCGAAATAGTGCATTGGGTGGTGGGCATAGGGTTACAAGTAGTTTGACGTTCATACACGGACCATCAGAGTAGGTAGTTCGAACCATGGTGGAATAATACAAGGTGAGGACAAGAACGAAAAATACACATCCATAAGAAAATGTGTGCATCTGAGCAGAGAAAACATCCCTTTTGCTACTGTAGCATAAGGGTTGGCAAAAAATATTTTTTTATACCCGGCAGCTAAAAACAAAACGTTGCGCAGCGTAATTCAACTTTGTCAATTGACTACCAAGGTATACTAATTTAAGGTAGAGTAATGCTGCCAGCGTCGTCACCAATTTTACAGAGAGCAAGAAAAAGCGAGAGAGAGAGAACGCATATATATTAAAATAATATGCGTGAAAACATCCCTCCTCACGCGGAGTCGCAACGAAACTAAAAATTGGTAACTTTCGTTGAGAGCCTTCGGCGGGAGTATGCTACCTTAAATAAGTATACCTTGTGCTGCAGTGGCAGTAAAGCAGAGCAACAAGAGCCGAAGTCACGCACCATCAACTTCGTGTCTGTTGCTTAGCAACGTCGAGCAACGTCAGCGTCGCATACGTCACTGCGGCAGAGAAAACTTCAATACATACGCAAGAAAAAAATTTGAGGTTATTTTGTGCCGATTAGTCCTATGGAAGCTATATGATATAATCGACCGATTTTGATGAAATTTGGTACAGTGTTGAAGATCTCTAAAAAACTTCCGAATGCCTTTGGTTACGATATCTTTATAAGCAAACGAGTTATTCATCTAAAACTTTTAATTTTTTCGAGGTCCTCTAAAACACGCCTATAAGGCTATATAATGTAACCTAGTGCATTTACTTATTTAATCATATATTATTTTTGAATTATTCGTAACTAACATTACAAAGATGTTGCGTAGTTATTTAAAGTTGTATTTAAAATTTAAACTGCCTCTTACAGGCGTAATCGTGTTGTGTTCCCCTTTTAGTGTTTGCGCATGACTTTTATCGATAGAGCTGCCAATAGGCAAAAATACATATGAGAACATATGATCTACAGCAGCGGTGGGCACTTAGACGGCACGCGTGCCAAAGAGCTTTCACACGTACGAGAAAAGAGCTTTTTACCGTAAAAGCTCGTCTCGTACGTGTGAGCTAGTTTTACAATGGAACGCAAAGCAGAGCCGCATGGCAAGACCCGAAAGAATAAAACTCGATGATATTGTCGAATTTAATGACAACTATGCCAAAAAAAAAATGATTTGTCCATTTTACCTCCGTTTTCGCTAAAGCTCTTTTTTGTTTACGCACACAGGCACAAAAATTGCATTAGTAGTTTTGCCCACCGCTGATCTACAGAGTGAATCAATATTAAGGCATGCGCGGAGCCATTTAAACGTGATTTTTTAAATTAGAACTGTCAAAAAAAGTGACGCCCTGCAGGTGTTTTTGATTATTGGCAACTTCATGGATAAGCAATTCATTTTGTGCTGCGGAAAGGAATAGTTTACATGTCCAAATAATGTCAACAAAACGCAAAAAGAATAGTTTGAGCTTAGAAACTAAAGTACAAATAATAGATTAGCATATGATTACAATGTGTACAAGTCAGCTATCAGCTATATCAAATCAAACAAGCACGCGATTATGGAAGCAGGAGTACCCAGAGATGGAAAGGCTTCTATATGAATGGTTCTCAAATAAACGTTTAAAAAAATCCACTTTGTCGGGGCCGCTTATAAAAGAAAAGGCTTAACAAATTTTTAAACGAATCTATCCAAACAAAGCCGAAAGTGAGTTTAAAGCCAGCGACGGCTGGTTCACCAAATTTAAAAAGCGTCATGGCATACGTAACCTTAAAATTACCGGAGAATTACTGTCCAGTGCCTTCGAGACCATCACTCCGTTTTTACACAAGCTGCGTGCAAAGGTTGAAGAAATGGGACTGGTAAACCAACAAATTTATAATGCCGATGAAACAAGTCTCTTTTTTCGCTGCTTGCCGGAGAAAACCTACGTTTCCGCCTGCAAAAAAACTGCACCTGGTCACAAAATTCAAAAGGAGCGTATATCAATTTTGTTTGGCGCAAATGCAGATGGAACTCACAAACTTAAGCCGCTAGTAATTGGAAAGGCACATCAGCCTAGGTGCTTTAAAGGATTCAATAATCCACTTTTATATGCGAACTCTAAAAACGCATGGTTTCATAAATCTTTTATTGCTGAGGTAAAGGGACTTTTACGTTTTATGAATAGTTTTGCTTAAAAATTTTTTCTGTTATAGGTTACCCGTTTTTCATTAGCAAATAATTTGCCACAAAAGGCTCTTTTACTTATTGACAATTGTTCTGCCCATGCGCCAATTGACAAGCTCCAAAGTCAAGATGGAAACATAACGTAACGGCAGCTGTTCAGCCGACGGGTCAAAATACAATAAGGATAGTCAAATTAATGTATAGAAATAAACTGCTTGCTCAGCTAATTGGTAATGATTGTGATCTGCACATTGCACTTAAACGTCACTCTATACGCGATGCGATTCTTTTGGTGAAAGAAGCTTGGGATAACGTATCCGAAAGTGTAGTTCGCAATTCTTGGTCGAAACTTCTGAATTGGGACTCTGTAGAATATGATGAGGAAGACGATTTACCATTATCGCGACTTATAAGAGACAACTCATATAACAACATCCTTTTAGAAAATCAAAAGTTTCTGTCGCAAATTGCAACTAATCAAAATGATGTAATTGCAATAGACGCCATAAAAGAATGGAACAACGATACAATCGATGATGACATAGAAATTGCAGACATAGTGTCTTCTGTTGAAAGCGACGACTTGGAAGAAGTAACACCCAGTGTTTCATACAATGTTGCTATTGAAAGTGCTAATAATTTAATAAGTTGGTGTAAATCGAATGGGTCAGTTAAGCACTTAAGTAACCTATTGGCAGTGCGTCACGATATTGTTACTGAAAATTTGAATATACCCAAAAAGCAAACTGACATAAAAGATTATTTATTTTTTTCATTGAAAAAATACGTTCATAAATTAGAACATTTCAGAAATTAGAACTACCCTTGGAACCTTTTGGTTCTAATTTGTGAGCTTCCTATGTATTATGAAATTTTATCGAGCAATCCGTACAAAAAATAAAACATGAAACAGGTGAAATTTCTTGGGAAAAAATACCCTTTTTAAATTTCTCTATATTAAAGTAATAAATAATATGCATACATTTTAGCTAGAGTTTATTATAATTTAAATTTAAATTAAGCACAAAAAAAAAATCAAAACGAAAAAAAACACCTCATGCAGACGCCGACAGCAGCAACGACTACGGCGCCAGTGCAAGCAGCGCCCTTTTTTTTTACTACTGCGACGCCAGCGTTGGCTGAATTTTCATATTACTCGGAAATTGACTGCTTTTTCATAAATATGTATTGCAATAAATGAAATATACATACATACGTATATACTGTGTGTTTGGTCCAGCAGCTTACATTTTATTGTGCATCATTAATTATTCTCTTTGTTTTGTAACTTGCCCTGCGCGGCAGAACTCTCTCTTAAACTAAGTAAGCGCATTGCATGCGTCGGCTCATAATAATTACGTAATAATTACACCATGGATCGGCCTAAGAGTTCGGCCATGGTAGAACAATAACAGCAATGTAGAGTAATTGAGAGCATAAATTTTGTGAGAGTAAAATAAGTGAGAGAGAGAGAGAGACAAGCAAGCAAAAATACTAGCTGGCACACAAGCTAATGCATGCACACTGGCACTCGTATGTACATATGTATGTATGTCGCTTTGTTGTATTCACGCAATGCACCCAAAAACAATTCTTTCGTTTACACACAAACACATGTGCTGCGTGCTTTAGCTGACTAACCGCGGCCGCTTTACTTTTCTCTCCATTCCAAGCCCACTGCGACGCTGACGTCGCAAAGCAACAGACACCAAGATGCTTGTGCATGACTTCGCCTCTTGCTTAGAGAGCGTGCTTGCTTTTTTACTCTCGCAAAACTAAAGCGCTCCAGCATTAGTATGCCGTGGCTTTGGTGCTGTCTGGCAGAAAACACAAAATCAGTTTATGTTTAGTTGGCTACAAGCTTAGATCGCGCTACGCAAATTATTCATTTTAGATAGGAAAAAATGTTCAAAGAGGAATGGAAAAAAACATAATTTGAGCAGCGTAGTCGAAGCTTGTAGCCAACTAAATATATACGGGGTGCCACAGAAAACCATTTCGTTGCCATTCCGATTCTTGGTGCCACAGACATGATTCGCAACGGTTTCAAAATCTTCGACAAAATTGCTTGAGATTTGATTAAATTCACCAATAAAAAATAATTTATTCAATGAAAGTATTACTTATTTGGAAAGTGTGTTTAATTTCTGAGTTTTCTGTACCTTTATGTTTTGACAAATTTAATGTTTTAATTCATGATTTTCATTTTTGCGAAATCTTTATTAAAATTTTTGGTACATTTGCCATTCTGTGTCAACGTGCAAAATCTTTTCGTGGCAAGGAGTTGCCACCTAGTTGCTGTACTAAATAATAATAATTCGAAGTGATTATTTTAGCATATTAATAGATGTTTTTGGATCTTAAATGAAAGTTAAAAAATCGCTTTTTTTATTTTAACTAATTTGTCGTTATGAAGTGCGCCGAATTTAATGCATAATTAAATAAATAATTGCTGTGCACCTTTTTCTCCTAAGGTGGCAATGTGCGGCTGTTCGGCAAGGTTGTGAATGTCAATAGTTTAGCCGTTAGGTTTAAAATTAAAATATCAGTAGCGCAACCTAAGGAGAAAAAAGCCACAACAGCATATGATTTTAATAAATGAAGTAATATATTCAATAAATAAAAGCGTCTATTTAAATAATTGGCGAGTGCATCGAAAATACTAAATCCATCTACTGCAAGGGCACAATTAGCATTACAATTTTCAATAGCATTTGCGTGTGTGTGTTTTGTATTCAAATTTGACTTCATTTGTTAAACGCAGTGCACAGCATACATAATTGTTGCAACCTTTGCTGGACTGTATGACAGCCTTGAAGCGATCTAGAGAATCTTCGACACCTTCGCTCCACCTTTTCTTCGTCCATATGTGTTTTTTTTAAGGCATCAATGGCTAGCAATCCTGCAAGTGGCATTGTAACAATTATTTTCTATTTTCGTGCAAATTTGCAAATGTAAACAAACGAAATTTTCCATACACTACGCTGAGGACAGCTGTTGACCCGTAGGGTTGCCATACAAACTCTTGTATTGGGCGGTACAAATATTCAAACTTTATTTACATTTATTTTGTACAAATGGAAATTAAAATGATGCAAAATATGCTGACAATTATCGCTTAATGTAATAAAGAATAAACTTTATTGGATCACTGTTAATAAACATTTATTTAAACGAGTGTCTAAATGTTCTAAAATAATTTTTGCAAAGTAGCAACCCTTGCTGCCATTCTTGCAAAAGCGTAAACATTCGAAATTAATTGTTCGAAATATGAAATCTGAGATTTCTATGGCACCTTTTAACGAATTGGTTTCAAACCGTTGCCAAAAGCGTTAAAGGTTTCTGTGGCACCCCGGTATACCTCCACTGCACATCGAATTGGGTCTAATGATCAATTTTGTTAAGGCAATTGGGAAAAATGGAAATGATTTGGCAATCGCTTACCTAGAAAACGAGTTCCCTAAATTAAAGCACCATTATAAACAAAAAATGTCATATATTTTTGGTGAAATCATGATTTTTCGTATACTTATAGTGATATATTCAGCTACTGGCGTTCAATGGGCAGTTCGAATTTCTGAAAAAAGGGCGTATTTGAAAGGTACTGACTCCTACTTTCTATCAAAAATTCAAATATAAAAGAGTGAACCACTTTCCAAAGGTTAAATGCAGTTGAAAGTGACAAAAAAAAAATTCCTTCGAAAAAAAATGACATTCTTTTCGTTTTTACTAAAAATTCAATAAGTCAGTCATTTTTTGACATAAAAAGAAAAAAATATATAGAAATCGCATCTACATATCATGACCAATAACAATAAGTAGCTAACTTTTTAAGTGTCTAAGAGTTGTTCTGAAAAAAAAAACGATATTTGCACAAAAAGTCACCAAAATGTTGTGTTTTTTGGGATTTTGGGCACACACTTTCGTCAATAATTTTTATGATTTGGGGCATTTTGGAAAGGTAGTAACTCTCTACTTTTGAAAAAAAAATAATGATGAAAAAATTCGAATTAGTACAGTTTTTATGACCTCATATGTGCAACCGTATTTTGAAAAATGGAATTTTTCACTAAAATAGCCATAAAAAAAAAACAAGCTATGGGAGGATAAAAAAAAACCGGTTTTTTAACGCTGAAACATTACATTAACATAAAATATAAGTCTCATCTCTGGAGAAAAAAAAGTGTTAAATTTGTCGACTAGTGTACTATGTGTGAAGGCAAGCTACCTCATGTGCAGTCGCAACGAAACTAAAAATTGGTAACTTTCGGCTTCGGAGTATGCTACCAGAAGTAAGTATACCTTGATTGACTACTCATAAGCAACTGATATTGTTTTCTCTGCTGCAGTGGCAGTAAAGCAGAGCAACAAGAGCCGAAGCCACGCACCATCAACTTCGTGTCTGTTGCTTAGCAACGTCGAGCAACGTCAGCGTCGCATACGTCACTGCGGCAGAGAAAACTTCAATGCATACGCAAGAAAAAAATTTGAGGTTATTTTGTGCCGATTAGTCCTATGGAAGCTATATGATATAATCGACCGATTTTGATGAAATTTGGTACAGTGTTGAAGATCTCTAAAAAACTTCCGAATGCCTTTGGTTACGATATCTTTATAAGCAAACGAGTTATTCATCTAAAACTTTTAATTTTTTCGAGGTCCTCTAAAACACGCCTATAAGGCTATATAATGTAACCTAGTGCATTTACTTATTTAATCATATATTATTTTTGAATTATTCGTAACTAACATAACAAAGATGTTGCGTAGTTATTTAAAGTTGTATTTAAAATTTAAACTGCCTCTTACAGGCGTAATCGTGTTGTGTTCCCCTTTGAGTGTTTGCGCATGACTTTTATCGATAGGGCTGCCAATAGGAAAAAATACATATGAGAACATATGATCTACAGAGTGAATCAATATTAAGGCATGCGCGGAGCCATTTAAACGTGATTTTTATACCCTGTACCTATAGGTACAAAGGGTATACTAGATTTGTGCAATGTATGTAACGGACAGAAGGAGGCGTGGCAGACCCCAAATCCTTTATACCAAAATGCTTATCATAACCTCGGGTAGCGATTGAGCCATGTCCGTCCGTCCGTCCGTATGAACGCCTAGATCTCGGAGACTATAAGAGCTAGAGACACGAAACTTTACCAGCTGATGCGCATATTTCCTAAGCAGATGAAGTTTGTTGAATCATGTCAATATCTTTCCCCGTTCCCCCGCTGTAGATTTTCGCGGTTTTTAGCCACACCGTTTAATATTTTCATTTGAAATTTAACAGAGCGATGTTTTGTGGATACATGCATCTGTGTATAAAAAATGAACAAAATCGGACAAATACAGAAAAAGTTATAGTCAAAAATGTACAAATTTCACTGCCCCTTGCCCATAAAGTGCATCAATATTTGACTCCTCGTAATTATGGTTACAAGTGACCTAGAACCACAATTTTTGGTAAGCTGATTCATGTGGCTCTAATGAACAAATCCACATCCAAATTTTATCGATGCGGTCCCCCCCGCAATCGATTTACCGTGTTTTCTCCCACACCCCTCAACATACCAACTTGAAACTTACCCCATATACTTTAAATAACTTCTTTGTCGTAACATTCGAGTTTCATCAAAATCGGTAAAAATTTAGGGAACTTATAGGTATAAACAACGAATTTCACCAAAAAATAAAAAAAATTCCAATTGGAAAGTTCGTAGAAGGAATATGCAGGAAAAATTGTTTGCGAGACAAAAGGTACAGGGTATTCCACTGGCGGGCACCGCCTCGACTGTACCACATTTTTTAAATTAGAACTGTCAAAAAAAGTGACGCTCTGCAGGTGTTTTTGATTATTGGCAACTTCATGGATAAGCAATTCATTTTGTGCTGCGGAAAGGAATAGTTTACATGTCCAAATAATGTCAACAAAACGCAAAAAGAATAGTTTGAGCTTAGAAACTAAAGTAAAAATAATAGATTAGCATATGATTACAATGTGTACAAGTCAGCTATCAGCTATATCAAATCAAACAAGCACGCGATTATGGAAGCACTTGAAGGAAAAAAAAACGATGCACCAACAGGAGTACCCAGAGATGGAAAGGCTTCTATACACTCTGCGAAATTCAATTAAGCCCACCCCCATTTTTGCTTATAAAATTTTTTGTAGTGATCCTTTTTGTTTGATTTTTTTTTTTTAAGATTTATTAGATAATACTTAGTGAACAAAAATATCAGACTTCATTTTCTTATAGATAATTGACAAAAAAAAATTGAAACTTAAAAAAAATAGGGTGAAATTCAATTACGACCACCATTTTTTAACAACGAAAAAAACATATTCCACCATGGAAAAACTAATTTATTTTGTTTATTAATAATGGGTCCAGCCTCCAGATTTATTGATGACCTCAAAGATCCTGTTTGGCATGGATTCAATGACATTTTCAAACTCGCGTTGGGAAATTTCAGCCCATTCCTTAACAACCGCCCGACGCAGCCCCTCCACGGTCTCAAATTTGCGGCCATCAGCATACACTCGACGAGCTAGATTCCCCCACATGTTTTCAATTGGATTTAGATCGGGGGAACGTGCTGGCCAGCTTAAAAGGCTTACTTCTTTGTCTCTAAACCATTTTAGGCTTTCTTTAGAAACGTGAATGGAAGCATTATCTTGCTGGAAAATTGTTTCTGAGTTTGGCTGATGCTCCATAAAGTCAATTAGAACATTGTCTAGCATGTCGATGTAGTTACTGGAGTTCATCCGACATGATATTTTGCACAAAGGGGTCCTGTTGTAAAATGAGAAGCCAGCCCAAACCATAAGGGATCCTCCTCCAAAGTTCCTATTCGTGGAATATGACTTAGATCCCTTGAGGTCATGCCAGTAATAGTTAAAACCATCTGGACCATCAAGATTAAATTTTTTCTCGTCCGAAAAGATCACATTTTTCCACTGTTCTGTCCACGACATGTGATTTTTAGCAAACTGCATTCTTGCGGCTTTATGGCTTTCGTTGAGAGCAGGCTTTGCTTCCATTTTCCTCCACACTAATCGACCGCTGCCTGACAGGATTTGTTGTACCCTCCGTTTACATATTGGCAACTGCAAATCGTTTTTAATTTTCGATGCTGTTGCGTTTTCTTTAAGCCCGGCCCGAATAATTGCTGACTTTGCACGTGATGAAATTTTTTGGTTGTTGTTATTTTTTCGATTTTTGTTGTAATTCTCTTTTAAATTCACCACATTACGCACTGCACACCTAGATCTATTCATTTTACGAGCCACTTGTCGATTGGACATACCAGTGTCCTTGTAAGCAAGGATCTTCGACACTTCATCAGAACTCAGAGTTACACCCTTTCCCATTGCTTTAAAAAATGTTGTAATCCAATTATTCTGAAATTTTTTGTTTTAAATAACTTAATGACTTCCAACATTGCTTAAAAAAATAAATTCGTCTGCTCGACTAACCTATTCATGAGCTTTGAACGCACTGGTCTTAATTGAATTGCGCACCAAAAACAGTGCCAATGCATACAACGAAGCATATTTCTATGAAAACGTAACGGTACTTGCACTCTTTGGGCTAAAAATAGAAAACGAAGAAGAAACACAAAACAAAATAGCAATATCAAGACACTATCGTCGACAAAACTGAATTTAGCGGATCAAAACACAGTGGGCTTAATTGAATTTCGCAGAGTGTATGAATGGTTCTCAAATAAACGTTTAAAAAAATCCACTTTGTCGGGGCCGCTTATAAAAGAAAAGGCTTAACAAATTTTTAAACGAATCTATCCAAACAAAGCCGAAAGTGAGTTTAAAGCCAGCGACGGCTGGTTCACCAAATTTAAAAAGCGTCATGGCATACGTAACCTTAAAATTACCGGAGAATTACTGTCCAGTGCCTTCGAGACCATCACTCCGTTTTTACACAAGCTGCGTGCAAAGGTTGAAGAAATGGGACTGGTAAACCAACAAATTTATAATGCCGATGAAACAAGTCTCTTTTTTCGCTGCTTGCCGGAGAAAACCTACGTTTCCGCCTGCAAAAAAACTGCACCTGGTCACAAAATTCAAAAGGAGCGTATATCAATTTTGTTTGGCGCAAATGCAGATGGAACTCACAAACTTAAGCCGCTAGTAATTGGAAAGGCACATCAGCCTAGGTGCTTTAAAGGATTCAATAATCCACTTTTATATGCGAACTCTAAAAACGCACGGTTTCATAAATCTTTTATTGCTGAGGTAAAGGGACTTTTACGTTTTATGAATAGTTTTGCTTAAAAATTTTTTCTGTTATAGGTTACCCGTTTTTCATTAGCAAATAATTTGCCACAAAAGGCTCTTTTACTTATTGACAATTGTTCTGCCCATGCGCCAATTGACAAGCTCCAAAGTCAAGATGGAAACATAACGTAACGGCAGCTGTTCAGCCGACGGGTCAAAATACAATAAGGATAGTCAAATTAATGTATAGAAATAAACTGCTTGCTCAGCTTGGGATAACGTATCCGAAAGTGTAGTTCGCAATTCTTGGTCGAAACTTCTGAATTGGGACTCTGTAGAATATGATGAGGAAGACGATTTAACATTATCGCGACTTATAAGAGACAACTCATATAACAACATCGTTTTACAAAATCAAAAGTTTCTGTCGCAAATTGCAACTAATCAAAATGATGTAATTGCAATAGACGCCATAAAAGAATGGAACAACGATACAATCGATGATGACATAGAAATTGCAGACATAGTGTCTTCTGTTGAAAGCGACGACTTGGAAGAAGTAACACCCAGTGTTTCATACAATGTTGCTATTGAAAGTGCTAATAATTTAATAAGTTGGTGTAAATCGAATGGGTCAGTTAAGCACTTAAGTAACCTATTGGCAGTGCGTCACGATATTGTTACTGAAAATTTGAATATACCCAAAAAGCAAACTGACATAAAAGATTATTTATTTTTTTCATTGAAAAAATACGTTCATAAATTAGAACATTTCAGAAATTAGAACTACCCTTGGAACCTTTTGGTTCTAATTTGTGAGCTTCCTATGTATTATGAAATTTTATCGAGCAATCCGTACAAAAAATAAAACATGAAACAGGTGAAATTTCTTGGGAAAAAATACCCTTTTTAAATTTCTCTATATTAAAGTAATAAATAATATGCATACATTTTAGCTAGAGTTTATTATAATTTAAATTTAAATTAAGCACAAAAAAAAAATCAAAACGAAAAAAAACACCTCACGCAGACGCCGACAGCAGCAACGACTACGGCGCCAGTGCAAGCAGCGCCCTTTTTTTTTACTACTGCGACGCCAGCGTTGGCTGAATTTTCATATTACTCGGAAATTGACTGCTTTTTCATAAATATGTATTGCAATAAATGGAATATACATACATACGTATATACTGTGTGTTTGGTCCAGCAGCTTACATTTTATTGTGCATCATTAATTATTCTCTTTGTTTTGTAACTTGCCCTGCGCGGCAGAACTTTCTCTTAAACTAAGTAAGCGCGTCGGCTCATAATAATTACGTAATAATTACACCATGGATCGGCCTAAGAGTTCGGCCATGGTAGAACAATAACAGCAATGTAGAGTAATTGAGAGCATAAATTTTGTGAGAGTAAAATAAGTGAGAGAGAGAGAGAGACAAGCAAGCAAAAATACTAGCTGGCACACAAGCTAATGCATGCACACTGGCACTCGTATGTACATATGTATGTATGTCGCTTTGTTGTATTCACGCAATGCACACAAAAACAATTCTTTCGTTTACACACAAACACATGTGCTGCGTGCTTTAGCTGACTAACCGCGGCCGCTTTACTTTTCTCTCCATTCCAAGCCCACTGCGACGCTGACGTCGCAAAGCAACAGACACCAAGATGCTTGTGCATGACTTCGCCTCTTGCTTAGAGAGCGTGCTTGCTTTTTTACTCTCGCAAAACTAAAGCGCTCCAGCATTAGTATGCCGTGGCTTTGGTGCTGTCTGGCAGAAAACACAAAATCAGTTTATGTTTAGTTGGCTACAAGCTTAGATCGCGCTACGCAAATTATTCATTTTAGATAGGAAAAAATGTTCAAAGAGGAATGGAAAAAAACATAATTTGAGCAGCGTAGTCGAAGCTTGTAGCCAACTAAATATATACGGGGTGCCACAGAAAACCATTTCGTTGCCATTCCGATTCTTGGTGCCACAGACATGATTCGCAACGGTTTCAAAATCTTCGACAAAATTGCTTGAGATTTGATTAAATTCACCAATAAAAACTAATTTATTCAATGAAAGTATTACTTATTTGGAAAGTGTGTTTAATTTCTGAGTTTTCTGTACCTTTATGTTTTGACAAATTTAATGTTTTAATTCATGATTTTCATTTTTGCGAAATCTTTATTAAAATTTTTGGTACATTTGCCATTCTGTGTCAACGTGCAAAATCTTTTCGTGGCAAGGAGTTGCCACCTAGTTGCTGTACTAAATAATAATAATTCGAAGTGATTATTTTAGCATATTAATAGATGTTTTTGGATCTTAAATGAAAGTTAAAAAATCGCTTTTTTTATTTTAACTAATTTGTCGTTATGAAGTGCGCCGAATTTAATGCATAATTAAATAAATAATTGCTGTGCACCTTTTTCTCCTAAGGTGGCAATGTGCGGCTGTTCGGCAAGGTTGTGAATGTCAATAGTTTAGCCGTTAGGTTTAAAATTAAAATATCAGTAGCGCAACCTAAGGAGAAAAAAGCCACAACAGCATATGATTTTAATAAATGAAGTAATATATTCAATAAATAAAAGCGTCTATTTAAATAATTGGCGAGTGCATCGAAAATACTAAATCCATCTACTGCAAGGGCACAATTAGCATTACAATTTTCAATAGCATTTGCGTGTGTGTGTTTTGTATTCAAATTTGACTTCATTTGTTAAACGCAGTGCACAGCATACATAATTGTTGCAACCTTTGCTGGACTGTATGACAGCCTTGAAGCGATCTAGAGAATCTTCGACACCTTCGCTCCACCTTTTCTTCGTCCATATGTGTTTTTTTTAAGGCATCAATGGCTAGCAATCCTGCAAGTGGCATTGTAACAATTATTTTCTATTTTCGTGCAAATTTGCAAATGTAAACAAACGAAATTTTCCATACACTACGCTGAGGACAGCTGTTGACCCGTAGGGTTGCCATACAAACTCTTGTATTGGGCGGTACAAATATTCAAACTTTATTTACATTTATTTTGTACAAATGGAAATTAAAATGATGCAAAATATGCTGACAATTATCGCTTAATGTAATAAAGAATAAACTTTATTGGATCACTGTTAATAAACATTTATTTAAACGAGTGTCTAAATGTTCTAAAATAATTTTTGCAAAGTAGCAACCCTTGATGCCATTCTTGCAAAAGCGTAAACATTCGAAATTAATTGTTCGAAATATGAAATCTGAGATTTCTATGGCACCTTTTAACGAATTGGTTTCAAACCGTTGCCAAAAGCGTTAAAGGTTTCTGTGGCACCCCGGTATACCTCCACTGCACATCGAATTGGGTCTAATGATCAATTTTGTTAAGGCAATTGGGAAAAATGGAAATGATTTGGCAATCGCTTACCTAGAAAACGAGTTCCCTAAATTAAAGCACCATTATAAACAAAAAATGTCATATATTTTTGGTGAAATCATGATTTTTCGTATACTTATAGTGATATATTCAGCTACTGGCGTTCAATGGGCAGTTCGAATTTCTGAAAAAAGGGCTTATTTGAAAGGTACTGACTCCTACTTTCTATCAAAAATTCAAATATAGAAGAGTGAACCACTTTTCAAAGGTTAAATGCAGTTGAAAGTGACAAAAAAAAAATTCCTTCGAAAAAAAATGACATTCTTTTCGTTTTTACTAAAAATTCAATAAGTCAGTCATTTTTTGACATAAAAAGAAAAAAATATATAGAAATCGCATCTACATATCATGACCAATAACAATAAATAGCTAACTTTTTAAGTGTCTAAGAGTTGTTCTGAAAAAAAAAAACGATATTTACACAAAAAGTCACCAAAATGTTGTGTTTTTTGGGGTTTTGGGCACACACTTTCGTCAATCATTTTTATGATTTGGGGCATTTTGGAAAGGTAGTAACTCTCTACTTTTGAAAAAAAAATAATGATGAAAAAATTCGAATTAGTACAGTTTTTATGACCTCATATGTGCAACCGTATTTTGAAAAATGGAATTTTTCACTAAAATAGCCATAAAAAAAAACAAGCTATGGGAGGATAAAAAAAAAACGGTTTTTTAACGCTGAAACATTACATTAACATAAAATATAAGTCTCATCTCTGGAGAAAAAAAAGTGTTAAATTTGTCGACTAGTGTAATATGTGTGAAGGCAAGCTACCTCATGTGCAGTCGCAACGAAACTAAAAATTGGTAACTTTCGGCTTCGGAGTATGCTACCTGAAGTAAGTATACCTTGATTGACTACTCATAAGCAACTGATATTGTTTTCTCTGCTGCAGTGGCAGTAAAGCAGAGCAACAAGACCCGAAATTTTATCGAGCAATCCGTAATAATAAAGTTATCAAAAAATAAAACATGAAACAGGTGATATTTCTTGGAAAAAAAATACCCTTTTTAAATTTTAGCTAGAGTTTATAATAATTTAAACTAAGCACAAAAAAAGGCAAAATGCAAGCAATGAAAAACTACGTGCAAAAATCAAAAAAATACGTGTGGCACTCGGGGACTGCCGCGGTAAAGCTATTGCATAGCATTTTTATCAACTTATTCAATTATAATATTTATGCAATATTTTTTTTTCTTTGATATTAATTCACGTTACACTTTTTGAGCGTGGTGACCGATAAGAAATCGAATTTTTTTCTTTTATTGAATAAATGACAAGTTAATATTGCTTAAAATATTTTTATTATCTTACAATAAGTACATGTAGGTTATTCAGGAATTTTTATGATTGAAACTATAGGTTTATGGTATCTGAAATAAGAGACATAAGTTTGAGACTTCATATCCTCTAAATATCTGGAAAATACCGCGTCAATGGTGGTCCCATATTTTTTTGTGGATTCTTGTGGATCATTATTCATTTTCAAATTCAATTTTTGCGAAAGAAAAGTTGTCAACCGCTCTGATTTTTTATCAGCGAAGTTGATGTTGAAATCGCCAGCCAAGATAAGTGGAAATTTATTACCATTTGTACCAAGTATTTTCGACCCTTCTTCAGTGTACTCCAGTAAAGTGCGAAGAATAAAATGCTCTACCTCGTCTAATTTTAAGAGTCTAAGATCTTTGAAATCGGGTAAGAATTGTAGATGTTATGGAAGGAGTATTATGTGAACAATTTAAAATACGAATAGTCAAGGAGCGCGATGAAATTTGGGTTTGTTGATCCTCAAACCCACATTAAACTAAACAAAAAGCAGTAACTTTTTCCGTGAACTTTTTGTTGCCCACGACCTTCTTCATCTCAGCCTTCGATGGTGTGCGGATCATCGCACCACCACGCTTAAGCTCGCGCACTTCGTGCACACGTACACCGAGTGCGGGCGCTACCTCCTTCATTACCTTATCGGCAACTTGCTTACCCGAAACATTCGGGTCCCGGCTCGTCACTACTGCTGACCATGTCTCAACATGCTTCCACGATGAGAAGCAGGTCGTCTGCATACGCGCTGAGCGCACAGTGCGGCTCCAAGCGCTGAAGAAGTAGATCCATCATCAAGTTCCATATAAATGGACCGCTGATGGACCCCTGTGGGCAACCTCGTGTCACCGGAACAGTTACTTCTTCATAACTGCTGACCATGCTTGCACTCCTGCCAGAGAAGAAACTTCGCCACAAGTTGGCTTCTCTGCATCCTGAGTCAACGATTTGGCGTAGCGCGGCATCCCATTCCAAGTTGTCGAAGGCTCCCTTGAAATCCACGAAGATTCCGAGCACATATCGCGCCGAGCTGGCCTCGACAGTGCTCACAACGTGTCTCCAAGCATCCTCCACACAACGTTCTGCTCTGAAGCCGAATTGCCATCTGTTGCCTACCGGCAGCACATCTTTCAAACGATTGACCATTATACCTTCAAGCACTTTTCCATCGCTGGATCGCTCCTGTCCTTATCTGGCCCTTTTGAGCAACGCAACCACTCTGGGTCGCTTCCACTCTACAGGGAAACAGCCTTCAGCCACGCAGCGTGAAAACAGTGCTGTTAGGTGCTGGGGAATGGCACACCATATCTGCTTGCAGATAGTACCGGTGATACCATCAAGGCCAGGCGAGCGTCTGCTCTTCAACCTAGCGACGCAGGCACCAACCTCGTATACTTCGAGGGCTGGAGGAACACCATCCGTAATGGCAATGGGTGCATCCCACTCCGCAACTGGGAAAAAGTTACGGAGGAGCACTCGCGCACAGTCGTGCCATGTTACGACCAGCCTGCCATCCGAATGAAGTGCCCCTATCTCGGTGCTCTTCTTACGTCGTCTGCAAATCTTGTAGACTTGCCCCCATGGATCATCTGTGTGGTCTCCAACGAAGCGTCGCCAGTTCTCCTCCTTCGCCGACAGAATTAGCTTCTTGTATTGGCGTACGGAATTCCGTAGGTCAATAGCAAGTCGCTCAGCATCGTCGTTGCCACTACGACGTGCATTCTGGAGCCTGCGCATGAGTCTCCTGACTTCACGGCGCTTGGTACTAAGGCTGGTATTCCACCAAACCACTTTCCTCATTGCTCTTGGCGATCTGCGGCCTAACACTCGATCACACACATCGTGTACAATCAAGCGCAGTGCAGATGATTGCTCCTCTGGCGGTGTCTCCGCGAAATTCTCCGGTAGTTCAGCTGCCATTCTTACCAATTCATCTCTGAACAAACGCCAACGTGCAGTGGAAACGTTCCAGGATGGCACAGGAGCAAAGCTCTCAACTGCGCTGCTTGGGCCTGGAGTTGCCACAACAGTAATGATGTTGTGGTCACTCAGGCACCAATCATCCACTTTCCAGTCGAATGTGGCCAACATCGACGCTGCATCATTGACAATTGTAACATCGATGTCACTTCGTGCGCCTGAGATCTGCTGGTGGTAGGTGTACACATCGGTGTGTACATTAAGCACGTTAGCACGGCTCTCCAAAATCCACTCAGACAGCAGCTCACCCCGGATGTGGTTCTGATGTCTCAGCGAGTGCGCTGAGAACTTGCTGAACCACATGGGGGACGCTGCATTCGCATCAAGGCCAAAGATGACAGGATTGCTACTGGCTTGCAGTAGCACCGCATCTAAGTACGAGAGGTACGGCTCCATCTCGCAGTCGAATTGGCAGTACCCGGAGCAGAGGAAGATTGTGCCATATCTCCCTGTGACACTCACGCATACGCCAAAATCTGTGGTAAGCGGCGCTATGGGCATACAGATGGCTTCCGGATCGTTCACTATGCACGCAGCCTTATTTCGCCTGTCTGGGTATAAGCGCATCCCTCCAGGGAGGCCTGTTATACGTCCAGCGGCATCTACGTAAGGCTCCTGAATCAGTGCGAACAGATGGTTTGAGTCACGCATCCTGACTCCGAGCTCGATGGTAGCAGCTCGTCCTCGACCACAATTCGCTTGGGTGAAACTAAACATTAATGTCTAGCTTGCACCCTCGCTAGCACTGCGCCGTATATAGGGCAACTCGCCGAGAGCATGCCATGCCCTGAGGGGAGTCCCTTAAAACGACAGTTCCGGCAGTCCACCGGATTCGTGCATTTAGCTGCGATGTGGCCCATCTGTCCACACTGGCGGCATACGTCGGCCTTGACCTTGCATTCCGCTACCTTGTGGTCGAAGCCCATACACTTGTGACAAGCATATGTCCTGACTAGCGACCGGTAGCGGTAGGCGAACCAATTTATGTACACCTTTGCATTCTTGCTCAGCGTGTCTAGTGCTTTCTCACTCAACTCGAGAGTCAAGTTTACGTTGGCACCTTTGGTGACAGCCCAAGGCTTCGTCTCCAAATGGACAGCTTGCTTGAATGCAGCAGGCGAGAGGTCGTCTTTAAAGTTCTTCTCGTAGAGCTCAGTCATGAACTCTTCAACGGATAAGCCCATATCGACCTCGAAAACCGTAACTCTCGGTTTTATCGCCTGATTTTTCTTCACTTCAAGGCCAACTTCCGTGAACTTCCGGTTGCCCACGACCTTCTTCAACTCAGCCTCCGATGGTGTGCGGATAATCGCACCGCCACTGAACTGGCGACAGGCGGTGGGGTAGTCGCTTGCTGCCCCACAGACAGCATGCCATTCTTAACGGCCAGTGCTATGATGATCTCATCATAGCGGGCAGCGGCGGCAGTTATCCTTTCTCTATCTGCGCGCTTGATGCCAACTGCTTCGACAAGCGAGTTGTGCATCGCAAGCCTCACCTTCCCTATCTCCGCTAGAATGGTAGCCATCCCTCCAGCGGTGATCTCCCAACCAGCAAGATGCGCATGGTTAGCGCAAGCCCTCAGGTCGGTGGCGGGCACACTGGGTGCAGCGGGGGAGGCGACGGCAGCAGCAGCAGCAGCAGAGGTGGTGGCAGCTGTTGTGGGTGCAGCGGTTGGTGGTGGCATCGCGGCGGTGGCAGCGGCTGAGTCGGTCTCAGCTGCGCTCTCTGCGGCGTAACGCTTCGCCGTTGACGCTTCGGCCGGCGTCGGCGAGCTACGCGACGCGCGCGTCTTCATGCGCCTCTTCTTCATTTGATCGGGCAACAGAGCGACGATGTCGCTGCACTCCATGCTGGCAGAGCGACTGCTCGCTTTGCCAGACATAGCGCCCTCTTTTGCTCGAATTCAGCTACGAGCACGTACACAAACCAAAGTTTATACACGAACCTGTAGCCGAGTCACAAACCAAGAGGCGACCTCTGTCGGAGAAGCGAAGACTCCAACCGATATTCTGGACACGAACCAGAAGAGCGACCTCTATCGGAAGAGCGGAGACTCGAACCGATAGTCTGGACACGAACCAGATAAAGCACCCTCTGTTGGCGTAGAGGCGTACTTCGCACTAACACACACACACGTACACGTACACGCACACGTGTATGTTGGCAACTGTAAACGTTCTGCAACGGGAACTTGTTTACGCCAAATGCTCGTACGATTTTTGTTTACTTGTTTTCGCACAAGTAACGGCAACTTGTTTACAAGTTTTAGGCACTGTTTGTATTCACCGACTATGCGCGCACACGAATAGCACGTCTGCTCGCGTCGAACTATGAAATCAAACTGAGTAGATAGGGACAGATAAACCAGATCTTTCCGGAGTTTATTTAACGTGGTATGTTCCTTTGCAGGATTAAAACCACGGTGTTCAAATATGCAACCTGAGTGTACATATAACACAATGAGTCTGGATTAATGCGCCAACTAACGCCCCTCAGAGCCATCAGCCGAAACTGATATTTCTTTGGTACCAATTCGAAAAGCATACTGTCGGGCATGCGATTCCCCCTTGGTGAGGAGCGAGGTGTATCTATCACCTCTTCTGCTTTATGGCTAGCAGCACCCGGTTGAAGCGCAACACCACGCCGAGCCAAGCTGACTCTACCCGCGATTTGGGTATCAACCACAGCCACCACGATACTCCCACAAGGGGGCCGACCTCAATGAGTACGCTTGGACGTATACTCAACCCGTGGTGCCGAAATTAAGGGCTCGGTTGGCCCTCCCCTTTCAGTCCCGACAGACTCGGACTTGGGGAACCCCGCCAGTTTTGGCATCAAATGCCCGGGACTGGTCACCCATCCGCCAGCGGTGGTCCAATCATCTGCCGACGCCGCATAAATACGACATCGGCAAATGCTGTCAGCAGCCTCATCCTCTCCTGTGTCTCCAGCACTCCAGAAACTGTCCAGTGTCCATCCACTTCGTGTATCCCGAGTCCATCAAGGTGCCGCACATCTGCATACAGCGGGCATACACAAAGAATGTGCAGCCAATCCTCAAGCGCAGCGCCGCATAAGCATGCTGGCGTACTGCTCAAGCACCTTGCGTGCAGGAAAGCGTTAAGCGATCCATGGCCAGTCAGCAAAAATCCAACACGTTGACTAAAACCAAAGTCACGTCTGCTGAAAACGAAGCTTGCATCCGGGATAAAACGGTGAGTGACACGCCCGTGTCGGTCTCCGTCATCCCATCTGTGCTGCCACGCACGTAGCAACTCTTCGTCCAGCAGGGCCATTTTCTCCGTCCAACTGAGATTTGCCAAATCTCGGTTAAACAGCCAATCGCCTTCCACAAGCGGGTAGTCACGCTTGAGTTTGAACCTAATTGCTAATTTCATAGCAATCAGGTCAAACGGGGGAGCTCCAGCTAGTACCTGCATGGCGTCAGTAGAAACTGTACGACATACAGGTACACAGCCACGCAGGATGAGCCGCTGGCAGGACAGCAGGTGCCTCCTGGCATTCGCTCGTCTCATCACCAGGGCATACCACACTGAGGCACCAAACAGTGCACAAGGCACCATGAGTCCGGCATATATGGTCCGCTTGTCGCGAGGACTGAGACCCCAGTCGACCCGCAGTACGCGTGCCAAGCCGTTAACGACTCCAGCCAGCCTATCACGTAAAGACGCGATATGCAGTTGAAAATTCAACCGCTCGGCGACTGTGATGCCCAGGTATCGGCATTTCGCTGCATATGGCAGATTTGCTCCAGCAAATCGCACTAGTGGCCGCCTGTTGGGAGACAGTGTGCCCTTCAACAGCATGACGGATGTCTTGCTGGTGGACACGGCTACTCCAACTTCGGCTCCCCAAGCACCTATGATGGACATCAGTTCGCCGCCTTTCAGCTCCAGAGCAGCGCGCGCGTTGCCTTCCACAATGAGAAGCAGGTCGTCTGCATACGCGCTGAGCGCACAGTGCGGCTCCAAGCGCTGAAGAAGTAGATCCATCATCAAGTTCCATATAAATGGACCGCTGATGGACCCCTGTGGGCAACCTCGTGTCACCGGAACAGTTACTTCTTCATAACTGCTGACCATGCTTGCACTCCTGCCAGAGAAGAAACTTCGCCACAAGTTGGCTTCTCTGCATCCTGAGTCAACGATTTGGCGTAGCGCGGCATCCCATTCCAAGTTGTCGAAGGCTCCCTTGAAATCCACGAAGATTCCGAGCACACATCGCGCCGAGCTGGCCTCGACAGTGCTCACAACGTGTCTCCAAGCATCCTCCACACAACGTTCTGCTCTGAAGCCGAATTGCCATCTGTTGCCTACCGGCAGCACATCTTTCAATCGATTCACCATTATACCTTCAAGCACTTTTCCAAACACTGGTAGCAGGCATATACCACGATACGAAGCAGGATCGCTCCTGTCCTTATCGGGCCCTTTGAGCAACGCAACCACTCTGGGTCGCTTCCACTCTGCAGGGAAACAGCCTTCAGCCACGCAGCGTGAAAACAGTGCAGTCAGGTGCTGGGGAATGGCACACCATATCTGCTTGCAGATAGTACCGGTGATACCATCAAGGCCAGGCGAGCGTCTGCTCTTCAACCTAGCGACGCAGGCACCAACCTCGTATACTTCGAGGGCTGGAGGAACACCATCCGGAATGGCAATGGGTGCATCAGACTCCGCAACTGGGAAAAAGTTACGGAGGAGCACTCGCGCACAGTCGTGCCATGTTACGACCAGCCTGCCATCCGAATGAAGTGCCCCTATCTCGGTGCTCTTCTTACGTCGTCTGCAAATCTTGTAGACTTGCCCCCATGGATCATCTGTGTGCTCTCCAACGAAGCGTCGCCAGTTCTCCTCCTTCGCCGACAGAATTAGCTTCTTGTATTGGCGTACGGAATTCCGTAGGTCAATAGCAAGTCGCTCAGCATCGTCGTTGCCACTACGACGTGCATTCTGGAGCCTGCGCATGAGTCTCCTGACTTCACGGCGCTTGGTACTAAGGCTGGTATTCCACCAAACCACTTTCCTCATTGCTCTTGGCGATCTGCGGCCTAACACTCGGTCACACACATCGTGTACAATCAAGCGCAGTGCAGATGCTTGCTCCTCTGGCGGTGTCTCCGCGAAATTCTCCGGTAGTTCAGCTGCCATTCTTACCAATTCATCTCTGAACAATCGCCAACGTGCAGTGGAAACGTTCCAGGATGGCACAGGAGCAAAGCTCTCAACTGCGCTGCTTGGGCCTGGAGTTGCCACAACAGTAATGATGTTGTGGTCACTCAGGCACCAATCATCCACTTTCCAGTCGAATGTGGCCAACATCGACGCTGCATCATTGACAATTGTGACATCGATGTCACTTCGTGCGCCTGAGGTCTGCTGGTGGTAGGTGTACACATCTGTGTGTACATTAAGCACGTTAGCACGGCTCTCCAAAATCCACTCAGACAGCAGCTCACCCCGGATGTGGTTCTGATGTCTCAGCGAGTGCGCTAAGAACTTGCTGAACCACATGGGGGACGCTGCATTCGCATCAAGGCCAAAGATGACAGGATTGCTACTGGCTTGCAGTAGCACCGCATCTAAGTACGAGAGGTACGGCTCCATCTCGCAGTCGAATTGGCAGTACACGGAGCAGAGGAAGATTGTGCCATATCTCCCTGTGACACTCACGCATATGCCAAAATCTGTGGTAAGCGGCGCTATGGGCATACAGATGGCTTCCGGATCGTTCACTATGCACGCAGCCTTATTTCGCCTGTCTGGGTATAAGCGCATCCCTCCAGGGAGGCCTGTTATACGTCCAGCGGCATCTACGTAAGGCTCCTGTATCAGTGCGAACAGATGATTTGAGTCACGCATCCTGACTCCGAGCTCGATGGTAGCAGCTCGTCCTCGACCACAATTTGCTTGGGTGAAACTAAACATATTAATGTCTAGCTTGCACCCTCGCTAACACAGCGCCGTAAATAGGGCAACTCGCCGAGAGCATGCCATGCCCTGAGGGGAGTCCCTTGAAACGACAATTCCGGCAGTCCACCGGATTTGTGCATTTAGCTGCAATGTGGCCCATCTGTCCACACTGGCGGCATACGTCGGCCTTGACCTTGCATTCCGCTACCTTATGATCGAAGCCCATACACTTATGACAAGCGTATGTCCTGACTAGCGACCGGTAGCGGTAGGCGAACCAATTGATGTACACCTTGGCGTTCTTGCTCAGCGTGTCTAATGCTTCCTCACTCAACTCGAGAGTCAAGTTTAAATTGGCACCTTTGGTGACAGCCCAAGGCTTCGTCTCCAAATGGACAGCTTGCTTGAATGCAGCAGGCGAGAGGTCGTCTTTGAAGTTCTTCTCGTAGAGCTCGGTCATGAACTCTTCAACGGATAAACCCATGTCGACCTCGTAAACCGTAACTCTCGGTTTTATCGCCTGATTCTTCTTCACTTCAAGGCCGACTTCCGTGAACTTCCGGTTGCCCACGACCTTCTTCAACTCAGCCTCCGATGGTGTGCGGATAATCGCACCGCCACTGAACTGGCGACAGGCGGTGGGGTAGTCGCTTGCTGCCCCACAGACAGCATGCCATTCTTAACGGCCAGTGCTATGATGATCTCATCATAGCGGGCAGCGGCGGCAGTTATCCTTTCTCTATCTGCGCGCTTGATGCCAACTGCTTCGACAAGCGAGTTGTGCATCGCAAGCCTCACCTTCCCTATCTCCGCTAGAATGGTAGCCATCCCTCCAGCGGTGATCTCCCAACCAGCAAGATGCGCATGGTTAGCGCAAGCCCTCAGGTCGGTGGCGGGCACACTGGGTGCAGCGGGGGAGGCGACGGCAGCAGCAGCAGCAGCAGAGGTGGTGGCAGCTGTTGTGGGTGCAGCGGTTGGTGGTGGCATCGCGGCGGTGGCAGCGGCTGAGTCGGTCTCAGCTGCGCTCTCTGCGGCGTAACGCTTCGCCGTTGACGCTTCGGCCGGCGTCGGCGAGCTACGCGACGCGCGCGTCTTCATGCGCCTCTTCTTCATTTGATCGGGCAACAGAGCGACGATGTCGCTGCACTCCATGCTGGCAGAGCGACTGCTCGCTTTGCCAGACATAGCGCCCTCTTTTGCTCGAATTCAGCTACGAGCACGTACACAAACCAAAGTTTATACACGAACCTGTAGCCGAGTCACAAACCAAGAGGCGACCTCTGTCGGAGAAGCGAAGACTCCAACCGATATTCTGGACACGAACCAGAAAAGCGACCTCTATCGGAAGAGCGGAGACTCGAACCGATAGTCTGGACACGAACCAGATAAAGCACCCTCTGTTGGCGTAGAGGCGTACTTCGCACTAACACACACACACGTACACGTACACGCACACGTGTATGTTGGCAACTGTAAACGTTCTGCAACGGGAACTTGTTTACGCCAAATGCTCGTACGATTTTGTTTACTTGTTTTCGCACAAGTAACGGCAACTTGTTTACAAGTTTTAGGCACTGTTTGTATTCACCGACTATGCGCGCACACGAATAGCACGTCTGCTCGCGTCGAACTATGAAATCAAACTGAGTAGATAGGGACAGATAAACCAGATCTTTCCGGAGTTTATTTAACGTGGTATGTTCCTTTGCAGGATTAAAACCACGGTGTTCAAATATGCAACCTGAGTGTACATATAACACAATGAGTCTGGATTAATGCGCCAACTAACGCCCCTCAGAGCCATCAGCCGAAACTGATATTTCTTTGGTACCAATTCGAAAAGCATACTGTCGGGCATGCAATTCCCCCTTGGTGAGGAGCGAGGTGTATCTATCACCTCGTCTGCTTTATGGCTAGCAGCACCCGGTTGAAGCGCAACACCACGCCGAGCCAAGCTGACTCTACCCGCGATTTGGGTATCAACCACAGCCACCACGATACTCCCACAAGGGGGCCGACCTCAATGAGTACGCTTGGACGTATACTCAACCCGTGGTACCGAAATTAAGGGCTCGGTTGGCCCTCCCCTTTCAGTCCCGACAGACTCGGACTTGGGGAACCCCGCCAGTTTTGGCATCAAATGCCCGGGACTGGTCACCCATCCGCCAGCGGTGGTCCAATCATCTGCCGACGCCGCATAAATACGACATCGGCAAATGCTGTCAGCAGCCTCATCCTCTCCTGTGTCTCCAGCACTCCAGAAACTGTCCAGTGTCCATCCACTTCGTGTATCCCGAGTCCATCAAGGTGCCGCACATCTGCATACAGCGGGCATACACAAAGAATGTGCAGCCAATCCTCAAGCGCAGCGCCGCATAAGCATGCTGGCGTACTGCTCAAGCACCTTGCATGCAGGAAAGCGTTAAGCGATCCATGGCCAGTCAGCAAAAATCCAACACGTTGACTAAAACCAAAGTCACGTCTGCTGAAAACGAAGCTTGCATCCGGGATAAAACGGTGAGTGACACGCCCGTGTCGGTCTCCGTCATCCCATCTGTGCTGCCACGCACGTAGCAACTCTTCGTCCAGCAGGGCCATTTTCTCCGTCCAACTGAGATTTGCCAAATCTCGGTTAAACAGCCAATCGCCTTCCACAAGCGGGTAGTCACGCTTGAGTTTGAACCTAATTGCTAATTTCATAGCAATCAGGTCAAACGGGGGAGCTCCAGCTAGTACCTGCATGGCGTCAGTAGAAACTGTACGACATACAGGTACACAGCCACGCAGGATGAGCCGCTGGCAGGACAGCAGGTGCCTCCTGGCATTCGCTCGTCTCATCACCAGGGCATACCACACTGAGGCACCAAACAGTGCACAAGGCACCATGAGTCCGGCATATATGGTCCGCTTGTCGCGAGGACTGAGACCCCAGTCGACCCGCAGTACGCGTGCCAAGCCGTTAACGACTCCAGCCAGCCTATCACGTAAAGACGCGATATGCAGTTGAAAATTCAACCGCTCGGCGACTGTGATGCCCAGGTATCGGCATTTCGCTGCATATGGCAGATTTGCTCCAGCAAATCGCACTAGTGGCCGCCTGTTGGGAGACAGTGTGCCCTTCAACAGCATGACGGATGTCTTGCTGGTGGACACGGCTACTCCAACTTCGGCTCCCCAAGCACCTATGATGGACATCAGTTCGCCGCCTTTCAGCTCCAGAGCAGCGCGCGCGTTGCCTTCCACGATGAGAAGCAGGTCGTCTGCATACGCGCTGAGCGCACAGTGCGGCTCCAAGCGCTGAAGAAGTAGATCCATCATCAAGTTCCATATAAATGGACCGCTGATGGACCCCTGTGGGCAACCTCGTGTCACCGGAACAGTTACTTCTTCATAACTGCTGACCATGCTTGCACTCCTGCCAGAGAAGAAACTTCGCCACAAGTTGGCTTCTCTGCATCCTGAGTCAACGATTTGGCGTAGCGCGGCATCCCATTCCAAGTTGTCGAAGGCTCCCTTGAAATCCACGAAGATTCCGAGCACATATCGCGCCGAGCTGGCCTCGACAGTGCTCACAACGTGTCTCCAAGCATCCTCCACACAACGTTCTGCTCTGAAGCCGAATTGCCATCTGTTGCCTACCGGCAGCACATCTTTCAATCGATTCACCATTATACCTTCAAGCACTTTTCCAAACACTGGTAGCAGGCATATACCACGATACGAAGCAGGATCGCTCCTGTCCTTATCGGGCCCTTTGAGCAACGCAACCACTCTGGGTCGCTTCCACTCTGCAGGGAAACAGCCTTCAGCCACGCAGCGTGAAAACAGTGCTGTCAGGTGCTGGGGAATGGCACACCATATCTGCTTGCAGATAGTACCGGTGATACCATCAAGGCCAGGCGAGCGTCTGCTCTTCAACCTAGCGACGCAGGCACCAACCTCGTATACTTCGAGGGCTGGAGGAACACCATCCGGAATGGCAATGGGTGCATCAGACTCCGCAACTGGGAAAAAGTTACGGAGGAGCACTCGCGCACAGTCGTGCCATGTTACGACCAGCCTGCCATCCGAATGAAGTGCCCCTATCTCGGTGCTCTTCTTACGTCGTCTGCAAATCTTGTAGACTTGCCCCCATGGATCATCTGTGTGCTCTCCAACGAAGCGTCGCCAGTTCTCCTCCTTCGCCGACAGAATTAGCTTCTTGTATTGGCGTACGGAATTCCGTAGGTCAATAGCAAGTCGCTCAGCATCGTCGTTGCCACTACGACGTGCATTCTGGAGCCTGCGCATGAGTCTCCTGACTTCACGGCGCTTGGTACTAAGGCTGGTATTCCACCAAACCACTTTCCTCATTGCTCTTGGCGATCTGCGGCCTAACACTCGGTCACACACATCGTGTACAATCAAGCGCAGTGCAGATGCTTGCTCCTCTGGCGGTGTCTCCGCGAAATTCTCCGGTAGTTCAGCTGCCATTCTTACCAATTCATCTCTGAACAATCGCCAACGTGCAGTGGAAACGTTCCAGGATGGCACAGGAGCAAAGCTCTCAACTGCGCTGCTTGGGCCTGGAGTTGCCACAACAGTAATGATGTTGTGGTCACTCAGGCACCAATCATCCACTTTCCAGTCGAATGTGGCCAACATCGACGCTGCATCATTGACAATTGTGACATCGATGTCACTTCGTGCGCCTGAGGTCTGCTGGTGGTAGGTGTACACATCTGTGTGTACATTAAGCACGTTAGCACGGCTCTCCAAAATCCACTCAGACAGCAGCTCACCCCGGATGTGGTTCTGATGTCTCAGCGAGTGCGCTGAGAACTTGCTGAACCACATGGGGGACGCTGCATTCGCATCAAGGCCAAAGATGACAGGATTGCTACTGGCTTGCAGTAGCACCGCATCTAAGTACGAGAGGTACGGCTCCATCTCGCAGTCGAATTGGCAGTACACGGAGCAGAGGAAGATTGTGCCATATCTCCCTGTGACACTCACGCATATGCCAAAATCTGTGGTAAGCGGCGCTATGGGCATACAGATGGCTTCCGGATCGTTCACTATGCACGCAGCCTTATTTCGCCTGTCTGGGTATAAGCGCATCCCTCCAGGGAGGCCAGTTATACGTCCAGCGGCATCTACGTAAGGCTCCTGTATCAGTGCGAACAGATGATTTGAGTCACGCATCCTGACTCCGAGCTCGATGGTAGCAGCTCGTCCTCGACCACAATTTGCTTGGGTGAAACTAAACATATTAATGTCTAGCTTGCACCCTCGCTAACACAGCGCCGTAAATAGGGCAACTCGCCGAGAGCATGCCATGCCCTGAGGGGAGTCCCTTAAAACGACAATTCCGGCAGTCCACCGGATTTGTGCATTTAGCTGCAATGTGGCCCATCTGTCCACACTGGCGGCATACGTCGGCCTTGACCTTGCATTCCGCTACCTTATGATCGAAGCCCATACACTTATGACAAGCGTATGTCCTGACTAGCGACCGGTAGCGGTAGGCGAACCAATTAATGTACACCTTGGCGTTCTTGCTCAGCGTGTTCCTCACTCAACTCGAGAGTCAAGTTTAAATTGGCACCTTTGGTGACAGCCCAAGGCTTCGTCTCCAAATGGACAGCTTGCTTGAATGCAGCAGGCGAGAGGTCGTCTTTGAAGTTCTTCTCGTAGAGCTCGGTCATGAACTCTTCAACGGATAAACCCATGTCGACCTCGTAAACCGTAACTCTCGGTTTTATCGCCTGATTCTTCTTCACTTCAAGGCCAACTTCCGTGAACTTCCGGTTGCCCACGACCTTCTTCAACTCAGCCTCCGATGGTGTGCGGATAATCGCACCGCCACGCTTTAGCTCGCGCACTTCGTGCACACGTACACCAAGTGCGGGCGCAACGTCCTTCATAACCTTCTCGGCTACTTGCTTTCCCGAAATATTCGGGTCCCGGCTCGTCACTACTGCTGACCACGTCTCAACTGGCTTGTTGCGACGCGGTGCAGCGGCAGGAGCCATTTGGGGCGCACGGACGGCAGCAGCGTATGAGGCTGAACTGGCGACAGGTTGTGTGGGCACCGCTTGCGCTTCCACTGACAGCATACCATTTTTCACAGCCAGTGCGATGATCAGCTCATCGTAGCGGGCTGCGGCGGCGGTTATCTTCGCCCTGTCCTCTTGCTTGATGCCAACTGTCTCAACGAGAGAGTTGTGCATCATCTGCCGCACCTTCCCTATCTCCGCTAAAATGGCAGCCATGCCTTCAGCGGCGATCGCCCAACCAGTCAGGGGCGCATGGGCAGCGCTAGCCCTCTGGTCGACGAGGGGCACACTAGGTGCAGCGGGGGAGGCGACGGCAGCAGCAGCGGAGGTGGATGCAGCTGTTTTAGGCGCAGCGGTTGGCGGCGGCATCGCGGCGGTGGCAGCGGCTGAGTCGGTCTCAGCTGCGCTCTCTGCGGCGTAACGCTTCGCCGTTGACGCTTCGGCCGGCGTCGGCGAGCTACGCGACGCGCGCGTCTTCATGCGCCTCTTCTTCATTTGATCTGGCAACAGAGCGACGATGTCGCTGCTGTCGCTGCACTCCATGCTGGCAGACCGACTGCTCGCTTTGCCAGACATAGCGCCCTCTTTTGCTCGAATTCAGCTACGAGCACGTACACAAACCAAAGTTTATACACGAACCTGTAGCCGAGTCACAAACCAAGAGGCGACCTCTGTCGAAGAAGCGAAGACTCCAACCGATATTCTGGACACGAACCAGAAGAGCGACCTCTATCGGAAGAGCGGAGACTCGAACCGATAGTCTGGACACGAACCAGATAAAGCACCCTCTGTTGGCGTAGAGGCGTACTTCGCACTAACACACACACACGTACACGTACACGCACACGTGTATGTTGGCAACTGTAAACGTTCTGCAACGGGAACTTGTTTACGCCAAATGCTCGTACGATTTTTGTTTACTTGTTTTCGCACAAGTAACGGCAACTTGTTTACAAGTTTTAGGCACTGTTTGTATTCACCGACTATGCGCGCACACGAATAGCACGTCTGCTCGCGTCGAACTATGAAATCAAACTGAGTGGATAGGGACAGAGTCATTGGATCTACGCCAAATTTTATTTTACGTGATATTTCGCTTGTACAGCCATAAAACCACGGAGCCCATACTCACGGGTTTGTTACGACAAAACGGCGGCCCTTTGGAAATGCTCCGCCGGTACCAAACAGAGGACACTTCTGCTTGGTCATGTTCTCCGCTCTTGGTTAGAGCCGAGGTCTATCCAAAACCTCTGTCGATCTCTGGGTCACGACACCCGGTTGATATTGACGCAACGCCACGCCAAGCCAAAAGCTTTACCCGCATTTGGGTAATAAACCACAGCCACCACGATACTCCCCGAGGGGCCGTACCCATCGGTCAGGCACGACCTTGTTCAAAATTTTCGGAGAAAATTCTGAACAAGGTCGTGGGCTTTCCTGACCTCCCGTGGTACCAGATTAGCCCCTGGTAAGACTTTGTGCCATAAGACACTTCCAATTTAAACTCCAAGCAGTTAAGGGTTGGTGACCCAGAAAGCAAATGTTCTCTAGTATCTTCTGGGGAACCAGCTAGCGTTCTAAAAACCCCTGCTAAGATATTTTGAGAAATTTATGTTGGCCATCCTATTCAAAGGCCAGTGCACCGCCAACACTGGCCCCTTCCTAGGCTGGCCGGTCCCTAGATTAGTCGCCTTTTACGACAAGCACAGGGGAGCTGTGATGGTATTCTAATCCGCCACCACACGGGGAAGTGGATAGGGACAGATAAACCAGATCTTTCCGGAGTTTATTTAACGTGGTATGTTCCTTTGCAGGATTAAAACCACGGTGTTCAAATATGCAACCTGAGTGTACATATAACACAATGAGTCTGGATTAATGCGCCAACTAACGCCCCTCAGAGCCATCAGCCGAAACTGATATTTCTTTGGTACCAATTCGAAAAGCATACTGTCGGGCATGCAATTCCCCCTTGGTGAGGAGCGAGGTGTATCTATCACCTCTTCTGCTTTATGGCTAGCAGCACCCGGTTGAAGCGCAACACCACGCCGAGCCAAGCTGACTCTACCCGCGATTTGGGTATCAACCACAGCCACCACGATACTCCCACAAGGGGGCCGACCTCAATGAGTACGCTTGGACGTATACTCAACCCGTGGTACCGAAATTAAGGGCTCGGTTGGCCCTCCCCTTTCAGTCCCGACAGACTCGGACTTGGGGAACCCCGCCAGTTTTGGCATCAAATGCCCGGGACTGGTCACCCATCCGCCAGCGGTGGTCCAATCATCTGCCGACGCCGCATAAATACGACATCGGCAAATGCTGTCAGCAGCCTCATCCTCTCCTGTGTCTCCAGCACTCCAGAAACTGTCCAGTGTCCATCCACTTCGTGTATCCCGAGTCCATCAAGGTGCCGCACATCTGCATACAGCGGGCATACACAAAGAATGTGCAGCCAATCCTCAAGCGCAGCGCCGCATAAGCATGCTGGCGTACTGCTCAAGCACCTTGCATGCAGGAAAGCGTTAAGCGATCCATGGCCAGTCAGCAAAAATCCAACACGTTGACTAAAACCAAAGTCACGTCTGCTGAAAACGAAGCTTGCATCCGGGATAAAACGGTGAGTGACACGCCCGTGTCGGTCTCCGTCATCCCATCTGTGCTGCCACGCACGTAGCAACTCTTCGTCCAGCAGGGCCATTTTCTCCGTCCAACTGAGATTTGCCAAATCTCGGTTAAACAGCCAATCGCCTTCCACAAGCGGGTAGTCACGCTTGAGTTTGAACCTAATTGCTAATTTCATAGCAATCAGGTCAAACGGGGGAGCTCCAGCTAGTACCTGCATGGCGTCAGTAGAAACTGTACGACATACAGGTACACAGCCACGCAGGATGAGCCGCTGGCAGGACAGCAGGTGCCTCCTGGCATTCGCTCGTCTCATCACCAGGGCATACCACACTGAGGCACCAAACAGTGCACAAGGCACCATGAGTCCGGCATATATGGTCCGCTTGTCGCGAGGACTGAGACCCCAGTCGACCCGCAGTACGCGTGCCAAGCCGTTAACGACTCCAGCCAGCCTATCACGTAAAGACGCGATATGCAGTTGAAAATTCAACCGCTCGGCGACTGTGATGCCCAGGTATCGGCATTTCGCTGCATATGGCAGATTTGCTCCAGCAAATCGCACTAGTGGCCGCCTGTTGGGAGACAGTGTGCCCTTCAACAGCATGACGGATGTCTTGCTGGTGGACACGGCTACTCCAACTTCGGCTCCCCAAGCACCTATGATGGACATCAGTTCGCCGCCTTTCAGCTCCAGAGCAGCGCGCGCGTTGCCTTCCACGATGAGAAGCAGGTCGTCTGCATACGCGCTGAGCGCACAGTGCGGCTCCAAGCGCTGAAGAAGTAGATCCATCATCAAGTTCCATATAAATGGACCGCTGATGGACCCCTGTGGGCAACCTCGTGTCACCGGAACAGTTACTTCTTCATAACTGCTGACCATGCTTGCACTCCTGCCAGAGAAGAAACTTCGCCACAAGTTGGCTTCTCTGCATCCTGAGTCAACGATTTGGCGTAGCGCGGCATCCCATTCCAAGTTGTCGAAGGCTCCCTTGAAATCCACGAAGATTCCGAGCACATATCGCGCCGAGCTGGCCTCGACAGTGCTCACAACGTGTCTCCAAGCATCCTCCACACAACGTTCTGCTCTGAAGCCGAATTGCCATCTGTTGCCTACCGGCAGCACATCTTTCAATCGATTCACCATTATACCTTCAAGCACTTTTCCAAACACTGGTAGCAGGCATATACCACGATACGAAGCAGGATCGCTCCTGTCCTTATCGGGCCCTTTGAGCAACGCAACCACTCTGGGTCGCTTCCACTCTGCAGGGAAACAGCCTTCAGCCACGCAGCGTGAAAACAGTGCTGTCAGGTGCTGGGGAATGGCACACCATATCTGCTTACAGATAGTACCGGTGATACCATCAAGGCCAGGCGAGCGTCTGCTCTTCAACCTAGCGACGCAGGCACCAACCTCGTATACTTCGAGGGCTGGAGGAACACCATCCGGAATGGCAATGGGTGCATCAGACTCCGCAACTGGGAAAAAGTTACGGAGGAGCACTCGCGCACAGTCGTGCCATGTTACGACCAGCCTGCCATCCGAATGAAGTGCCCCTATCTCGGTGCTCTTCTTACGTCGTCTGCAAATCTTGTAGACTTGCCCCCATGGATCATCTGTGTGCTCTCCAACGAAGCGTCGCCAGTTCTCCTCCTTCGCCGACAGAATTAGCTTCTTGTATTGGCGTACGGAATTCCGTAGGTCAATAGCAAGTCGCTCAGCATCGTCGTTGCCACTACGACGTGCATTCTGGAGCCTGCGCATGAGTCTCCTGACTTCACGGCGCTTGGTACTAAGGCTGGTATTCCACCAAACCACTTTCCTCATTGCTCTTGGCGATCTGCGGCCTAACACTCGATCACACACATCGTGTACAATCAAGCGCAGTGCAGATGCTTGCTCCTCTGGCGGTGTCTCCGCGAAATTCTCCGGTAGTTCAGCTGCCATTCTTACCAATTCATCTCTGAATAATCGCCAACGTGCAGTGGAAACGTTCCAGGATGGCACAGGAGCAAAGCTCTCAACTGCGCTGCTTGGGCCTGGAGTTGCCACAACAGTAATGATGTTGTGGTCACTCAGGCACCAATCATCCACTTTCCAGTCGAATGTGGCCAACATCGACGCTGCATCATTGACAATTGTGACATCGATGTCACTTCGTGCGCCTGAGGTCTGCTGGTGGTAGGTGTACACATCTGTGTGTACATTAAGCACGTTAGCACGGCTCTCCAAAATCCACTCAGACAGCAGCTCACCCCGGATGTGGTTCTGATGTCTCAGCGAGTGCGCTGAGAACTTGCTGAACCACATGGGGGACGCTGCATTCGCATCAAGGCCAAAGATGACAGGATTGCTACTGGCTTGCAGTAGCACCGCATCTAAGTACGAGAGGTACGGCTCCATCTCGCAGTCGAATTGGCAGTACACGGAGCAGAGGAAGATTGTGCCATATCTCCCTGTGACACTCACGCATATGCCAAAATCTGTGGTAAGCGGCGCTATGGGCATACAGATGGCTTCCGGATCGTTCACTATGCACGCAGCCTTATTTCGCCTGTCTGGGTATAAGCGCATCCCTCCAGGGAGGCCAGTTATACGTCCAGCGGCATCTACGTAAGGCTCCTGTATCAGTGCGAACAGATGATTTGAGTCACGCATCCTGACTCCGAGCTCGATGGTAGCAGCTCGTCCTCGACCACAATTTGCTTGGGTGAAACTAAACATATTAATGTCTAGCTTGCACCCTCGCTAACACAGCGCCGTAAATAGGGCAACTCGCCGAGAGCATGCCATGCCCTGAGGGGAGTCCCTTAAAACGACAATTCCGGCAGTCCACCGGATTTGTGCATTTAGCTGCAATGTGGCCCATCTGTCCACACTGGCGGCATACGTCGGCCTTGACCTTGCATTCCGCTACCTTATGGTCGAAGCCCATACACTTATGACAAGCGTATGTAGGCGAACCAATTAATGTACACCTTGGCGTTCTTGCTCAGCGTGTCTAATGCTTCCTCACTCAACTCGAGAGTCAAGTTTAGATTGGCACCTTTGGTGACAGCCCAAGGCTTCGTCTCCAAATGGACAGCTTGCTTGAATGCAGCAGGCGAGAGGTCGTCTTTGAAGTTCTTCTCGTAGAGCTCGGTCATGAACTCTTCAACGGATAAACCCATGTCGACCTCGAAAACCGTAACCCTCGGTTTGAGCGCCTGATTCCTCTTGATGTCAAGGCCAACTTCCGTGAACTTCCTGTTGCCCACGACCTTCTTCATCTCAGCCTCCGATGGTGTGCGGATGATCGCACCGCCACGCTTAAGCTCGCGCACTTCGTGCACACGTACACCGAGTGCGGGCGCTACCTCCTTCATTACCTTGTCGGCAACTTGCTTACCCGAAACATTCGGGTCCCGGCTCGTCACTACTGCTGACCATGTCTCAACAGGCGTGTTGCGACGAGGTGCAGCGGTAGGAGCCACTTGGGGCGCACGGATGGCGGCAGCGTATGAGGCTGGATTTACGACAGGCGGTGGGGGCGTCGCTTGCTGCCCCACAGACAGCATGCCATTCTTAACGGCCAGTGCTATGATGATCTCATCATAGCGGGCAGCGGCGGCAGTTATCTTCTCTCTGTCTGCGCGCTTAATGCCAACTGCTTCAACAAGCGAGTTGTGCATCGCAAGCCTCACCTTCCCTATCTCCGCTAGGATGGTAGCCATCCCTCCAGCGGCGATCTCCCAACCAGCGAGATGCGCATGGTTAGCGCAAGCCCTCAGGTCAGCGGCGGGCACACTGGGTGCAGCGGGGGAGGCGACGGCAGCAGCAGCAGCAGCAGAGGTGGTGGGCGCAGCGGTTGGCGGCGGCATAGCGGCGGTGGCAGCGGCTGAGTCGGTCTCAGCTGCGCTCTCTGCGGCGTAACGCTTCGGCGTTGACGCTTCGGCCGGCGTCGGCGAGCTACGCGACGCACGCGTCTTCATGCGCCTCTTCTTCAACTTGTCGGGCAACAGAGCGACGATGTCGCTGCTGTCGCTGCACTCCATGCTGGCAGAGCGACTGTTCGCTTTGCCAGACATAGCGCCCTCTATGGCTCGTATTCCGCTACGAGTGGATAGGGACAGTAGGAATCTCGTTAATCCATTCGTGCGCGTCACTAATTAGATGACGAGGCATTTGGCTACCTTAAGAGAGTCATAGTTTCTCCCGCCGTTGACCCGCGCTTATTTGAATTTCTTCACTTTGACATTCAGAGCACTGGGCAGAAATCACATTGTGTCAACACCCGCTAGGGCCATCACAATGCTTTGTTTTAATTAGACAGTCGGATTCCCCAAGTCCGTGCCAGTTCTGAATTGGTTGTTAATTGATAATCGTTTTAATTTAAAAGAACTAATTGGTTAAACCCAATTAGTATTCTTAAAATTTTTAGCAAGAAAGTTCCACAATTGGCTACGAAACTACTGTCCGGGGAACAAATTACTACCATAAATGATAGAGACTCTATTTACCCAGAACGAGCACATAATCCTTGTTATTCATTTTTTTTTTTTTTTTTTTGTCGTGCTTTATTCCCTTTAAATATTTTCCTTTTCGTTCAGAATTATTCAAGTATTTTAAATGACAACTTTATATATAGGTAGTTATTATATAAAATAATAGTATGTATTTGAATTCCAATATATTTCTACTTGAATATTTCGGCTTTCGCCTTGAACTTAGGACCGACTAACTCGTGATCAACCACTGTTCACACGAAACCCTTCTCCACTTCAGTCCTCCCAGGTCTCATTAAATTATTTGCTACTACCAACAAGATCTGTACCAATGGCAGCTCCATGCAGGCTTACGCCAAACACTTCTATGCTCACCATTGTACCTTCCTACTTACTAAAGTTTCAAAATTTATAATGCATAAATGTATATATAAATCATCTACTTTAGCCGTAATGTACAGGTATACAACTTAAGCGCCGTCCATTTTAAGGGCTAGTTGCTTCGGCAGGTGAGTTATTACACACTCCTTAACGGATTACGACTTCCATGTTCACCGTCCTGCTGTTTTAAGCAACCAACGCCTTTCATGGGTTCTGTATAAGCTGTTAATTTGGGCACCATAACATTACGTTTGGTTCATCCCACAGTGCCAGTTCTGCTTACCAAAAGTGGCCCACTGGGCACATTATATCATAACCTTAAACTTCATATCAAGAAAGTTAAGGTTCTTACCCATTTAAAGTTTGAGAATAGGTTAAGATCGTTTCGACCCTAAGGCCTCTAATCATTCGCTTTTCCAGATAAGATTATTTTATATAATATTTCAATGCACCAGCTATCCTGAGGGAAATTTCGGAAGGAACCAGCTACTAGATGGTTCGATTGGTCTCTCGCCCCTTTACTCAACTCTGACAATCGATTTGCACGTCAGAACTGTTTCGGTCTTCCATCAGGGTTTCCCCTGACTTCAACCCGATCAAGTATAGTTCACCATCTTTCGGGTCACAGCATATATGCTCAGGGTACGTTCCAGTTAGAAGTATAAATAAAATAAATATAATTTTACATAACTATATAGAACACCCCAGGATTGAGTTAATAAACTATAAAATAGTATAAAAACTAATATACTATATTTATACATAAATCCCAATGACTTGTATATATGTTAGACTCCTTGGTCCGTGTTTCAAGACGGGTCCCGAAGGTATCCTGAATCTTTCGCATTGTTAATCATACAAATGCATATACTAACCATGAAAATCATTGATAATTATGCCATCATATAATTTCGAAAAATTAACGCATTGTATTTCATATCAATCTACCATATAAATCTATCACTACCGTATCAAATTGAATGACATTTATTTTATGTTAAAATGCAAGCATAATAATAAAAATAAACTATAAGTCATATTTTATGATAAATTAAATATATTAATAGATAACAATGTCTTTATATGGGAAAAATGCACACTATCATTATAATATATTTTAAAATATTACAATTCTAATGATGAATTTCCCATAATGGATATTCAGGTTCATCGGGCTTAACCTCTAAGCAGTTTCACGTACTATTTAACTCTCTATTCAGAGTTCTTTTCAACTTTCGCTCACGGTACTAGTTTTAGATGTAGTTTACCACCCACTTAGTGATGCACTATCAAGCAACACGACTCTTTGGAAACATCATCTAATAATTATTAGCGTTATACGGGCCTGGCACCCTCTATGGGTAAATGGCCTCATTTAAGAAGGATGTTCCATACACTGCATCTCACATTTGCCATATAGACAAAATGATTTAGTGCTGAACTATTTTCTTTTCCTCCCCTAATTAATATGCTTAAATTCAGGGGGTAGTCCCATATGAGTTGAGGTTGTATAAAATAATTTAATTATTATATATAAATAATGAAATTAATTTAATGAAAACAAAATTATTAATAATGTATTGAAAACCAATTTTTTTTGATTAAAATAAATAAAAAAAAGAAAATATATTCAATTTTTCCATTATCCATATACATTATATAATACCAAATAAACATAATTTGTTTCATTTAAATTGCCATTAATATTAAGAACATTTTCGTATATGTCCAAAAGTAAAAAAAGAAAAAAATTTTCTTTAAATAAATGACTATAAACAACTTAATTAGCAAAGTCTTACAACCCTCAACCATATGTAGTCCAAGCAGCACTTAAAATTTAATTAAAGTACATAACAGCATGGACTGCGATATGCGTTCAAATGTCGATGTTCATGTGTCCTTTTTTTATATTTATATAGTCAAAATTATTTTTATTGAAAGAAATTAAAAATACACCATTTTACTGGCATATATCAATTCCTTGTTGCGATATGTCTAAGTTTTACATTTAATTAAAAATTTAATACAATTAACCGTTTACGTATATGTATATAAAATATAAGTACACATAATTTAGGTCCAACATTATATTTTTAAGTTTTTGCTACAATTCCAACGTATGCGCACATTATTTATGCACAGTACATTTTAGCAAATGTTTGAATTGTTTTATATAAAAACTAGAATTTAAAATACATTATATTATATGTAGTAGGTATATATGTATATAAAAATTATGCCAATATTTCAAAGTTACATTCCAAATTACATTTTTATACATATGTTCTCATAGAATTTTCATGTATTTTATTTATATTATTTATTTGTTTTTTATGATAATATTATACATATGTCAATATATATTATATATATATTATTATTTTTTATATAATTTTTTTACGGTAAGGAACACAATAATGATCCTTCCGCAGGTTCACCTACGGAAACCTTGTTACGACTTTTACTTCCTCTAAATTATAAAATTCGGGCAACTTTTGCGAAACAACCGTAACACACAAGGCGTCACAGTGATCAGGTCCGGAGACTTCACTAAATAATTCAATCGGTAGTAGCGGCGGGCGGTGCGACAATGCGACTTAATGACTCACACTTACTGGGAATTCCAAGTTCATGTGAACAGTTTCAGTTCACACTCCCAAGCATGAAAGTGGTTCAGCGGTTTACCCGGACCTCTCGGTCTAGGAAATACTCGTTGATACTTTTATTGCTAGGCGCAATTTGTCCATTTAAGAAGCTAGTATCCTTATAATGGAACAAACCACTTATATAAGCACATTCAAACACAAGCTTCAACACCGTATTACTGAAGATATCTATTTAATATATTTGAGTCTCGTTCGTTGTCGGAATTAACCAGACAAATCATTCCACGAACTAAGAACGGCCATGCACCGCCACCCATAGATTCGAGAAAGAGCTATCAATCTGTCTTACTTACTTATATTCGGACCTGGTAAGTTTTCCAGTGTTGAGTCAAGTTAAGCCGCAGTCTCCAGTCCTGGTGATGCCCTTCCGTCAATTCCTTTAAGTTTCAGCTTTGCAACCATACTTCCACCGGAGCCCAAAAGCTTTGGTTTTCCGGGAAGCGACTGAGAGAACCATACAAGTAGCTACACCCAACTGCTAGCTCGCATCGTTTATGGTTAGAGCTACGGCGGTATCTAATCGCCCTCGAACCTCTTGATTAATGAAAACATCTTTGGCAAATGCTTTCGCTTTAGTTAGTCTTACGACGCGTCGCGACGGTCCAAGAATTTCACCTCTCGCGTCGTAATGCTAATGCTCCTATTAACCATTACCTCTTGATCTAAAAACCAATGAAAGTGGAACAGAGGTCTTATTTCATTTTCCGATGAAGAGCACATAGCACAAGTTCAACTACGAACGTTTTAAGCGCATCAACTTTAATATACGCTATTGGAGCTAGAATTACTGCGGCTGCTGGCACCAGACTTGCCCTCCCATTGGTCCTTGTTAAAGGATTTAAAGTGTACTCATTCCAATTTCAGGGCCTCGGGTATGAGTCCTGTATTGTTATTTTTCGTCACTACCTACTCGAGCTGGGAGTGGGTAATTTACGCGCCTGCTGCATTTTTAGATGTGGTAGCCGTTTCTCAGGCTCCCTCTCCGGAATCGAAACCAGATTCCCCGTTACCCGTTGCATCCATGGTAGTCCAGACATTTGAAAGATCTGTCGTCGGTACAAGACCATACGATCTGCATGTTATCTAGAGTTCCACCAATATAACGATCTTGCGGCCGTTTAGTTTAAGCCTTATAAAAGCACACATTCCATAAGGTCCGTGTTTTAATTGTTAACGATCTAAGGAGCTATAGCTGATATAATGAGCCTTTTGTGGTTTCACTTTTAATTCGTGTGTACTTAGACATGCATGGTTTAATCTTTGAGACAAGCATGTAACTACTGGCAGGATCTACCCGAATAATGTTATATTATTATTTATCCGTTTTGTTTGTTTTCATCTTTCATATGTAAATTCTTTGTCATACTCTCAAATACAATAATATTGTTATATTATTTATTTGTTTGTTTGTTTTTATATTTTCATATGTAAGTTCTTTGTCATACTCAAAATAATAATCGGGGGTGCCACAGAAATCGTTAACGCTTTTGGCAACGGTTTGAAACCAAATCGTTAAAAGGTGCCACAGAAATCTCTGATTTCATATTTCGAACAATTAATTTCGAATGTTTACGCTTTTGCAAGAATGGCAGCAAGGGTTGCTACTTTGCAAAAATTATTTTAGAACATTTAGACACTCGTTTAAATAAATGTTTATTAACAGTGATCCAATAAAGTTTATTCTTTATTACATTAAGCGATAATTGTCAGCATATTTTGCATCATTTTAATTTCCATTTGTACAAAATAAATGTAAATAAAGTTTGAATATTTGTACCGCCCAATACAAGAGTTTGTATGGCAACCCTACGGGTCAACAGCTGTCCTCAGCGTAGTGTATGGAAAATTTCGTTTGTTTACATTTGCAAATTTGCACGAAAATAGAAAATAATTGTTACAATGCCACTTGCAGGATTGCTAGCCATTGATGCCTTAAAAAAAACACATATGGACGAAGAAAAGGTGGAGCGAAGGTGTCGAAGATTCTCTAGATCGCTTCAAGGCTGTCATACAGTCCAGCAAAGGTTGCAACAATTATGTATGCTGTGCACTGCGTTTAACAAATGAAGTCAAATTTGAATACAAAACACACACACGCAAATGCTATTGAAAATTGTAATGCTAATTGTGCCCTTGCAGTAGATGGATTTAGTATTTTCGATGCACTCGCCAATTATTTAAATAGACGCTTTTATTTATTGAATATATTACTTCATTTATTAAAATCATATGCTGTTGTGGCTTTTTTCTCCTTAGGTTGCGCTACTGATATTTTAATTTTAAACCTAAACGGCTAAACTATTGACATTCACAACCTTGCCGAACAGCCGCACATTGCCACCTTAGGAGAAAAAGGTGCACAGCAATTATTTATTTAATTATGCATTAAATTCGGCGCACTTCATAACGACAAATTAGTTAAAATAAAAAAAGCGATTTTTTAACTTTCATTTAAGATCCAAAAACATCTATTAATATGCTAAAATAATCACTTCGAATTATTATTATTTAGTACAGCAACTAGGTGGCAACTCCTTGCCACGAAAAGATTTTGCACGTTGACACAGAATGGCAAATGTACCAAAAATTTTAATAAAGATTTCGCAAAAATGAAAATCATGAATTAAAACATTAAATTTGTCAAAACATAAAGGTACAGAAAACTCAGAAATTAAACACACTTTCCAAATAAGTAATACTTTCATTGAATAAATTAGTTTTTATTGGTGAATTTAATCAAATCTCAAGCAATTTTGTCGAAGATTTTGAAACCGTTGCGAATCATGTCTGTGGCACCAAGAATCGGAATGGCAACGAAATGGTTTTCTGTGGCACCCCGTATATATTTAGTTGGCTACAAGCTTCGACTGCGCTGCTCAAATTATGTTTTTTTCTATTCCTCTTTGAACATTTTTTCCTATTTAAAATGAATAATTTGCGTAGCGCGATCTAAGCTTGTAGCCAACTAAACATAAACTGATTTTGTGTTTTCTGCCAGACAGCACCAAAGCCACGGCATACTAATGCTGGAGCGCTTTAGTTTTGCGAGAGTAAAAAAGCAAGCACGCTCTCTAAGCAAGAGGCGAAGTCATGCACAAGCATCTTGGTGTCTGTTGCTTTGCGACGTCAGCGTCGCAGTGGGCTTGGAATGGAGAGGAAAGTAAAGCGGCCGCGTTTAGTTAGCTAAAGCACGCAGCACATGTGTTTGTGTGTAAACGAAAGAATTGTTTTTGTGTGCATTGCGTGAATACAACAAAGCGACATACATACATATGTACATACGAGTGCCAGTGTGCATGCATTAGCTTGTGTGCCAGCTAGTATTTTTGCTTGCTTGTCTCTCTCTCTCTCACTTATTTTACTCTCACAAAATTTATGCTCTCAATTACTCTACCTTGCTGTTATTGTTCTACCATGGCCGAACTCTTAGGCCGATCCATGGTGTAATTATTACGTAATTATTATGAGCCGACGCATGCAATGCGCTTACTTAGTTTAAGAGAGAGTTCTGCCGCGCAGGGCAAGTTACAAAATAAAGAGAATAATTAATGATGCACAATAAAATGTAAGCTGCTGGACCAAACACACAGTATATACGTATGTATGTATATTTCATTTATTGCAATACATATTTATGAAAAAGCAGTCAATTTCCGAGTAATATGAAAATTCAGCCAACGCTGGCGTCGCAGTAGTAAAAAAAAAGGGCGCTGCTTGCACTGGCGCCGTAGTCGTTGCTGCTGTCGGCGTCTGCATGAGGTGTTTTTTTTCGTTTTGATTTTTTTTTTGTGCTTAATTTAAATTTAAATTATAATAAACTCTAGCTAAAATGTATGCATATTATTTATTACTTTAATATAGAGAAATTTAAAAAGGGTATTTTTTCCCAAGAAATTTCACCTGTTTCATGTTTTATTTTTTGTACGGATTGCTCGATAAAATTTCATAATACATAGGAAGCTCACAAATTAGAACCAAAAGGTTCCAAGGGTAGTTCTAATTTCTGAAATGTTCTAATTTATGAACGTATTTTTTCAATGAAAAAAATAAATAATCTTTTATGTCAGTTTGCTTTTTGGGTATATTCAAATTTTCAGTAACAATATCGTGACGCACTGCCAATAGGTTACTTAAGTGCTTAACTGACCCATTCGATTTACACCAACTTATTAAATTATTAGCACTTTCAATAGCAACATTGTATGAAACACTGGGTGTTACTTCTTCCAAGTCGTCGCTTTCAACAGAAGACACTATGTCTGCAATTTCTATGTCATCATCGATTGTATCGTTGTTCCATTCTTTTATGGCGTCTATTGCAATTACATCATTTTGATTAGTTGCAATTTGCGACAGAAACTTTTGATTTTCTAAAAGGATGTTGTTATATGAGTTGTCTCTTATAAGTCGCGATAATGGTAAATCGTCTTCCTCATCATATTCTACAGAGTCCCAATTCAGAAGTTTCGACCAAGAATTGCGAACTACACTTTCGGATACGTTATCCCAAGCTTCTTTCACCAAAAGAATCGCATCGCGTATAGAGTGACGTTTAAGTGCAATGTGCAGATCACAATCATTACCAATTAGCTGAGCAAGCAGTTTATTTCTATACATTAATTTGACTATCCTTATTGTATTTTGACCCGTCGGCTGAACAGCTGCCGTTACGTTATGTTTCCATCTTGACTTTGGAGCTTGTCAATTGGCGCATGGGCAGAACAATTGTCAATAAGTAAAAGAGCCTTTTGTGGCAAATTATTTGCTAATGAAAAACGGGTAACCTATAACAGAAAAAATTTTTAAGCAAAACTATTCATAAAACGTAAAAGTCCCTTTACCTCAGCAATAAAAGATTTATGAAACCATGCGTTTTTAGAGTTCGCATATAAAAGTGGATTATTGAATCCTTTAAAGCACCTAGGCTGATGTGCCTTTCCAATTACTAGCGGCTTAAGTTTGTGAGTTCTATCTGCATTTGCGCCAAACAAAATTGATATACGCTCCTTTTGAATTTTGTGACCAGGTGCAGTTTTTTTGCAGGCGGAAACGTAGGTTTTCTCCGGCAAGCAGCGAAAAAAGAGACTTGTTTCATCGGCATTATAAATTTGTTGGTTTACCAGTCCCATTTCTTCAACCTTTGCACGCAGCTTGTGTAAAAACGGAGTGATGGTCTCGAAGGCACTGGACAGTAATTCTCCGGTAATTTTAAGGTTACGTATGCCATGACGCTTTTTAAATTTGGTGAACCAGCCGTCGCTGGCTTTAAACTCACTTTCGGCTTTGTTTGGATAGATTCGTTTAAAAATTTGTTAAGCCTTTTCTTTTATAAGCGGCCCCGACAAAGTGGATTTTTTTAAACGTTTATTTGAGAACCATTCATATAGAAGCCTTTCCATCTCTGGGTACTCCTGCTTCCATAATCGCGTGCTTGTTTGATTTGATATAGCTGATAGCTGACTTGTACACATTGTAATCATATGCTAATCTATTATTTGTACTTTAGTTTCTAAGCTCAAACTATTCTTTTTGCGTTTTGTTGACATTATTTGGACATGTAAACTATTCCTTTCCGCAGCACAAAATGAATTGCTTATCCATGAAGTTGCCAATAATCAAAAACACCTGCAGAGCGTCACTTTTTTGACAGTTCTAATTTAAAAAATCACGTTTAAATGGCTCCGCGCATGCCTTAATATTGATTCACTCTGTAGATCATATGTTCTCATATGTATTTTTGCCTATTGGCAGCTCTATCGATAAAAGTCATGCGCAAACACTCAAAGGGGAACACAACACGATTACGCCTGTAAGAGGCAGTTTAAATTTTAAATACAACTTTAAATAACTACGCAACATCTTTGTAATGTTAGTTACGAATAATTCAAAAATAATATATGATTAAATAAGTAAATGCACTAGGTTACATTATATAGCCTTATAGGCGTGTTTTAGAGGACCTCGAAAAAATTAAAAGTTTTAGATGAATAACTCGTTTGCTTATAAAGATATCGTAACCAAAGGCATTCGGAAGTTTTTTAGAGATCTTCAACACTGTACCAAATTTCATCAAAATCGGTCGATTATATCATATAGCTTCCATAGGACTAATCGGCACAAAATAACCTCAAATTTTTTTCTTGCGTATGTATTGAAGTTTTCTCTGCCGCAGTGACGTATGCGACGCTGACGTTGCTCGACGTTGCTAAGCAACAGACACGAAGTTGATGGTGCGTGACTTCGGCTCTTGTTGCTCTGCTTTACTGCCACTGCAGCACAAGGTATACTTATTTAAGGTAGCATACTCCCGCCGAAGGCTCTCAACGAAAGTTACCAATTTTTAGTTTCGTTGCGACTCCGCGTGAGGAGGGATGTTTTCACGCATATTATTTTAATATATATGCGTTCTCTCTCTCTCGCTTTTTCTTGCTCTCTGTAAAATTGGTGACGACGCTGGCAGCATTACTCTACCTTAAATTAGTATACCTTGGTAGTCAATTGACAAAGTTGAATTACGCTGCGCAACGTTTTGTTTTTAGCTGCCGGGTATAAAAAAATATTTTTTGCCAACCCTTATGCTACAGTAGCAAAAGGGATGTTTTCTCTGCTCAGATGCACACATTTTCTTATGGATGTGTATTTTTCGTTCTTGTCCTCACCTTGTATTATTCCACCATGGTTCGAACTACCTACTCTGATGGTCCGTGTATGAACGTCAAACTACTTGTAACCCTATGCCCACCACCCAATGCACTATTTCGCAGGTATGCGAACGCCGAAAAACCAGACAAAAATAGATTTTGGTCCGTTTACTTTTGTTAGAGATAAAGAGCGCAATAAAATAGATTTTGTCCCTCTGTTTCTTAGGCATACTGCCGTTACTTGTTTTCCAGCTGCTCGCGTGTTTTGTATTGCTGGAATATTCTTTAGTTTTGGTTCTGACTCTTATTAGTGACAACTGCTGGTAACGCCGTGGCGAAAATTGCAACAATTTACAATTAAATAGAACAAAAAAAAATTCAGATATTTAAAGTGTGTAAGCAGAGATACCCCGTATCGGGGATGCCACAGAAATCTTTAAAGATTTCATTTTTCGGACAATTAATTAATTAAAGGGTTGCTACTTTCCAAAAATTATTTTAGAACATTTAGACACATATTTAAATAAATGTTTATTAACAGTGATCCAATAGAAAAATTTTCTCGGCAGCGATGGGAGTCTTGCCACTTTTTTTTTATTTGGGCGTAAATTAGATTAAGTTTGCCTTAATCAATCAAACTTCTCTATATTTCCTTCCTCAACGTTAAGGTATTTTCTGATGGCCGATACGAATTCATTCGCGCTTTTGGAGTTTCTGAACAACTCAAATAGTTTAAACTTTCAAGTTCTCCAAAGACATCGTTACACATATAAAATCAATGGTTACGAATTATATTTAAAGATACATTCACTGCAATATGTGTTATTGTAATGCCAAAACAAGACTATGATATTTTAGAAGTATTCAGGGAAATATATACTAAGTTTAAGCCCTATATCCACAAAACGCATAACAGGTAAAAATGTATTTATATTAAATGTATTAGAAATACCTGTAAATACCAAAAAAAAATTGGCATGATCAATCCTTCTTTCTTCAAATGTCACAGGTATGCTTTATTTTATTGTAAGTAAAAATATAAGCAAACAACTCTAAATTTAGTGGCTGCATCTACTGCGTGTTCTTCTTCTTATACCTGCGTCAGCATATTTTGGAGTTGGGTTTCTGGGCTTTTACTGGCCTTACAGCCAAATATGCAAATTCAGGCAGACAATTTTTATAGAGCAGGTAAATAAATTAATAACAAAAGCATTTATATTAAAACAAAAATTGTAGTGCTATGTATTTTTTTTGAAGTAAAACTTTTTAGGCGGCATTGTGCATTTTTGAGCATTGTTGGGCACACTGAATGTGAATTTCTATGGGAGTAACTTTGAAATTTTGTTAGACGAAAAAAACGTTAGCTGCTTTTGATATTCTCTTTCGCATTGCGACGCTGACGTTCGGCGCTTGTTGAGAGAGCGAGCCGTGGTCATTGAGTAGAGAGGGGAGTAAAGCGGCCGCGGCTGGTCAGCTAAAGCACGCAGCACATGTGTATGTGTGTAAACGAAAGAATTGTTTTTGTATGCATTGCGTGAATACAACACAGCGCTATACATACATACAAGCCAGTGTTTGCCATTAGCTTGTGTGCCAGCTCAAGGTATACTTATTTAAGGTAGAGTAATGCTGCCGGCGTCGTCACCAATTTTACTGAGAGCAAGAAAAATAGAGAGAGAACGCAAACACATTAAAATAATATGCGTGAAAACAACTCTACTCACGCGCAGTCGCAACGAAACTAAAAATTGGTAACTTTCGTTGAGAGCCTTCGGCGGGAGTATGCTACCTTAAATAAGTATACCTTGGTGCCAGCTCGTATTTTTGCTTGGTGTTTGGTGAATTCTAGCCATTGGTTTTCATTAGCAACGAAAATTAGTGCTTTGCAATTTGCATATAGCATACGAAACATAGCATTGTATTTTCCATAGCGTACTTTTTGAGTCAAAATTTTGTATTACAATGCTTCTTCACATATTAATCTACTACTGGCATGGACATTTTTGAAGTTTTAAGTACAGCTCCTATCAGATTTCGCTGATCTAGAGTTGTTAAAATCTTTGGCAATGCAGGTTTTTTATGAATTTGCAAACAACTGTAAACTCTACTCCAGTCTCCGTACTAACATACCCTTGACATTTGATTGAACAAAATAACACCAAAGGAATTGAAGATTGACCCCCAGGTGACCAATAGATCCTTAAAAAATATGAGGCATCGCTTGAAAGCCGTTATAAAACCCAAAGGCAAGGCATTAAAGTAAAGAAACAAAAAACAACAATAAACAAACAATAACTTGTAATTTTGTAACGAAATTTAGACAATTTATCTTTGTTACCTTTTGTCGGGAGCAGCAGCTTCCCAATAAAAGCAGGTCAAACATATTATAACATAACATAACATAAACAAACAAAAGCTCTTAAATTGTGCAACTAATTACTCTTAACTAGCATTATGCATAACTGTTTATCTCATTGGTTACTGCAATATAATAGTTATCAATTTAATTACATTTATTAATGTATTATAATATGTACGATTCTTGGCAGCGCTGCGGCCCTTGCATTGCCGTCAGCGTTCCAAGATCAAATTAGTTTTTGCTAAACATACGGTTGTTAGGTTCTGTGCCGTCGCTGTAACTTAACTTACACGATTGCGTGACAACAACAATACAATAAAATGTATAACGTTTATAAATACGTTCGTTTCATTTCGTTTATATAAAAACAATTAACTAAAAAATATTAGTTAATCCAACACCTTTAATATACAACTGTATAAATAAAATATGCATAGAAATTATAATTTGACGTGTTCTATCTTTTTGCTATACATTTAACAAAAATTGACATCACATACATATATCAGATATCTCTCTGGAACGAGAATTCCTTCACTTTCATTATTATTATAATACATAATTGATTGTTAAGACACCGTTTGAACTCCAAAGTAATGTTAAGACGGCTAAACTAAAGAAAAAAAAAAACAGCGTAGAGTTTTACTTCTAACGCGTGCTTGTACTGCACGTGAATTTTTCTGTTCTTCCAAAGTTGAAAAAGTGGTCCAAATATAGTGGTTCAGGTAAACGGAAGTATTGAAAAAACCAGAAAAGATACGATGTCATTTTTTCTCTTTTATGTTCAAATTTCATATTTTTATAGAAATCAAGAAAATATCAATTGGTTGCATAGTTTTTTTACAAAACAATCATAAACATGAACTTTTATTCCAAAAATTTCGATTTTTTTTATAGTTGAAAATATACTCAACTTTGACCGGCTGTGGCAACTAAACTATTCATCCGAATTGAATAAAATTTTTATTTTCTTGATCCTTGGAAAATTCTAAATCAGATGCATGTATTGACTTTTCAAAATGTTTTCATCAAAATTCTGATTTTTGCAACGCTTTTGCGGCTGCCGTGCCACTGTGCGACGCCAGATTCAATAAATATTATTTCACTTATTAAAATAATTAAATCAATTTTTTAAATTTCCATATGCTGTTGTGGCTTTTTTGTCCTTAGGTTGCGCTACTGATATTTTCATTTTCAACTTTAACTGCTAAACTATTGACATTCACAACCATGCCTAACATGCAGTACATTGCCACCTTATGAGAAAGAGGTGCACAGCACTTATTTATTTAGCTGTGCATTAAATTCGACGCACTTCATAATGACAACTTAGTTAAAATAAAAAAAAAATTTTGTAACTTTCATTTAACATCAAAAACATCTATTAATATGCCAATATGTATAATTAAATGTTATTATTTTGTACCACAACTAGGTGGCAACTCCTTGCCACGAAAAGATTTTGCACGTTGACACAGAATGGCATATGCACCAAAGATTTTAATAAAGATTTTGTAAAAATGAAAATCATGAATTAAAACATTAGATTTATCAAAACATAAACATACAGATAAATCAGAAATTGAATAACCTTTTCAAATGAGGAACAGTTTCTTTGAATAAAATAGGTTTTATTGGTGAATTTAATCAAATATCAAGCAATTTTGTCAAAGATTTCGAAACCGGTGCGAATCATGTCTGTGGCACCAAGAATTGGAATTGCAAAGAAATTGACAAGAAATGGTTTTCTGTGGCACCCCAGATAAAATTACAATTAGGGTATTCACGCTTTGTGTTGACTTGTGGACTTGAGGACTGGTTGAAAAAGTCAACAGGCCAAAGCGTGAATCCCTCGTGTTGACTTTATGAGTTGACTTGTTGACTTTTCTTCTTCTTTCCTGTTTTTGTTTACATTTGTAAATTGGTACAAATTGCATTAAAATTCAAAAGGTTGAATTAAAAATGCCAAGTCGCATAGTAAAATCTTTACTTACAGAATCTGTAGCTAGAGTAGTTATAGATTACTCAGAATTTTATTATTTTATTGCTGCGAAAATGAAATAATTGCAGAAAAACAGTATTTGACTTTGTGCTTGTTCTTCCATGTTTTTGTTTACTTTATAAATTGCTGCAAATAATCATTAAAATAAAAATTTTGATTCAAAAAGCCCAAGACTGAGCGTAAAGTCTACTTTGTTGTTGCTAAAGTGGCTTTGGCTGAAATTAATTTTATTGAAGGTTAGTCTACTAAAACAAATTCATCGTACAAAAACTAAATTTTGTTTAATACAGTGACTATGGGGTTGCGGGACGACGCACAAATTGATGAAGTTCTAGATAATTATCATGAGGATATGAATGCAATTATACTCTCGCATCGCGGTGACCATTTGCACATCCCGAAGTCAATTGACTGGGGCCAAAACGTGCTCAGTTCATTCGACGAAACCCGATTTGTTTCAGCATATAGTTCCAGCATATATTAAGCCTATTACAGCCCCAGCATTTTCTTATTCACATCTATGTATTTGTACTCTTTTATTTGCGTAAACTCCAACAACAAAATTCGCACAAAAAAAGCACAACCTTTTGTTACTTGCGTTAATGCAATTTGATTATTTTAAATTTGGCGCTCATTTTTTTTAGCGAGTGTGAGGTACCTCGTTGCTTTCCATATCACGAAATGGCTAAAAAATGACAAATGCGACCAGTGCTGAAAAGGCAGCGAATTACCATATTGTGCAACACTTTCTCAACAAGTCAACAGCAAAAAGTAGACTAGGGTCTGGGTTGAGGAAAAGTTGAGTTGAGAGTTGAAACACAGGGTTGTATTTTGCCATACATTTTGTTTTTGTAAAAGTCCTCAAGTCCTCAAGTCAACACAAAGCGTGAATACCCTAAATGTCAAATACCAAGTAAAAAGTAAGGTGACATTTGAATTTAAACTGCCGCGCGCCAAAATTGGATTTGGAGAAATTTTTTTTTTTTAGGTTTGTAGGACTGTCTTTGTCATCCATGCTAAGTTACAAGCGAATATCGTGCCAAAGGTGAGGCAAGACCAAAAAAACCGCGCCAAAGTCGCTCAAAAATCAAGGTCATGTTGACTGTTTTCTTCGATTATCGTGGTGTTGTGCATTATGAGTTCCTTCCGCCGGGTCAAACAGTCAACAAGGAATATTATTTGAGCGTTATGCGTCCTTGGCGTGAAGCTATTCGTCAAAAGAGGCCGCAAGTGTGGCGAGACAACTCATGGTTTTTGCACCATGACAATGCAACGCCTCACACTGCATTGATTCTTCGTGACCATTTCGCCAGAAACTCAACCCATATCCTTCCACAACCACCGCATATAAGGTCACCGTGCGACTTCTGGCTATTCAACAAACTCAAAAGACCGCTCCGGGGACACCTGAAGCTGAAGGCGATCCTGGAAATCCATTTTAACAAGTGTTTGAAAGATAGGAGAAGGCATGTTCGTAAGATGAATACACAAGGTACTAAGCGTGGTGCTGCATAGCCTATCAGCTGTAAGTATCAGAATACGTTCCTCAAAAAAAATAAATTTATTTAATAATAACAATTGTTTACATTTTATACTTCAGCACCTAACAGCACTTGTAATACGTTTTTATGTCGAATCACTTGGTAAGTTTCTTTTTTTTAATTTTGTATTTATCAACATTTGATTTAATATATTTAAATATGTATTACCTTTCTACAATAGATTCACTGGATCTGTAAAATCAAAACCAGTGTAAAAAAATATAATACCCATAATAATAAAATACCAGCACGCGTTAGAAGTAAAACTTTTTTCGCCGAACTTATTTTCTACGCTGCTTTATTTTCATTAGTTTAGCCGTCTTAACAATACTTTGGAGTTCAAACGGTGTCTGAACAATCTATTATTATAATAATTATGAAAGTGAAGGAATTCTCGTTCCTGCGACATCAGATATATGGTATCAATTTTTGTAAAATGTATAGCAAAAAGATAGAACAAGTCAAATTACAATTTCTATGCATATTTTATTCTTTCTGATGTAACATTTTTACAGTTTTATATTAAAGGTAAAAGAGATAAATTTTCTAAATTACGTATAGTAGAGTAGTACCTATTTTTATACCCTGTACCTATTAGGTACAAAGGGTGTACGAGATTTGTGCAATGTATGTAACGGACAGAAGGAGGCGTGGCAGACCCCAAGTCCTTTATACCAAAATGCTTATCATAACCTCGGGTAGCGATTGAGCCATGTCCATCCGTCCGTATGAACGCCTCTCGGAGACTATAAGAGCTAGAGTCACGAAACTTTACCAGCAGGTGCGAATATTTCCTGGAAAGATGAAGTTTGTTGAATCATGTCATTATCTTCCCCCGTTCCCCCGCAGTATTTTCATCTGAAATAACAGAGCGATGCGTTGTGGTTACATGCATCTGTGTGTAAAAAATGAACAAAATCGGACAAATACAGCAAAAGTTATGGTCAAAAATGTAAAAATTTCACCACCCTTGCCTATAAACTGCGTCAATATCTGACTCTACGTAATTATGGTTACAAGTGACCTAGAATTACAATTTTTGGTAAGCTGATTCATGTGGCTCGAATGAACAAATCCACATCCAAATTTTACCGTGTTTTGTCCCTCACCCCTCAACATACCAACTTGAAACTTGCCCCATATACTTTAAATAACTTCTTTGACGTAACATTCGAGTTTCATCAAAATCGGTAAAAATTTAGGGAACTTATAGGTATAAACAACGAATTTCACCAAAAAATAAAAAATTCCAATTGGAAAGTTCTTAGGAGGAATATGCAGGAAACATTTTTTCGAGGCAAAAGGTACAGGGTATTCCACTGTCGGGCACCGCCTCGACTGTATTACATTTTTACTGTTCTTCTGGTTTTTTTGAGATGATTGGTTTGTGGTAACTAAAATAGGAAACCAACATGAGAGATTCCAGACCATCTAAATTCCTACTAAAAATAGCTTCGATAGTTGTTCCACTTCTCGTGGTTGGTTCTCGTGGATTGGTGATAAGTTTCAAATTAAATTGTTTCATTAAGAATTCTGTCAATTGCATTCCTTGGTCGGTAGCGAAATTTAAATTGAAGTCTCCACTGAGAATCATTGGAATAGTGCCGTAGTTTTTCGTGGGATAAATTTTGCTTAGAGCCTGTGCGCCTTTAATAGTGTAAATAAAAAGAGTTTCTTATATGTATTCCGAGATTTTTTGGAATGTGTTGTTTGGTGATATATATATACAGACGAGCAAAATTGGTGCATGTGTGTTTTGTGAAGTGCACTTGGCTATGCAAATGTCACCGATTTTCTGTGTCGTTTGCACTGTTGTTCTTTTCGCACCTGGTACTTTTACTCTCATGTTAGGCGTAGCAATATATGTTTCGTCATTACTATTTTTGTAAATGGCAACTCCTCCAGCTCTTACATTTTGACGTTTGTATTGTACAACCCAATCAAAATTAGGTATGTCAATACGCTCTTCATCATCAAGCCATGTCTCCGAAAGCATCAGAATATTCGCTTTTTTAGCAATCTTGTCAATGGATATATCCTGAACATGGTTTCGTAAACTTTAACAGTTAAGAGAGAATATAGAAAGTCCTGGTCTGTTCGTAATAAAGTCCATCAACGTCATATGTTGCGTTTGCAACTTTGTCGTTGAAAGTCTGCTAAATTCGTCTTGAAGCACACAAATTATTCGGACACTTTGAATTTGCCACTAACTTTTGATGTAGACATGATAAAACAAAAATTTTTTTAATATTAAAACGAAATATGATAGGAGCTATATTTAAAACTCCAAAAATTTCCATCCTAGTAGTAGACCAAAATGTGAAGAAGCATTGTAATACAAAATTGTGACTCAAAAAGTACACCATAGAAGGTACGATGCTATGTTTAAAATGCTCTATGCAAATTGCAAAAGCACTAATTTTGGCTGCTAATGAAAATCAATGGCTAGAATTCACCAAACACCAAAAAAATTACCCGGATTTTATTTGGTAGATTATAACTTTCATCAACAAATCAGTCAGTTTTTTTTAGTTTGGCGATTTTTAGATAGAATTCAAATTTTTGTTCTATCATGGCTACATGAAAAGTTATTGGGCTTCAAAGTGGCAAATTCAAAGTGTCCGAATAATTTGTGTGCTGTCTGTATGTAGTTCTATATTCTTTGTTTGTCGCCAACCAAACAGCACCAAGGCCACGGCATTGCCGGCTGGAGCGTTTTAATTTTGTGAGAGTAACAAAAAGTGCGAAAGAGCGAAGCAAGCTAAACTACGAGCTGGCACACAAACTAATGCATGCACACTGGCACATGTATGTACGCATGTACATATGTATGTCGCTTTGTTGTATTCACGCAATGCATGCAAAAACCATTTTTTTCGTTTACACACATACACATGTGCTGCGTGCTTTAGCTGACCAGTCGCGGCCGCTTTACTCTCCTCTCTATACCATAACCACGGCTCGCTCTCTCAACAAGCGCCGAATTCATGACCACCAACGCAACGTCAGCGTCGCAATTCGTCATTGCGAAAGAGAATAATCAAAACAAACGCACCGAAAATCACATTTTTCGAGCTAACAAAATTTCAATGTTACTCCCATAGAAATTTACAATGCTGCCACCACAACGATGCAAAAATCACAACGCCGCCTAAAAAGTTTTACTTCAAAATAATGTAAAATTAAAACTATTTATAAAAAATAAATTCATTTAAAAAAATTAAAAGTATTTTAAATTGTTTTTATTTTGTGTGGTGCTAATTAAGCAGATGAGTAACCTTTGCTCTATGCACCAAATGGGACCCCATTTGAACTACCCATGAGGTAAACGATGTGGTGGGTATGTGGTCCCCATGTCCTAGGACATTGTGTGAAAAAACGAAATGAAGCAAAGCATTGTTGGTGGGTTGGAAATTGGGTCGTGGTGGTCTGCTAGTGGGTGCCCATTTCAGCACTTCCGAACTAGTGCGCAGTACTGCTGGGTCGTGTCTGTTGCTGCACACACAAAATTCGCCTTTTTTCGCTTGTTTATGAAAATATCGTAACCGAATTTGAAAATAAATTCTTTTTTGCAATGTGGTGCCACAGAATATCCCAAAGTCGTCCGCGCCCGACTTTAACCTACGCCATCTTTTAAACTTCAAGGCGTCTTAATGATCAAAGATTTTATAATGAGAATTAGTATATAAGGTGGGCTACCTGCTGGTTTGTTTGTTAATTGCAGTGTATTCGTATATTTTTCAACAAAAATGGGCAAATGTATAAACCAAATGCAAGTTTGAAGCTACTCATTTATGAATCTTCTAAGCGTGTAAATGCAGATCCGTATGCATTCGTTCTTGCGAACGGTTTCGCGTCAATATTCCCGGCGACTCGTCGACATATATCTGAGGCCACAGATATGTTTTTTCACAGAACGACCATTTTCATTGTTAAAATTATTTCGGTTGTTAAACGAACCATGACTAAAATTGAGTAGTTTTGAACTTGACGTATGTCGAGGAACATCCACTTTGGACGGGTATGTTCCGAATTACTAGTGTTTAACAACCAAACCAACAGATGGCCAACTCTACGTTGTATTTTTTATTTATATTAAGAAGATCAACATGTAAACAGCTGATTAGGCCAATTTAATTAAAATACGTTTTACATAGAGTACAAATAGAACCTAATATAAAAGAAATGCAGACATTTTTATAATTAACTTATAATATAATTAATAATAGATAGCATGCCCCTAACCACAGCCAATTGTGGTCAGTGGCAAGAAATGTTATACCAACAACATAGAACAACTAACAGAATCGGAACCGTTGGGGGAATTTGTATTTGCCCAGAGGCAAGCTGTGCCCCTACCCACAGCCAGAGTGTGCTCTCTCAAGCTCACTTGAGAGTATAAGAGCCAAATCATTGTATGTCGAACAAAATACACTAAATGGCTCATAGCATAGTTTGTATTGTATCTCTTAAGAGATAAAGGCACAACATTTTTATAGGAGCGTCTAGGAACGTTAAACATAAGTTTGCCGGAGTAAAAAAAAGGAATCAATGTTACCAGTTATTAATTTGTGCAAAAAATTAGCATTAAGACCAATCCTACGATTTTCAAATGAAGGACGATCTATTAGGAGTAGTCTGCTGGCATACGGAGACAAACGGATATTGGGGTCCCAGTTTAAACTGCGTAAAGCATAAAGAAGAAATTGTTTCTGCACAGATTCACTACGTGCTTGACATTTTTGTATTGAGGGCACTAAAAACAGGAACAGTTCTCAAGACCTGGGCGGACAAGGGCAGAATAAAGAACCTTGATCGTATAGGGATCGTTAAATCGTGTCTTAAAATACACCTGGCTTTATTCACAACTCTAGAGACATGAGAGTTAAATCATATTTTGGTGTCAAAAGTAACACCCAAATCTGTAAATAAAGAGATACTCACCAAAGGAGTACCATTTATAAAGTAATTAATGATTAGCCAATCAATCAATGATTAGTCCTAAGCATACACTCAGATAGATTCAAGTTCAAACAATTAATAGTTCACTAGTTATGAAGAGAGTTTAAATCATCCTGAAGTAAGTACTCAAATGAGAAACAAAGTTTAACATCATCAGCAAACATCAGAACACGGGCATGATGATGATTTGGCAGATTATTTATAAACAGCGGAACACCAGAAGATACATTAACAATTTTGGAGAAATAAGCGACTCACAATGATGCTGTAGATGAGCCACTAAGATTTACCCAAACAATTTATGAATCGCTGACAATGTTGCAATGCCACGATAATTGGGAAGATCGGATGTATTATCTGTATTGTGTAGGAGGATAATAAAAGACGATTTCGAAATGTTAGGGAAAGAAGCCTAGACCGCTCACAGGCAAAATATTGAGGGGATAAGCAGTGAAGTAGATTGAAAAAATAAGTCAGATATACCTGCGTCAGTGGAGGATATTTCACTATTACATATATATAAGTGTAGAAGGAAATAGATCAGATTTACGCTTTTAATTTGCAAAATTAAAGAACTGTTTCGGATCAATAGAAAATTGCTCTCGACAGCGAGATAAATAATTTTGATGGGAATTTCTTTTTAAAAGGATACATTTATATTGGGCATAAAAATAATTCGAGAAGTTACGATTTGGGCCGGTCGTTTTAAACTTTTTGAAATATCTGGATTTAAAATTTTTTAAATGTGACAATTTCCGAGTGTCAAAGTTATGTTTATAGAATCTTAGAAAAAGGATGCAGCCTCATTGACGTCAATACACCTTATCAAACGGGACCAATGTGCGAAGATTAAAAGTTCGTTTAACTTAGCCAAGTTTGCCTTTCGAAAACAACAGAAGAGAAGAAAAAAGTGGGTAAGGTGCACTAATAAAAGGTTCAATATCAAAACTAGGGTGATATATGTACATCCTCAGGAACTGATAAAGGAGATGATCTGTCGACTGACACAATAGCGGGATCATTGGCCAGTAATGAAAAATCGAGCAAGCCATCCAGGAATTCGTCAGAAATGTGCGAACATTTTATGAATCATAAAGAGTAATGCAAACTTCATTTGACACATATAAATTCAATCTCCACGGAAGTATCTACTTTAACTAAGCTAGAACAAAGTTTTGCATCCACCGCAATAAGGACAAGAACATGTGAATCATAAGCGAAACAATTACATAATAAATATTCTCATTTGTACCCTATGGTACAGGGTATAGAATTGGATATAATTGTTGAATATATGCCTTAGTAATACAAAGTTGGGATTAATAGATAATTGTGAAATTTAATAATTTCCTTTTATTGTTAAGTTTCGGTGGTATGTTTAGAATTGGTATTAATAAATAATGGGTGATATGTTTAAAAAAATCAAAAATTGTATAAGTAAGAAATTTTATACAATTTTACATAGTTTATATATATGGAATTTATTAAAAATATACTTACTATAATATATATATAAAATTGGCAAAAACATGAAACAATTTTAATTTTTCATCAAAATACATATGTTTATATTGATTTGTAATCATTATAAAGTAAAACTGTGAAAATTAAATGAAAATAAAATTATATTTTTAAATAATGTACATTTTGGAATGTTTTATAATAATTAACAAATATGATTGTTATATAATAAATAGCCATATATGTTTAAACATATTATTTTGAGTATTACATATGAAAATATAAAAACAAACAAACAAATAAATAATATAACAATATTATTGTATTTGAGAGTATGACGAAGAATTTACATATGAAAAATGAAAACAAAACAAAACGAATAAATAATAATATAACATTATTCGGGTAGATCCTGCCAGTAGTTACATGCTTGTCTCAAAGATTAAACCATGCATGTCTAAGTACACACGAATTAAAAGTGAAACCCCAAAAGGCTCATTATATCAGCCATAGCTCCTTAGATCGTTAACAATTAAAACACGGACCTTATGGAACGTCTGCTTTTATAAGGCTTAAACTAAACGGCCGCAAGATCGTTATATTGGTGGAACTCTAGATAACATGCAGATCGTATGGTCTTGTACCGACGACAGATCTTTCAAATGTCTGGACTACCATGGATGCAACGGGTAACGGGGAATCTGGTTTCGATTCCGGAGAGGGAGCCTGAGAAACGGCTACCACATCTAAAAATGCAGCAGGCGCGTAAATTACCCACTCCCAGCTCGAGTAGGTAGTGACGAAAAATAACAATACAGGACTCATACCCGAGGCCCTGAAATTGGAATGAGTACACTTTAAATCCTTTAACAAGGACCAATGGGAGGGCAAGTCTGGTGCCAGCAGCCGCAGTAATTCTAGCTCCAATAGCGTATATTAAAGTTGATGCGCTTAAATCGTTCGTAGTTGAACTTGTGCTTAGTGCTCTTCATCGGAAAATGAAATAAGACCTTTGTTCCACTTTCATTGGTTTTTAGATCAAGAGGTAATGGTTAATAAGAGCATTAGTATTACGACGCGAGAGGTGAAATTCTTGGACCGTCGCACAGTGGCACGGCAGCCGCAAAAGCGTTGCAAAAATCAGAATTTTGATGAAAACATTTTGAAAAGTCAATACATGCATCTGATTTAGAATTTTCCAAGGATCAAGAAAATAAAAATTTTATTCAATTCGGATGAATAGTTTAGTTGCCACAGCCGGTCAAAGTTGAGTATATTTTCAACTATAAAAAAAATCGAAATTTTTGGAATAAAAGTTCATGTTTATGATTGTTTTGTAAAAAAAACTATGCAACCAATTGATATTTTCTTGATTTCTATAAAAAGGTATATGAAGTTTGAACATAAAAGAGAAAAAATGACATCGTATCTTTTCTGGTTTTTCAATACTTCCGTTTACCTGAACCACTATATTTGGACCACTTTTTCAACTTTGGAAGAACAGAAAAAAAAAATACATAGCACTACAATTTTTGTTTTAATATAAATGCTTTTGTTATTAATTTATTTACCTGCTCTATAAAAATTGTCTGCCTGAATTTGCATATTTGGCTGTAAGGCCAGTAAAAGCCCAGAAACCCAACTCCAAAATATGCTGACGCAGGTATAAGAAGAAGAACACGCAGTAGATGCAGCCACTAAATTTAGAGTTGTTTGCTTATATTTTTACTTACAATAAAATAAAGCATACCTGTGACATTTGAAGAAAGAAGGATTGATCATGCCAATTTTTTTTTGGTATTTACAGGTATTTCTAATACATTTAATATAAATACATTTTTACCTGTTATGCGTTTTGTGGATATAGGGCTTAAACTTAGTATATATTTCCCTGAATACTTCTAAAATATCATAGTCTTGTTTTGGCATTACAATAACACATATTGCAGTGAATGTATCTTTAAATATAATTCGTAACCATTGATTTTATATGTGTAACGATGTCTTTGGAGAACTTGAAAGTTTAAACTATTTGAGTTGTTCAGAAACTCCAAAAGCGCGAATGAATTCGTTTCGGCCATCAGAAAATACCTTAACGTTGAGGAAGGAAATATAGAGAAGTTTGATTGATTAAGGCAAACTTAATCTAATTTACGCCCAAATAAAAAAAAAGTGGCAAGACTCCCATCGCTGCCGAGAAAATTTTTCTATTGGATCACTGTTAATAAACATTTATTTAAATATGTGTCTAAATGTTCTAAAATAATTTTTGGAAAGTAGCAACCCTTTAATTAATTAATTGTCCGAAAAATGAAATCTTTAAAGATTTCTGTGGCATCCCCGATACGGGGTATCTCTGCTTACACACTTTAAATATCTGAATTTTTTTTTGTTCTATTTAATTGTAAATTGTTGCAATTTTCGCCACGGCGTTACCAGCAGTTGTCACTAATAAGAGTCAGAACCAAAACTAAAGAATATTCCAGCAATACAAAACACGCGAGCAGCTGGAAAACAAGTAACGGCAGTATGCCTAAGAAACAGAGGGACAAAATCTATTTTATTGCGCTCTTTATCTCTAACAAAAGTAAACGGACCAAAATCTATTTTTGTCTGGTTTTTCGGCGTTCGCATACCTGCGAAATAGTGCATTGGGTGGTGGGCATAGGGTTACAAGTAGTTTGACGTTCATACACGGACCATCAGAGTAGGTAGTTCGAACCATGGTGGAATAATACAAGGTGAGGACAAGAACGAAAAATACACATCCATAAGAAAATGTGTGCATCTGAGCAGAGAAAACATCCCTTTTGCTACTGTAGCATAAGGGTTGGCAAAAAATATTTTTTTATACCCGGCAGCTAAAAACAAAACGTTGCGCAGCGTAATTCAACTTTGTCAATTGACTACCAAGGTATACTAATTTAAGGTAGAGTAATGCTGCCAGCGTCGTCACCAATTTTACAGAGAGCAAGAAAAAGCGAGAGAGAGAGAACGCATACATATTAAAATAATATGTGTGAATGCAAGCTACCTCATCATGGTAGAATAAACAAGGTAAGCTATTCCCGAAAATTGTTCGCGACACAAACCTTATTTTTAATTTCGTTGATGTCTACACGAGAAAGCCACTGTAGTTTCGGCTTCGGGCGGAGTATGCTACCTGAAGTAAGTATACCTTGATTGACTACTCATATGCAACTGATATTGTTTTCTCTGCTACAGTCAAGATATACTTATTTAAGGTAGAGTAATGCTGCCAGCGTCGTCACCAATTTTACAGAGAGCAAGAAAAAGCGAGAGAGAGAGAACGCATATATATTAAAATAATATGCGTGAAAACAACCCTCCTCACGCGGAGTCGCAACGAAACTAAAAATTGGTAACTTTCGTTGAGAGCCTTCGGCGGGAGTATGCTACCTTAAATAAGTATACCTTGTGCTGCAGTGGCAGTAAAGCAGAGCAACAAGAGCCGAAGTCACGCACCATCAACTTCGTGTCTGTTGCTTAGCAACGTCGAGCAACGTCAGCGTCGCATACGTCACTGCGGCAGAGAAAACTTCAATACATACGCAAGAAAAAAATTTGAGGTTATTTTGTGCCGATTAGTCCTATGAAAGCTATATGATATAATCGACCGATTTTGATGAAATTTGGTACAGTGTTGAAGATCTCTAAAAAACTTCCGAATGCCTTTGGTTACGATATCTTTATAAGCAAACGAGTTATTCATCTAAAACTTTTAATTTTTTCGAGGTCCTCTAAAACACGCCTATAAGGCTATATAATGTAAGCTAGTGCATTTACTTATTTAATCATATATTATTTTTGAATTATTCGTAACTAACATTACAAAGATGTTGCGTAGTTATTTAAAGTTGTATTTAAAATTTAAACTGCCTCTTACAGGCGTAATCGTGTTGTGTTCCCCTTTTAGTGTTTGCGCATGACTTTTATCGATAGAGCTGCCAATAGGCAAAAATACATATGAGAACATATGATCTACAGCAGCGGTGGGCACTTAGACGGCACGCGTGCCAAAGAGCTTTCACACGTACGAGAAAAGAGCTTTTTACCGTAAAAGCTCGTCTCGTCCGTGTGAGCTAGTTTTACAATGGAACGCAAAGCAGAGCCGCATGGCAAGACCCGAAAGAATAAAACTCGATGATATTGTCGAATTTAATGACAACTATGCCAAAAAAAAAATGATTTGTCCATTTTACCTCCGTTTTCGCTAAAGCTCTTTTTTGTTTACGCACACAGGCACAAAAATTGCATTAGTAGTTTTGCCCACCGCTGATCTACAGAGTGAATCAATATTAAGGCATGCGCGGAGCCATTTAAACGTGATTTTTTAAATTAGAACTGTCAAAAAAGTGACGCTCTGCAGGTGTTTTTGATTATTGGCAACTTCATGGATAAGCAATTCATTTTGTGCTGCGGAAAGGAATAGTTTACATGTCCAAATAATGTCAACAAAACGCAAAAAGAATAGTTTGAGCTTAGAAACTAAAGTACAAATAATAGATTAGCATATGATTACAATGTGTACAAGTCAGCTATCAGCTATATCAAATCAAACAAGCACGCGATTATGGAAGCAGGAGTACCCAGAGATGGAAAGGCTTCTATATGAATGGTTCTCAAATAAACGTTTAAAAAAATCCACTTTGTCGGGGCCGCTTATAAAAGAAAAGGCTAAACAAATTTTTAAACGAATCTATCCAAACAAAGCCGAAAGTGAGTTTATATTTAAAAAGCGTCATGGCATACGTAACCTTAAAATTACCGGAGAATTACTGTCCAGTGCCTTCGAGACCATCACTCCGTTTTTACACAAGCTGCGTGCAAAGGTTGAAGAAATGGGACTGGTAAACCAACAAATTTATAATGCCGATGAAACAAGTCTCTTTTTTCGCTGCTTGCCGGAGAAAACCTACGTTTCCGCCTGCAAAAAAACTGCACCTGGTCACAAAATTCAAAAGGAGCGTATATCAATTTTGTTTGGCGCAAATGCAGATAGAACTCACAAACTTAAGCCGCTAGTAATTGGAAAGGCACATCAGCCTAGGTGCTTTAAAGGATTCAATAATCCACTTTTATATGCGAACTCTAAAAACGCATGGTTTCATAAATCTTTTATTGCTGAGGTAAAGGGACTTTTACGTTTTATGAATAGTTTTGCTTAAAAATTTTTTCTGTTATAGGTTACCCGTTTTTCATTAGCAAATAATTTGCCACAAAAGGCTCTTTTACTTATTGACAATTGTTCTGCCCATGCGCCAATTGACAAGCTCCAAAGTCAAGATGGAAACATAACGTAACGGCAGCTGTTCAGCCGACGGGTCAAAATACAATAAGGATAGTCAAATTAATGTATAGAAATAAACTGCTTGCTCAGCTAATTGGTAATGATTGTGATCTGCACATTGCACTTAAACGTCACTCTATACGCGATGCGATTCTTTTGGTGAAAGAAGCTTGGGATAACGTATCCGAAAGTGTAGTTCGCAATTCTTGGTCGAAACTTCTGAATTGGGACTCTGTAGAATATGATGAGGAAGACGATTTACCATTATCGCGACTTATAAGAGACAACTCATATAACAACATCCTTTTACAAAATCAAAAGTTTCTGTGAATACTATGAGGACGGGTTGGCAGCACCAACACGTGTGCGGACGAAAAAATTTTTTCTTCGGTTGCGAAAAATTAAATTGTTACAATTTTAATTTATGGACAAGTCCACTAACGTGGCATTATCTAATTTACTCGTGTACGTTAGTGTTTATGTGCATAAAAACTTATTAACGATTATAACACACAAAAAAAAAAAAACTGTTGTGCAATGCTAGTGCAAATTTTATTCGAGACTTTTCTGGCAGCTGTCATTGTGCTACACGTGCGCACTTTTTACGTTTGCACACTCTGACGTGCATGTAGTGTACGTTGTTGGTATGTATGCGCAGCATGCTCAAAATACGTCTGACATCTGCTCTAGTAATGAAAAGCAGAGCAAACTTAATGAAGACATAACCTTACAAAATGCAAGAAAAAGAAAAAACAATATGACTAATCAAGAGAAACCAAAGCTCGTCAAAGGCAATTACTACGAATTACTCGATGTTGAAGTAAATGAAACAGGTGTAGAAGAATACATAAAAAAATTCAAGGACCATGTATCTCAGAGTTTTAAAAATGCAGAACTTCAGCCGGCTGTAGGCTCATCTCAAGAAGCTTCGCTATCAGATAAGGATTCAGCCAATCCAGAGGCAAATGTATCTAGCCTTAATGCTAAAACAGACAATAAAAGCCACAATAAAAAAATTCCACCCATAATAATTTACGATATCGAAACAAATAAACTTATAGAGTTTCTGACAGAGGGGCTTAAAATCACCAAGTTTAAAATTAAAGAAAATAGCTTAAAAAAACAAACTCTTTTTATTCAAGATCTTGACAATTACAACAATATAAAATCATTTCTTATTAAAATGGGTGTTAAATTCTATACTTACACTCCAAATCTATAAAAACAAAATCCTACCTGCTTAAAGGTCTAAATGCTAACACAGACATTGAAACAATTTTCAACGAACTTCGGACACAAGAAAATGAAAAGCTCAAATTTACGAAAGTTTCCGCATTTAAAACAAAAACTTCTTCAAGACTAAAAGTCGCCTTGCCTATATTTTTGGTGCAAGTCACAGCTGACAGTGACGTAAACATGCTTAAAAAAATTACAAATCTTTTATATCGTTGCATTTATTGGGAACCCTTGAAAAGAGAAGCCATACCTCAATGCAGAAACTGTCAAGGCTTTTTCCATAGCGCTGCGAACTGTTTTCTTCCCTCAAAATGTGTTAAATGTGGAGCCAATCACAAAAGTAACGAGTGTAATGTAAACACAAATTCTGGCGAAGACAGGAGTAAACTATTTTGCATTATATGCAATAAACCTGGTCACCCTGCATCATACAGAGGTTGCGAAAAATATAAACTTCTGCAAGAAAAAATTAGAGCTAAAAAACAAAATTTATCAGAAAAAAAACAAATGTTTAAATCAAACTACATAAGCAAGAATATAAGTTTTGCTAACGTTGTTAAATCTAATTTTCCCATTGTTCCTCAAGAGCAGGACTTATTAACTTTAAACAATAACAACACATTAGTTGATCTCAAAAATATGATACAAAATCTAACACAACAAATTGTTACTTTTAAACATGAACTCACTATGCAATCAAATAGAATTGATGCAATTTTCACCATAATTGAATCTTAAATGCCTACTATGAACGAGCTAAGCATAATTTCCATAAACGTAAACTCTCTAATTAACCTAAATAGAAGAGTAGAGATGCAGAAATTCCTATGTTACCACAATCCAGATATCGTACTAATCAATGAAACAAAACTTAACCCAAATCACAAACTTTGCTTCAAAAACTATAACATGTTTAGAAAAGACAGGATGAACTCTAAGCAAGGAGGCGGAACAGCGGTTCTCGTAAAAAAAAACTTAATATGTTCATTTTATACAAATACCAAAATTAGTTCATTTGTCCATCTTGAAACATGTATCATAAAAATGCCAATGAGTGACAATTGCCAATTGTTCATTATAGCTGCATACTATCCTAGCGGTAACAATGATGCATTATTTCAATTTGAAATTAATTCGCTTTTTGAATCGCTACATCTAAATTGCAACAATCACTACTATATCCCCTTCTTTTCCAAGATCTGCATCTTTCCTGGACATTTGTTTAGCGGACGCCAGACTTTCAATTAAGAAAGAAAACGACTCAACTAATTGCTTAAAAACAATTGACTACGACAGCGATCATAATGCACTCCATATCATAATTTCGTCTAATGATGAATGCAAATTTGATTTAATTATAGAAAACTCAACGAGCAAATTCAATTTCAAAAAAACGTATTGGCCAAATTTTCAAAAACATATAAACACGCAATTACTTCAACAATCAATAATTCCAAACGATAGAAATCTCTCAAATACTGAAATAGACAATCATCTCGATCAAATTAATAATATAATATCTAACGCAATTAAATCCAAAGTACCCAAATTCAAAGATTCCGATCATACTCAAAAATTCCTTAATTCAACAATAAACAAACTATATAAAGAAAAAAGTACAACACTCTCAAGAATTAAATCCTATAACCGTCTTTCAAGTAATATGTCGCCATCGGATATTAAGTGGGAAAAATCTAAATTAAAACTTATTAAAAAATTAATAAATGAAAATTTAAAAATTTCAATTAATAATTTCTATAAAAATAAACTAAAAAAACTGCATCCCAAAGACTCTTCACAAATGTTCCAACAAATTAAAAGCAGCCTCAAACAAAAATCAATAAATCTAGATCTTCAAACAATCAAAATTCCTCATAACTTGAATGACATTATCGAAAAAGCCGAAATACCTGCAGAAAGCATTGAAATGGATGTAAACAACATAGTGATCACTAATCAAAATCATATACTTAATGCAATAGGTTCATATTTTGAAAAAGTCCACTCAAAAAAAACAAATGAACCGAACAATAACACACATATTTTAACTGAGTCTACCTTCAATAAATTTATCGGGGTCAGTGCTTTAAATAATAAATTTGTAACTAATGTTTATAATAGTAATCAAATAATACTGTCTAAAATAAATAAACATCTTTAAAAAAAAAAAAAAAAAAAAAAAAAAAAAGCAAAAGTTTCTGTCGCAAATTGCAACTAATCAAAATGATGTAATTGCAATAGACGCCATAAAAGAATGGAACAACGATACAATCGATGATGACATAGAAATTGCAGACATAGTGTCTTCTGTTGAAAGCGACGACTTGGAAGAAGTAACACCCAGTGTTTCATACAATGTTGCTATTGAAAGTGCTAATAATTTAATAAGTTGGTGTAAATCGAATGGGTCAGTTAAGCACTTAAGTAACCTATTGGCAGTGCGTCACGATATTGTTACTGAAAATTTGAATATACCCAAAAAGCAAACTGACATAAAAGATTATTTATTTTTTTCATTGAAAAAATACGTTCATAAATTAGAACATTTCAGAAATTAGAACTACCCTTGGAACCTTTTGGTTCTAATTTGTGAGCTTCCTATGTATTATGAAATTTTATCGAGCAATCCGTACAAAAAATAAAACATGAAACAGGTGAAATTTCTTGGGAAAAAATACCCTTTTTAAATTTCTCTATATTAAAGTAATAAATAATATGCATACATTTTAGCTAGAGTTTATTATAATTTAAATTTAAATTAAGCACAAAAAAAAAATCAAAACGAAAAAAAACACCTCATGCAGACGCCGACAGCAGCAACGACTACGGCGCCAGTGCAAGCAGCGCCCTTTTTTTTTACTACTGCGACGCCAGCGTTGGCTGAATTTTCATATTACTCGGAAATTGACTGCTTTTTCATAAATATGTATTGCAATAAATGAAATATACATACATACGTATATAATGTGTGTTTGGTCCAGCAGCTTACATTTTATTGTGCATCATTAATTATTCTCTTTGTTTTGTAACTTGCCCTGCGCGGCAGAACTCTCTCTTAAACTAAGTAAGCGCATTGCATGCGTCGGCTCATAATAATTACGTAATAATTACACCATGGATCGGCCTAAGAGTTCGGCCATGGTAGAACAATAACAGCAATGTAGAGTAATTGAGAGCATAAATTTTGTGAGAGTAAAATAAGTGAGAGAGAGAGAGAGACAAGCAAGCAAAAATACTAGCTGGCACACAAGCTAATGCATGCACACTGGCACTCGTATGTACATATGTATGTATGTCGCTTTGTTGTATTCACGCAATGCACCCAAAAACAATTCTTTCGTTTACACACAAACACATGTGCTGCGTGCTTTAGCTGACTAACCGCGGCCGCTTTACTTTCCTCTCCATTCCAAGCCCACTGCGACGCTGACGTCGCAAAGCAACAGACACCAAGATGCTTGTGCATGACTTCGCCTCTTGCTTAGAGAGCGTGCTTGCTTTTTTACTCTCGCAAAACTAAAGCGCTCCAGCATTAGTATGCCGTGGCTTTGGTGCTGTCTGGCAGAAAACACAAAATCAGTTTATGTTTAGTTGGCTACAAGCTTAGATCGCGCTACGCAAATTATTCATTTTAGATTAGGAAAAAATGTTCAAAGAGGAATGGAAAAAAACATAATTTGAGCAGCGTAGTCGAAGCTTGTAGCCAACTAAATATATACGGGGTGCCACAGAAAACCATTTCGTTGCCATTCCGATTCTTGGTGCCACAGACATGATTCGCAACGGTTTCAAAATCTTCGACAAAATTGCTTGAGATTTGATTAAATTCACCAATAAAAACTAATTTATTCAATGAAAGTATTACTTATCTGGAAAGTGTGTTTAATTTCTGAGTTTTCTGTACCTTTATGTTTTGACAAATTTAATTTTTTAATTCATGATTTTTATTTTTGCGAAATCTTTATTAAAATCTTTGGTACATTTGCCATTCTGTGTCAACGTGCAAAATCTTTTCGTTGCAAGGAGTTGCCACCTAGTTGCTGTACTAAATAATAATAATTCGAAGTGATTATTTTAGCATATTAATAGATGTTTTTGGATCTTAAATGAAAGTTAAAAAATCGCTTTTTTTATTTTAACTAATTTGTCGTTATGAAGTGCGCCGAATTTAATGCATAATTAAATAAATAATTGCTGTGCACCTTTTTCTCCTAAGGTGGCAATGTACGGCTGTTAGGCAAGGTTGTGAATGTCAATAGCAGTTTAGGTTTAAAATTAAAATATCAGTAGCGCAACCTAAGGAGAAAAAAGCCACAACAGCATATGATTTTAATAAATGAAGTAATATATTCAATAAATAAAAGCGTCGTTTTAAATAATTGGCGAGTGCATCGAAAATACTAAATCCATCTACTGCAAGGGCACAATTAGCATTACAATTTTCAATAGCATTTGCGTGTGTGTGTTTTGTATTCAAATTTGACTTCATTTGTTAAACGCAGTGCACAGCATACATAATTGTTGCAACCTTTGCTGGACTGTATGACAGCCTTGAAGCGATCTAGAGAATCTTCGACACCTTCGCTCCACCTTTTCTTCGTCCATATGTGTTTTTTTTAAGGCATCAATGGCTAGCAATCCTGCAAGTGGCATTGTAACAATTATTTTCTATTTTCGTGCAAATTTGCAAATGTAAACAAACGAAATTTTCCATACACTACGCTGAGGACAGCTGTTGACCCGTAGGGTTGCCATACAAACTCTTGTATTGGGCGGTACAAATATTCAAACTTTATTTACATTTATTTTGTACAAATGGAAATTAAAATGATGCAAAATATGCTGACAATTATCGCTTAATGTAATAAAGAATAAACTTTATTGGATCACTGTTAATAAACATTTATTTAAACGAGTGTCTAAATGTTCTAAAATAATTTTTGCAAAGTAGCAACCCTTGCTGCCATTCTTGCAAAAGCGTAAACATTCGAAATTAATTGTTCGAAATATGAAATCTGAGATTTCTATGGCACCTTTTAACGAATTGGTTTCAAACCGTTGCCAAAAGCGTTAAAGGTTTCTGTGGCACCCCGGTATACCTCCACTGCACATCGAATTGGGTCTAATGATCAATTTTGTTAAGGCAATTGGGAAAAATGGAAATGATTTGGCAATCGCTTACCTAGAAAACGAGTTCCCTAAATTAAAGCACCATTATAAACAAAAAATGTCATATATTTTTGGTGAAATCATGATTTTTCGTATACTTATAGTGATATATTCAGCTACTGGCGTTCAATGGGCAGTTCGAATTTCTGAAAAAAGGGCGTATTTGAAAGGTACTGACTCCTACTTTCTATCAAAAATTCAAATATAAAAGAGTGAACCACTTTCCAAAGGTTAAATGCAGTTGAAAGTGACAAAAAAAAAATTCCTTCGAAAAAAAATGACATTCTTTTCGTTTTTACTAAAAATTCAATAAGTCAGTCATTTTTTGACATAAAAAGAAAAAAATATATAGAAATCGCATCTACATATCATGACCAATAACAATAAGTAGCTAACTTTTTAAGTGTCTAAGAGTTGTTCTGAAAAAAAAAACGATATTTGCACAAAAAGTCACCAAAATGTTGTGTTTTTTGGGATTTTGGGCACACACTTTCGTCAATAATTTTTATGATTTGGGGCATTTTGGAAAGGTAGTAACTCTCTACTTTTGAAAAAAAAATAATGATGAAAAAATTCGAATTAGTACAGTTTTTATGACCTCATATGTGCAACCGTATTTTGAAAAATGGAATTTTTCACTAAAATAGCCATAAAAAAAAAACAAGCTATGGGAGGATAAAAAAAAACCGGTTTTTTAACGCTGAAACATTACATTAACATAAAATATAAGTCTCATCTCTGGAGAAAAAAAAGTGTTAAATTTGTCGACTAGTGTACTATGTGTGAAGGCAAGCTACCTCATGTGCAGTCGCAACGAAACTAAAAATTGGTAACTTTCGGCTTCGGAGTATGCTACCAGAAGTAAGTATACCTTGATTGACTACTCATAAGCAACTGATATTGTTTTCTCTGCTGCAGTGGCAGTAAAGCAGAGCAACAAGAGCCGAAGCCACGCACCATCAACTTCGTGTCTGTTGCTTAGCAACGTCGAGCAACGTCAGCGTCGCATACGTCACTGCGGCAGAGAAAACTTCAATGCATACGCAAGAAAAAAATTTGAGGTTATTTTGTGCCGATTAGTCCTATGGAAGCTATATGATATAATCGACCGATTTTGATGAAATTTGGTACAGTGTTGAAGATCTCTAAAAAACTTCCGAATGCCTTTGGTTACGATATCTTTATAAGCAAACGAGTTATTCATCTAAAACTTTTAATTTTTTCGAGGTCCTCTAAAACACGCCTATAAGGCTATATAATGTAACCTAGTGCATTTACTTATTTAATCATATATTATTTTTGAATTATTCGTAACTAACATAACAAAGATGTTGCGTAGTTATTTAAAGTTGTATTTAAAATTTAAACTGCCTCTTACAGGCGTAATCGTGTTGTGTTCCCCTTTGAGTGTTTGCGCATGACTTTTATCGATAGGGCTGCCAATAGGAAAAAATACATATGAGAACATATGATCTACAGAGTGAATCAATATTAAGGCATGCGCGGAGCCATTTAAACGTGATTTTTATACCCTGTACCTATAGGTACAAAGGGTATACTAGATTTGTGCAATGTATGTAACGGACAGAAGGAGGCGTGGCAGACCCCAAATCCTTTATACCAAAATGCTTATCATAACCTCGGGTAGCGATTGAGCCATGTCCGTCCGTCCGTCCGTATGAACGCCTAGATCTCGGAGACTATAAGAGCTAGAGACACGAAACTTTACCAGCTGATGCGCATATTTCCTAAGCAGATGAAGTTTGTTGAATCATGTCAATATCTTTCCCCGTTCCCCCGCTGTAGATTTTCGCGGTTTTTAGCCACACCGTTTAATATTTTCATTTGAAATTTAACAGAGCGATGTTTTGTGGATACATCTGTGTATAAAAAATGAACAAAATCGGACAAATACAGAAAAAGTTATAGTCAAAAATGTACAAATTTCACTGCCCCTTGCCCATAAAGTGCATCAATATTTGACTCCTCGTAATTATGGTTACAAGTGACCTAGAACCACAATTTTTGGTAAGCTGATTCATGTGGCTCTAATGAACAAATCCACATCCAAATTTTATCGATGCGGTCCCCCCCGCAATCGATTTACCGTGTTTTCTCCCACACCCCTCAACATACCAACTTGAAACTTACCCCATATACTTTAAATAACTTCTTTGTCGTAACATTCGAGTTTCATCAAAATCGGTAAAAATTTAGGGAACTTATAGGTATAAATATCGAATTTCACCAAAAAAAAAAAAAAAATCCAATTGGAAAGTTCGTAGAAGGAATATGCAGGAAAAATTGTTTGCGAGACAAAAGGTACAGGGTATTCCACTGGCGGGCACCGCCTCGACTGTACCACATTTTTTAAATTAGAACTGTCAAAAAAAGTGACGCTCTGCAGGTGTTTTTGATTATTGGCAACTTCATGGATAAGCAATTCATTTTGTGCTGCGGAAAGGAATAGTTTACATGTCCAAATAATGTCAACAAAACGCAAAAAGAATAGTTTGAGCTTAGAAACTAAAGTAAAAATAATAGATTAGCATATGATTACAATGTGTACAAGTCAGCTATCAGCTATATCAAATCAAACAAGCACGCGATTATGGAAGCACTTGAAGGAAAAAAAAACGATGCACCAACAGGAGTACCCAGAGATGGAAAGGCTTCTATATGAATGGTTCTCAAATAAACGTTTAAAAAAATCCACTTTGTCGGGGCCGCTTATAAAAGAAAAGGCTTAACAAATTTTTAAACGAATCTATCCAAACAAAGCCGAAAGTGAGTTTAAAGCCAGCGACGGCTGGTTCACCAAATTTAAAAAGCGTCATGGCATACGTAACCTTAAAATTACCGGAGAATTACTGTCCAGTGCCTTCGAGACCATCACTCCGTTTTTACACAAGCTGCGTGCAAAGGTTGAAGAAATGGGACTGGTAAACCAACAAATTTATAATGCCGATGAAACAAGTCTCTTTTTTCGCTGCTTGCCGGAGAAAACCTACGTTTCCGAATGCAAAAAAACTGCACCTGGTCACAAAATTCAAAAGGAGCGTATATCAATTTTGTTTGGCGCAAATGCAGATGGAACTCACAAACTTAAGCCGCTAGTAATTGGAAAGGCACATCAGCCTAGGTGCTTTAAAGGATTCAATAATCCACTTTTATATGCGAACTCTAAAAACGCACGGTTTCATAAATCTTTTATTGCTGAGGTAAAGGGACTTTTACGTTTTATGAATAGTTTTGCTTAAAAATTTTTTCTGTTATAGGTTACCCGTTTTTCATTAGCAAATAATTTGCCACAAAAGGCTCTTTTACTTATTGACAATTGTTCTGCCCATGCGCCAATTGACAAGCTCCAAAGTCAAGATGGAAACATAACGTAACGGCAGCTGTTCAGCCGACGGGTCAAAATACAATAAGGATAGTCAAATTAATGTATAGAAATAAACTGCTTGCTCAGCTTGGGATAACGTATCCGAAAGTGTAGTTCGCAATTCTTGGTCGAAACTTCTGAATTGGGACTCTGTAGAATATGATGAGGAAGACGATTTAACATTATCGCGACTTATAAGAGACAACTCATATAACAACATCGTTTTACAAAATCAAAAGTTTCTGTCGCAAATTGCAACTAATCAAAATGATGTAATTGCAATAGACGCCATAAAAGAATGGAACAACGATACAATCGATGATGACATAGAAATTGCAGACATAGTGTCTTCTGTTGAAAGCGACGACTTGGAAGAAGTAACACCCAGTGTTTCATACAATGTTGCTATTGAAAGTGCTAATAATTTAATAAGTTGGTGTAAATCGAATGGGTCAGTTAAGCACTTAAGTAACCTATTGGCAGTGCGTCACGATATTGTTACTGAAAATTTGAATATACCCAAAAAGCAAACTGACATAAAAGATTATTTATTTTTTTCATTGAAAAAATACGTTCATAAATTAGAACATTTCAGAAATTAGAACTACCCTTGGAACCTTTTGGTTCTAATTTGTGAGCTTCCTATGTATTATGAAATTTTATCGAGCAATCCGTACAAAAAATAAAACATGAAACAGGTGAAATTTCTTGGGAAAAAATACCCTTTTTAAATTTCTCTATATTAAAGTAATAAATAATATGCATACATTTTAGCTAGAGTTTATTATAATTTAAATTTAAATTAAGCACAAAAAAAAATCAAAACGAAAAAAAACACCTCACGCAGACGCCGACAGCAGCAACGACTACGGCGCCAGTGCAAGCAGCGCCCTTTTTTTTTACTACTGCGACGCCAGCGTTGGCTGAATTTTCATATTACTCGGAAATTGACTGCTTTTTCATAAATATGTATTGCAATAAATGAAATATACATACATACGTATATACTGTGTGTTTGGTCCAGCAGCTTACATTTTATTGTGCATCATTAATTATTCTCTTTGTTTTGTAACTTGCCCTGCGCGGCAGAACTCTCTCTTAAACTAAGTAAGCGCATTGCATGCGTCGGCTCATAATAATTACGTAATAATTACACCATGGATCGGCCTAAGAGTTCGGCCATGGTAGAACAATAACAGCAATGTAGAGTAATTGAGAGCATAAATTTTGTGAGAGTAAAATAAGTGAGAGAGAGAGAGAGACAAGCAAGCAAAAATACTAGCTGGCACACAAGCTAATGCATGCACACTGGCACTCGTATGTACATATGTATGTATGTCGCTTTGTTGTATTCACGCAATGCACACAAAAACAATTCTTTCGTTTACACACAAACACATGTGCTGCGTGCTTTAGCTAACTAAACGCGGCCGCTTTACTTTCCTCTCCATTCCAAGCCCACTGCGACGCTGACGTCGCAAAGCAACAGACACCAAGATGCTTGTGCATGACTTCGCCTCTTGCTTAGAGAGCGTGCTTGCTTTTTTACTCTCGCAAAACTAAAGCGCTCCAGCATTAGTATGCCGTGGCTTTGGTGCTGTCTGGCAGAAAACACAAAATCAGTTTATGTTTAGTTGGCTACAAGCTTAGATCGCGCTACGCAAATTATTCATTTTAGATAGGAAAAAATGTTCAAAGAGGAATGGAAAAAAACATAATTTGAGCAGCGTAGTCGAAGCTTGTAGCCAACTAAATATATACGGGGTGCCACAGAAAACCATTTCGTTGCCATTCCGATTCTTGGTGCCACAGACATGATTCGCAACGGTTTCAAAATCTTCGACAAAATTGCTTGAGATTTGATTAAATTCACCAATAAAAACTAATTTATTCAATGAAAGTATTACTTATTTGGAAAGTGTGTTTAATTTCTGAGTTTTCTGTACCTTTATGTTTTGACAAATTTAATGTTTTAATTCATGATTTTCATTTTTGCGAAATCTTTATTAAAATTTTTGGTACATTTGCCATTCTGTGTCAACGTGCAAAATCTTTTCGTGGCAAGGAGTTGCCACCTAGTTGCTGTACTAAATAATAATAATTCGAAGTGATTATTTTAGCATATTAATAGATGTTTTTGGATCTTAAATGAAAGTTAAAAAATCGCTTTTTTTATTTTAACTAATTTGTCGTTAAGAAGTGCGCCGAATTTAATGTATAATTAAATAAATAATTGCTGTGCACCTTTTTCTCCTAAGGTGGCAATGTGCGGCTGTTAGGCAAGGTTGTGAATGTCAATAGTTTAGCCGTTTAGGTTTAAAATTAAAATATCAGTAGCGCAACCTAAGGAGAAAAAAGCCACAACAGCATATGATTTTAATAAATGAAGTAATATATTCAATAAATAAAAGCGTCTATTTAAATAATTGGCGAGTGCATCGAAAATACTAAATCCATCTACTGCAAGGGCACAATTAGCATTACAATTTTCAATAGCATTTGCGTGTGTGTGTTTTGTATTCAAATTTGACTTCATTTGTTAAACGCAGTGCACAGCATACATAATTGTTGCAACCTTTGCTGGACTGTATGACAGCCTTGAAGCGATCTAGAGGTTCTTCGACACCTTCGCTCCACCTTTTCTTCGTCCATATGTGTTTTTTTTAAGGCATCAATGGCTAGCAATCCTGCAAGTGGCATTGTAACAATTATTTTCTATTTTCGTGCAAATTTGCAAATGTAAACAAACGAAATTTTCCATACACTACGCTGAGGACAGCTGTTGACCCGTAGGGTTGCCATACAAACTCTTGTATTGGGCGGTACAAATATTCAAACTTTATTTACATTTATTTTGTACAAATGGAAATTAAAATGATGCAAAATATGCTGACAATTATCGCTTAATGTAATAAAGAATAAACTTTATTGGATCACTGTTAATAAACATTTATTTAAACGAGTGTCTAAATGTTCTAAAATAATTTTTGCAAAGTAGCAACCCTTGATGCCATTCTTGCAAAAGCGTAAACATTCGAAATTAATTGTTCGAAATATGAAATCTGAGATTTCTATGGCACCTTTTAACGAATTGGTTTCAAACCGTTGCCAAAAGCGTTAAAGGTTTCTGTGGCACCCCGGTATACCTCCACTGCACATCGAATTGGGTCTAATGATCAATTTTGTTAAGGCAATTGGGAAAAATGGAAATGATTTGGCAATCGCTTACCTAGAAAACGAGTTCCCTAAATTAAAGCACCATTATAAACAAAAAATGTCATATATTTTTGGTGAAATCATGATTTTTCGTATACTTATAGTGATATATTCAGCTACTGGCGTTCAATGGGCAGTTCGAATTTCTGAAAAAAGGGCTTATTTGAAAGGTACTGACTCCTACTTTCTATCAAAAATTCAAATATAGAAGAGTGAACCACTTTTCAAAGGTTAAATGCAGTTGAAAGTGACAAAAAAAAAATTCCTTCGAAAAAAAATGACATTCTTTTCGTTTTTACTAAAAATTCAATAAGTCAGTCATTTTTTGACATAAAAAGAAAAAAATATATAGAAATCGCATCTACATATCATGACCAATAACAATAAATAGCTAACTTTTTAAGTGTCTAAGAGTTGTTCTGAAAAAAAAAAACGATATTTACACAAAAAGTCACCAAAATGTTGTGTTTTTTGGGGTTTTGGGCACACACTTTCGTCAATCATTTTTATGATTTGGGGCATTTTGGAAAGGTAGTAACTCTCTACTTTTGAAAAAAAAATAATGATGAAAAAATTCGAATTAGTACAGTTTTTATGACCTCATATGTGCAACCGTATTTTGAAAAATGGAATTTTTCACTAAAATAGCCATAAAAAAAAACAAGCTATGGGAGGATAAAAAAAAAACGGTTTTTTAACGCTGAAACATTACATTAACATAAAATATAAGTCTCATCTCTGGAGAAAAAAAAGTGTTAAATTTGTCGACTAGTGTAATATGTGTGAAGGCAAGCTACCTCATGTGCAGTCGCAACGAAACTAAAAATTGGTAACTTTCGGCTTCGGAGTATGCTACCAGAAGTAAGTATACCTTGATTGACTACTCATAAGCAACTGATATTGTTTTCTCTGCTGCAGTGGCAGTAAAGCAGAGCAACAAGACCCGAAATTTTATCGAGCAATCCGTAATAATAAAGTTATCAAAAAATAAAACATGAAACAGGTGATATTTCTTGGAAAAAAAATACCCTTTTTAAATTTTAGCTAGAGTTTATAATAATTTAAACTAAGCACAAAAAAAGGCAAAATGCAAGCAATGAAAAACTACGTGCAAAAATCAAAAAAATACGTGTGGCACTCGGGGACTGCCGCGGTAAAGCTATTGCATAGCATTTTTATCAACTTATTCAATTATAATATTTATGCAATATTTTTTTTTCTTTGATATTAATTCACGTTACACTTTTTGAGCGTGGTGACCGATAAGAAATCGAATTTTTTTCTTTTATTGAATAAATGACAAGTTAATATTGCTTAAAATATTTTTATTATCTTACAATAAGTACATGTAGGTTATTCAGGAATTTTTATGATTGAAACTATAGGTTTATGGTATCTGAAATAAGAGACATAAGTTTGAGACTTCATATCCTCTAAATATCTGGAAAATACCGCGTCAATGGTGGTCCCATATTTTTTTGTGGATTCTTGTGGATCATTATTCATTTTCAAATTCAATTTTTGCGAAAGAAAAGTTGTCAACCGCTCTGATTTTTTATCAGCGAAGTTGATGTTGAAATCGCCAGCCAAGATAAGTGGAAATTTATTACCATTTGTACCAAGTATTTTCGACCCTTCTTCAGTGTACTCCAGTAAAGTGCGAAGAATAAAATGCTCTACCTCGTCTAATTTTAAGAGTCTAAGATCTTTGAAATCGGGTAAGAATTGTAGATGTTATGGAAGGAGTATTATGTGAACAATTTAAAATACGAATAGTCAAGGAGCGCGATGAAATTTGGGTTTGTTGATCCTCAAACCCACATTAAACTAAACAAAAAGCAGTAACTTTTTCCGTGAACTTTTTGTTGCCCACGACCTTCTTCATCTCAGCCTTCGATGGTGTGCGGATGATCGCACCACCACGCTTAAGCTCGCGCACTTCGTGCACACGTACACCGAGTGCGGGCGCTACCTCCTTCATTACCTTATCGGCAACTTGCTTACCCGAAACATTCGGGTCCCGGCTCGTCACTACTGCTGACCATGTCTCAACATGCTTCCACGATGAGAAGCAGGTCGTCTGCATACGCGCTGAGCGCACAGTGCGGCTCCAAGCGCTGAAGAAGTAGATCCATCATCAAGTTCCATATAAATGGACCGCTGATGGACCCCTGTGGGCAACCTCGTGTCACCGGAACAGTTACTTCTTCATAACTGCTGACCATGCTTGCACTCCTGCCAGAGAAGAAACTTCGCCACAAGTTGGCTTCTCTGCATCCTGAGTCAACGATTTGGCGTAGCGCGGCATCCCATTCCAAGTTGTCGAAGGCTCCCTTGAAATCCACGAAGATTCCGAGCACATATCGCGCCGAGCTGGCCTCGACAGTGCTCACAACGTGTCTCCAAGCATCCTCCACACAACGTTCTGCTCTGAAGCCGAATTGCCATCTGTTGCCTACCGGCAGCACATCTTTCAAACGATTGACCATTATACCTTCAAGCACTTTTCCATCGCTGGATCGCTCCTGTCCTTATCTGGCCCTTTTGAGCAACGCAACCACTCTGGGTCGCTTCCACTCTGCAGGGAAACAGCCTTCAGCCACGCAGCGTGAAAACAGTGCTGTTAGGTGCTGGGGAATGGCACACCATATCTGCTTGCAGATAGTACCGGTGATACCATCAAGGCCAGGCGAGCGTCTGCTCTTCAACCTAGCGACGCAGGCACCAACCTCGTATACTTCGAGGGCTGGAGGAACACCATCCGTAATGGCAATGGGTGCATCCCACTCCGCAACTGGGAAAAAGTTACGGAGGAGCACTCGCGCACAGTCGTGCCATGTTACGACCAGCCTGCCATCCGAATGAAGTGCCCCTATCTCGGTGCTCTTCTTACGTCGTCTGCAAATCTTGTAGACTTGCCCCCATGGATCATCTGTGTGGTCTCCAACGAAGCGTCGCCAGTTCTCCTCCTTCGCCGACAGAATTAGCTTCTTGTATTGGCGTACGGAATTCCGTAGGTCAATAGCAAGTCGCTCAGCATCGTCGTTGCCACTACGACGTGCATTCTGGAGCCTGCGCATGAGTCTCCTGACTTCACGGCGCTTGGTACTAAGGCTGGTATTCCACCAAACCACTTTCCTCATTGCTCTTGGCGATCTGCGGCCTAACACTCGATCACACACATCGTGTACAATCAAGCGCAGTGCAGATGATTGCTCCTCTGGCGGTGTCTCCGCGAAATTCTCCGGTAGTTCAGCTGCCATTCTTACCAATTCATCTCTGAACAAACGCCAACGTGCAGTGGAAACGTTCCAGGATGGCACAGGAGCAAAGCTCTCAACTGCGCTGCTTGGGCCTGGAGTTGCCACAACAGTAATGATGTTGTGGTCACTCAGGCACCAATCATCCACTTTCCAGTCGAATGTGGCCAACATCGACGCTGCATCATTGACAATTGTAACATCGATGTCACTTCGTGCGCCTGAGATCTGCTGGTGGTAGGTGTACACATCGGTGTGTACATTAAGCACGTTAGCACGGCTCTCCAAAATCCACTCAGACAGCAGCTCACCCCGGATGTGGTTCTGATGTCTCAGCGAGTGCGCTAAGAACTTGCTGAACCACATGGGGGACGCTGCATTCGCATCAAGGCCAAAGATGACAGGATTGCTACTGGCTTGCAGTAGCACCGCATCTAAGTACGAGAGGTACGGCTCCATCTCGCAGTCGAATTGGCAGTACACGGAGCAGAGGAAGATTGTGCCATATCTCCCTGTGACACTCACGCATATGCCAAAATCTGTGGTAAGCGGCGCTATGGGCATACAGATGGCTTCCGGATCGTTCACTATGCACGCAGCCTTATTTCGCCTGTCTGGGTATAAGCGCATCCCTCCAGGGAGGCCTGTTATACGTCCAGCGGCATCTACGTAAGGCTCCTGAATCAGTGCGAACAGATGGTTTGAGTCACGCATCCTGACTCCGAGCTCGATGGTAGCAGCTCGTCCTCGACCACAATTCGCTTGGGTGAAACTAAACATTAATGTCTAGCTTGCACCCTCGCTAGCACTGCGCCGTATATAGGGCAACTCGCCGAGAGCATGCCATGCCCTGAGGGGAGTCCCTTAAAACGACAGTTCCGGCAGTCCACCGGATTCGTGCATTTAGCTGCGATGTGGCCCATCTGTCCACACTGGCGGCATACGTCGGCCTTGACCTTGCATTCCGCTACCTTGTGGTCGAAGCCCATACACTTGTGACAAGCATATGTCCTGACTAGCGACCGGTAGCGGTAGGCGAACCAATTTATGTACACCTTTGCATTCTTGCTCAGCGTGTCTAGTGCTTTCTCACTCAACTCGAGAGTCAAGTTTACGTTGGCACCTTTGGTGACAGCCCAAGGCTTCGTCTCCAAATGGACAGCTTGCTTGAATGCAGCAGGCGAGAGGTCGTCTTTAAAGTTCTTCTCGTAGAGCTCAGTCATGAACTCTTCAACGGATAAGCCCATATCGACCTCGAAAACCGTAACTCTCGGTTTTATCGCCTGATTTTTCTTCACTTCAAGGCCAACTTCCGTGAACTTCCGGTTGCCCACGACCTTCTTCAACTCAGCCTCCGATGGTGTGCGGATAATCGCACCGCCACTGAACTGGCGACAGGCGGTGGGGTAGTCGCTTGCTGCCCCACAGACAGCATGCCATTCTTAACGGCCAGTGCTATGATGATCTCATCATAGCGGGCAGCGGCGGCAGTTATCCTTTCTCTATCTGCGCGCTTGATGCCAACTGCTTCGACAAGCGAGTTGTGCATCGCAAGCCTCACCTTCCCTATCTCCGCTAGAATGGTAGCCATCCCTCCAGCGGTGATCTCCCAACCAGCAAGATGCGCATGGTTAGCGCAAGCCCTCAGGTCGGTGGCGGGCACACTGGGTGCAGCGGGGGAGGCGACGGCAGCAGCAGCAGCAGCAGAGGTGGTGGCAGCTGTTGTGGGTGCAGCGGTTGGTGGTGGCATCGCGGCGGTGGCAGCGGCTGAGTCGGTCTCAGCTGCGCTCTCTGCGGCGTAACGCTTCGCCGTTGACGCTTCGGCCGGCGTCGGCGAGCTACGCGACGCGCGCGTCTTCATGCGCCTCTTCTTCATTTGATCGGGCAACAGAGCGACGATGTCGCTGCACTCCATGCTGGCAGAGCGACTGCTCGCTTTGCCAGACATAGCGCCCTCTTTTGCTCGAATTCAGCTACGAGCACGTACACAAACCAAAGTTTATACACGAACCTGTAGCCGAGTCACAAACCAAGAGGCGACCTCTGTCGGAGAAGCGAAGACTCCAACCGATATTCTGGACACGAACCAGAAGAGCGACCTCTATCGGAAGAGCGGAGACTCGAACCGATAGTCTGGACACGAACCAGATAAAGCACCCTCTGTTGGCGTAGAGGCGTACTTCGCACTAACACACACACACGTACACGTACACGCACACGTGTATGTTGGCAACTGTAAACGTTCTGCAACGGGAACTTGTTTACGCCAAATGCTCGTACGATTTTTGTTTACTTGTTTTCGCACAAGTAACGGCAACTTGTTTACAAGTTTTAGGCACTGTTTGTATTCACCGACTATGCGCGCACACGAATAGCACGTCTGCTCGCGTCGAACTATGAAATCAAACTGAGTAGATAGGGACAGATAAACCAGATCTATCCGGAGTTTATTTAACGTGGTATGTTCCTTTGCAGGATTAAAACCACGGTGTTCAAATATGCAACCTGAGTGTACATATAACACAGTGAGTCTGGATTAATGCGCCAACTAACGCCCCTCAGAGCCATCAGCCGAAACTGATATTTCTTTGGTACCAATTCGAAAAGCATACTGTCGGGCATGCAATTCCCCCTTGGTGAGGAGCGAGGTGTATCTATCACCTCTTCTGCTTTATGGCTAGCAGCACCCGGTTGAAGCGCAACACCACGCCGAGCCAAGCTGACTCTACCCGCGATTTGGGTATCAACCACAGCCACCACGATACTCCCACAAGGGGGCCGACCTCAATGAGTACGCTTGGACGTATACTCAACCCGTGGTACCGAAATTAAGGGCTCGGTTGGCCCTCCCCTTTCAGTCCCGACAGACTCGGACTTGGGGAACCCCGCCAGTTTTGGCATCAAATGCCCGGGACTGGTCACCCATCCGCCAGCGGTGGTCCAATCATCTGCCGACGCCGCATAAATACGACATCGGCAAATGCTGTCAGCAGCCTCATCCTCTCCTGTGTCTCCAGCACTCCAGAAACTGTCCAGTGTCCATCCACTTCGTGTATCCCGAGTCCATCAAGGTGCCGCACATCTGCATACAGCGGGCATACACAAAGAATGTGCAGCCAATCCTCAAGCGCAGCGCCGCATAAGCATGCTGGCGTACTGCTCAAGCACCTTGCATGCAGGAAAGCGTTAAGCGATCCATGGCCAGTCAGCAAAAATCCAACACGTTGACTAAAACCAAAGTCACGTCTGCTGAAAACGAAGCTTGCATCCGGGATAAAACGGTGAGTGACACGCCCGTGTCGGTCTCCGTCATCCCATCTGTGCTGCCACGCACGTAGCAACTCTTCGTCCAGCAGGGCCATTTTCTCCGTCCAACTGAGATTTGCCAAATCTCGGTTAAACAGCCAATCGCCTTCCACAAGCGGGTAGTCACGCTTGAGTTTGAACCTAATTGCTAATTTCATAGCAATCAGGTCAAACGGGGGAGCTCCAGCTAGTACCTGCATGGCGTCAGTAGAAACTGTACGACATACAGGTACACAGCCACGCAGGATGAGCCGCTGGCAGGACAGCAGGTGCCTCCTGGCATTCGCTCGTCTCATCACCAGGGCATACCACACTGAGGCACCAAACAGTGCACAAGGCACCATGAGTCCGGCATATATGGTCCGCTTGTCGCGAGGACTGAGACCCCAGTCGACCCGCAGTACGCGTGCCAAGCCGTTAACGACTCAGTAGATAGGGACAGATAAACCAGATCTTTCCGGAGTTTATTTAACGTGGTATGTTCCTTTGCAGGATTAAAACCACGGTGTTCAAATATGCAACCTGAGTGTACATATAACACAATGAGTCTGGATTAATGCGCCAACTAACGCCCCTCAGAGCCATCAGCCGAAACTGATATTTCTTTGGTACCAATTCGAAAAGCATACTGTCGGGCATGCAATTCCCCCTTGGTGAGGAGCGAGGTGTATCTATCACCTCGTCTGCTTTATGGCTAGCAGCACCCGGTTGAAGCGCAACACCACGCCGAGCCAAGCTGACTCTACCCGCGATTTGGGTATCAACCACAGCCACCACGATACTCCCACAAGGGGGCCGACCTCAATGAGTACGCTTGGACGTATACTCAACCCGTGGTACCGAAATTAAGGGCTCGGTTGGCCCTCCCCTTTCAGTCCCGACAGACTCGGACTTGGGGAACCCCGCCAGTTTTGGCATCAAATGCCCGGGACTGGTCACCCATCCGCCAGCGGTGGTCCAATCATCTGCCGACGCCGCATAAATACGACATCGGCAAATGCTGTCAGCAGCCTCATCCTCTCCTGTGTCTCCAGCACTCCAGAAACTGTCCAGTGTCCATCCACTTCGTGTATCCCGAGTCCATCAAGGTGCCGCACATCTGCATACAGCGGGCATACACAAAGAATGTGCAGCCAATCCTCAAGCGCAGCGCCGCATAAGCATGCTGGCGTACTGCTCAAGCACCTTGCATGCAGGAAAGCGTTAAGCGATCCATGGCCAGTCAGCAAAAATCCAACACGTTGACTAAAACCAAAGTCACGTCTGCTGAAAACGAAGCTTGCATCCGGGATAAAACGGTGAGTGACACGCCCGTGTCGGTCTCCGTCATCCCATCTGTGCTGCCACGCACGTAGCAACTCTTCGTCCAGCAGGGCCATTTTCTCCGTCCAACTGAGATTTGCCAAATCTCGGTTAAACAGCCAATCGCCTTCCACAAGCGGGTAGTCACGCTTGAGTTTGAACCTAATTGCTAATTTCATAGCAATCAGGTCAAACGGGGGAGCTCCAGCTAGTACCTGCATGGCGTCAGTAGAAACTGTACGACATACAGGTACACAGCCACGCAGGATGAGCCGCTGGCAGGACAGCAGGTGCCTCCTGGCATTCGCTCGTCTCATCACCAGGGCATACCACACTGAGGCACCAAACAGTGCACAAGGCACCATGAGTCCGGCATATATGGTCCGCTTGTCGCGAGGACTGAGACCCCAGTCGACCCGCAGTACGCGTGCCAAGCCGTTAACGACTCAGTAGATAGGGACAGATAAACCAGATCTTTCCGGAGTTTATTTAACGTGGTATGTTCCTTTGCAGGATTAAAACCACGGTGTTCAAATATGCAACCTGAGTGTACATATAACACAATGAGTCTGGATTAATGCGCCAACTAACGCCCCTCAGAGCCATCAGCCGAAACTGATATTTCTTTGGTACCAATTCGAAAAGCATACTGTCGGGCATGCAATTCCCCCTTGGTGAGGAGCGAGGTGTATCTATCACCTCGTCTGCTTTATGGCTAGCAGCACCCGGTTGAAGCGCAACACCACGCCGAGCCAAGCTGACTCTACCCGCGATTTGGGTATCAACCACAGCCACCACGATACTCCCACAAGGGGGCCGACCTCAATGAGTACGCTTGGACGTATACTCAACCCGTGGTACCGAAATTAAGGGCTCGGTTGGCCCTCCCCTTTCAGTCCCGACAGACTCGGACTTGGGGAACCCCGCCAGTTTTGGCATCAAATGCCCGGGACTGGTCACCCATCCGCCAGCGGTGGTCCAATCATCTGCCGACGCCGCATAAATACGACATCGGCAAATGCTGTCAGCAGCCTCATCCTCTCCTGTGTCTCCAGCACTCCAGAAACTGTCCAGTGTCCATCCACTTCGTGTATCCCGAGTCCATCAAGGTGCCGCACATCTGCATACAGCGGGCATACACAAAGAATGTGCAGCCAATCCTCAAGCGCAGCGCCGCATAAGCATGCTGGCGTACTGCTCAAGCACCTTGCATGCAGGAAAGCGTTAAGCGATCCATGGCCAGTCAGCAAAAATCCAACACGTTGACTAAAACCAAAGTCACGTCTGCTGAAAACGAAGCTTGCATCCGGGATAAAACGGTGAGTGACACGCCCGTGTCGGTCTCCGTCATCCCATCTGTGCTGCCACGCACGTAGCAACTCTTCGTCCAGCAGGGCCATTTTCTCCGTCCAACTGAGATTTGCCAAATCTCGGTTAAACAGCCAATCGCCTTCCACAAGCGGGTAGTCACGCTTGAGTTTGAACCTAATTGCTAATTTCATAGCAATCAGGTCAAACGGGGGAGCTCCAGCTAGTACCTGCATGGCGTCAGTAGAAACTGTACGACATACAGGTACACAGCCACGCAGGATGAGCCGCTGGCAGGACAGCAGGTGCCTCCTGGCATTCGCTCGTCTCATCACCAGGGCATACCACACTGAGGCACCAAACAGTGCACAAGGCACCATGAGTCCGGCATATATGGTCCGCTTGTCGCGAGGACTGAGACCCCAGTCGACCCGCAGTACGCGTGCCAAGCCGTTAACGACTCAGTAGATAGGGACAGATAAACCAGATCTTTCCGGAGTTTATTTAACGTGGTATGTTCCTTTGCAGGATTAAAACCACGGTGTTCAAATATGCAACCTGAGTGTACATATAACACAATGAGTCTGGATTAATGCGCCAACTAACGCCCCTCAGAGCCATCAGCCGAAACTGATATTTCTTTGGTACCAATTCGAAAAGCATACTGTCGGGCATGCAATTCCCCCTTGGTGAGGAGCGAGGTGTATCTATCACCTCGTCTGCTTTATGGCTAGCAGCACCCGGTTGAAGCGCAACACCACGCCGAGCCAAGCTGACTCTACCCGCGATTTGGGTATCAACCACAGCCACCACGATACTCCCACAAGGGGGCCGACCTCAATGAGTACGCTTGGACGTATACTCAACCCGTGGTACCGAAATTAAGGGCTCGGTTGGCCCTCCCCTTTCAGTCCCGACAGACTCGGACTTGGGGAACCCCGCCAGTTTTGGCATCAAATGCCCGGGACTGGTCACCCATCCGCCAGCGGTGGTCCAATCATCTGCCGACGCCGCATAAATACGACATCGGCAAATGCTGTCAGCAGCCTCATCCTCTCCTGTGTCTCCAGCACTCCAGAAACTGTCCAGTGTCCATCCACTTCGTGTATCCCGAGTCCATCAAGGTGCCGCACATCTGCATACAGCGGGCATACACAAAGAATGTGCAGCCAATCCTCAAGCGCAGCGCCGCATAAGCATGCTGGCGTACTGCTCAAGCACCTTGCGTGCAGGAAAGCGTTAAGCGATCCATGGCCAGTCAGCAAAAATCCAACACGTTGACTAAAACCAAAGTCACGTCTGCTGAAAACGAAGCTTGCATCCGGGATAAAACGGTGAGTGACACGCCCGTGTCGGTCTCCGTCATCCCATCTGTGCTGCCACGCACGTAGCAACTCTTCGTCCAGCAGGGCCATTTTCTCCGTCCAACTGAGATTTGCCAAATCTCGGTTAAACAGCCAATCGCCTTCCACAAGCGGGTAGTCACGCTTGAGTTTGAACCTAATTGCTAATTTCATAGCAATCAGGTCAAACGGGGGAGCTCCAGCTAGTACCTGCATGGCGTCAGTAGAAACTGTACGACATACAGGTACACAGCCACGCAGGATGAGCCGCTGGCAGGACAGCAGGTGCCTCCTGGCATTCGCTCGTCTCATCACCAGGGCATACCACACTGAGGCACCAAACAGTGCACAAGGCACCATGAGTCCGGCATATATGGTCCGCTTGTCGCGAGGACTGAGACCCCAGTCGACCCGCAGTACGCGTGCCAAGCCGTTAACGACTCCAGCCAGCCTATCACGTAAAGACGCGATATGCAGTTGAAAATTCAACCGCTCGGCGACTGTGATGCCCAGGTATCGGCATTTCGCTGCATATGGCAGATTTGCTCCAGCAAATCGCACTAGTGGCCGCCTGTTGGGAGACAGTGTGCCCTTCAACAGCATGACGGATGTCTTGCTGGTGGACACGGCTACTCCAACTTCGGCTCCCCAAGCACCTATGATGGACATCAGTTCGCCGCCTTTCAGCTCCAGAGCAGCGCGCGCGTTGCCTTCCACAATGAGAAGCAGGTCGTCTGCATACGCGCTGAGCGCACAGTGCGGCTCCAAGCGCTGAAGAAGTAGATCCATCATCAAGTTCCATATAAATGGACCGCTGATGGACCCCTGTGGGCAACCTCGTGTCACCGGAACAGTTACTTCTTCATAACTGCTGACCATGCTTGCACTCCTGCCAGAGAAGAAACTTCGCCACAAGTTGGCTTCTCTGCATCCTGAGTCAACGATTTGGCGTAGCGCGGCATCCCATTCCAAGTTGTCGAAGGCTCCCTTGAAATCCACGAAGATTCCGAGCACATATCGCGCCGAGCTGGCCTCGACAGTGCTCACAACGTGTCTCCAAGCATCCTCCACACAACGTTCTGCTCTGAAGCCGAATTGCCATCTGTTGCCTACCGGCAGCACATCTTTCAATCGATTCACCATTATACCTTCAAGCACTTTTCCAAACACTGGTAGCAGGCATATACCACGATACGAAGCAGGATCGCTCCTGTCCTTATCGGGCCCTTTGAGCAACGCAACCACTCTGGGTCGCTTCCACTCTGCAGGGAAACAGCCTTCAGCCACGCAGCGTGAAAACAGTGCAGTCAGGTGCTGGGGAATGGCACACCATATCTGCTTGCAGATAGTACCGGTGATACCATCAAGGCCAGGCGAGCGTCTGCTCTTCAACCTAGCGACGCAGGCACCAACCTCGTATACTTCGAGGGCTGGAGGAACACCATCCGGAATGGCAATGGGTGCATCAGACTCCGCAACTGGGAAAAAGTTACGGAGGAGCACTCGCGCACAGTCGTGCCATGTTACGACCAGCCTGCCATCCGAATGAAGTGCCCCTATCTCGGTGCTCTTCTTACGTCGTCTGCAAATCTTGTAGACTTGCCCCCATGGATCATCTGTGTGCTCTCCAACGAAGCGTCGCCAGTTCTCCTCCTTCGCCGACAGAATTAGCTTCTTGTATTGGCGTACGGAATTCCGTAGGTCAATAGCAAGTCGCTCAGCATCGTCGTTGCCACTACGACGTGCATTCTGGAGCCTGCGCATGAGTCTCCTGACTTCACGGCGCTTGGTACTAAGGCTGGTATTCCACCAAACCACTTTCCTCATTGCTCTTGGCGATCTGCGGCCTAACACTCGGTCACACACATCGTGTACAATCAAGCGCAGTGCAGATGCTTGCTCCTCTGGCGGTGTCTCCGCGAAATTCTCCGGTAGTTCAGCTGCCATTCTTACCAATTCATCTCTGAACAATCGCCAACGTGCAGTGGAAACGTTCCAGGATGGCACAGGAGCAAAGCTCTCAACTGCGATGCTTGGGCCTGGAGTTGCCACAACAGTAATGATGTTGTGGTCACTCAGGCACCAATCATCCACTTTCCAGTCGAATGTGGCCAACATCGACGCTGCATCATTGACAATTGTGACATCGATGTCACTTCGTGCGCCTGAGGTCTGCTGGTGGTAGGTGTACACATCTGTGTGTACATTAAGCACGTTAGCACGGCTCTCCAAAATCCACTCAGACAGCAGCTCACCCCGGATGTGGTTCTGATGTCTCAGCGAGTGCGCTAAGAACTTGCTGAACCACATGGGGGACGCTGCATTCGCATCAAGGCCAAAGATGACAGAATTGCTACTGGCTTGCAGTAGCACCGCATCTAAGTACGAGAGGTACGGCTCCATCTCGCAGTCGAATTGGCAGTACACGGAGCAGAGGAAGATTGTGCCATATCTCCCTGTGACACTCACGCATATGCCAAAATCTGTGGTAAGCGGCGCTATGGGCATACAGATGGCTTCCGGATCGTTCACTATGCACGCAGCCTTATTTCGCCTGTCTGGGTATAAGCGCATCCCTCCAGGGAGGCCTGTTATACGTCCAGCGGCATCTACGTAAGGCTCCTGTATCAGTGCGAACAGATGATTTGAGTCACGCATCCTGACTCCGAGCTCGATGGTAGCAGCTCGTCCTCGACCACAATTTGCTTGGGTGAAACTAAACATATTAATGTCTAGCTTGCACCCTCGCTAACACAGCGCCGTAAATAGGGCAACTCGCCGAGAGCATGCCATGCCCTGAGGGGAGTCCCTTGAAACGACAATTCCGGCAGTCCACCGGATTTGTGCATTTAGCTGCAATGTGGCCCATCTGTCCACACTGGCGGCATACGTCGGCCTTGACCTTGCATTCCGCTACCTTATGATCGAAGCCCATACACTTATGACAAGCGTATGTCCTGACTAGCGACCGGTAGCGGTAGGCGAACCAATTGATGTACACCTTGGCGTTCTTGCTCAGCGTGTCTAATGCTTCCTCACTCAACTCGAGAGTCAAGTTTAAATTGGCACCTTTGGTGACAGCCCAAGGCTTCGTCTCCAAATGGACAGCTTGCTTGAATGCAGCAGGCGAGAGGTCGTCTTTGAAGTTCTTCTCGTAGAGCTCGGTCATGAACTCTTCAACGGATAAACCCATGTCGACCTCGTAAACCGTAACTCTCGGTTTTATCGCCTGATTCTTCTTCACTTCAAGGCCGACTTCCGTGAACTTCCGGTTGCCCACGACCTTCTTCAACTCAGCCTCCGATGGTGTGCGGATAATCGCACCGCCACGCTTTAGCTCGCGCACTTCGTGCACACGTACACCAAGTGCGGGCGCAACGTCCTTCATAACCTTCTCGGCTACTTGCTTTCCCGAAATATTCGGGTCCCGGCTCGTCACTACTGCTGACCACGTCTCAACTGGCTTGTTGCGACGCGGTGCAGCGGCAGGAGCCATTTGGGGCGCACGGACGGCAGCAGCGTATGAGGCTGAACTGGCGACAGGTTGTGTGGGCACCGCTTGCGCTTCCACTGACAGCATACCATTTTTCACAGCCAGTGCGATGATCAGCCCATCGTAGCGGGCTGCGGCGGCGGTTATCTTCGCCCTGTCCTCTTGCTTGATGCCAACTGTCTCAACGAGAGAGTTGTGCATCATCTGCCGCACCTTCCCTATCTCCGCTAAAATGGCAGCCATGCCTTCAGCGGCGATCGCCCAACCAGTCAGGGGCGCATGGGCAGCGCTAGCCCTCTGGTCGACGAGGGGCACACTAGGTGCAGCGGGGGAGGCGACGGCAGCAGCAGCGGAGGTGGATGCAGCTGTTATAGGCGCAGCGGTTGGCGGCGGCATCGCGGCGGTGGCAGCGGCTGAGTCGGTCTCAGCTGCGCTCTCTGCGGCGTAACGCTTCGCCGTTGACGCTTCGGCCGGCGTCGGCGAGCTACGCGACGCGCGCGTCTTCATGCGCCTCTTCTTCATTTGATCGGGCAACAGAGCGACGATGTCGCTGCTGTCGCTGCACTCCATGCTGGCAGAGCGACTGCTCGCTTTGCCAGACATAGCGCCCTCTTTTGCTCGAATTCAGCTACGAGCACGTACACAAACCAAAGTTTATACACGAACCTGTAGCCGAGTCACAAACCAAGAGGCGACCTCTGTCGGAGAAGCGAAGACTCCAACCGATATTCTGGACACGAACCAGAAAAGCGACCTCTATCGGAAGAGCGGAGACTCGAACCGATAGTCTGGACACGAACCAGATAAAGCACCCTCTGTTGGCGTAGAGGCGTACTTCGCACTAACACACACACACGTACACGTACACGCACACGTGTATGTTGGCAACTGTAAACGTTCTGCAACGGGAACTTGTTTACGCCAAATGCTCGTACGATTTTGTTTACTTGTTTTCGCACAAGTAACGGCAACTTGTTTACAAGTTTTAGGCACTGTTTGTATTCACCGACTATGCGCGCACACGAATAGCACGTCTGCTCGCGTCGAACTATGAAATCAAACTGAGTAGATAGGGACAGATAAACCAGATCTTTCCGGAGTTTATTTAACGTGGTATGTTCCTTTGCAGGATTAAAACCACGGTGTTCAAATATGCAACCTGAGTGTACATATAACACAGTGAGTCTGGATTAATGCGCCAACTAACGCCCCTCAGAGCCATCAGCCGAAACTGATATTTCTTTGGTACCAATTCGAAAAGCATACTGTCGGGCATGCAATTCCCCCTTGGTGAGGAGCGAGGTGTATCTATCACCTCTTCTGCTTTATGGCTAGCAGCACCCGGTTGAAGCGCAACACCACGCCGAGCCAAGCTGACTCTACCCGCGATTTGGGTATCAACCACAGCCACCACGATACTCCCACAAGGGGGCCGACCTCAATGAGTACGCTTGGACGTATACTCAACCCGTGGTACCGAAATTAAGGGCTCGGTTGGCCCTCCCCTTTCAGTCCCGACAGACTCGGACTTGGGGAACCCCGCCAGTTTTGGCATCAAATGCCCGGGACTGGTCACCCATCCGCCAGCGGTGGTCCAATCATCTGCCGACGCCGCATAAATACGACATCGGCAAATGCTGTCAGCAGCCTCATCCTCTCCTGTGTCTCCAGCACTCCAGAAACTGTCCAGTGTCCATCCACTTCGTGTATCCCGAGTCCATCAAGGTGCCGCACATCTGCATACAGCGGGCATACACAAAGAATGTGCAGCCAATCCTCAAGCGCAGCGCCGCATAAGCATGCTGGCGTACTGCTCAAGCACCTTGCATGCAGGAAAGCGTTAAGCGATCCATGGCCAGTCAGCAAAAATCCAACACGTTGACTAAAACCAAAGTCACGTCTGCTGAAAACGAAGCTTGCATCCGGGATAAAACGGTGAGTGACACGCCCGTGTCGGTCTCCGTCATCCCATCTGTGCTGCCACGCACGTAGCAACTCTTCGTCCAGCAGGGCCATTTTCTCCGTCCAACTGAGATTTGCCAAATCTCGGTTAAACAGCCAATCGCCTTCCACAAGCGGGTAGTCACGCTTGAGTTTGAACCTAATTGCTAATTTCATAGCAATCAGGTCAAACGGGGGAGCTCCAGCTAGTACCTGCATGGCGTCAGTAGAAACTGTACGACATACAGGTACACAGCCACGCAGGATGAGCCGCTGGCAGGACAGCAGGTGCCTCCTGGCATTCGCTCGTCTCATCACCAGGGCATACCACACTGAGGCACCAAACAGTGCACAAGGCACCATGAGTCCGGCATATATGGTCCGCTTGTCGCGAGGACTGAGACCCCAGTCGACCCGCAGTACGCGTGCCAAGCCGTTAACGACTCAGTAGATAGGGACAGATAAACCAGATCTTTCCGGAGTTTATTTAACGTGGTATGTTCCTTTGCAGGATTAAAACCACGGTGTTCAAATATGCAACCTGAGTGTACATATAACACAATGAGTCTGGATTAATGCGCCAACTAACGCCCCTCAGAGCCATCAGCCGAAACTGATATTTCTTTGGTACCAATTCGAAAAGCATACTGTCGGGCATGCAATTCCCCCTTGGTGAGGAGCGAGGTGTATCTATCACCTCGTCTGCTTTATGGCTAGCAGCACCCGGTTGAAGCGCAACACCACGCCGAGCCAAGCTGACTCTACCCGCGATTTGGGTATCAACCACAGCCACCACGATACTCCCACAAGGGGGCCGACCTCAATGAGTACGCTTGGACGTATACTCAACCCGTGGTACCGAAATTAAGGGCTCGGTTGGCCCTCCCCTTTCAGTCCCGACAGACTCGGACTTGGGGAACCCCGCCAGTTTTGGCATCAAATGCCCGGGACTGGTCACCCATCCGCCAGCGGTGGTCCAATCATCTGCCGACGCCGCATAAATACGACATCGGCAAATGCTGTCAGCAGCCTCATCCTCTCCTGTGTCTCCAGCACTCCAGAAACTGTCCAGTGTCCATCCACTTCGTGTATCCCGAGTCCATCAAGGTGCCGCACATCTGCATACAGCGGGCATACACAAAGAATGTGCAGCCAATCCTCAAGCGCAGCGCCGCATAAGCATGCTGGCGTACTGCTCAAGCACCTTGCATGCAGGAAAGCGTTAAGCGATCCATGGCCAGTCAGCAAAAATCCAACACGTTGACTAAAACCAAAGTCACGTCTGCTGAAAACGAAGCTTGCATCCGGGATAAAACGGTGAGTGACACGCCCGTGTCGGTCTCCGTCATCCCATCTGTGCTGCCACGCACGTAGCAACTCTTCGTCCAGCAGGGCCATTTTCTCCGTCCAACTGAGATTTGCCAAATCTCGGTTAAACAGCCAATCGCCTTCCACAAGCGGGTAGTCACGCTTGAGTTTGAACCTAATTGCTAATTTCATAGCAATCAGGTCAAACGGGGGAGCTCCAGCTAGTACCTGCATGGCGTCAGTAGAAACTGTACGACATACAGGTACACAGCCACGCAGGATGAGCCGCTGGCAGGACAGCAGGTGCCTCCTGGCATTCGCTCGTCTCATCACCAGGGCATACCACACTGAGGCACCAAACAGTGCACAAGGCACCATGAGTCCGGCATATATGGTCCGCTTGTCGCGAGGACTGAGACCCCAGTCGACCCGCAGTACGCGTGCCAAGCCGTTAACGACTCCAGCCAGCCTATCACGTAAAGACGCGATATGCAGTTGAAAATTCAACCGCTCGGCGACTGTGATGCCCAGGTATCGGCATTTCGCTGCATATGGCAGATTTGCTCCAGCAAATCGCACTAGTGGCCGCCTGTTGGGAGACAGTGTGCCCTTCAACAGCATGACGGATGTCTTGCTGGTGGACACGGCTACTCCAACTTCGGCTCCCCAAGCACCTATGATGGACATCAGTTCGCCGCCTTTCAGCTCCAGAGCAGCGCGCGCGTTGCCTTCCACGATGAGAAGCAGGTCGTCTGCATACGCGCTGAGCGCACAGTGCGGCTCCAAGCGCTGAAGAAGTAGATCCATCATCAAGTTCCATATAAATGGACCGCTGATGGACCCCTGTGGGCAACCTCGTGTCACCGGAACAGTTACTTCTTCATAACTGCTGACCATGCTTGCACTCCTGCCAGAGAAGAAACTTCGCCACAAGTTGGCTTCTCTGCATCCTGAGTCAACGATTTGGCGTAGCGCGGCATCCCATTCCAAGTTGTCGAAGGCTCCCTTGAAATCCACGAAGATTCCGAGCACAACAGTGCTCACAACGTGTCTCCAAGCATCCTCCACACAACGTTCTGCTCTGAAGCCGAATTGCCATCTGTTGCCTACCGGCAGCACATCTTTCAATCGATTCACCATTATACCTTCAAGCACTTTTCCAAACACTGGTAGCAGGCATATACCACGATACGAAGCAGGATCGCTCCTGTCCTTATCGGGCCCTTTGAGCAACGCAACCACTCTGGGTCGCTTCCACTCTGCAGGGAAACAGCCTTCAGCCACGCAGCGTGAAAACAGTGCTGTCAGGTGCTGGGGAATGGCACACCATATCTGCTTGCAGATAGTACCGGTGATACCATCAAGGCCAGGCGAGCGTCTGCTCTTCAACCTAGCGACGCAGGCACCAACCTCGTATACTTCGAGGGCTGGAGGAACACCATCCGGAATGGCAATGGGTGCATCAGACTCCGCAACTGGGAAAAAGTTACGGAGGAGCACTCGCGCACAGTCGTGCCATGTTACGACCAGCCTGCCATCCGAATGAAGTGCCCCTATCTCGGTGCTCTTCTTACGTCGTCTGCAAATCTTGTAGACTTGCCCCCATGGATCATCTGTGTGCTCTCCAACGAAGCGTCGCCAGTTCTCCTCCTTCGCCGACAGAATTAGCTTCTTGTATTGGCGTACGGAATTCCGTAGGTCAATAGCAAGTCGCTCAGCATCGTCGTTGCCACTACGACGTGCATTCTGGAGCCTGCGCATGAGTCTCCTGACTTCACGGCGCTTGGTACTAAGGCTGGTATTCCACCAAACCACTTTCCTCATTGCTCTTGGCGATCTGCGGCCTAACACTCGGTCACACACATCGTGTACAATCAAGCGCAGTGCAGATGCTTGCTCCTCTGGCGGTGTCTCCGCGAAATTCTCCGGTAGTTCAGCTGCCATTCTTACCAATTCATCTCTGAACAATCGCCAACGTGCAGTGGAAACGTTCCAGGATGGCACAGGAGCAAAGCTCTCAACTGCGCTGCTTGGGCCTGGAGTTGCCACAACAGTAATGATGTTGTGGTCACTCAGGCACCAATCATCCACTTTCCAGTCGAATGTGGCCAACATCGACGCTGCATCATTGACAATTGTGACATCGATGTCACTTCGTGCGCCTGAGGTCTGCTGGTGGTAGGTGTACACATCTGTGTGTACATTAAGCACGTTAGCACGGCTCTCCAAAATCCACTCAGACAGCAGCTCACCCCGGATGTGGTTCTGATGTCTCAGCGAGTGCGCTGAGAACTTGCTGAACCACATGGGGGACGCTGCATTCGCATCAAGGCCAAAGATGACAGGATTGCTACTGGCTTGCAGTAGCACCGCATCTAAGTACGAGAGGTACGGCTCCATCTCGCAGTCGAATTGGCAGTACACGGAGCAGAGGAAGATTGTGCCATATCTCCCTGTGACACTCACGCATATGCCAAAATCTGTGGTAAGCGGCGCTATGGGCATACAGATGGCTTCCGGATCGTTCACTATGCACGCAGCCTTATTTCGCCTGTCTGGGTATAAGCGCATCCCTCCAGGGAGGCCAGTTATACGTCCAGCGGCATCTACGTAAGGCTCCTGTATCAGTGCGAACAGATGATTTGAGTCACGCATCCTGACTCCGAGCTCGATGGTAGCAGCTCGTCCTCGACCACAATTTGCTTGGGTGAAACTAAACATATTAATGTCTAGCTTGCACCCTCGCTAACACAGCGCCGTAAATAGGGCAACTCGCCGAGAGCATGCCATGCCCTGAGGGGAGTCCCTTAAAACGACAATTCCGGCAGTCCACCGGATTTGTGCATTTAGCTGCAATGTGGCCCATCTGTCCACACTGGCGGCATACGTCGGCCTTGACCTTGCATTCCGCTACCTTATGATCGAAGCCCATACACTTATGACAAGCGTATGTCCTGACTAGCGACCGGTAGCGGTAGGCGAACCAATTAATGTACACCTTGGCGTTCTTGCTCAGCGTGTCTAATGCTTCCTCACTCAACTCGAGAGTCAAGTTTAAATTGGCACCTTTGGTGACAGCCCAAGGCTTCGTCTCCAAATGGACAGCTTGCTTGAATGCAGCAGGCGAGAGGTCGTCTTTGAAGTTCTTCTCGTAGAGCTCGGTCATGAACTCTTCAACGGATAAACCCATGTCGACCTCGTAAACCGTAACTCTCGGTTTTATCGCCTGATTCTTCTTCACTTCAAGGCCAACTTCCGTGAACTTCCGGTTGCCCACGACCTTCTTCAACTCAGCCTCCGATGGTGTGCGGATAATCGCACCGCCACGCTTTAGCTCGCGCACTTCGTGCACACGTACACCAAGTGCGGGCGCAACGTCCTTCATAACCTTCTCGGCTACTTGCTTTCCCGAAATATTCGGGTCCCGGCTCGTCACTACTGCTGACCACGTCTCAACTGGCTTGTTGCGACGCGGTGCAGCGGCAGGAGCCATTTGGGGCGCACGGACGGCAGCAGCGTATGAGGCTGAACTGGCGACAGGTTGTGTGGGCACCGCTTGCGCTTCCACTGACAGCATACCATTTTTCACAGCCAGTGCGATGATCAGCTCATCGTAGCGGGCTGCGGCGGCGGTTATCTTCGCCCTGTCCTCTTGCTTGATGCCAACTGTCTCAACGAGAGAGTTGTGCATCATCTGCCGCACCTTCCCTATCTCCGCTAAAATGGCAGCCATGCCTTCAGCGGCGATCGCCCAACCAGTCAGGGGCGCATGGGCAGCGCTAGCCCTCTGGTCGACGAGGGGCACACTAGGTGCAGCGGGGGAGGCGACGGCAGCAGCAGCGGAGGTGGATGCAGCTGTTTTAGGCGCAGCGGTTGGCGGCGGCATCGCGGCGGTGGCAGCGGCTGAGTCGGTCTCAGCTGCGCTCTCTGCGGCGTAACGCTTCGCCGTTGACGCTTCGGCCGGCGTCGGCGAGCTACGCGACGCGCGCGTCTTCATGCGCCTCTTCTTCATTTGATCTGGCAACAGAGCGACGATGTCGCTGCTGTCGCTGCACTCCATGCTGGCAGACCGACTGCTCGCTTTGCCAGACATAGCGCCCTCTTTTGCTCGAATTCAGCTACGAGCACGTACACAAACCAAAGTTTATACACGAACCTGTAGCCGAGTCACAAACCAAGAGGCGACCTCTGTCGAAGAAGCGAAGACTCCAACCGATATTCTGGACACGACCCAGAAGAGCGACCTCTATCGGAAGAGCGGAGACTCGAACCGATAGTCTGGACACGAACCAGATAAAGCACCCTCTGTTGGCGTAGAGGCGTACTTCGCACTAACACACACACACGTACACGTACACGCACACGTGTATGTTGGCAACTGTAAACGTTCTGCAACGGGAACTTGTTTACGCCAAATGCTCGTACGATTTTTGTTTACTTGTTTTCGCACAAGTAACGGCAACTTGTTTACAAGTTTTAGGCACTGTTTGTATTCACCGACTATGCGCGCACACGAATAGCACGTCTGCTCGCGTCGAACTATGAAATCAAACTGAGTGGATAGGGACAGAGTCATTGGATCTACCTATTTTATTTTACGTGATATTTCGCTTGTACAGCCATAAAACCACGGAGCCCATACTCACGGGTTTGTTACGACAAACGGCGGCCCTTTGGAAATGCTCCGCCGGTACCAAACAGAGGACACTTCTGCTTGGTCATGTTCTCCGCTCTTGGTTAGAGCCGAGGTCTATCCAAAACCTCTGTCGATCTCTGGGTCACGACACCCGGTTGATATTGACGCAACGCCACGCCAAGCCAAAAGCTTTACCCGCATTTGGGTAATAAACCACAGCCACCACGATACTCCCCGAGGGGCCGTACCCATCGGTCAGGCACGACCTTGTTCAAAATTTTCGGAGAAAATTCTGAACAAGGTCGTGGGCTTTCCTGACCTCCCGTGGTACCAGATTAGCCCCTGGTAAGACTTTGTGCCATAAGACACTTCCAATTTAAACTCCAAGCAGTTAAGGGTTGGTGACCCAGAAAGCAAATGTTCTCTAGTATCTTCTGGGGAACCAGCTAACGTTCTAAAAACCCCTGCTAAGATATTTTGAGAAATTTATGTTGGCCATCCTATTCAAAGGCCAGTGCACCGCCAACACTGGCCCCTTCCTAGGCTGGCCGGTCCCTAGATTAGTCGCCTTTTACGACAAGCACAGGGGAGCTGTGATGGTATTCTAATCCGCCACCACACGGGGAAGTGGATAGGGACAGATAAACCAGATCTTTCCGGAGTTTATTTAACGTGGTATGTTCCTTTGCAGGATTAAAACCACGGTGTTCAAATATGCAACCTGAGTGTACATATAACACAATGAGTCTGGATTAATGCGCCAACTAACGCCCCTCAGAGCCATCAGCCGAAACTGATATTTCTTTGGTACCAATTCGAAAAGCATACTGTCGGGCATGCAATTCCCCCTTGGTGAGGAGCGAGGTGTATCTATCACCTCTTCTGCTTTATGGCTAGCAGCACCCGGTTGAAGCGCAACACCACGCCGAGCCAAGCTGACTCTACCCGCGATTTGGGTATCAACCACAGCCACCACGATACTCCCACAAGGGGGCCGACCTCAATGAGTACGCTTGGACGTATACTCAACCCGTGGTACCGAAATTAAGGGCTCGGTTGGCCCTCCCCTTTCAGTCCCGACAGACTCGGACTTGGGGAACCCCGCCAGTTTTGGCATCAAATGCCCGGGACTGGTCACCCATCCGCCAGCGGTGGTCCAATCATCTGCCGACGCCGCATAAATACGACATCGGCAAATGCTGTCAGCAGCCTCATCCTCTCCTGTGTCTCCAGCACTCCAGAAACTGTCCAGTGTCCATCCACTTCGTGTATCCCGAGTCCATCAAGGTGCCGCACATCTGCATACAGCGGGCATACACAAAGAATGTGCAGCCAATCCTCAAGCGCAGCGCCGCATAAGCATGCTGGCGTACTGCTCAAGCACCTTGCATGCAGGAAAGCGTTAAGCGATCCATGGCCAGTCAGCAAAAATCCAACACGTTGACTAAAACCAAAGTCACGTCTGCTGAAAACGAAGCTTGCATCCGGGATAAAACGGTGAGTGACACGCCCGTGTCGGTCTCCGTCATCCCATCTGTGCTGCCACGCACGTAGCAACTCTTCGTCCAGCAGGGCCATTTTCTCCGTCCAACTGAGATTTGCCAAATCTCGGTTAAACAGCCAATCGCCTTCCACAAGCGGGTAGTCACGCTTGAGTTTGAACCTAATTGCTAATTTCATAGCAATCAGGTCAAACGGGGGAGCTCCAGCTAGTACCTGCATGGCGTCAGTAGAAACTGTACGACATACAGGTACACAGCCACGCAGGATGAGCCGCTGGCAGGACAGCAGGTGCCTCCTGGCATTCGCTCGTCTCATCACCAGGGCATACCACACTGAGGCACCAAACAGTGCACAAGGCACCATGAGTCCGGCATATATGGTCCGCTTGTCGCGAGGACTGAGACCCCAGTCGACCCGCAGTACGCGTGCCAAGCCGTTAACGACTCCAGCCAGCCTATCACGTAAAGACGCGATATGCAGTTGAAAATTCAACCGCTCGGCGACTGTGATGCCCAGGTATCGGCATTTCGCTGCATATGGCAGATTTGCTCCAGCAAATCGCACTAGTGGCCGCCTGTTGGGAGACAGTGTGCCCTTCAACAGCATGACGGATGTCTTGCTGGTGGACACGGCTACTCCAACTTCGGCTCCCCAAGCACCTATGATGGACATCAGTTCGCCGCCTTTCAGCTCCAGAGCAGCGCGCGCGTTGCCTTCCACGATGAGAAGCAGGTCGTCTGCATACGCGCTGAGCGCACAGTGCGGCTCCAAGCGCTGAAGAAGTAGATCCATCATCAAGTTCCATATAAATGGACCGCTGATGGACCCCTGTGGGCAACCTCGTGTCACCGGAACAGTTACTTCTTCATAACTGCTGACCATGCTTGCACTCCTGCCAGAGAAGAAACTTCGCCACAAGTTGGCTTCTCTGCATCCTGAGTCAACGATTTGGCGTAGCGCGGCATCCCATTCCAAGTTGTCGAAGGCTCCCTTGAAATCCACGAAGATTCCGAGCACATATCGCGCCGAGCTGGCCTCGACAGTGCTCACAACGTGTCTCCAAGCATCCTCCACACAACGTTCTGCTCTGAAGCCGAATTGCCATCTGTTGCCTACCGGCAGCACATCTTTCAATCGATTCACCATTATACCTTCAAGCACTTTTCCAAACACTGGTAGCAGGCATATACCACGATACGAAGCAGGATCGCTCCTGTCCTTATCGGGCCCTTTGAGCAACGCAACCACTCTGGGTCGCTTCCACTCTGCAGGGAAACAGCCTTCAGCCACGCAGCGTGAAAACAGTGCTGTCAGGTGCTGGGGAATGGCACACCATATCTGCTTACAGATAGTACCGGTGATACCATCAAGGCCAGGCGAGCGTCTGCTCTTCAACCTAGCGACGCAGGCACCAACCTCGTATACTTCGAGGGCTGGAGGAACACCATCCGGAATGGCAATGGGTGCATCAGACTCCGCAACTGGGAAAAAGTTACGGAGGAGCACTCGCGCACAGTCGTGCCATGTTACGACCAGCCTGCCATCCGAATGAAGTGCCCCTATCTCGGTGCTCTTCTTACGTCGTCTGCAAATCTTGTAGACTTGCCCCCATGGATCATCTGTGTGCTCTCCAACGAAGCGTCGCCAGTTCTCCTCCTTCGCCGACAGAATTAGCTTCTTGTATTGGCGTACGGAATTCCGTAGGTCAATAGCAAGTCGCTCAGCATCGTCGTTGCCACTACGACGTGCATTCTGGAGCCTGCGCATGAGTCTCCTGACTTCACGGCGCTTGGTACTAAGGCTGGTATTCCACCAAACCACTTTCCTCATTGCTCTTGGCGATCTGCGGCCTAACACTCGATCACACACATCGTGTACAATCAAGCGCAGTGCAGATGCTTGCTCCTCTGGCGGTGTCTCCGCGAAATTCTCCGGTAGTTCAGCTGCCATTCTTACCAATTCATCTCTGAATAATCGCCAACGTGCAGTGGAAACGTTCCAGGATGGCACAGGAGCAAAGCTCTCAACTGCGCTGCTTGGGCCTGGAGTTGCCACAACAGTAATGATGTTGTGGTCACTCAGGCACCAATCATCCACTTTCCAGTCGAATGTGGCCAACATCGACGCTGCATCATTGACAATTGTGACATCGATGTCACTTCGTGCGCCTGAGGTCTGCTGGTGGTAGGTGTACACATCTGTGTGTACATTAAGCACGTTAGCACGGCTCTCCAAAATCCACTCAGACAGCAGCTCACCCCGGATGTGGTTCTGATGTCTCAGCGAGTGCGCTGAGAACTTGCTGAACCACATGGGGGACGCTGCATTCGCATCAAGGCCAAAGATGACAGGATTGCTACTGGCTTGCAGTAGCACCGCATCTAAGTACGAGAGGTACGGCTCCATCTCGCAGTCGAATTGGCAGTACACGGAGCAGAGGAAGATTGTGCCATATCTCCCTGTGACACTCACGCATATGCCAAAATCTGTGGTAAGCGGCGCTATGGGCATACAGATGGCTTCCGGATCGTTCACTATGCACGCAGCCTTATTTCGCCTGTCTGGGTATAAGCGCATCCCTCCAGGGAGGCCAGTTATACGTCCAGCGGCATCTACGTAAGGCTCCTGTATCAGTGCGAACAGATGATTTGAGTCACGCATCCTGACTCCGAGCTCGATGGTAGCAGCTCGTCCTCGACCACAATTTGCTTGGGTGAAACTAAACATATTAATGTCTAGCTTGCACCCTCGCTAACACAGCGCCGTAAATAGGGCAACTCGCCGAGAGCATGCCATGCCCTGAGGGGAGTCCCTTAAAACGACAATTCCGGCAGTCCACCGGATTTGTGCATTTAGCTGCAATGTGGCCCATCTGTCCACACTGGCGGCATACGTCGGCCTTGACCTTGCATTCCGCTACCTTATGGTCGAAGCCCATACACTTATGACAAGCGTATGTCCTGACTAGCGACCGGTAGCGGTAGGCGAACCAATTAATGTACACCTTGGCGTTCTTGCTCAGCGTGTCTAATGCTTCCTCACTCAACTCGAGAGTCAAGTTTAGATTGGCACCTTTGGTGACAGCCCAAGGCTTCGTCTCCAAATGGACAGCTTGCTTGAATGCAGCAGGCGAGAGGTCGTCTTTGAAGTTCTTCTCGTAGAGCTCGGTCATGAACTCTTCAACGGATAAACCCATGTCGACCTCGAAAACCGTAACCCTCGGTTTGAGCGCCTGATTCCTCTTGATGTCAAGGCCAACTTCCGTGAACTTCCTGTTGCCCACGACCTTCTTCATCTCAGCCTCCGATGGTGTGCGGATGATCGCACCGCCACGCTTAAGCTCGCGCACTTCGTGCACACGTACACCGAGTGCGGGCGCTACCTCCTTCATTACCTTGTCGGCAACTTGCTTACCCGAAACATTCGGGTCCCGGCTCGTCACTACTGCTGACCATGTCTCAACAGGCGTGTTGCGACGAGGTGCAGCGGTAGGAGCCACTTGGGGCGCACGGATGGCGGCAGCGTATGAGGCTGGATTTACGACAGGCGGTGGGGGCGTCGCTTGCTGCCCCACAGACAGCATGCCATTCTTAACGGCCAGTGCTATGATGATCTCATCATAGCGGGCAGCGGCGGCAGTTATCTTCTCTCTGTCTGCGCGCTTAATGCCAACTGCTTCAACAAGCGAGTTGTGCATCGCAAGCCTCACCTTCCCTATCTCCGCTAGGATGGTAGCCATCCCTCCAGCGGCGATCTCCCAACCAGCGAGATGCGCATGGTTAGCGCAAGCCCTCAGGTCAGCGGCGGGCACACTGGGTGCAGCGGGGGAGGCGACGGCAGCAGCAGCAGCAGCAGAGGTGGTGGGCGCAGCGGTTGGCGGCGGCATAGCGGCGGTGGCAGCGGCTGAGTCGGTCTCAGCTGCGCTCTCTGCGGCGTAACGCTTCGGCGTTGACACTTCGGCCGGCGTCGGCGAGCTACGCGACGCACGCGTCTTCATGCGCCTCTTCTTCAACTTGTCGGGCAACAGAGCGACGATGTCGCTGCTGTCGCTGCACTCCATGCTGGCAGAGCGACTGTTCGCTTTGCCAGACATAGCGCCCTCTATGGCTCGTATTCCGCTACGAGCACGTACACAAACCAAAGTTTATACACGAACCTGTAGCCGAGACACAAACCAAGAAGCGACCTCTGTCGGAGAAGCGAAGACTCCAACCGATATTCTGGACACGAACCAGAAGAGCGACCTCTATCGGAAGAGCGGAGACTCGAACCGATAGTCTGGACACGAACCAGATAAAGCACCCTCTGTTGGCGTAGAGGCGTACTTCGCACTAACACACACACACGTACACGTACACGCACACGTGTATGTTGGCAACTGTAAACGTTCTGCAACGGGAACTTGTTTACGCCAAATGCTCGTACGATTTTTGTTTACTTGTTTTGACACAAGTAACGGCAACTTGTTTACAATACTTGCACTGTTTGTTATCACCGACTATGCGCGCACACGAATAACACGTCTGCTCGCGTCGAACTATGAAATCAAACTGAGTGGATAGGGACAGATAAACCAGATCTTTCCGGAGTTTATTTAACGTGGTATGTTCCTTTGCAGGATTAAAACCACGGTGTTCAAATATGCAACCTGAGTGTACATATAACACAATGAGTCTGGATTAATGCGCCAACTAACGCCCCTCAGAGCCATCAGCCGGAACTGATATTTCTTTGGTACCAATTCGAAAAGCATACTGTCGGGCATGCAATTCCCCCTTGGTGAGGAGCGAGGTGTATCTATCACCTCTTCTGCTTTATGGCTAGCAGCACCCGGTTGAAGCGCAACACCACGCCGAGCCAAGCTGACTCTACCCGCGATTTGGGTATCAACCACAGCCACCACGATACTCCCACAAGGGGGCCGACCTCAATGAGTACGCTTGGACGTATACTCAACCCGTGGTACCGAAATTAAGGGCTCGGTTGGCCCTCCCCTTTCAGTCCCGACAGACTCGGACTTGGGGAACCCCGCCAGTTTTGGCATCAAATGCCCGGGACTGGTCACCCATCCGCCAGCGGTGGTCCAATCATCTGCCGACGCCGCATAAATACGACATCGGCAAATGCTGTCAGCAGCCTCATCCTCTCCTGTGTCTCCAGCACTCCAGAAACTGTCCAGTGTCCATCCACTTCGTGTATCCCGAGTCCATCAAGGTGCCGCACATCTGCATACAGCGGGCATACACAAAGAATGTGCAGCCAATCCTCAAGCGCAGCGCCGCATAAGCATGCTGGCGTACTGCTCAAGCACCTTGCATGCAGGAAAGCGTTAAGCGATCCATGGCCAGTCAGCAAAAATCCAACACGTTGACTAAAACCAAAGTCACGTCTGCTGAAAACGAAGCTTGCATCCGGGATAAAACGGTGAGTGACACGCCCGTGTCGGTCTCCGTCATCCCATCTGTGCTGCCACGCACGTAGCAACTCTTCGTCCAGCAGGGCCATTTTCTCCGTCCAACTGAGATTTGCCAAATCTCGGTTAAACAGCCAATCGCCTTCCACAAGCGGGTAGTCACGCTTGAGTTTGAACCTAATTGCTAATTTCATAGCAATCAGGTCAAACGGGGGAGCTCCAGCTAGTACCTGCATGGCGTCAGTAGAAACTGTACGACATACAGGTACACAGCCACGCAGGATGAGCCGCTGGCAGGACAGCAGGTGCCTCCTGGCATTCGCTCGTCTCATCACCAGGGCATACCACACAGTGGATAGGGACAGTAGGAATCTCGTTAATCCATTCGTGCGCGTCACTAATTAGATGACGAGGCATTTGGCTACCTTAAGAGAGTCATAGTTTCTCCCGCCGTTGACCCGCGCTTATTTGAATTTCTTCACTTTGACATTCAGAGCACTGGGCAGAAATCACATTGTGTCAACACCCGCTAGGGCCATCACAATGCTTTGTTTTAATTAGACAGTCGGATTCCCCAAGTCCGTGCCAGTTCTGAATTGGTTGTTAATTGATAATCGTTTTAATTTAAAAGAACTAATTGGTTAAACCCAATTAGTATTCTTAAAATTTTTAGCAAGAAAGTTCCACAATTGGCTACGAAACTACTGTCCGGGGAACAAATTACTACCATAAATGATAGAGACTCTATTTACCCAGAACGAGCACATAATCCTTGTTATTCATTTTTTTTTTTTTTTTTTTGTCGTGCTTTATTCCCTTTAAATATTTTCCTTTTCGTTCAGAATTATTCAAGTATTTTAAATGACAACTTTATATATAGGTAGTTATTATATAAAATAATAGTATGTATTTGAATTCCAATATATTTCTACTTGAATATTTCGGCTTTCGCCTTGAACTTAGGACCGACTAACTCGTGATCAACCACTGTTCACACGAAACCCTTCTCCACTTCAGTCCTCCCAGGTCTCATTAAATTATTTGCTACTACCAACAAGATCTGTACCAATGGCAGCTCCATGCAGGCTTACGCCAAACACTTCTATGCTCACCATTGTACCTTCCTACTTACTAAAGTTTCAAAATTTATAATGCATAAATGTATATATAAATCATCTACTTTAGCCGTAATGTACAGGTATACAACTTAAGCGCCGTCCATTTTAAGGGCTAGTTGCTTCGGCAGGTGAGTTATTACACACTCCTTAACGGATTACGACTTCCATGTTCACCGTCCTGCTGTTTTAAGCAACCAACGCCTTTCATGGGTTCTGTATAAGCTGTTAATTTGGGCACCATAACATTACGTTTGGTTCATCCCACAGTGCCAGTTCTGCTTACCAAAAGTGGCCCACTGGGCACATTATATCATAACCTTAAACTTCATATCAAGAAAGTTAAGGTTCTTACCCATTTAAAGTTTGAGAATAGGTTAAGATCGTTTCGACCCTAAGGCCTCTAATCATTCGCTTTTCCAGATAAGATTATTTTATATAATATTTCAATGCACCAGCTATCCTGAGGGAAATTTCGGAAGGAACCAGCTACTAGATGGTTCGATTGGTCTCTCGCCCCTTTACTCAACTCTGACAATCGATTTGCACGTCAGAACTGTTTCGGTCTTCCATCAGGGTTTCCCCTGACTTCAACCCGATCAAGTATAGTTCACCATCTTTCGGGTCACAGCATATATGCTCAGGGTACGTTCCAGTTAGAAGTATAAATAAAATAAATATAATTTTACATAACTATATAGAACACCCCAGGATTGAGTTAATAAACTATAAAATAGTATAAAAACTAATATACTATATTTATACATAAATCCCAATGACTTGTATATATGTTAGACTCCTTGGTCCGTGTTTCAAGACGGGTCCCGAAGGTATCCTGAATCTTTCGCATTGTTAATCATACAAATGCATATACTAACCATGAAAATCATTGATAATTATGCCATCATATAATTTCGAAAAATTAACGCATTGTATTTCATATCAATCTACCATATAAATCTATCACTACCGTATCAAATTGAATGACATTTATTTTATGTTAAAATGCAAGCATAATAATAAAAATAAACTATAAGTCATATTTTATGATAAATTAAATATATTAATAGATAACAATGTCTTTATATGGGAAAAAAGCACACTATCATTATAATATATTTTAAAATATTACAATTCTAATGATGAATTTCCCATAATGGATATTCAGGTTCATCGGGCTTAACCTCTAAGCAGTTTCACGTACTATTTAACTCTCTATTCAGAGTTCTTTTCAACTTTCGCTCACGGTACTAGTTTTAGATGTAGTTTACCACCCACTTAGTGATGCACTATCAAGCAACACGACTCTTTGGAAACATCATCTAATAATTATTAGCGTTATACGGGCCTGGCACCCTCTATGGGTAAATGGCCTCATTTAAGAAGGATGTTCCATACACTGCATCTCACATTTGCCATATAGACAAAATGATTTAGTGCTGAACTATTTTCTTTTCCTCCCCTAATTAATATGCTTAAATTCAGGGGGTAGTCCCATATGAGTTGAGGTTGTATAAAATAATTTAATTATTATATATAAATAATGAAATTAATTTAATGAAAACAAAATTATTAATAATGTATTGAAAACCAATTTTTTTTGATTAAAATAAATAAAAAAAAGAAAATATATTCAATTTTTCCATTATCCATATACATTATATAATACCAAATAAACATAATTTGTTTCATTTAAATTGCCATTAATATTAAGAACATTTTCGTATATGTCCAAAAGTAAAAAAAGAAAAAAATTTTCTTTAAATAAATGACTATAAACAACTTAATTAGCAAAGTCTTACAACCCTCAACCATATGTAGTCCAAGCAGCACTTAAAATTTAATTAAAGTACATAACAGCATGGACTGCGATATGCGTTCAAATGTCGATGTTCATGTGTCCTTTTTTTATATTTATATAGTCAAAATTATTTTTATTGAAAGAAATTAAAAATACACCATTTTACTGGCATATATCAATTCCTTGTTGCGATATGTCTAAGTTTTACATTTAATTAAAAATTTAATACAATTAACCGTTTACGTATATGTATATAAAATATAAGTACACATAATTTAGGTCCAACATTATATTTTTAAGTTTTTGCTACAATTCCAACGTATGCGCACATTATTTATGCACAGTACATTTTAGCAAATGTTTGAATTGTTTTATATAAAAACTAGAATTTAAAATACATTATATTATATGTAGTAGGTATATATGTATATAAAAATTATGCCAATATTTCAAAGTTACATTCCAAATTACATTTTTATACATATGTTCTCATAGAATTTTCATGTATTTTATTTATATTATTTATTTGTTTTTTATGATAATATTATACATATGTCAATATATATTTATTATTATTTTTTATATAATTTTTTTACGGTAAGGAACACAATAATGATCCTTCCGCAGGTTCACCTACGGAAACCTTGTTACGACTTTTACTTCCTCTAAATTATAAAATTCGGGCAACTTTTGCGAAACAACCGTAACACACAAGGCGTCACAGTGATCAGGTCCGGAGACTTCACTAAATAATTCAATCGGTAGTAGCGGCGGGCGGTGCGACAATGCGACTTAATGACTCACACTTACTGGGAATTCCAAGTTCATGTGAACAGTTTCAGTTCACACTCCCAAGCATGAAAGTGGTTCAGCGGTTTACCCGGACCTCTCGGTCTAGGAAATACTCGTTGATACTTTTATTGCTAGGCGCAATTTGTCCATTTAAGAAGCTAGTATCCTTATAATGGAACAAACCACTTATATAAGCACATTCAAACACAAGCTTCAACACCGTATTACTGAAGATATCTATTTAATATATTTGAGTCTCGTTCGTTGTCGGAATTAACCAGACAAATCATTCCACGAACTAAGAACGGCCATGCACCGCCACCCATAGATTCGAGAAAGAGCTATCAATCTGTCTTACTTACTTATATTCGGACCTGGTAAGTTTTCCAGTGTTGAGTCAAGTTAAGCCGCAGTCTCCAGTCCTGGTGATGCCCTTCCGTCAATTCCTTTAAGTTTCAGCTTTGCAACCATACTTCCACCGGAGCCCAAAAGCTTTGGTTTTCCGGGAAGCGACTGAGAGAACCATACAAGTAGCTACACCCAACTGCTAGCTCGCATCGTTTATGGTTAGAGCTACGGCGGTATCTAATCGCCCTCGAACCTCTAACTTTCGTTCTTGATTAATGAAAACATCTTTGGCAAATGCTTTCGCTTTAGTTAGTCTTACGACGCGTCGCGACGGTCCAAGAATTTCACCTCTCGCGTCGTAATGCTAATGCTCCTATTAACCATTACCTCTTGATCTAAAAACCAATGAAAGTGGAACAGAGGTCTTATTTCATTTTCCGATGAAGAGCACATAGCACAAGTTCAACTACGAACGTTTTAAGCGCATCAACTTTAATATACGCTATTGGAGCTAGAATTACTGCGGCTGCTGGCACCAGACTTGCCCTCCCATTGGTCCTTGTTAAAGGATTTAAAGTGTACTCATTCCAATTTCAGGGCCTCGGGTATGAGTCCTGTATTGTTATTTTTCGTCACTACCTACTCGAGCTGGGAGTGGGTAATTTACGCGCCTGCTGCATTTTTAGATGTGGTAGCCGTTTCTCAGGCTCCCTCTCCGGAATCGAAACCAGATTCCCCGTTACCCGTTGCATCCATGGTAGTCCAGACATTTGAAAGATCTGTCGTCGGTACAAGACCATACGATCTGCATGTTATCTAGAGTTCCACCAATATAACGATCTTGCGGCCGTTTAGTTTAAGCCTTATAAAAGCACACATTCCATAAGGTCCGTGTTTTAATTGTTAACGATCTAAGGAGCTATAGCTGATATAATGAGCCTTTTGTGGTTTCACTTTTAATTCGTGTGTACTTAGACATGCATGGCTTAATCTTTGAGACAAGCATGTAACTACTGGCAGGATCTACCCGAATAATGTTATATTATTATTTATCCGTTTTGTTTGTTTTCATCTTTCATATGTAAATTCTTTGTCATACTCTCAAATACAATAATATTGTTATATTATTTATTTGTTTGTTTGTTTTTATATTTTCATATGTAAGTTCTTTGTCATACTCAAAATAATAATCGGGGGTGCCACAGAAATCGTTAACGCTTTTGGCAACGGTTTGAAACCAAATCGTTAAAAGGTGCCACAGAAATCTCTGATTTCATATTTCGAACAATTAATTTCGAATGTTTACGCTTTTGCAAGAATGGCAGCAAGGGTTGCTACTTTGCAAAAATTATTTTAGAACATTTAGACACTCGTTTAAATAAATGTTTATTAACAGTGATCCAATAAAGTTTATTCTTTATTACATTAAGCGATAATTGTCAGCATATTTTGCATCATTTTAATTTCCATTTGTACAAAATAAATGTAAATAAAGTTTGAATATTTGTACCGCCCAATACAAGAGTTTGTATGGCAACCCTACGGGTCAACAGCTGTCCTCAGCGTAGTGTATGGAAAATTTCGTTTGTTTACATTTGCAAATTTGCACGAAAATAGAAAATAATTGTTACAATGCCACTTGCAGGATTGCTAGCCATTGATGCCTTAAAAAAAACACATATGGACGAAGAAAAGGTGGAGCGAAGGTGTCGAAGAACCTCTAGATCGCTTCAAGGCTGTCATACAGTCCAGCAAAGGTTGCAACAATTATGTATGCTGTGCACTGCGTTTAACAAATGAAGTCAAATTTGAATACAAAACACACACACGCAAATGCTATTGAAAATTGTAATGCTAATTGTGCCCTTGCAGTAGATGGATTTAGTATTTTCGATGCACTCGCCAATTATTTAAATAGACGCTTTTATTTATTGAATATATTACTTCATTTATTAAAATCATATGCTGTTGTGGCTTTTTTCTCCTTAGGTTGCGCTACTGATATTTTAATTTTAAACCTAAACTGCTATTGACATTCACAACCTTGCCTAACAGCCGTACATTGCCACCTTAGGAGAAAAAGGTGCACAGCAATTATTTATTTAATTATGCATTAAATTCGGCGCACTTCATAACGACAAATTAGTTAAAATAAAAAAAGCGATTTTTTAACTTTCATTTAAGATCCAAAAACATCTATTAATATGCTAAAATAATCACTTCGAATTATTATTATTTAGTACAGCAACTAGGTGGCAACTCCTTGCCACGAAAAGATTTTGCACGTTGACACAGAATGGCAAATGTACCAAAGATTTTAATAAAGATTTCGCAAAAATGAAAATCATGAATTAAAACATTAAATTAAACATTAAACAGAAATTAAACACACTTTCCAAATAAGTAATACTTTCATTGAATAAATTAGTTTTTATTGGTGAATTTAATCAAATCTCAAGCAATTTTGTCGAAGATTTTGAAACCGCTGCGAATCATGTCTGTGGCACCAAGAATCGGAATGGCAACGAAATGGTTTTCTGTGGCACCCCGTATATATTTAGTTGGCTACAAGCTTGGACTGCGCTGCTCAAATTATGTTTTTTTCTATTCCTCTTTGAACATTTTTTCCTATTTAAAATGAATAATTTGCGTAGCGCGATCTAAGCTTGTAGCCAACTAAACATAAACTGATTTTGTGTTTTCTGCCAGACAGCACCAAAGCCACGGCATACTAATGCTGGAGCGCTTTAGTTTTGCGAGAGTAAAAAAGCAAGCACGCTCTCTAAGCAAGAGGCGAAGTCATGCACAAGCATCTTGGTGTCTGTTGCTTTGCGACGTCAGCGTCGCAGTGGGCTTGGAATGGAGAGGAAAGTAAAGCGGCCGCGTTTAGTTAGCTAAAGCACGCAGCACATGTGTTTGTGTGTAAACGAAAGAATTGTTTTTGTGTGCATTGCGTGAATACAACAAAGCGACATACATACATATGTACATACGAGTGCCAGTGTGCATGCATTAGCTTGTGTGCCAGCTAGTATTTTTGCTTGCTTGTCTCTCTCTCTCTCACTTATTTTACTCTCACAAAATTTATGCTCTCAATTACTCTACCTTGCTGTTATTGTTCTACCATGGCCGAACTCTTAGGCCGATCCATGGTGTAATTATTACGTAATTATTATGAGCCGACGCATGCAATGCGCTTACTTAGTTTAAGAGAGAGTTCTGCCGCGCAGGGCAAGTTACAAAATAAAGAGAATAATTAATGATGCACAATAAAATGTAAGCTGCTGGACCAAACACACAGTATATACGTATGTATGTATATTTCATTTATTGCAATACATATTTATGAAAAAGCAGTCAATTTCCGAGTAATATGAAAATTCAGCCAACGCTGGCGTCGCAGTAGTAAAAAAAAAGGGCGCTGCTTGCACTGGCGCCGTAGTCGTTGCTGCTGTCGGCGTCTGCATGAGGTGTTTTTTTTCGTTTTGATTTTTGAAGTAAAACTTTTTAGGCGGCGTTATGCATTTTTGGATTTGTTGGGCATTTTTCTATGGGAGTAACTTTGAAATTTTGTTAACCCAAAAAACGTTAGCTGCTTTTGATGTTCTCATTCGCATTGCGACGTGGTCATGAGTCATGACTTCGTTTCTTGTTGAGAGAGCAAACTTTTTAGGCGGCATTGTGACTTTTCGTAGGGAGTAAATTTGAAATTTTGTAAAGTTAGCTAAAGCACGCAGCACATGTGTATGTGTGCAAACGAAAGAATTGTTTTTGTATGCATTGCGTGAATACAACACAGCGACATACATGCATGCATACATACAAGTGCCAGTGTTTGCCATTAGCTTGTGTGCCAGCTTGTATTTTTGCTTGCTTCTCTCTCTCTCACTTTTTGTTACTATCACAGCAATGCCGTGGCCTTGGTGTTGTTTGGTGGTTGGCTACAAAATAAGATCGCGCTGCGCAAAGAACGATGTTGAAGTTGGTGCGGGGGAGGTGAGAGTTGCACGAACAACAAAGCCAAGCAGCATTGCACGACAGTTACATTGTCTAATTCTTTTTCTTTTTTTCTTTCTCTATTTCTTTTTATGCTGCTTTCTTTCGCGCTCAGCGCAGAGGAATTACCATTGATTTTGTTCTATTCGCACTACTTAAAAAGTAAAAGTGATGCTAAAAGATATTTGAAGCTACATATTGAGCTAACTGTATTTTCAGTTGTAATATAATAATATAATAAAATATAAATACAAAATATATGTATTATTTATATTGTTTACATTGACAAGTTTGCAAATTTGAAGTCACTGTCACGTTTTGTTAGTTAAGCAGTGCAAATAGTATGACATTCATAACGTTTTTTTTGCGCTGAGCGCCTAAAAAAATCGTACAAAAAGCAAAAAGCAATAGCAGAGTTAAACAAAATTCCATAGGCGTAGTAACATATGTTTCCTCATTACTATTTTTGTAAATGGCAACTCCTCCAGCTCTTACATTTTGACGTTTGTATTGTACAACCCAATCAAAATTCGGTATGTCAATACGCTCTTCATTATGTCAATACGCTCTTCATTATTAAGCCATGTCTCCGAAAGCATAAGAATATTCGCTTTTGTAGCAATCTTGTCAATGGATATATCCTGAGCATGCTTTCGTAAGCTTTGACAATTAAGAGATAATGTAGACAGTCCTGGTCTATTCGAAATAAAGTCCATCAACGTCATATGTTGTGTTTGTAACTTTGTCGTTAATAGTCTGCTAAATTCATCTTGAAGATAAATCATTGAAGTAACAGCTCTTGTTCCATGGTAAAATTTAAAATCATTGTCGCTCATTGTTACAATAAAAAGTCCCTCAATCGTTGTCACTCGAGATAATGCAACGTAAAGCAATTGTTGTGTAATTAAAAAATTTTGAAAAATTTTGAAAAATGGTAAAAAATTACACGTTTTTTCGATTTTGGTTGCTTGTAACTTCTATAATTTGTACTTAACCTGTACATAATTATATATCACTGTAAAGAGCACATCAATACCTTTCGATCTAGTTATCTATTATGTCGATACAAAATTTGGCTCACGAGATATTGACGAATAACTGAAATAAGAGCCCAAAAGCATGTTTTTCGAAAACATCTCGAAAACGGTGCTTAAGAAAAAATAAAAAAAATAAAAAACAAAAAAAAAGGTTTCCATTTTCGTGTTTCTCAACCCCAAATCACCCTAAAAAACACTTTTTCACGAAGGTTCATTTTTCGTGTAAACTGTTTATCTCTTTGGTTACTGCAATATAATAGTTATCTATTTATATATATTTATTTATGTATTTTTATGTATTATAATATGTAAGATTCTTGGCAGCGCTGCGGCCCTTGGATTGCCGTCAGCGTTCCAAGATCAAATTAGTCTTTGCTAAACATACGGTTGTGAGGTTATGTGCCGTCACTGTAACCTAACTTACACGGTTGCGTGACAACAACAATACAATAAAATTTATAACGTTTAGAAATACGTTCGTTTCATTTCATTTATATAAAAACAATTAACTAAAAAATATTAGTTAATCCAACACCTTTAATATACAACTGTAAAAATGCTACATCAGAAAAAATAAAATATGCATAGAAATTATAATTTGACGTGTTCTATCTTTTAGCTATACATTTAACAAAAATTGACATCACATATATCAGATATCTCTCTGGAACGAGAATTCCTTTACTTTCATTATTATTATAATACATAATTGATTGTTAAGACACTGTTTGAACTGCAAAGTAATGTTAAGACGGCTAAACTAAAAAAAAAAAAAAAACAGCGTAGAGTTTTACTTCTAACGCGTGCTTGTACTGCACGTGAATTTTTTTTTTTTGTGCTTAATTTAAATTTAAATTATAATAAACTCTAGCTAAAATGTATGCATATTATTTATTACTTTAATATAGAGAAATTTAAAAAGGGTATTTTTTCCCAAGAAATTTCACCTGTTTCATGTTTTATTTTTTGTACGGATTGCTCGATAAAATTTCATAATACATAGGAAGCTCACAAATTAGAACCAAAAGGTTCCAAGGGTAGTTCTAATTTCTGAAATGTTCTAATTTATGAACGTATTTTTTCAATGAAAAAAATAAATAATCTTTTATGTCAGTTTGCTTTTTGGGTATATTCAAATTTTCAGTAACAATATCGTGACGCACTGCCAATAGGTTACTTAAGTGCTTAACTGACCCATTCGATTTACACCAACTTATTAAATTATTAGCACTTTCAATAGCAACATTGTATGAAACACTGGGTGTTACTTCTTCCAAGTCGTCGCTTTCAACAGAAGACACTATGTCTGCAATTTCTATGTCATCATCGATTGTATCGTTGTTCCATTCTTTTATGGCGTCTATTGCAATTACATCATTTTGATTAGTTGCAATTTGCGACAGAAACTTTTGCTTTTTTTTTTTTTTTTTTTTTTTTTTAAAGATGTTTATTTATTTTAGACAGTATTATTTGATTACTATTATAAACATTAGTTACAAATTTATTATTTAAAGCACTGACCCCGATAAATTTATTGAAGGTAGACTCAGTTAAAATATGTGTGTTATTGTTCGGTTCATTTGTTTTTTTTGAGTGGACTTTTTCAAAATATGAACCTATTGCATTAAGTATATGATTTTGATTAGTGATCACTATGTTGTTTACATCCATTTCAATGCTTTCTGCAGGTATTTCGGCTTTTTCGATAATGTCATTCAAGTTGAGGAATTTTGATTGTTTGAAGATCTAGATTTATTGATTTTTGTTTGAGGCTGCTTTTAATTTGTTGGAACATTTGTGAAGAGTCTTTGGGATGCAGTTTTTTTAGTTTATTTTTATAGAAATTATTAATTGAAATTTTTAAATTTACATTTATTAATTTTTTAATAAGTTTTAATTTAGATTTTTCCCACTTAATATCCGATGGCGACATATTACTTGAAAGACGGTTATAGGATTTAATTCTTGAGAGTGTTGTACTTTTTTCTTTATATAGTTTGTTTATTGTTGAATTAAGGAATTTTTGAGTATGATCGGAATCTTTGAATTTGGGTACTTTGGATTTAATTGCGTTAGATATTATATTATTAATTTGATCGAGATGATTGTCTATTTCAGTATTTGAGAGATTTCTATCGTTTGGAATTATTGATTGTTGAAGTAATTGCGTGTTTATATGTTTTTGAAAATTTGGCCAATACGTTTTTTTGAAATTGAATTTGCTCGTTGAGTTTTCTATAATTAAATCAAATTTGCATTCATCATTAGACGAAATTATGATATGGAGTGCATTATGATCGCTGTCGTAGTCAATTGTTTTTAAGCAATTAGTTGAGTCGTTTTCTTTCTTAATTGAAAGTCTGGCGTCCGCTAAACAAATGTCCAGGAAAGATGCAGATCTTGGAAAAGAAGGGGATATAGTAGTGATTGTTGCAATTTAGATGTAGCGATTCAAAAAGCGAATTAATTTCAAATTGAAATAATGCATCATTGTTACCGCTAGGATAGTATGCAGCTATAATGAACAATTGGCAATTGTCACTCATTGGCATTTTTATGATACATGTTTCAAGATGGACAAATGAACTAATTTTGGTATTTGTATAAAATGAACATATTAAGTTTTTTTTTACGAGAACCGCTGTTCCGCCTCCTTGCTTAGAGTTCATCCTGTCTTTTCTAAACATGTTATAGTTTTTGAAGCAAAGTTTGTGATTTGGGTTAAGTTTTGTTTCATTGATTAGTACGATATCTGGATTGTGGTAACATAGGAATTTCTGCATCTCTACTCTTCTATTTAGGTTAATTAGAGAGTTTACGTTTATGGAAATTATGCTTAGCTCGTTCATAGTAGGCATTTAAGATTCAATTATGGTGAAAATTGCATCAATTCTATTTGATTGCATAGTGAGTTCATGTTTAAAAGTAACAATTTGTTGTGTTAGATTTTGTATCATATTTTTGAGATCAACTAATGTGTTGTTATTGTTTAAAGTTAATAAGTCCTGCTCTTGAGGAACAATGGGAAAATTAGATTTAACAACGTTAGCAAAACTTATATTCTTGCTTATGTAGTTTGATTTAAACATTTGTTTTTTTTCTGATAAATTTTGTTTTTTAGCTCTAATTTTTTCTTGCAGAAGTTTATATTTTTCGCAACCTCTGTATGATGCAGGGTGACCAGGTTTATTGCATATAATGCAAAATAGTTTACTCCTGTCTTCGCCAGAATTTGTGTTTACATTACACTCGTTACTTTTGTGATTGGCTCCACATTTAACACATTTTGAGGGAAGAAAACAGTTCGCAGCGCTATGGAAAAAGCCTTGACAGTTTCTGCATTGAGGTATGGCTTCTCTTTTCAAGGGTTCCCAATAAATGCAACGATATAAAAGATTTGTAATTTTTTTAAGCATGTTTACGTCACTGTCAGCTGTGACTTGCACCAAAAATATAGGCAAGGCGACTTTTAGTCTTGAAGAAGTTTTTGTTTTAAATGCGGAAACTTTCGTAAATTTGAGCTTTTCATTTTCTTGTGTCCGAAGTTCGTTGAAAATTGTTTCAATGTCTGTGTTAGCATTTAGACCTTTAAGCAGGTAGGATTTTGTTTTTATAGATTTGGAGTGTAAGTATAGAATTTAACACCCATTTTAATAAGAAATGATTTTATATTGTTGTAATTGTCAAGATCTTGAATAAAAAGAGTTTGTTTTTTTAAGCTATTTTCTTTAATTTTAAACTTGGTGATTTTAAGCCCCTCTGTCAGAAACTCTATAAGTTTATTTGTTTCGATATCGTAAATTATTATGGGTGGAATTTTTTTATTGTGGCTTTTATTGTCTGTTTTAGCATTAAGGCTAGATACATTTGCCTCTGGATTGGCTGAATCCTTATCTGATAGCGAAGCTTCTTGAGATGAGCCTACAGCCGGCTGAAGTTCTGCATTTTTAAAACTCTGAGATACATGGTCCTTGAATTTTTTTATGTATTCTTCTACACCTGTTTCATTTACTTCAACATCGAGTAATTCGTAGTAATTGCCTTTGACGAGCTTTGGTTTCTCTTGATTAGTCATATTGTTTTTTCTTTTTCTTGCATTTTGTAAGGTTATGTCTTCATTAAGTTTGCTCTGCTTTTCATTACTAGAGCAGATGTCAGACGTATTTTGAGCATGCTGCGCATACATACCAACAACGTACACTACATGCACGTCAGAGTGTGCAAACGTAAAAAGTGCGCACGTGTAGCACAATGACAGCTGCCAGAAAAGTCTCGAATAAAATTTGCACTAGCATTGCACAACAGTTTTTTTTTTTTTGTGTGTTATAATCGTTAATAAGTTTTTATGCACATAAACACTAACGTACACGAGTAAATTAGATAATGCCACGTTAGTGGACTTGTCCATAAATTAAAATTGTAACAATTTAATTTTTCGCAACCGAAGAAAAAATTTTTTCGTCCGCACACGTGTTGGTGCTGCCAACCCGTCCTCATAGTATTCACAGAAACTTTTGATTTTGTAAAAGGATGTTGTTATATGAGTTGTCTCTTATAAGTCGCGATAATGGTAAATCGTCTTCCTCATCATATTCTACAGAGTCCCAATTCAGAAGTTTCGACCAAGAATTGCGAACTACACTTTCGGATACGTTATCCCAAGCTTCTTTCACCAAAAGAATCGCATCGCGTATAGAGTGACGTTTAAGTGCAATGTGCAGATCACAATCATTACCAATTAGCTGAGCAAGCAGTTTATTTCTATACATTAATTTGACTATCCTTATTGTATTTTGACCCGTCGGCTGAACAGCTGCCGTTACGTTATGTTTCCATCTTGACTTTGGAGCTTGTCAATTGGCGCATGGGCAGAACAATTGTCAATAAGTAAAAGAGCCTTTTGTGGCAAATTATTTGCTAATGAAAAACGGGTAACCTATAACAGAAAAAATTTTTAAGCAAAACTATTCATAAAACGTAAAAGTCCCTTTACCTCAGCAATAAAAGATTTATGAAACCGTGCGTTTTTAGAGTTCGCATATAAAAGTGGATTATTGAATCCTTTAAAGCACCTAGGCTGATGTGCCTTTCCAATTACTAGCGGCTTAAGTTTGTGAGTTCCATCTGCATTTGCGCCAAACAAAATTGATATACGCTCCTTTTGAATTTTGTGACCAGGTGCAGTTTTTTTGCAGGCGGAAACGTAGGTTTTCTCCGGCAAGCAGCGAAAAAAGAGACTTGTTTCATCGGCATTATAAATTTGTTGGTTTACCAGTCCCATTTCTTCAACCTTTGCACGCAGTTTGTGTAAAAACGGAGTGATGGTCTCGAAGGCACTGGACAGTAATTCTCCGGTAATTTTAAGGTTACGTATGCCATGACGCTTTTTAAATATAAACTCACTTTCGGCTTTGTTTGGATAGATTCGTTTAAAAATTTGTTTAGCCTTTTCTTTTATAAGCGGCCCCGACAAAGTGGATTTTTTTAAACGTTTATTTGAGAACCATTCATATAGAAGCCTTTCCATCTCTGGGTACTCCTGCTTCCATAATCGCGTGCTTGTTTGATTTGATATAGCTGATAGCTGACTTGTACACATTGTAATCATATGCTAATCTATTATTTGTACTTTAGTTTCTAAGCTCAAACTATTCTTTTTGCGTTTTGTTGACATTATTTGGACATGTAAACTATTCCTTTCCGCAGCACAAAATGAATTGCTTATCCATGAAGTTGCCAATAATCAAAAACACCTGCAGGGCGTCACTTTTTTTGACAGTTCTAATTTAAAAAATCACGTTTAAATGGCTCCGCGCATGCCTTAATATTGATTCACTCTGTAGATCAGCGGTGGGCAAAACTACTAATGCAATTTTTGTGCCTGTGTGCGTAAACAAAAAAGAGCTTTAGCGAAAACGGAGGTAAAATGGACAAATCATTTTTTTTTTGGCATAGTTGTCATTAAATTCGACAATATCATCGAGTTTTATTCTTTCGGGTCTTGCCATGCGGCTCTGCTTTGCGTTCCATTGTAAAACTAGCTCACACGTACGAGACGAGCTTTTACGGTAAAAAGCTCTTTTCTCGTACGTGTGAAAGCTCTTTGGCACGCGTGCCGTCTAAGTGCCCACCGCTGCTGTAGATCATATGTTCTCATATGTATTTTTGCCTATTGGCAGCTCTATCGATAAAAGTCATGCGCAAACACTAAAAGGGGAACACAACACGATTACGCCTGTAAGAGGCAGTTTAAATTTTAAATACAACTTTAAATAACTACGCAACATCTTTGTAATGTTAGTTACGAATAATTCAAAAATAATATATGATTAAATAAGTAAATGCACTAGGTTACATTATATAGCCTTATAGGCGTGTTTTAGAGGACCTCGAAAAAATTAAAAGTTTTAGATGAATAACTCGTTTGCTTATAAAGATATCGTAACCAAAGGCATTCGGAAGTTTTTTAGAGATCTTCAACACTGTACCAAATTTCATCAAAATCGGTCGATTATATCATATAGCTTCCATAGGACTAATCGGCACAAAATAACCTCAAATTTTTTTCTTGCGTATGTATTGAAGTTTTCTCTGCCGCAGTGACGTATGCGACGCTGACGTTGCTCGACGTTGCTAAGCAACAGACACGAAGTTGATGGTGCGTGACTTCGGCTCTTGTTGCTCTGCTTTACTGCCACTGCAGCACAAGGTATACTTATTTAAGGTAGCATACTCCCGCCGAAGGCTCTCAACGAAAGTTACCAATTTTTAGTTTCGTTGCGACTCCGCGTGAGGAGGGTTGTTTTCACGCATATTATTTTAATATATATGCGTTCTCTCTCTCTCGCTTTTTCTTGCTCTCTGTAAAATTGGTGACGACGCTGGCAGCATTACTCTACCTTAAATAAGTATATCTTGACTGTAGCAGAGAAAACAATATCAGTTGCATATGAGTAGTCAATCAAGGTATACTTACTTCAGGTAGCATACTCCGCCCGAAGCCGAAACTACAGTGGCTTTCTCGTGTAGACATCAACGAAATTAAAAATAAGGTTTGTGTCGCGAACAATTTTCGGGAATAGCTTACCTTGTTTATTCTACCATGATGAGGTAGCTTGCATTCACACATATTATTTTAATATGTATGCGTTCTCTCTCTCTCGCTTTTTCTTGCTCTCTGTAAAATTGGTGACGACGCTGGCAGCATTACTCTACCTTAAATTAGTATACCTTGGTAGTCAATTGACAAAGTTGAATTACGCTGCGCAACGTTTTGTTTTTAGCTGCCGGGTATAAAAAAATATTTTTTGCCAACCCTTATGCTACAGTAGCAAAAGGGATGTTTTCTCTGCTCAGATGCACACATTTTCTTATGGATGTGTATTTTTCGTTCTTGTCCTCACCTTGTATTATTCCACCATGGTTCGAACTACCTACTCTGATGGTCCGTGTATGAACGTCAAACTACTTGTAACCCTATGCCCACCACCCAATGCACTATTTCGCAGGTATGCGAACGCCGAAAAACCAGACAAAAATAGATTTTGGTCCGTTTACTTTTGTTAGAGATAAAGAGTCCCTCTGTTACTTAGGCATACTGCCGTTACTTGTTTTCCAGCTGCTCGCGTGTTTTGTATTGCTGGAATATTCTTTAGTTTTGGTTCTGACTCTTGTTAGTGACAACTGCTGGTAACGCCGTGGCGAAAATTGCAACAATTTACAATTAAATAGCACAAAAAAAAATTCAGATATTTAAAGTGTGTAAGCAGAGATACCCCGTATCGGGGATGCCACAGAAATCTTTAAAGATTTCATTTTTCGGACAATTAATTTCGAATGTTTACGCTTTCGCAAGAATGGCAGCAAAGGGTTGCTACTTTCCAAAAATTATTTTAGAACATTTAGACACATATTTAAATAAATGTTTATTAACAGTGATCCAATAGAAAAATTTTCCCGGCAGCGATGGGAGTCTTGCCACTTTTTTTTTATTTGGGCGTAAATTAGATTAAGTTTGCCTTAATCAATCAAACTTCTCTATATTTCCTTCCTCAACGTTAAGGTATTTTCTGATGGCCGAAACGAATTCATTCGCGCTTTTGGAGTTTCTGAACAACTCAAATAGTTTAAACTTTCAAGTTCTCCAAAGACATCGTTACACATATAAAATCAATGGTTACGAATTATATTTAAAGATACATTCACTGCAATATGTGTTATTGTAATGCCAAAACAAGACTATGATATTTTAGAAGTATTCAGGGAAATATATACTAAGTTTAAGCCCTATATCCACAAAACGCATAACAGGTAAAAATGTATTTATATTAAATGTATTAGAAATACCTGTAAATACCAAAAAAAAATTGGCATGATCAATCCTTCTTTCTTCAAATGTCACAGGTATGCTTTATTTTATTGTAAGTAAAAATATAAGCAAACAACTCTAAATTTAGTGGCTGCATCTACTGCGTGTTCTTCTTCTTATACCTGCGTCAGCATATTTTGGAGTTGGGTTTCTGGGCTTTTACTGGCCTTACAGCCAAATATGCAAATTCAGGCAGACAATTTTTATAGAGCAGGTAAATAAATTAATAACAAAAGCATTTATATTAAAACAAAAATTGTAGTGCTATGTATTTTTTTTTTCTGTTCTTCCAAAGTTGAAAAAGTGGTCCAAATATAGTGGTTCAGGTAAACGGAAGTATTGAAAAACCAGAAAAGATACGATGTCATTTTTTCTCTTTTATGTTCAAACTTCATATACCTTTTTATAGAAATCAAGAAAATATCAATTGGTTGCATAGTTTTTTTTACAAAACAATCATAAACATGAACTTTTATTCCAAAAATTTCGATTTTTTTTATAGTTGAAAATATACTCAACTTTGACCGGCTGTGGCAACTAAACTATTCATCCGAATTGAATAAAATTTTTATTTTCTTGATCCTTGGAAAATTCTAAATCAGATGCATGTATTGACTTTTCAAAATGTTTTCATCAAAATTCTGATTTTTGCAACGCTTTTGCGGCTGCCGTGCCACTGTGCGACGGTCCAAGAATTTCACCTCTCGCGTCGTAATACTAATGCTCTTATTAACCATTACCTCTTGATCTAAAAACCAATGAAAGTGGAACAAAGGTCTTATTTCATTTTCCGATGAAGAGCACTAAGCACAAGTTCAACTACGAACGATTTAAGCGCATCAACTTTAATATATGCTATTGGAGCTAGAATTACTGCGGCTGCTGGCACCAGACTTGCCCTCCCATTGGTCCTTGTTAAAGGATTTAAAGTGTACTCACTCCAATTTCAGGGCCTCGGGTATGAGTCCTGTATTGTTATTTTTCGTCACTACCTACTCGAGCTGGGAGTGGGTAATTTACGCGCCTGCTGCATTTTTAGATGTGGTAGCCGTTTCTCAGGCTCCCTCTCCGGAATCGAAACCAGATTCCCCGTTACCCGTTGCATCCATGGTAGTCCAGACATTTGAAAGATCTGTCGTCGGTACAAGACCATACGATCTGCATGTTATCTAGAGTTCCACCAATATAACGATCTTGCGGCCGTTTAGTTTAAGCCTTATAAAAGCAGACGTTCCATAAGGTCCGTGTTTTAATTGTTAACGATCTAAGGAGCTATGGCTGATATAATGAGCCTTTTGGGGTTTCACTTTTAATTCGTGTGTACTTAGACATGCATGGTTTAATCTTTGAGACAAGCATGTAACTACTGGCAGGATCTACCCGAATAATGTTATATTATTATTTATTCGTTTTGTTTTGTTTTCATTTTTCATATGTAAATTCTTCGTCATACTCTCAAATACAATAATATTGTTATATTATTTATTTGTTTGTTTGTTTTTATATTTTCATATGTAATACTCAAAATAATATGTTTAAACATATATGGCTATTTATTATATAACAATCATATTTGTTAATTATTATAAAACATTCCAAAATGTACATTATTTAAAAATATAATTTTATTTTCATTTAATTTTCACAGTTTTACTTTATAATGATTACAAATCAATATAAACATATGTATTTTGATGAAAAATTAAAATTGTTTCATGTTTTTGCCAATTTTATATATATATTATAGTAAGTATATTTTTAATAAATTCCATATATATAAACTATGTAAAATTGTATAAAATTTCTTACTTATACAATTTTTGATTTTTTTAAACATATCACCCATTATTTATTAATACCAATTCTAAACATACCACCGAAACTTAACAATAAAAGGAAATTATTAAATTTCACAATTATCTATTAATCCCAACTTTGTATTACTAAGGCATATATTCAACAATTATATCCAATTCTATACCCTGTACCATAGGGTACAAATGAGAATATTTATTATGTAATTGTTTTGCTTAAGATTCACATGTTCTTGTCCTTATTGCGGTTGATGCAAAACTTTGTTCTAGCTTAGTTAAAGTAGATACTTCCGTGGAGATTGAATTTATATGTGTCAAATGAAGTTTGCATTACTCTTTATGATTCATAAAATGTTCGCACATTTCTGACGAATTCCTGGATGGCTTGCTCGATTTTCCATTACTGGCCAATGATCCCGCTATTGTGTCAGTCGACAGATCATCTCCTTTATCAGTTCCTGAGGATGTACATATATCACCCTAGTTTTGATATTGAACCTTTTATTAGTGCACCTTACCCACTTTTTTCTTCTCTTCTGTTGTTTTCGAAAGGCAAACTTGGCTAAGTTAAACGAACTTTTAATCTTCGCACATTGGTCCCGTTTGATAAGGTGTATTGACGTCAATGAGGCTGCATCCTTTTTCTAAGATTCTATAAACATAACTTTGACACTCGGAAATTGTCACATTTAAAAAATTTTAAATCCAGATATTTCAAAAAGTTTAAAACGACCGGCCCAAATCGTAACTTCTCGAATTATTTTTATGCCCAATATAAATGTATCCTTTTAAAAAGAAATTCCCATCAAAATTATTTATCTCGCTGTCGAGAGCAATTTTCTATTGATCCGAAACAGTTCTTTAATTTTGCAAATTAAAAGCGTAAATCTGATCTATTTCCTTCTACACTTATATATATGTAATAGTGAAATATCCTCCACTGACGCAGGTATATCTGACTTATTTTTTCAATCTACTTCACTGCTTATCCCCTCAATATTTTGCCTGTGAGCGGTCTAGGCTTCTTTCCCTAACATTTCGAAATCGTCTTTTATTATCCTCCTACACAATACAGATAATACATCCGATCTTCCCAATTATCGTGGCATTGCAACATTGTCAGCGATTCATAAATTGTTTGGGTAAATCTTAGTGGCTCATCTACAGCATCATTGTGAGTCGCTTATTTCTCCAAAATTGTTAATGTATCTTCTGGTGTTCCGCTGTTTATAAATAATCTGCCAAATCATCATCATGCCCGTGTTCTGATGTTTGCTGATGATGTTAAACTTTGTTTCTCATTTGAGTACTTACTTCAGGATGATTTAAACTCTCTTCATAACTAGTGAACTATTAATTGTTTGAACTTGAATCTATCTGAGTGTATGCTTAGGACTAATCATTGATTGATTGGCTAATCATTAATTACTTTATAAATGGTACTCCTTTGGTGAGTATCTCTTTATTTACAGATTTGGGTGTTACTTTTGACACCAAAATATGATTTAACTCTCATGTCTCTAGAGTTGTGAATAAAGCCAGGTGTATTTTAAGACACGATTTAACGATCCCTATACGATCAAGGTTCTTTATTCTGCCCTTGTCCGCCCAGGTCTTGAGAACTGTTCCTGTTTTTAGTGCCCTCAATACAAAAATGTCAAGCACGTAGTGAATCTGTGCAGAAACAATTTCTTCTTTATGCTTTACGCAGTTTAAACTGGGACCCCAATATCCGTTTGTCTCCGTATGCCAGCAGACTACTCCTAATAGATCGTCCTTCATTTGAAAATCGTAGGATTGGTCTTAATGCTAATTTTTTGCACAAATTAATAACTGGTAACATTGATTCCTTTTTTTTACTCCGGCAAACTTATGTTTAACGTTCCTAGACGCTCCTATAAAAATGTTGTGCCTTTATCTCTTAAGAGATACAATACAAACTATGCTATGAGCCATTTAGTGTATTTTGTTCGACATACAATGATTTGGCTCTTATACTCTCAAGTGAGCTTGAGAGAGCACACTCTGGCTGTGGGTAGGGGCACAGCTTGCCTCTGGGCAAATACAAATTCCCCCAACGGTTCCGATTCTGTTAGTTGTTCTATGTTGTTGGTATAACATTTCTTGCCACTGACCACAATTGGCTGTGGTTAGGGGCATGCTATCTATTATTAATTATATTATAAGTTAATTATAAAAATGTCTGCATTTCTTTTATATTAGGTTCTATTTGTACTCTATGTAAAACGTATTTTAATTAAATTGGCCTAATCAGCTGTTTACATGTTGATCTTCTTAATATAAATAAAAAATACAACGTAGAGTTGGCCATCTGTTGGTTTGGTTGTTAAACACTAGTAATTCGGAACATACCCGTCCAAAGTGGATGTTCCTCGACATACGTCAAGTTCAAAACTACTCAATTTTAGTCATGGTTCGTTTAACAACCGAAATAATTTTAACAATGAAAATGGTCGTTCTGTGAAAAAACATATCTGTGGCCTCAGATATATGTCGACGAGTCGCCGGGAATATTGACGCGAAACCGTTCGCAAGAACGAATGCATACGGATCTGCATTTACACGCTTAGAAGATTCATAAATGAGTAGCTTCAAACTTGCATTTGGTTTATACATTTGCCCATTTTTGTTGAAAAATATACGAATACACTGCAATTAACAAACAAACCAGCAGGTAGCCCACCTTATATACTAATTCTCATTATAAAATCTTTGATCAATAAGACGCCTTGAAGTTTAAAAGATGGCGTAGGTTAAAGTCGGGCGCGGACGACTTTGGGATATTCTGTGGCACCACATTGCAAAAAAGAATTTATTTTCAAATTCGGTTACGATATTTTCATAAACAAGCGAAAAAAGGCGAATTTTGTGTGTGCAGCAACAGACACGACCCAGCAGTACTGCGCACTAGTTCGGAAGTGCTGAAATGGGCACCCACTAGCAGACCACCACGACCCAATTTCCAACCCACCAACAATGCTTTGCTTCATTTCGTTTTTTCACACAATGTCCTAGGACATGGGGACCACATACCCACCACATCGTTTACCTCATGGGTAGTTCAAATGGGGTCCCATTTGGTGCATAGAGCAAAGGTTACTCATCTGCTTAATTAGCACCACACAAAATAAAAACAATTTAAAATACTTTTAATTTTTTTAAATGAATTTATTTTTTATAAATAGTTTTAATTTTACATTATTTTGAAGTAAAACTTTTTAGGCGGCGTTGTGATTTTTGCATCGTTGTGGTGGCAGCATTGTAAATTTCTATGGGAGTAACATTGAAATTTTGTTAGCTCGAAAAATGTGATTTTCGGTGCGTTTGTTTTGATTATTCTCTTTCGCAATGACGAATTGCGACGCTGACGTTGCGTTGGTGGTCATGAATTCGGCGCTTGTTGAGAGAGCGAGCCGTGGTTATGGTATAGAGAGGAGAGTAAAGCGGCCGCGACTGGTCAGCTAAAGCACGCAGCACATGTGTATGTGTGTAAACGAAAAAAATGGTTTTTGCATGCATTGCGTGAATACAACAAAGCGACATACATATGTACATGCGTACATACATGTGCCAGTGTGCATGCATTAGTTTGTGTGCCAGCTCGTAGTTTAGCTTGCTTCGCTCTTTCGCACTTTTTGTTACTCTCACAAAATTAAAACGCTCCAGCCGGCAATGCCGTGGCCTTGGTGCTGTTTGGTTGGCGACAAACAAAGAATATAGAACTACATACAGACAGCACACAAATTATTCGGACACTTTGAATTTGCCACTTTGAAGCCCAATAACTTTTCATGTAGCCATGATAGAACAAAAATTTGAATTCTATCTAAAAATCGCCAAACTAAAAAAAACTGACTGATTTGTTGATGAAAGTTATAATCTACCAAATAAAATCCGGGTAATTTTTTTGGTGTTTGGTGAATTCTAGCCATTGATTTTCATTAGCAGCCAAAATTAGTGCTTTTGCAATTTGCATAGAGCATTTTAAACATAGCATCGTACCTTCTATGGTGTACTTTTTGAGTCACAATTTTGTATTACAATGCTTCTTCACATTTTGGTCTACTACTAGGATGGAAATTTTTGGAGTTTTAAATATAGCTCCTATCATATTTCGTTTTAATATTAAAAAAATTTTTGTTTTATCATGTCTACATCAAAAGTTAGTGGCAAATTCAAAGTGTCCGAATAATTTGTGTGCTTCAAGACGAATTTAGCAGACTTTCAACGACAAAGTTGCAAACGCAACATATGACGTTGATGGACTTTATTACGAACAGACCAGGACTTTCTATATTCTCTCTTAACTGTTAAAGTTTACGAAACCATGTTCAGGATATATCCATTGACAAGATTGCTAAAAAAGCGAATATTCTGATGCTTTCGGAGACATGGCTTGATGATGAAGAGCGTATTGACATACCTAATTTTGATTGGGTTGTACAATACAAACGTCAAAATGTAAGAGCTGGAGGAGTTGCCATTTACAAAAATAGTAATGACGAAACATATATTGCTACGCCTAACATGAGAGTAAAAGTACCAGGTGCGAAAAGAACAACAGTGCAAACGACACAGAAAATCGGTGACATTTGCATAGCCAAGTGCACTTCACAAAACACACATGCACCAATTTTGCTCGTCTGTATATATATATCACCAAACAACACATTCCAAAAAATCTCGGAATACATATAAGAAACTCTTTTTATTTACACTATTAAAGGCGCACAGGCTCTAAGCAAAATTTATCCCACGAAAAACTACGGCACTATTCCAATGATTCTCAGTGGAGACTTCAATTTAAATTTCGCTACCGACCAAGGAATGCAATTGACAGAATTCTTAATGAAACAATTTAATTTGAAACTTATCACCAATCCACGAGAACCAACCACGAGAAGTGGAACAACTATCGACGCTATTTTTAGTAGGAATTTAGATGGTCTGGAATCTCTCATGTTGGTTTCCTATTTTAGTTACCACAAACCAATCATCTCAAAAAAACCAGAAGAACAGTAAAAATGTAATACAGTCGAGGCGGTGCCCGACAGTGGAATACCCTGTACCTTTTGCCTCGAAAAAATGTTTCCTGCATATTCCTCCTAAGAACTTTCCAATTGGAATTTTTTATTTTTTGGTGAAATTCGTTGTTTATACCTATAAGTTCCCTAAATTTTTACCGATTTTGATGAAACTCGAATGTTACGTCAAAGAAGTTATTTAAAGTATATGGGGCAAGTTTCAAGTTGGTATGTTGAGGGGTGAGGGACAAAACACGGTAAAATTTGGATGTGGATTTGTTCATTCGAGCCACATGAATCAGCTTACCAAAAATTGTAATTCTAGGTCACTTGTAACCATAATTACGTAGAGTCAGATATTGACGCAGTTTATAGGCAAGGGTGGTGAAATTTTTACATTTTTGACCATAACTTTTGCTGTATTTGTCCGATTTTGTTCATTTTTTACACACAGATGCATGTAACCACAACGCATCGCTCTGTTATTTCAGATGAAAATACTGCGGGGGAACGGGGGAAGATAATGACATGATTCAACAAACTTCATCTTTCCAGGAAATATTCGCACCTGCTGGTAAAGTTTCGTGACTCTAGCTCTTATAGTCTCCGAGAGGCGTTCATACGGACGGATGGACATGGCTCAATCGCTACCCGAGGTTATGATAAGCATTTTGGTATAAAGGACTTGGGGTCTGCCACGCCTCCTTCTGTCCGTTACATACATTGCACAAATCTCGTACACCCTTTGTACCTAATAGGTACAGGGTATAAAAATAGGTACTACTCTACTATACGTAATTTAGAAAATTTATCTCTTTTACCTTTAATATAAAACTGTAAAAATGTTACATCAGAAAGAATAAAATATGCATAGAAATTGTAATTTGACTTGTTCTATCTTTTTGCTATACATTTTACAAAAATTGATACCATATATCTGATGTCGCAGGAACGAGAATTCCTTCACTTTCATAATTATTATAATAATAGATTGTTCAGACACCGTTTGAACTCCAAAGTATTGTTAAGACGGCTAAACTAATGAAAATAAAGCAGCGTAGAAAATAAGTTCGGCGAAAAAAGTTTTACTTCTAACGCGTGCTGGTATTTTATTATTATGGGTATTATATTTTTTTACACTGGTTTTTGATTTTACAGATCCAGTGAATCTATTGTAGAAAGGTAATACATATTTAAATATATTAAAGCAAATGTTGATAAATACAAAATTAAAAAAAAGAAACTTACCAAGTGATTCGACATAAAAACGTATTACAAGTGCTGTTAGGTGCTGAAGTATAAAATGTAAACAATTGTTATTATTAAATAAATTTATTTTTTTTGAGGAACGTATTCTGATACTTACAGCTGATAGGCTATGCAGCACCACGCTTAGTACCTTGTGTATTCATCTTACGAACATGCCTTCTCCTATCTTTCAAACACTTGTTAAAATGGATTTCCGGGATCGCCTTCAGCTTCAGGTGTCCCCGGAGCGGTCTTTTGAGTTTGTTGAATAGCCAGAAGTCGCACGGTGACCTTATATGCGGTGGTTGTGGAAGGATATGGGTTGAGTTTCTGGCGAAATGGTCACGAAGAATCAATGCAGTGTGAGGCGTTGCATTGTCATGGTGCAAAAACCATGAGTTGTCTCGCCACACTTGCGGCCTCTTTTGACGAATAGCTTCACGCCAAGGACGCATAACGCTCAAATAATATTCCTTGTTGACTGTTTGACCCGGCGGAAGGAACTCATAATGCACAACACCACGATAATCGAAGAAAACAGTCAACATGACCTTGATTTTTGAGCGACTTTGGCGCGGTTTTTTTGGTCTTGCCTCACCTTTGGCACGATATTCGCTTGTAACTTAGCATGGATGACAAAGACAGTCCTACAAACCTAAAAAAAAAAAATTTCTCCAAATCCAATTTTGGCGCGCGGCAGTTTAAATTCAAATGTCACCTTACTTTTTACTTGGTATTTGACATTTAGGGTATTCACGCTTTGTGTTGACTTGAGGACTTGAGGACTTTTACAAAAACAAAATGTATGGCAAAATACAACCCTGTGTTTCAACTCTCAACTCAACTTTTCCTCAACCCAGACCCTAGTCTACTTTTTGCTGTTGACTTGTTGAGAAAGTGTTGCACAATATGGTAATTCGCTGCCTTTTCAGCACTGGTCGCATTTGTCATTTTTTAGCCATTTCGTGATATGGAAAGCAACGAGGTACCTCACACTCGCTAAAAAAAATGAGCGCCAAATTTAAAATAATCAAATTGCATTAACGCAAGTAACAAAAGGTTGTGCTTTTTTTGTGCGAATTTTGTTGTTGGAGTTTACGCAAATAAAAGAGTACAAATACATAGATGTGAATAAGAAAATGCTGGGGCTGTAATAGGCTTAATATATGCTGGAACTATATGCTGAAACAAATCGGGTTTCGTCGAATGAACTGAGCACGTTTTGGCCCCAGTCAATTGACTTCGGGATGTGCAAATGGTCACCGCGATGCGAGAGTATAATTGCATTCATATCCTCATGATAATTATCTAGAACTTCATCAATTTGTGCGTCGTCCCGCAACCCCATAGTCACTGTATTAAACAAAATTTAGTTTTTGTACGATGAATTTGTTTTAGTAGACTAACCTTCAATAAAATTAATTTCAGCCAAAGCCACTTTAGCAACAACAAAGTAGACTTTACGCTCAGTCTTGGGCTTTTTGAATCAAAATTTTTATTTTAATGATTATTTGCAGCAATTTATAAAGTAAACAAAAACATGGAAGAACAAACACAAAGTCAAATACTGTTTTTCTGCAATTATTTCATTTTCGCAGCAATAAAATAATAAAATTCTGAGTAATCTATAACTACTCTAGCTACAGATTCTGTAAGTAAAGATTTTACTATGCGACTTGGCATTTTTAATTCAACCTTTTGAATTTTAATGCAATTTGTACCAATTTACAAATGTAAACAAAAACAGGAAAGAAGAAGAAAAGTCAACAAGTCAACTCATAAAGTCAACACGAGGGATTCACGCTTTGGCCTGTTGACTTTTTCAACCAGTCCTCAAGTCCACAAGTCAACACAAAGCGTGAATACCCTAATTGTAATTTTATCTGGGGTGCCACAGAAAACCATTTCTTGTCAATTTCTTTGCAATTCCAATTCTTGGTGCCACAGACATGATTCGCACCGGTTTCGAAATCTTTGACAAAATTGCTTGATATTTGATTAAATTCACCAATAAAACCTATTTTATTCAAAGAAACTGTTCCTCATTTGAAAAGGTTATTCAATTTCTGATTTATCTGTATGTTTATGTTTTGATAAATCTAATGTTTTAATTCATGATTTTCATTTTTACAAAATCTTTATTAAAATCTTTGGTGCATATGCCATTCTGTGTCAACGTGCAAAATCTTTTCGTGGCAAGGAGTTGCCACCTAGTTGTGGTACAAAATAATAACATTTAATTATACATATTGGCATATTAATAGATGTTTTTGATGTTAAATGAAAGTTACAAAATTTTTTTTTTATTTTAACTAAGTTGTCATTATGAAGTGCGTCGAATTTAATGCACAGCTAAATAAATAAGTGCTGTGCACCTCTTTCTCATAAGGTGGCAATGTACTGCATGTTAGGCATGGTTGTGAATGTCAATAGTTTAGCAGTTAAAGTTGAAAATGAAAATATCAGTAGCGCAACCTAAGGACAAAAAAGCCACAACAGCATATGGAAATTTAAAAAATTGATTTAATTATTTTAATAAGTGAAATAATATTTATTGAATCTGGCGTCGCACAGTGGCACGGCAGCCGCAAAAGCGTTGCAAAAATCAGAATTTTGATGAAAACATTTTGAAAAGTCAATACATGCATCTGATTTAGAATTTTCCAAGGATCAAGAAAATAAAAATTTTATTCAATTCGGATGAATAGTTTAGTTGCCACAGCCGGTCAAAGTTGAGTATATTTTCAACTATAAAAAAAATCGAAATTTTTGGAATAAAAGTTCATGTTTATGATTGTTTTGTAAAAAAACTATGCAACCAATTGATATTTTCTTGATTTCTATAAAAATATGAAATTTGAACATAAAAGAGAAAAAATGACATCGTATCTTTTCTGGTTTTTTCAATACTTCCGTTTACCTGAACCACTATATTTGGACCACTTTTTCAACTTTGGAAGAACAGAAAAATTCACGTGCAGTACAAGCACGCGTTAGAAGTAAAACTCTACGCTGTTTTTTTTTTTCTTTAGTTTAGCCGTCTTAACATTACTTTGGAGTTCAAACGGTGTCTTAACAATCAATTATGTATTATAATAATAATGAAAGTGAAGGAATTCTCGTTCCAGAGAGATATCTGATATATGTATGTGATGTCAATTTTTGTTAAATGTATAGCAAAAAGATAGAACACGTCAAATTATAATTTCTATGCATATTTTATTTTTTCTGATGTAGCATTTTTACAGTTGTATATCAAAGGTGTTGGATTAACTAATATTTTTTAGTTAATTGTTTTTATATAAACGAAATGAAACGAACGTATTTATAAACGTTATACATTTTATTGTATTGTTGTTGTCACGCAATCGTGTAAGTTAAGTTACAGCGACGGCACAGAACCTAACAACCGTATGTTTAGCAAAAACTAATTTGATCTTGGAACGCTGACGGCAATGCAAGGGCCGCAGCGCTGCCAAGAATCGTACATATTATAATACATTAATAAATGTAATTAAATTGATAACTATTATATTGCAGTAACCAATGAGATAAACAGTTATGCATAATGCTAGTTAAGAGTAATTAGTTGCACAATTTAAGAGCTTTTGTTTGTTTATGTTATGTTATGTTATAATATGTTTGACCTGCTTTTATTGGGAAGCTGCTGCTCCCGACAAAAGGTAACAAAGATAAATTGTCTAAATTACGTTACAAAATTACAAGTTATTGTTTGTTTATTGTTGTTTTTTGTTTCTTTACTTTAATGCCTTGCCTTTGGGTTTTATAACGGCTTTCAAGCGATGCCTCATATTTTTTAAGGATCTATTGGTCTCCTGGGGGTCAATCTTCAATTCCTTTGGTGTTATTTTGTTCAATCAAATGTCAAGGGTATGTTAGTACGGAGACTGGAGTAGAGTTTACAGTTGTTTGCAAATTCATAAAAAACCTGCATTGCCAAAGATTTTAACAACTCTAGATCAGCGAAATCTGATAGGAGCTGTACTTAAAACTTCAAAAATGTCCATGCCAGTAGTAGATTAATATGTGAAGAAGCATTGTAATACAAAATTTTGACTCAAAAAGTACGCTATGGAAAATACAATGCTATGTTTCGTATGCTATATGCAAATTGCAAAGCACTAATTTTCGTTGCTAATGAAAACCAATGGCTAGAATTCACCAAACACCAAGCAAAAATACGAGCTGGCACCAAGGTATACTTATTTAAGGTAGCATACTCCCGCCGAAGGCTCTCAACGAAAGTTACCAATTTTTAGTTTCGTTGCGACTGCGCGTGAGTAGAGTTGTTTTCACGCATATTATTTTAATGTGTTTGCGTTCTCTCTCTATTTTTCTTGCTCTCAGTAAAATTGGTGACGACGCCGGCAGCATTACTCTACCTTAAATAAGTATACCTTGAGCTGGCACACAAGCTAATGGCAAACACTGGCTTGTATGTATGTATAGCGCTGTGTTGTATTCACGCAATGCATACAAAAACAATTCTTTCGTTTACACACATACACATGTGCTGCGTGCTTTAGCTGACCAGCCGCGGCCGCTTTACTCCCCTCTCTACTCAATGACCACGGCTCGCTCTCTCAACAAGCGCCGAACGTCAGCGTCGCAATGCGAAAGAGAATATCAAAAGCAGCTAACGTTTTTTTCGTCTAACAAAATTTCAAAGTTACTCCCATAGAAATTCACATTCAGTGTGCCCAGCAATGCTCAAAAATGCACAATGCCGCCTAAAAAGTTTTACTTCAAAAAAAATACATAGCACTACAATTTTTGTTTTAATATAAATGCTTTTGTTATTAATTTATTTACCTGCTCTATAAAAATTGTCTGCCTGAATTTGCATATTTGGCTGTAAGGCCAGTAAAAGCCCAGAAACCCAACTCCAAAATATGCTGACGCAGGTATAAGAAGAAGAACACGCAGTAGATGCAGCCACTAAATTTAGAGTTGTTTGCTTATATTTTTACTTACAATAAAATAAAGCATACCTGTGACATTTGAAGAAAGAAGGATTGATCATGCCAATTTTTTTTTGGTATTTACAGGTATTTCTAATACATTTAATATAAATACATTTTTACCTGTTATGCGTTTTGTGGATATAGGGCTTAAACTTAGTATATATTTCCCTGAATACTTCTAAAATATCATAGTCTTGTTTTGGCATTACAATAACACATATTGCAGTGAATGTATCTTTAAATATAATTCGTAACCATTGATTTTATATGTGTAACGATGTCTTTGGAGAACTTGAAAGTTTAAACTATTTGAGTTGTTCAGAAACTCCAAAAGCGCGAATGAATTCGTATCGGCCATCAGAAAATACCTTAACGTTGAGGAAGGAAATATAGAGAAGTTTGATTGATTAAGGCAAACTTAATCTAATTTACGCCCAAATAAAAAAAAAGTGGCAAGACTCCCATCGCTGCCGAGAAAATTTTTCTATTGGATCACTGTTAATAAACATTTATTTAAATATGTGTCTAAATGTTCTAAAATAATTTTTGGAAAGTAGCAACCCTTTAATTAATTAATTGTCCGAAAAATGAAATCTTTAAAGATTTCTGTGGCATCCCCGATACGGGGTATCTCTGCTTACACACTTTAAATATCTGAATTTTTTTTTGTGCTATTTAATTGTAAATTGTTGCAATTTTCGCCACGGCGTTACCAGCAGTTGTCACTAACAAGAGTCAGAACCAAAACTAAAGAATATTCCAGCAATACAAAACACGCGAGCAGCTGGAAAACAAGTAACGGCAGTATGCCTAAGAAACAGAGGGACAAAATCTATTTTATTGCGCTCTTTATCTCTAACAAAAGTAAACGGACCAAAATCTATTTTTGTCTGGTTTTTCGGCGTTCGCATACCTGCGAAATAGTGCATTGGGTGGTGGGCATAGGGTTACAAGTAGTTTGACGTTCATACACGGACCATCAGAGTAGGTAGTTCGAACCATGGTGGAATAATACAAGGTGAGGACAAGAACGAAAAATACACATCCATAAGAAAATGTGTGCATCTGAGCAGAGAAAACATCCCTTTTGCTACTGTAGCATAAGGGTTGGCAAAAAATATTTTTTTATACCCGGCAGCTAAAAACAAAACGTTGCGCAGCGTAATTCAACTTTGTCAATTGACTACCAAGGTATACTAATTTAAGGTAGAGTAATGCTGCCAGCGTCGTCACCAATTTTACAGAGAGCAAGAAAAAGCGAGAGAGAGAGAACGCATATATATTAAAATAATATGCGTGAAAACATCCCTCCTCACGCGGAGTCGCAACGAAACTAAAAATTGGTAACTTTCGTTGAGAGCCTTCGGCGGGAGTATGCTACCTTAAATAAGTATACCTTGTGCTGCAGTGGCAGTAAAGCAGAGCAACAAGAGCCGAAGTCACGCACCATCAACTTCGTGTCTGTTGCTTAGCAACGTCGAGCAACGTCAGCGTCGCATACGTCACTGCGGCAGAGAAAACTTCAATACATACGCAAGAAAAAAATTTGAGGTTATTTTGTGCCGATTAGTCCTATGGAAGCTATATGATATAATCGACCGATTTTGATGAAATTTGGTACAGTGTTGAAGATCTCTAAAAAACTTCCGAATGCCTTTGGTTACGATATCTTTATAAGCAAACGAGTTATTCATCTAAAACTTTTAATTTTTTCGAGGTCCTCTAAAACACGCCTATAAGGCTATATAATGTAACCTAGTGCATTTACTTATTTAATCATATATTATTTTTGAATTATTCGTAACTAACATTACAAAGATGTTGCGTAGTTATTTAAAGTTGTATTTAAAATTTAAACTGCCTCTTACAGGCGTAATCGTGTTGTGTTCCCCTTTGAGTGTTTGCGCATGACTTTTATCGATAGAGCTGCCAATAGGCAAAAATACATATGAGAACATATGATCTACAGAGTGAATCAATATTAAGGCATGCGCGGAGCCATTTAAACGTGATTTTTTAAATTAGAACTGTCAAAAAAGTGACGCTCTGCAGGTGTTTTTGATTATTGGCAACTTCATGGATAAGCAATTCATTTTGTGCTGCGGAAAGGAATAGTTTACATGTCCAAATAATGTCAACAAAACGCAAAAAGAATAGTTTGAGCTTAGAAACTAAAGTACAAATAATAGATTAGCATATGATTACAATGTGTACAAGTCAGCTATCAGCTATATCAAATCAAACAAGCACGCGATTATGGAAGCAGGAGTACCCAGAGATGGAAAGGCTTCTATATGAATGGTTCTCAAATAAACGTTTAAAAAAATCCACTTTGTCGGGGCCGCTTATAAAAGAAAAGGCTTAACAAATTTTTAAACGAATCTATCCAAACAAAGCCGAAAGTGAGTTTAAAGCCAGCGACGGCTGGTTCACCAAATTTAAAAAGCGTCATGGCATACGTAACCTTAAAATTACCGGAGAATTACTGTCCAGTGCCTTCGAGACCATCACTCCGTTTTTACACAAGCTGCGTGCAAAGGTTGAAGAAATGGGACTGGTAAACCAACAAATTTATAATGCCGATGAAACAAGTCTCTTTTTTCGCTGCTTGCCGGAGAAAACCTACGTTTCCGCCTGCAAAAAAACTGCACCTGGTCACAAAATTCAAAAGGAGCGTATATCAATTTTGTTTGGCGCAAATGCAGATAGAACTCACAAACTTAAGCCGCTAGTAATTGGAAAGGCACATCAGCCTAGGTGCTTTAAAGGATTCAATAATCCACTTTTATATGCGAACTCTAAAAACGCATGGTTTCATAAATCTTTTATTGCTGAGGTAAAGGGACTTTTACGTTTTATGAATAGTTTTGCTTAAAAATTTTTTCTGTTATAGGTTACCCGTTTTTCATTAGCAAATAATTTGCCACAAAAGGCTCTTTTACTTATTGACAATTGTTCTGCCCATGCGCCAATTGACAAGCTCCAAAGTCAAGATGGAAACATAACGTAACGGCAGCTGTTCAGCCGACGGGTCAAAATACAATAAGGATAGTCAAATTAATGTATAGAAATAAACTGCTTGCTCAGCTAATTGGTAATGATTGTGATCTGCACATTGCACTTAAACGTCACTCTATACGCGATGCGATTCTTTTGGTGAAAGAAGCTTGGGATAACGTATCCGAAAGTGTAGTTCGCAATTCTTGGTCGAAACTTCTGAATTGGGACTCTGTAGAATATGATGAGGAAGACGATTTACCATTATCGCGACTTATAAGAGACAACTCATATAACAACATCCTTTTAGAAAATCAAAAGTTTCTGTCGCAAATTGCAACTAATCAAAATGATGTAATTGCAATAGACGCCATAAAAGAATGGAACAACGATACAATCGATGATGACATAGAAATTGCAGACATAGTGTCTTCTGTTGAAAGCGACGACTTGGAAGAAGTAACACCCAGTGTTTCATACAATGTTGCTATTGAAAGTGCTAATAATTTAATAAGTTGGTGTAAATCGAATGGGTCAGTTAAGCACTTAAGTAACCTATTGGCAGTGCGTCACGATATTGTTACTGAAAATTTGAATATACCCAAAAAGCAAACTGACATAAAAGATTATTTATTTTTTTCATTGAAAAAATACGTTCATAAATTAGAACATTTCAGAAATTAGAACTACCCTTGGAACCTTTTGGTTCTAATTTGTGAGCTTCCTATGTATTATGAAATTTTATCGAGCAATCCGTACAAAAAATAAAACATGAAACAGGTGAAATTTCTTGGGAAAAAATACCCTTTTTAAATTTCTCTATATTAAAGTAATAAATAATATGCATACATTTTAGCTAGAGTTTATTATAATTTAAATTTAAATTAAGCACAAAAAAAAAATCAAAACGAAAAAAAACACCTCATGCAGACGCCGACAGCAGCAACGACTACGGCGCCAGTGCAAGCAGCGCCCTTTTTTTTTACTACTGCGACGCCAGCGTTGGCTGAATTTTCATATTACTCGGAAATTGACTGCTTTTTCATAAATATGTATTGCAATAAATGAAATATACATACATACGTATATAATGTGTGTTTGGTCCAGCAGCTTACATTTTATTGTGCATCATTAATTATTCTCTTTGTTTTGTAACTTGCCCTGCGCGGCAGAACTCTCTCTTAAACTAAGTAAGCGCATTGCATGCGTCGGCTCATAATAATTACGTAATAATTACACCATGGATCGGCCTAAGAGTTCGGCCATGGTAGAACAATAACAGCAATGTAGAGTAATTGAGAGCATAAATTTTGTGAGAGTAAAATAAGTGAGAGAGAGAGAGAGACAAGCAAGCAAAAATACTAGCTGGCACACAAGCTAATGCATGCACACTGGCACTCGTATGTACATATGTATGTATGTCGCTTTGTTGTATTCACGCAATGCACCCAAAAACAATTCTTTCGTTTACACACAAACACATGTGCTGCGTGCTTTAGCTGACTAACCGCGGCCGCTTTACTTTCCTCTCCATTCCAAGCCCACTGCGACGCTGACGTCGCAAAGCAACAGACACCAAGATGCTTGTGCATGACTTCGCCTCTTGCTTAGAGAGCGTGCTTGCTTTTTTACTCTCGCAAAACTAAAGCGCTCCAGCATTAGTATGCCGTGGCTTTGGTGCTGTCTGGCAGAAAACACAAAATCAGTTTATGTTTAGTTGGCTACAAGCTTAGATCGCGCTACGCAAATTATTCATTTTAGATTAGGAAAAAATGTTCAAAGAGGAATGGAAAAAAACATAATTTGAGCAGCGTAGTCGAAGCTTGTAGCCAACTAAATATATACGGGGTGCCACAGAAAACCATTTCGTTGCCATTCCGATTCTTGGTGCCACAGACATGATTCGCAACGGTTTCAAAATCTTCGACAAAATTGCTTGAGATTTGATTAAATTCACCAATAAAAACTAATTTATTCAATGAAAGTATTACTTATTTGGAAAGTGTGTTTAATTTCTGAGTTTTCTGTACCTTTATGTTTTGACAAATTTAATGTTTTAATTCATGATTTTCATTTTTGCGAAATCTTTATTAAAATTTTTGGTACATTTGCCATTCTGTGTCAACGTGCAAAATCTTTTCGTGGCAAGGAGTTGCCACCTAGTTGCTGTACTAAATAATAATAATTCGAAGTGATTATTTTAGCATATTAATAGATGTTTTTGGATCTTAAATGAAAGTTAAAAAATCGCTTTTTTTATTTTAACTAATTTGTCGTTATGAAGTGCGCCGAATTTAATGCATAATTAAATATATAATTGCTGTGCACCTTTTTCTCCTAAGGTGGCAATGTGCGGCTGTTAGGCAAGGTTGTGAATGTCAATAGTTTAGCCGTTTAGGTTTAAAATTAAAATATCAGTAGCGCAACCTAAGGAGAAAAAAGCCACAACAGCATATGATTTTAATAAATGAAGTAATATATTCAATAAATAAAAGCGTCTATTTAAATAATTGGCGAGTGCATCGAAAATACTAAATCCATCTACTGCAAGGGCACAATTAGCATTACAATTTTCAATAGCATTTGCGTGTGTGTGTTTTGTATTCAAATTTGACTTCATTTGTTAAACGCAGTGCACAGCATACATAATTGTTGCAACCTTTGCTGGACTGTATGACAGCCTTGAAGCGATCTAGAGAATCTTCGACACCTTCGCTCCACCTTTTCTTCGTCCATATGTGTTTTTTTTAAGGCATCAATGGCTAGCAATCCTGCAAGTGGCATTGTAACAATTATTTTCTATTTTCGTGCAAATTTGCAAATGTAAACAAACGAAATTTTCCATACACTACGCTGGGGACAGCTGTTGACCCGTAGGGTTGCCATACAAACTCTTGTATTGGGCGGTACAAATATTCAAACTTTATTTACATTTATTTTGTACAAATGGAAATTAAAATGATGCAAAATATGCTGACAATTATCGCTTAATGTAATAAAGAATAAACTTTATTGGATCACTGTTAATAAACATTTATTTAAACGAGTGTCTAAATGTTCTAAAATAATTTTTGCAAAGTAGCAACCCTTGCTGCCATTCTTGCAAAAGCGTAAACATTCGAAATTAATTGTTCGAAATATGAAATCTGAGATTTCTATGGCACCTTTTAACGAATTGGTTTCAAACCGTTGCCAAAAGCGTTAAAGGTTTCTGTGGCACCCCGGTATACCTCCACTGCACATCGAATTGGGTCTAATGATCAATTTTGTTAAGGCAATTGGGAAAAATGGAAATGATTTGGCAATCGCTTACCTAGAAAACGAGTTCCCTAAATTAAAGCACCATTATAAACAAAAAATGTCATATATTTTTGGTGAAATCATGATTTTTCGTATACTTATAGTGATATATTCAGCTACTGGCGTTCAATGGGCAGTTCGAATTTCTGAAAAAAGGGCGTATTTGAAAGGTACTGACTCCTACTTTCTATCAAAAATTCAAATATAAAAGAGTGAACCACTTTCCAAAGGTTAAATGCAGTTGAAAGTGACAAAAAAAAAATTCCTTCGAAAAAAAATGACATTCTTTTCGTTTTTACTAAAAATTCAATAAGTCAGTCATTTTTTGACATAAAAAGAAAAAAATATATAGAAATCGCATCTACATATCATGACCAATAACAATAAATAGCTAACTTTTTAAGTGTCTAAGAGTTGTTCTGAAAAAAAAAACGATATTTGCACAAAAAGTCACCAAAATGTTGTGTTTTTTGGGATTTTGGGCACACACTTTCGTCAATCATTTTTATGATTTGGGGCATTTTGGAAAGGTAGTAACTCTCTACTTTTGAAAAAAAAATAATGATGAAAAAATTCGAATTAGTACAGTTTTTATGACCTCATATGTGCAACCGTATTTTGAAAAATGGAATTTTTCACTAAAATAGCCATAAAAAAAAAACAAGCTATGGGAGGATAAAAAAAAACCGGTTTTTTAACGCTGAAACATTACATTAACATAAAATATAAGTCTCATCTCTGGAGAAAAAAAAGTGTTAAATTTGTCGACTAGTGTACTATGTGTGAAGGCAAGCTACCTCATGTGCAGTCGCAACGAAACTAAAAATTGGTAACTTTCGGCTTCGGAGTATGCTACCAGAAGTAAGTATACCTTGATTGACTACTCATAAGCAACTGATATTGTTTTCTCTGCTGCAGTGGCAGTAAAGCAGAGCAACAAGAGCCGAAGCCACGCACCATCAACTTCGTGTCTGTTGCTTAGCAACGTCGAGCAACGTCAGCGTCGCATACGTCACTGCGGCAGAGAAAACTTCAATGCATACGCAAGAAAAAAATTTGAATGTATTTTGTGCCGATTAGTCCTATGAAAGCTATATGATATAATCGACCGATTTTGATGAAATTTGGTACAGTGTTGAAGATCTCTAAAAAACTTCCGAATGCCTTTGGTTACGATATCTTTATAAGCAAACGAGTTATTCATCTAAAACTTTTAATTTTTTCGAGGTCCTCTAAAACACGCCTATAAGGCTATATAATGTAACCTAGTGCATTTACTATTTAATCATATATTATTTTTGAATTATTCGTAACTAACATAACAAAGATGTTGCGTAGTTATTTAAAGTTGTATTTAAAATTTAAACTGCCTCTTACAGGCGTAATCGTGTTGTGTTCCCCTTTGAGTGTTTGCGCATGACTTTTATCGATAGGGCTGCCAATAGGAAAAAATACATATGAGAACATATGATCTACAGAGTGAATCAATATTAAGGCATGCGCGGAGCCATTTAAACGTGATTTTTATACCCTGTACCTATAGGTACAAAGGGTATACTAGATTTGTGCAATGTATGTAACGGACAGAAGGAGGCGTGGCAGACCCCAAATCCTTTATACCAAAATGCTTATCATAACCTCGGGTAGCGATTGAGCCATGTCCGTCCGTCCGTCCGTATGAACGCCTAGATCTCGGAGACTATAAGAGCTAGAGACACGAAACTTTACCAGCTGATGCGCATATTTCCTAAGCAGATGAAGTTTGTTGAATCATGTCAATATCTTTCCCCGTTCCCCCGCTGTAGATTTTCGCGGTTTTTAGCCACACCGTTTAATATTTTCATTTGAAATTTAACAGAGCGATGTTTTGTGGATACATGCATCTGTGTATAAAAAATGAACAAAATCGGACAAATACAGAAAAAGTTATAGTCAAAAATGTACAAATTTCACTGCCCCTTGCCCATAAAGTGCATCAATATTTGACTCCTCGTAATTATGGTTACAAGTGACCTAGAACCACAATTTTTGGTAAGCTGATTCATGTGGCTCTAATGAACAAATCCACATCCAAATTTTATCGATGCGGTCCCCCCCGCAATCGATTTACCGTGTTTTCTCCCACACCCCTCAACATACCAACTTGAAACTTACCCCATATACTTTAAATAACTTCTTTGTCGTAACATTCGAGTTTCATCAAAATCGGTAAAAATTTAGGGAACTTATAGGTATAAATATCGAATTTCACCAAAAAAAAAAAAAATTCCAATTGGAAAGTTCGTAGAAGGAATATGCAGGAAAAATTGTTTGCGAGACAAAAGGTACAGGGTATTCCACTGGCGGGCACCGCCTCGACTGTACCACATTTTTTAAATTAGAACTGTCAAAAAAAGTGACGCTCTGCAGGTGTTTTTGATTATTGGCAACTTCATGGATAAGCAATTCATTTTGTGCTGCGGAAAGGAATAGTTTACATGTCCAAATAATGTCAACAAAACGCAAAAAGAATAGTTTGAGCTTAGAAACTAAAGTAAAAATAATAGATTAGCATATGATTACAATGTGTACAAGTCAGCTATCAGCTATATCAAATCAAACAAGCACGCGATTATGGAAGCACTTGAAGGAAAAAAAAACGATGCACCAACAGGAGTACCCAGAGATGGAAAGGCTTCTATATGAATGGTTCTCAAATAAACGTTTAAAAAAATCCACTTTGTCGGGGCCGCTTATAAAAGAAAAGGCTTAACAAATTTTTAAACGAATCTATCCAAACAAAGCCGAAAGTGAGTTTAAAGCCAGCGACGGCTGGTTCACCAAATTTAAAAAGCGTCATGGCATACGTAACCTTAAAATTACCGGAGAATTACTGTCCAGTGCCTTCGAGACCATCACTCCGTTTTTACACAAGCTGCGTGCAAAGGTTGAAGAAATGGGACTGGTAAACCAACAAATTTATAATGCCGATGAAACAAGTCTCTTTTTTCGCTGCTTGCCGGAGAAAACCTACGTTTCCGCCTGCAAAAAAACTGCACCTGGTCACAAAATTCAAAAGGAGCGTATATCAATTTTGTTTGGCGCAAATGCAGATGGAACTCACAAACTTAAGCCGCTAGTAATTGGAAAGGCACATCAGCCTAGGTGCTTTAAAGGATTCAATAATCCACTTTTATATGCGAACTCTAAAAACGCACGGTTTCATAAATCTTTTATTGCTGAGGTAAAGGGACTTTTACGTTTTATGAATAGTTTTGCTTAAAAATTTTTTCTGTTATAGGTTACCCGTTTTTCATTAGCAAATAATTTGCCACAAAAGGCTCTTTTACTTATTGACAATTGTTCTGCCCATGCGCCAATTGACAAGCTCCAAAGTCAAGATGGAAACATAACGTAACGGCAGCTGTTCAGCCGACGGGTCAAAATACAATAAGGATAGTCAAATTAATGTATAGAAATAAACTGCTTGCTCAGCTTGGGATAACGTATCCGAAAGTGTAGTTCGCAATTCTTGGTCGAAACTTCTGAATTGGGACTCTGTAGAATATGATGAGGAAGACGATTTACCATTATCGCGACTTATAAGAGACAACTCATATAACAACATCCTTTTAGAAAATCAAAAGTTTCTGTCGCAAATTGCAACTAATCAAAATGATGTAATTGCAATAGACGCCATAAAAGAATGGAACAACGATACAATCGATGATGACATAGAAATTGCAGACATAGTGTCTTCTGTTGAAAGCGACGACTTGGAAGAAGTAACACCCAGTGTTTCATACAATGTTGCTATTGAAAGTGCTAATAATTTAATAAGTTGGTGTAAATCGAATGGGTCAGTTAAGCACTTAAGTAACCTATTGGCAGTGCGTCACGATATTGTTACTGAAAATTTGAATATACCCAAAAAGCAAACTGACATAAAAGATTATTTATTTTTTTCATTGAAAAAATACGTTCATAAATTAGAACATTTCAGAAATTAGAACTACCCTTGGAACCTTTTGGTTCTAATTTGTGAGCTTCCTATGTATTATGAAATTTTATCGAGCAATCCGTACAAAAAATAAAACATGAAACAGGTGAAATTTCTTGGGAAAAAATACCCTTTTTAAATTTCTCTATATTAAAGTAATAAATAATATGCATACATTTTAGCTAGAGTTTATTATAATTTAAATTTAAATTAAGCACAAAAAAAAAATCAAAACGAAAAAAAACACCTCATGCAGACGCCGACAGCAGCAACGACTACGGCGCCAGTGCAAGCAGCGCCCTTTTTTTTTACTACTGCGACGCCAGCGTTGGCTGAATTTTCATATTACTCGGAAATTGACTGCTTTTTCATAAATATGTATTGCAATAAATGAAATATACATACATACGTATATAATGTGTGTTTGGTCCAGCAGCTTACATTTTATTGTGCATCATTAATTATTCTCTTTGTTTTGTAACTTGCCCTGCGCGGCAGAACTCTCTCTTAAACTAAGTAAGCGCATTGCATACGTCGGCTCATAATAATTACGTAATAATTACACCATGGATCGGCCTAAGAGTTCGGCCATGGTAGAACAATAACAGCAATGTAGAGTAATTGAGAGCATAAATTTTGTGAGAGTAAAATAAGTGAGAGAGAGAGAGAGACAAGCAAGCAAAAATACTAGCTGGCACACAAGCTAATGCATGCACACTGGCACTCGTATGTACATATGTATGTATGTCGCTTTGTTGTATTCACGCAATGCACCCAAAAACAATTCTTTCGTTTACACACAAACACATGTGCTGCGTGCTTTAGCTAACTAAACGCGGCCGCTTTACTTTCCTCTCCATTCCAAGCCCACTGCGACGCTGACGTCGCAAAGCAACAGACACCAAGATGCTTGTGCATGACTTCGCCTCTTGCTTAGAGAGCGTGCTTGCTTTTTTACTCTCGCAAAACTAAAGCGCTCCAGCATTAGTATGCCGTGGCTTTGGTGCTGTCTGGCAGAAAACACAAAATCAGTTTATGTTTAGTTGGCTACAAGCTTAGATCGCGCTACGCAAATTATTCATTTTAGATAGGAAAAAATGTTCAAAGAGGAATGGAAAAAAACATAATTTGAGCAGCGTAGTCGAAGCTTGTAGCCAACTAAATATATACGGGGTGCCACAGAAAACCATTTCGTTGCCATTCCGATTCTTGGTGCCACAGACATGATTCGCAACGGTTTCAAAATCTTCGACAAAATTGCTTGAGATTTGATTAAATTCACCAATAAAAACTAATTTATTCAATGAAAGTATTACTTATTTGGAAAGTGTGTTTAATTTCTGAGTTTTCTGTACCTTTATGTTTTGACAAATTTAATGTTTTAATTCATGATTTTCATTTTTGCGAAATCTTTATTAAAATCTTACATTTGCCATTCTGTGTCAACGTGCAAAATCTTTTCGTGGCAAGGAGTTGCCACCTAGTTGCTGTACTAAATAATAATAATTCGAAGTGATTATTTTAGCATATTAATAGATGTTTTTGGATCTTAAATGAAAGTTAAAAAATCGCTTTTTTTATTTTAACTAATTTGTCGTTATGAAGTGCGCCGAATTTAATGCATAATTAAATAAATAATTGCTGTGCACCTTTTTCTCCTAAGGTGGCAATGTACGGCTGTTAGGCAAGGTTGTGAATGTCAATAGCAGTTTAGGTTTAAAATTAAAATATCAGTAGCGCAACCTAAGGAGAAAAAAGCCACAACAGCATATGATTTTAATAAATGAAGTAATATATTCAATAAATAAAAGCGTCTATTTAAATAATTGGCGAGTGCATCGAAAATACTAAATCCATCTACTGCAAGGGCACAATTAGCATTACAATTTTCAATAGCATTTGCGTGTGTGTGTTTTGTATTCAAATTTGACTTCATTTGTTAAACGCAGTGCACAGCATACATAATTGTTGCAACCTTTGCTGGACTGTATGACAGCCTTGAAGCGATCTAGAGGTTCTTCGACACCTTCGCTCCACAATCCTGCAAGTGGCATTGTAACAATTATTTTCTATTTTCGTGCAAATTTGCAAATGTAAACAAACGAAATTTTCCATACACTACGCTGAGGACAGCTGTTGACCCGTAGGGTTGCCATACAAACTCTTGTATTGGGCGGTACAAATATTCAAACTTTATTTACATTTATTTTGTACAAATGGAAATTAAAATGATGCAAAATATGCTGACAATTATCGCTTAATGTAATAAAGAATAAACTTTATTGGATCACTGTTAATAAACATTTATTTAAACGAGTGTCTAAATGTTCTAAAATAATTTTTGCAAAGTAGCAACCCTTGCTGCCATTCTTGCAAAAGCGTAAACATTCGAAATTAATTGTTCGAAATATGAAATCTGAGATTTCTATGGCACCTTTTAACGAATTGGTTTCAAACCGTTGCCAAAAGCGTTAAAGGTTTCTGTGGCACCCCGGTATACCTCCACTGCACATCGAATTGGGTCTAATGATCAATTTTGTTAAGGCAATTGGGAAAAATGGAAATGATTTGGCAATCGCTTACCTAGAAAACGAGTTCCCTAAATTAAAGCACCATTATAAACAAAAAATGTCATATATTTTTGGTGAAATCATGATTTTTCGTATACTTATAGTGATATATTCAGCTACTGGCGTTCAATGGGCAGTTCGAATTTCTGAAAAAAGGGCTTATTTGAAAGGTACTGACTCCTACTTTCTATCAAAAATTCAAATATAGAAGAGTGAACCACTTTCCAAAGGTTAAATGCAGTTGAAAGTGACAAAAAAAAAATTCCTTCGAAAAAAAATGACATTCTTTTCGTTTTTACTAAAAATTCAGTAAGTCTGTCATTTTTTGACATAAAAAGAAAAAAATATATAGAAATCGCATCTACATATCATGACCAATAACAATAAATAGCTAACTTTTTAAGTGTCTAAGAGTTGTTCTGAAAAAAAAACGATATTTGCACAAAAAGTCACCAAAATGTTGTGGTTTTTGGGGTTTTGGGCACACACTTTCGTCAATCATTTTTATGATTTGGGGCATTTTGGAAAGGTAGTAACTCTCTACTTTTGAAAAAAAAATAATGATGAAAAAATTCGAATTAGTACAGTTTTTATGACCTCATATGTGCAACCGTATTTTGAAAAATGGAATTTTTCACTAAAATAGCCATAAAAAAAAAACAAGCTATGGGAGGATAAAAAAAAACCGGTTTTTTAACGCTGAAACATTACATTAACATAAAATATAAGTCTCATCTCTGGAGAAAAAAAAGTGTTAAATTTGTCGACTAGTGTACTATGTGTGAAGGCAAGCTACCTCATGTGCAGTCGCAACGAAACTAAAAATTGGTAACTTTCGGCTTCGGAGTATGCTACCTGAAGTAAGTATACCTTGATTGACTACTCATAAGCAACTGATATTGTTTTCTCTGCTGCAGTGGCAGTAAAGCAGAGCAACAAGAGCCGAAGCCACGCACCATCAACTTCGTGTCTGTTGCTTAGCAACGTCGAGCAACGTCAGCGTCGCATACGCCACTGCGGCAGAGAAAACTTCTATACATACGCAAGAAAAAAATTTGAATGGTTTTTGTGCCGATTAGTCCTATGAAAGCTATATGATATAATCGACCGATTTTGATGAAATTTGGTACAGTGTTGAAGATCTCTAAAAAACTTCCGAATGCCTTTGGTTACGATATCTTTATAAACAAACGAATTATTCATCTAAAACTTTTAATTTTTTGAGGTCCTCTAAAACACCCCTATAAGGCTATATAATGTAACCTTATAGGGGTGTTTATATATATACTTTATATACCCTTTGTACCATACGGTACAGGGTATAATAAAAAAACAATTTAATTATATTATGAAATTTTATCGAGCAATCCGTAATAATAAAGTTATCAAAAAATAAAACATGAAACAGGTGATATTTCTTGGAAAAAAAATACCCTTTTTAAATTTTAGCTAGAGTTTATAATAATTTAAACTAAGCACAAAAAAAGGCAAAATGCAAGCAATGAAAAACTACGTGCAAAAATCAAAAAAAATACGTGTGGCACTCGGGGACTGCCGCGGTAAAGCTATTGCATAGCATTTTTATCAACTTATTCAATTATAATATTTATGCAATATTTTTTTTTCTTTGATATTAATTCAAGTTACACTTTTTGAGCGTGGTGACCGATAAGAAATCGAATTTTTTTCTTTTATTGAATAAATGACAAGTTAATATTGCTTAAAATATTTTTATTATCTTACAATAAGTACATGTAGGTTATTCAGGAATTTTTATGATTGAAACTATAGGTTTATGGTATCTGAAATAAGAGACATAAGTTTGAGACTTCATATCCTCTAAATATCTGGAAAATACCGCGTCAATGGTGGTCCCATATTTTTTTGTGGATTCTTGTGGATCATTATTCATTTTCAAATTCAATTTTTGCGAAAGAAAAGTTGTCAACCGCTCTGATTTTTTATCAGCGAAGTTGATGTTGAAATCGCCAGCCAAGATAAGTGGAAATTTATTACCATTTGTACCAAGTATTTTCGACCCTTCTTCAGTGTACTCCAGTACAGTGCGAAGAATAAAATGCTCTACCTCGTCTAATTTTAAGAGTCTAAGATCTTTGAAATCGGGTAAGAATTGTAGATGTTATGGAAGGAGTATTATGTGAACAATTTAAAATACGAATAGTCAAGGAGCGCGATGAAATTTGGGTTTGTTGATCCTCAAACCCACATTAAACTAAACAAAAAGCAGTAACTTTTTCCGTGAACTTTTTGTTGCCCACGACCTTCTTCATCTCAGCCTTCGATGGTGTGCGGATGATCGCACCACCACGCTTAAGCTCGCGCACTTCGTGCACACGTACACCGAGTGCGGGCGCTACCTCCTTCATTACCTTATCGGCAACTTGCTTACCCGAAACATTCGGGTCCCGGCTCGTCACTACTGCTGACCATGTCTCAACATGCTTCCACGATGAGAAGCAGGTCGTCTGCATACGCGCTGAGCGCACAGTGCGGCTCCAAGCGCTGAAGAAGTAGATCCATCATCAAGTTCCATATAAATGGACCGCTGATGGACCCCTGTGGGCAACCTCGTGTCACCGGAACAGTTACTTCTTCATAACTGCTGACCATGCTTGCACTCCTGCCAGAGAAGAAACTTCGCCACAAGTTGGCTTCTCTGCATCCTGAGTCAACGATTCGGCGTAGCGCGGCATCCCATTCCAAGTTGTCGAAGGCTCCCTTGAAATCCACGAAGATTCCGAGCACATATCGCGCCGAGCTGGCCTCGACAGTGCTCACAACGTGTCTCCAAGCATCCCCCACACAACGTTCTGCTCTGAAGCCGAATTGCCATCTGTTGCCTACCGGCAGCACATCTTTCAAACGATTGACCATTATACCTTCAAGCACTTTTCCAAACACTGGTAACAGGCATATACCACGATAAGAAGCTGGATCGCTCCTGTCCTTATTGGGCCCTTTTGAGCAACGCAACCACTCTGGGTCGCTTCCACTCTGCAGGGAAACAGCCTTCAGCCACGCAGCGTGAAAACAGTGCTGTCAGGTGCTGGGGAATGGCACACCATATCTGCTTGCAGATAGTACCGGTGATACCATCAAGGCCAAGCGAGCGTCTGCTCTTCAACCTAGCGACGCAGGCACCAACCTCGTATACTTCGAGGGCTGGAGGAACACCATCCGGAATGGCAATGGGTGCATCAGACTCCGCAACTGGGAAAAAGTTACGGAGGAGCACTCGCGCACAGTCGTGCCATGTTACGACCAGCCTGCCATCCGAATGAAGTGCCCCTATCTCGGTGCTCTTCTTACGTCGTCTGCAAATCTTGTAGACTTGCCCCCATGGATCATCTGTGTGCTCTCCAACGAAGCGTCACCAGTTCTCCTCCTTCGCCGACAGAATTAGCTTCTTGTATTGGCGTACGGAATTCCGTAGGTCAATAGCAAGTCGCTCAGCATCGTCGTTGCCACTACGACGTGCATTCTGGAGCCTGCGCATGAGTCTCCTGACTTCACGGCGCTTGGTACTAAGGCTGGTATTCCACCAAACCACTTTCCTCATTGCTCTTGGCGATCTGCGGCCTAACACTCGATCACACACATCGTGTACAATCAAGCGCAGTGCAGATGCTTGCTCCTCTGGCGGTGTCTCCGCGAAATTCTCCGGTAGTTCAGCTGCCATTCTTACCAATTCATCTCTGAACAATCGCCAACGTGCAGTGGAAACGTTCCAGGATGGCACAGGAGCAAAGCTCTCAACTGCGCTGCTTGGGCCTGGAGTTGCCACAACAGTAATGATGTTGTGGTCACTCAGGCACCAATCATCCACTTTCCAGTCGAATGTGGCCAACATCGACGCTGCATCATTGACAATTGTGACATCGATGTCACTTCGTGCGCCTGAGATCTGCTGGTGGTAGGTGTACACATCGGTGTGTACATTAAGCACGTTAGCACGGCTCTCCAAAATCCACTCAGACAGCAGCTCACCCCGGATGTGGTTCTGATGTCTCAGCGAGTGCGCTGAGAACTTGCTGAACCACATGGGGGACGCTGCATTCGCATCAAGGCCAAAGATGACAAGATTGCTACTGGCTTGCAGTAGCACCGCATCTAAGTACGAGAGGTACGGCTCCATCTCGCAGTCGAATTGGCAGTACACGGAGCAGAGGAAGATTGTGCCATATCTCCCTGTGACACTCACGCATACGCCAAAATCTGTGGTAAGCGGCGCTATGGGCATACAGATGGCTTCCGGATCGTTCACTATGCACGCAGCCTTATTTCGCCTGTCTGGGTATATGCGCGTCCCTCCAGGGAGGCCAGTTATACGTCCAGCGGCATCTACATAAGGCTCCTGAATCAGTGCGAACAGATGGTTTGAGTCACGCATCCTGACTCCGAGCTCGATGGTAGCAGCTCGTCCTCGACCACAATTTGCTTGGGTGAAACTAAACATTAATGTCTAGCTTGCACCCTCGCTAACACAGCGCCGTAAATAGGGCAACTCGCCGAGAGCATGCCATGCCCTGAGGGAAGTCCCTTAAAACGACAATTCCGACAGTCCACCGGATTTGTGCATTTAGCTGCAATGTGGTCCATCTGTCCACACTGGCGGCATACGTCGGTCTTGACCTGGCATTGTGCTATCTTATGATCGAAGCCCATACACTTATGACATGCGTATGTCCTGACTAGCGACCGGTAGCGGTAGGCGAACCACTTAATGTAGACCTTGTCGTTCGCATTCAATATGTCCATAGCTTCGTCACTTAACTCCAGTGTTAAGTTCGTCTTAGCATCTTTGGTGACAGCCCAAGGCTTCGTCTCCAAGTGGACAGCTTTTTTAAATGCCGCAGGCGAGAGTGCTTCTTGGAAGTTGAGCTCGTATAGGTCGCTCATAAACTCTTCGACGGATATCTCCATATGGACTCCGATAACCGTAACCCTCGGTTTGAGCGCCTGATTCTTCTTGACCTCAAGACCGACTTCCTTGAACTTTCGGTTGCTAACGACCTTCTTAATTTCTGCTTCTGATGGTATGCGAATAATTGCACCACCACGCTTCAGCTCACGAACTTCGTGCACACGTACACCAAGTTCAGGCGCAACGTCCTTCATAACCTTCTCAGCTACTTGTTTACCCGAAATATTCGGGTCCCGACTCGTCACTACTGCTGACCACGTCTCAACTGGCTTGTTGCGGCGCGGTGCAGCAACAGGAGCCATATGGGACGTCTGGACGGCGAAAGCATTGGCGGCTGAGATAGCGACAGGGGGGGGCATATATCGGGCAGTGTTTGACAACTCACCATTTTTAACTACTAATGCCATTAATAGTTCATCATAGCGAGCTGTTGCGGCGTAAATCCTATTTCGATCTGCTTTGCTGAGACCAATGGTCTCCTCAAGCGCCTCGTGCATCGTTTGCCGCATTTATTTGACTTCATCGAGAATAGCATTCATGCCTTCAGCGGCGATCGCCCACGCGGTTTTGCGCGCACGATCGATAGTTGGCTGCACTGGGGCAGCAGGAAAAGCGACGGCGGCAGCAACGGCGGCAACTGTAGCCAGATCACGTGGTGGCGGCGGTATCGCGGCGGGAGCAGCGGCTGAGTCGGATTCAGCTGCGCTCTCAACGGCACACCGCTTCGCAGTTGACACGTCGTTAGGCGTCGGCGAGTTACGCGACGAACGCGTCTTCTTCCGTTTCTTCTTCGATGCTTCCGACAGCACGACAGCGACGTCGCCACTATCGCTGCACATGCTAGCAGAGCGACTGCTCGCTTTGCTATTCATGGCGCCCTCTATGGTTTGTACTTAAGACACAAACCAAAAGCGACCTCTGTCGGAAGAGCGGAGACTAACAAGTTTAAGCGCCCTCTGTCGGAAGAGCGGTGACTCACAAGTTTAAGCGCCCTCTGTCGGAAGAGCGGAGACTCACAAGTTTAAGCGCCCTCTGTCGGCGTAGACCAAAGTTCTCACACGTTCTAGAACAATCTACAATGTTCTTATAATGTACGTAAACGAAAAAGTTTTGCTAAATGCTCGCACACCAGAATTAACTTTTCCAGCAATAAGCTTCGCACTGTTTGTTTTACCACTGTTATTACTGATAATTAATATTTGTTTCGCAACAAATAAACGGCAGTTTGTTAATAATTTTCACTGTTTGAAATCACAACTATGCACGCACACGAATAGCACGTCTGCTCGCGTCGAACGATGAAACCAATCTGAGTAGATAGGGACAGATAAACCAGATCTTTCCGGAGTTTATTTAACGTGGTATGTTCCTTTGCAGGATTAAAACCACGGTGTTCAAATATGCAACCTGAGTGTACATATAACACAATGAGTCTGGATTAATGCGCCAACTAACGCCCCTCAGATCCATCAGCCGAAACTGATATTTCTTTGGTACCAATTCGAAAAGCATACTGTCGGGCATGCAATTCCCCCCTTGGTGAGGAGCGAGGTGTATCTATCACCTCTTCTGCTTTATGGCTAGCAGCACCCGGTTGAAGCGCAACACCACGCCGAGCCAAGCTGACTCTACCCGCGATTTGGGTATCAACCACAGCCACCACGATACTCCCACAAGGGGGCCGACCTCAATGAGTACGCTTGGACGTATACTCAACCCGTGGTACCGAAATTAAGGGCTCGGTTGGCCCTCCCCTTTCAGTCCCGACAGACTCGGACTTGGGGAACCCCGCCAGTTTTGGCATCAAATGCCCGGGACTGGTCACCCATCCGCCAGCGGTGGTCCAATCATCTGCCGACGCTGCATAAATACGACATCGGCAAATGCTGTCAGCAGCCTCATCCTATCCTGTGTCTCCAGCACTCCAGAAACTGTCCAGTGTCCATCCACTTCGTGTATCCCGAGTCCATCAAGGTGCCGCACATCTGCATACAGCGGGCATACACAAAGAATGTGCAGCCAATCCTCAAGCGCAGCGCCGCATAAGCATGCTGGCGTACTGCTCAAGCACCTTGCATGCAGGAAAGCGTTAAGCGATCCATGGCCAGTCAGCAAAAATCCAACACGTTGACTAAAACCAAAGTCACGTCTGCTGAAAACGAAGCTTGCATCCGGGATAAAACGGTGAGTGACACGCCCGTGTCGGTCTCCGTCATCCCATCTGTGCTGCCACGCACGTAGCAACTCTTCGTCCAGCAGGGCCATTTTCTCCGTCCAACTGAGATTTGCCAAATCTCGGTTAAACAGCCAATCGCCTTCCACAAGCGGGTATTCACGCTTGAGTTTGAACCTAATTGCTAATTTCATAGCAATCAGGTCAAACGGGGGAGCTCCAGCTAGTACCTGCATGGCGTCAGTAGAAACTGTACGACATACAGGTACACAGCCACGCAGGATGAGCCGCTGGCAGGACAGCAGGTGCCTCCTGGCATTCGCTCGTCTCATCACCAGGGCATACCACACTGAGGCACCAAACAGTGCACAAGGCACCATGAGTCCGGCATATATGGTCCGCTTGTCGCGAGGACTGAGACCCCAGTCGACCCGCAGTACGCGTGCCAAGCCGTTAACGACTCCAGCCAGCCTATCACGTAAAGACGCGATATGCAGTTGAAAATTCAACCGCTCGGCGACTGTGATGCCCAGGTATCGGCATTTCGCTGCATATGGCAGATTTGCTCCAGCAAATCGCACTAGTGGCCGCCTGTTGGGAGACAGTGTGCCCTTCAACAGCATGACGGATGTCTTGCTGGTGGACACGGCTACTCCAACTTCGGCTCCCCAAGCACCTATGATGGACATCAGTTCGCCGCCTTTCAGCTCCAGAGCAGCGCGCGCGTTGCCTTCCACGATGAGAAGCAGGTCGTCTGCATACGCGCTGAGCGCACAGTGCGGCTCCAAGCGCTGAAGAAGTAGATCCATCATCAAGTTCCATATAAATGGACCGCTGATGGACCCCTGTGGGCAACCTCGTGTCACCGGAACAGTTACTTCTTCATAACTGCTGACCATGCTTGCACTCCTGCCAGAGAAGAAACTTCGCCACAATTTGGCTTCTCTGCATCCTGAGTCAACGATTTGGCGTAGCGCGGCATCCCATTCCAAGTTGTCGAAGGCTCCCTTGAAATCCACGAAGATTCCGAGCACATATCGCGCCGAGCTGGCCTCGACAGTGCTCACAACGTGTCTCCAAGCATCCTCCACACAACGTTCTGCTCTGAAGCCGAATTGCCATCTGTTGCCTACCGGCAGCACATCTTTCAATCGATTCACCATTATACCTTCAAGCACTTTTCCAAACACTGGTAGCAGGCATATACCACGATACGAAGCAGGATCGCTCCTGTCCTTATCGGGCCCTTTGAGCAACGCAACCACTCTGGGTCGCTTCCACTCTGCAGGGAAACAGCCTTCAGCCACGCAGCGTGAAAACAGTGCTGTCAGGTGCTGGGGAATGGCACACCATATCTGCTTGCAGATAGTACCGGTGATACCATCAAGGCCAGGCGAGCGTCTGCTCTTCAACCTAGCGACGCAGGCACCAACCTCGTATACTTCGAGGGCTGGAGGAACACCATCCGGAATGGCAATGGGTGCATCAGACTCCGCAACTGGGAAAAAGTTACGGAGGAGCACTCGCGCACAGTCGTGCCATGTTACGACCAGCCTGCCATCCGAATGAAGTGCCCCTATCTCGGTGCTCTTCTTACGTCGTCTGCAAATCTTGTAGACTTGCCCCCATGGATCATCTGTGTGCTCTCCAACGAAGCGTCGCCAGTTTTCCTCCTTCGCCGACAGAATTAGCTTCTTGTATTGGCGTACGGAATTCCGTAGGTCAATAGCAAGTCGCTCAGCATCGTCGTTGCCACTACGACGTGCATTCTGGAGCCTGCGCATGAGTCTCCTGACTTCACGGCGCTTGGTACTAAGGCTGGTATTCCACCAAACCACTTTCCTCATTGCTCTTGGCGATCTGCGGCCTAACACTCCGTCACACACATCGTGTACAATCAAGCGCAGTGCAGATGCTTGCTCCTCTGGCGGTGTCTCCGCGAAATTCTCCGGTAGTTCAGCTGCCATTCTTACCAATTCATCTCTGAACAATCGCCAACGTGCAGTGGAAACGTTCCAGGATGGCACAGGAGCAAAGCTCTCAACTGCGCTGCTTGGGCCTGGAGTTGCCACAACAGTAATGATGTTGTGGTCACTCAGGCACCAATCATCCACTTTCCAGTCGAATGTGGCCAACATCGACGCTGCATCATTGACAATTGTGACATCGATGTCTTTTCGTGCGCCTGAGATCTGCTGGTGGTAGGTGTACACATCGGTGTGTACATTAAGCACGTTAGCACGGCTCTCCAAAATCCACTCAGACAGCAGCTCACCCCGGATGTGGTTCTGATGTCTCAGCGAGTGCACTGAGAACTTGCTGAACCACATGGGGGACGCTGCATTCGCATCAAGGCCAAAGATGACAGGATTGCTACTGGCTTGCAGTAGCACCGCATCTAAGTACGAGAGGTACGGCTCCATCTCGCAGTCGAATTGGCAGTACACGGAGCAGAGGAAGATTGTGCCATATCTCCCTGTGACACTCACGCATATGCCAAAATCTGTGGTAAGCGGCGCTATGGGCATACAGATGGCTTCCGGATCGTTCACTATGCACGCAGCCTTATTTCGCCTGTCTGGGTATAAGCGCATCCCTCCAGGGAGGCCTGTTATACGTCCAGCGGCATCTACGTAAGGCTCCTGTATCAGTGCGAACAGATGATTTGAGTCACGCATCCTGACTCCGAGCTCGATGGTAGCAGCTCGTCCTCGACCACAATTTGCTTGGGTGAAACTAAACATATTAATGTCTAGCTTGCACCCTCGCTAACACAGCGCCGTAAATAGGGCAACTCGCCGAGAGCATGCCATGCCCTGAGGGGAGTCCCTTAAAACGACAATTCCGGCAGTCCACCGGATTTGTGCATTTAGCTGCAATGTGGCCCATCTGTCCACACTGGCGGCATACGTCGGCCTTGACCTTGCATTCCGCTACCTTATGATCGAAGCCCATACACTTATGACAAGCGTATGTCCTGACTAGCGACCGGTAGCGGTAGGCGAACCAATTAATGTACACCTTGGCGTTCTTGCTCAGCGTGTCTAATGCTTCCTCACTCAACTCGAGAGTCAAGTTTAAATTGGCACCTTTGGTGACAGCCCAAGGCTTCGTCTCCAAATGGACAGCTTGCTTGAATGCAGCAGGCGAGAGGTCGTCTTTGAAGTTCTTCTCGTAGAGCTCGGTCATGAACTCTTCAACGGATAAACCCATGTCGACCTCGTAAACCGTAACTCTCGGTTTTATCGCCTGATTCTTCTTCACTTCAAGGCCGACTTCCGTGAACTTCCGGTTGCCCACGACCTTCTTCAACTCAGCCTCCGATGGTGTGCGGATAATCGCACCGCCACGCTTTAGCTCGCGCACTTCGTGCACACGTACACCAAGTGCGGGCGCAACGTCCTTCATAACCTTCTCGGCTACTTGCTTTCCCGAAATATTCGGGTCCCGGCTCGTCACTACTGCTGACCACGTCTCAACTGGCTTGTTGCGACGCGGTGCAGCGGCAGGAGCCATTTGGGGCGCACGGACGGCAGCAGCGTATGAGGCTGAACTGGCGACAGGTTGTGTGGGCACCGCTTGCGCTTCCACTGACAGCATACCATTTTTCACAGCCAGTGCGATGATCAGCTCATCGTAGCGGGCTGCGGCGGCGGTTATCTTCGCCCTGTCCTCTTGCTTGATGCCAACTGTCTCAACGAGAGAGTTGTGCATCATCTGCCGCACCTTCCCTATCTCCGCTAAAATGGCAGCCATGCCTTCAGCGGCGATCGCCCAACCAGTCAGGGGCGCATGGGCAGCGCTAGCCCTCTGGTCGACGAGGGGCACACTAGGTGCAGCGGGGGAGGCGACGGCAGCAGCAGCGGAGGTGGATGCAGCTGTTATAGGCGCAGCGGTTGGCGGCGGCATCGCGGCGGTGGCAGCGGCTGAGTCGGTCTCAGCTGCGCTCTCTGCGGCGTAACGCTTCGCCGTTGACGCTTCGGCCGGCGTCGGCGAGCTACGCGACGCGCGCGTCTTCATGCGCCTCTTCTTCATTTGATCGGGCAACAGAGCGACGATGTCGCTGCTGTCGCTGCACTCCATGCTGGCAGAGCGACTGCTCGCTTTGCCAGACATAGCGCCCTCTTTTGCTCGAATTCAGCTACGAGCACGTACACAAACCAAAGTTTATACACGAACCTGTAGCCGAGTCACAAACCAAGAGGCGACCTCTGTCGGAGAAGCGAAGACTCCAACCGATATTCTGGACACGAACCAGAAGAGCGACCTCTATCGGAAGAGCGGAGACTCGAACCGATAGTCTGGACACGAACCAGATAAAGCACCCTCTGTTGGCGTAGAGGCGTACTTCGCACTAACACACACACACGTACACGTACACGCACACGTGTATGTTGGCAACTGTAAACGTTCTGCAACGGGAACTTGTTTACGCCAAATGCTCGTACGATTTTTGTTTACTTGTTTTCGCACAAGTAACGGCAACTTGTTTACAAGTTTTAGGCACTGTTTGTATTCACCGACTATGCGCGCACACGAATAGCACGTCTGCTCGCGTCGAACTATGAAATCAAACTGAGTAGATAGGGACAGATAAACCAGATCTTTCCGGAGTTTATTTAACGTGGTATGTTCCTTTGCAGGATTAAAACCACGGTGTTCAAATATGCAACCTGAGTGTACATATAACACAATGAGTCTGGATTAATGCGCCAACTAACGCCCCTCAGAGCCATCAGCCGAAACTGATATTTCTTTGGTACCAATTCGAAAAGCATACTGTCGGGCATGCGATTCCCCCTTGGTGAGGAGCGAGGTGTATCTATCACCTCTTCTGCTTTATGGCTAGCAGCACCCGGTTGAAGCGCAACACCACGCCGAGCCAAGCTGACTCTACCCGCGATTTGGGTATCAACCACAGCCACCACGATACTCCCACAAGGGGGCCGACCTCAATGAGTACGCTTGGACGTATACTCAACCCGTGGTGCCGAAATTAAGGGCTCGGTTGGCCCTCCCCTTTCAGTCCCGACAGACTCGGACTTGGGGAACCCCGCCAGTTTTGGCATCAAATGCCCGGGACTGGTCACCCATCCGCCAGCGGTGGTCCAATCATCTGCCGACGCCGCATAAATACGACATCGGCAAATGCTGTCAGCAGCCTCATCCTCTCCTGTGTCTCCAGCACTCCAGAAACTGTCCAGTGTCCATCCACTTCGTGTATCCCGAGTCCATCAAGGTGCCGCACATCTGCATACAGCGGGCATACACAAAGAATGTGCAGCCAATCCTCAAGCGCAGCGCCGCATAAGCATGCTGGCGTACTGCTCAAGCACCTTGCGTGCAGGAAAGCGTTAAGCGATCCATGGCCAGTCAGCAAAAATCCAACACGTTGACTAAAACCAAAGTCACGTCTGCTGAAAACGAAGCTTGCATCCGGGATAAAACGGTGAGTGACACGCCCGTGTCGGTCTCCGTCATCCCATCTGTGCTGCCACGCACGTAGCAACTCTTCGTCCAGCAGGGCCATTTTCTCCGTCCAACTGAGATTTGCCAAATCTCGGTTAAACAGCCAATCGCCTTCCACAAGCGGGTAGTCACGCTTGAGTTTGAACCTAATTGCTAATTTCATAGCAATCAGGTCAAACGGGGGAGCTCCAGCTAGTACCTGCATGGCGTCAGTAGAAACTGTACGACATACAGGTACACAGCCACGCAGGATGAGCCGCTGGCAGGACAGCAGGTGCCTCCTGGCATTCGCTCGTCTCATCACCAGGGCATACCACACTGAGGCACCAAACAGTGCACAAGACACCATGAGTCCGGCATATATGGTCCGCTTGTCGCGAGGACTGAGACCCCAGTCGACCCGCAGTACGCGTGCCAAGCCGTTAACGACTCCAGCCAGCCTATCACGTAAAGACGCGATATGCAGTTGAAAATTCAACCGCTCGGCGACTGTGATGCCCAGGTATCGGCATTTCGCTGCATATGGCAGATTTGCTCCAGCAAATCGCACTAGTGGCCGCCTGTTGGGAGACAGTGTGCCCTTCAACAGCATGACGGATGTCTTGCTGGTGGACACGGCTACTCCAACTTCGGCTCCCCAAGCACCTATGATGGACATCAGTTCGCCGCCTTTCAGCTCCAGAGCAGCGCGCGCGTTGCCTTCCACAATGAGAAGCAGGTCGTCTGCATACGCGCTGAGCGCACAGTGCGGCTCCAAGCGCTGAAGAAGTAGATCCATCATCAAGTTCCATATAAATGGACCGCTGATGGACCCCTGTGGGCAACCTCGTGTCACCGGAACAGTTACTTCTTCATAACTGCTGACCATGCTTGCACTCCTGCCAGAGAAGAAACTTCGCCACAAGTTGGCTTCTCTGCATCCTGAGTCAACGATTTGGCGTAGCGCGGCATCCCATTCCAAGTTGTCGAAGGCTCCCTTGAAATCCACGAAGATTCCGAGCACATATCGCGCCGAGCTGGCCTCGACAGTGCTCACAACGTGTCTCCAAGCATCCTCCACACAACGTTCTGCTCTGAAGCCGAATTGCCATCTGTTGCCTACCGGCAGCACATCTTTCAATCGATTCACCATTATACCTTCAAGCACTTTTCCAAACACTGGTAGCAGGCATATACCACGATACGAAGCAGGATCGCTCCTGTCCTTATCGGGCCCTTTGAGCAACGCAACCACTCTGGGTCGCTTCCACTCTGCAGGGAAACAGCCTTCAGCCACGCAGCGTGAAAACAGTGCAGTCAGGTGCTGGGGAATGGCACACCATATCTGCTTGCAGATAGTACCGGTGATACCATCAAGGCCAGGCGAGCGTCTGCTCTTCAACCTAGCGACGCAGGCACCAACCTCGTATACTTCGAGGGCTGGAGGAACACCATCCGGAATGGCAATGGGTGCATCAGACTCCGCAACTGGGAAAAAGTTACGGAGGAGCACTCGCGCACAGTCGTGCCATGTTACGACCAGCCTGCCATCCGAATGAAGTGCCCCTATCTCGGTGCTCTTCTTACGTCGTCTGCAAATCTTGTAGACTTGCCCCCATGGATCATCTGTGTGCTCTCCAACGAAGCGTCGCCAGTTCTCCTCCTTCGCCGACAGAATTAGCTTCTTGTATTGGCGTACGGAATTCCGTAGGTCAATAGCAAGTCGCTCAGCATCGTCGTTGCCACTACGACGTGCATTCTGGAGCCTGCGCATGAGTCTCCTGACTTCACGGCGCTTGGTACTAAGGCTGGTATTCCACCAAACCACTTTCCTCATTGCTCTTGGCGATCTGCGGCCTAACACTCGGTCACACACATCGTGTACAATCAAGCGCAGTGCAGATGCTTGCTCCTCTGGCGGTGTCTCCGCGAAATTCTCCGGTAGTTCAGCTGCCATTCTTACCAATTCATCTCTGAACAATCGCCAACGTGCAGTGGAAACGTTCCAGGATGGCACAGGAGCAAAGCTCTCAACTGCGCTGCTTGGGCCTGGAGTTGCCACAACAGTAATGATGTTGTGGTCACTCAGGCACCAATCATCCACTTTCCAGTCGAATGTGGCCAACATCGACGCTGCATCATTGACAATTGTGACATCGATGTCACTTCGTGCGCCTGAGGTCTGCTGGTGGTAGGTGTACACATCTGTGTGTACATTAAGCACGTTAGCACGGCTCTCCAAAATCCACTCAGACAGCAGCTCACCCCGGATGTGGTTCTGATGTCTCAGCGAGTGCGCTGAGAACTTGCTGAACCACATGGGGGACGCTGCATTCGCATCAAGGCCAAAGATGACAGGATTGCTACTGGCTTGCAGTAGCACCGCATCTAAGTACGAGAGGTACGGCTCCATCTCGCAGTCGAATTGGCAGTACACGGAGCAGAGGAAGATTGTGCCATATCTCCCTGTGACACTCACGCATATGCCAAAATCTGTGGTAAGCGGCGCTATGGGCATACAGATGGCTTCCGGATCGTTCACTATGCACGCAGCCTTATTTCGCCTGTCTGGGTATAAGCGCATCCCTCCAGGGAGGCCTGTTATACGTCCAGCGGCATCTACGTAAGGCTCCTGTATCAGTGCGAACAGATGATTTGAGTCACGCATCCTGACTCCGAGCTCGATGGTAGCAGCTCGTCCTCGACCACAATTTGCTTGGGTGAAACTAAACATATTAATGTCTAGCTTGCACCCTCGCTAACACAGCGCCGTAAATAGGGCAACTCGCCGAGAGCATGCCATGCCCTGAGGGGAGTCCCTTGAAACGACAATTCCGGCAGTCCACCGGATTTGTGCATTTAGCTGCAATGTGGCCCATCTGTCCACACTGGCGGCATACGTCGGCCTTGACCTTGCATTCCGCTACCTTATGATCGAAGCCCATACACTTATGACAAGCGTATGTCCTGACTAGCGACCGGTAGCGGTAGGCGAACCAATTGATGTACACCTTGGCGTTCTTGCTCAGCGTGTCTAATGCTTCCTCACTCAACTCGAGAGTCAAGTTTAAATTGGCACCTTTGGTGACAGCCCAAGGCTTCGTCTCCAAATGGACAGCTTGCTTGAATGCAGCAGGCGAGAGGTCGTCTTTGAAGTTCTTCTCGTAGAGCTCGGTCATGAACTCTTCAACGGATAAACCCATGTCGACCTCGTAAACCGTAACTCTCGGTTTTATCGCCTGATTCTTCTTCACTTCAAGGCCGACTTCCGTGAACTTCCGGTTGCCCACGACCTTCTTCAACTCAGCCTCCGATGGTGTGCGGATAATCGCACCGCCACGCTTTAGCTCGCGCACTTCGTGCACACGTACACCAAGTGCGGGCGCAACGTCCTTCATAACCTTCTCGGCTACTTGCTTTCCCGAAATATTCGGGTCCCGGCTCGTCACTACTGCTGACCACGTCTCAACTGGCTTGTTGCGACGCGGTGCAGCGGCAGGAGCCATTTGGGGCGCACGGACGGCAGCAGCGTATGAGGCTGAACTGGCGACAGGTTGTGTGGGCACCGCTTGCGCTTCCACTGACAGCATACCATTTTTCACAGCCAGTGCGATGATCAGCTCATCGTAGCGGGCTGCGGCGGCGGTTATCTTCGCCCTGTCCTCTTGCTTGATGCCAACTGTCTCAACGAGAGAGTTGTGCATCATCTGCCGCACCTTCCCTATCTCCGCTAAAATGGCAGCCATGCCTTCAGCGGCGATCGCCCAACCAGTCAGGGGCGCATGGGCAGCGCTAGCCCTCTGGTCGACGAGGGGCACACTAGGTGCAGCGGGGGAGGCGACGGCAGCAGCAGCGGAGGTGGATGCAGCTGTTATAGGCGCAGCGGTTGGCGGCGGCATCGCGGCGGTGGCAGCGGCTGAGTCGGTCTCAGCTGCGCTCTCTGCGGCGTAACGCTTCGCCGTTGACGCTTCGGCCGGCGTCGGCGAGCTACGCGACGCGCGCGTCTTCATGCGCCTCTTCTTCATTTGATCGGGCAACAGAGCGACGATGTCGCTGCTGTCGCTGCACTCCATGCTGGCAGAGCGACTGCTCGCTTTGCCAGACATAGCGCCCTCTTTTGCTCGAATTCAGCTACGAGCACGTACACAAACCAAAGTTTATACACGAACCTGTAGCCGAGTCACAAACCAAGAGGCGACCTCTGTCGGAGAAGCGAAGACTCCAACCGATATTCTGGACACGAACCAGAAGAGCGACCTCTATCGGAAGAGCGGAGACTCGAACCGATAGTCTGGACACGAACCAGATAAAGCACCCTCTGTTGGCGTAGAGGCGTACTTCGCACTAACACACACACACGTACACGTACACGCACACGTGTATGTTGGCAACTGTAAACGTTCTGCAACGGGAACTTGTTTACGCCAAATGCTCGTACGATTTTTGTTTACTTGTTTTCGCACAAGTAACGGCAACTTGTTTACAAGTTTTAGGCACTGTTTGTATTCACCGACTATGCGCGCACACGAATAGCACGTCTGCTCGCGTCGAACTATGAAATCAAACTGAGTAGATAGGGACAGATAAACCAGATCTTTCCGGAGTTTATTTAACGTGGTATGTTCCTTTGCAGGATTAAAACCACGGTGTTCAAATATGCAACCTGAGTGTACATATAACACAATGAGTCTGGATTAATGCGCCAACTAACGCCCCTCAGATCCATCAGCCGAAACTGATATTTCTTTGGTACCAATTCGAAAAGCATACTGTCGGGCATGCAATTCCCCCCTTGGTGAGGAGCGAGGTGTATCTATCACCTCTTCTGCTTTATGGCTAGCAGCACCCGGTTGAAGCGCAACACCACGCCGAGCCAAGCTGACTCTACCCGCGATTTGGGTATCAACCACAGCCACCACGATACTCCCACAAGGGGGCCGACCTCAATGAGTACGCTTGGACGTATACTCAACCCGTGGTACCGAAATTAAGGGCTCGGTTGGCCCTCCCCTTTCAGTCCCGACAGACTCGGACTTGGGGAACCCCGCCAGTTTTGGCATCAAATGCCCGGGACTGGTCACCCATCCGCCAGCGGTGGTCCAATCATCTGCCGACGCTGCATAAATACGACATCGGCAAATGCTGTCAGCAGCCTCATCCTATCCTGTGTCTCCAGCACTCCAGAAACTGTCCAGTGTCCATCCACTTCGTGTATCCCGAGTCCATCAAGGTGCCGCACATCTGCATACAGCGGGCATACACAAAGAATGTGCAGCCAATCCTCAAGCGCAGCGCCGCATAAGCATGCTGGCGTACTGCTCAAGCACCTTGCATGCAGGAAAGCGTTAAGCGATCCATGGCCAGTCAGCAAAAATCCAACACGTTGACTAAAACCAAAGTCACGTCTGCTGAAAACGAAGCTTGCATCCGGGATAAAACGGTGAGTGACACGCCCGTGTCGGTCTCCGTCATCCCATCTGTGCTGCCACGCACGTAGCAACTCTTCGTCCAGCAGGGCCATTTTCTCCGTCCAACTGAGATTTGCCAAATCTCGGTTAAACAGCCAATCGCCTTCCACAAGCGGGTATTCACGCTTGAGTTTGAACCTAATTGCTAATTTCATAGCAATCAGGTCAAACGGGGGAGCTCCAGCTAGTACCTGCATGGCGTCAGTAGAAACTGTACGACATACAGGTACACAGCCACGCAGGATGAGCCGCTGGCAGGACAGCAGGTGCCTCCTGGCATTCGCTCGTCTCATCACCAGGGCATACCACACTGAGGCACCAAACAGTGCACAAGGCACCATGAGTCCGGCATATATGGTCCGCTTGTCGCGAGGACTGAGACCCCAGTCGACCCGCAGTACGCGTGCCAAGCCGTTAACGACTCCAGCCAGCCTATCACGTAAAGACGCGATATGCAGTTGAAAATTCAACCGCTCGGCGACTGTGATGCCCAGGTATCGGCATTTCGCTGCATATGGCAGATTTGCTCCAGCAAATCGCACTAGTGGCCGCCTGTTGGGAGACAGTGTGCCCTTCAACAGCATGACGGATGTCTTGCTGGTGGACACGGCTACTCCAACTTCGGCTCCCCAAGCACCTATGATGGACATCAGTTCGCCGCCTTTCAGCTCCAGAGCAGCGCGCGCGTTGCCTTCCACGATGAGAAGCAGGTCGTCTGCATACGCGCTGAGCGCACAGTGCGGCTCCAAGCGCTGAAGAAGTAGATCCATCATCAAGTTCCATATAAATGGACCGCTGATGGACCCCTGTGGGCAACCTCGTGTCACCGGAACAGTTACTTCTTCATAACTGCTGACCATGCTTGCACTCCTGCCAGAGAAGAAACTTCGCCACAATTTGGCTTCTCTGCATCCTGAGTCAACGATTTGGCGTAGCGCGGCATCCCATTCCAAGTTGTCGAAGGCTCCCTTGAAATCCACGAAGATTCCGAGCACATATCGCGCCGAGCTGGCCTCGACAGTGCTCACAACGTGTCTCCAAGCATCCTCCACACAACGTTCTGCTCTGAAGCCGAATTGCCATCTGTTGCCTACCGGCAGCACATCTTTCAATCGATTCACCATTATACCTTCAAGCACTTTTCCAAACACTGGTAGCAGGCATATACCACGATACGAAGCAGGATCGCTCCTGTCCTTATCGGGCCCTTTGAGCAACGCAACCACTCTGGGTCGCTTCCACTCTGCAGGGAAACAGCCTTCAGCCACGCAGCGTGAAAACAGTGCTGTCAGGTGCTGGGGAATGGCACACCATATCTGCTTGCAGATAGTACCGGTGATACCATCAAGGCCAGGCGAGCGTCTGCTCTTCAACCTAGCGACGCAGGCACCAACCTCGTATACTTCGAGGGCTGGAGGAACACCATCCGGAATGGCAATGGGTGCATCAGACTCCGCAACTGGGAAAAAGTTACGGAGGAGCACTCGCGCACAGTCGTGCCATGTTACGACCAGCCTGCCATCCGAATGAAGTGCCCCTATCTCGGTGCTCTTCTTACGTCGTCTGCAAATCTTGTAGACTTGCCCCCATGGATCATCTGTGTGCTCTCCAACGAAGCGTCGCCAGTTTTCCTCCTTCGCCGACAGAATTAGCTTCTTGTATTGGCGTACGGAATTCCGTAGGTCAATAGCAAGTCGCTCAGCATCGTCGTTGCCACTACGACGTGCATTCTGGAGCCTGCGCATGAGTCTCCTGACTTCACGGCGCTTGGTACTAAGGCTGGTATTCCACCAAACCACTTTCCTCATTGCTCTTGGCGATCTGCGGCCTAACACTCCGTCACACACATCGTGTACAATCAAGCGCAGTGCAGATGCTTGCTCCTCTGGCGGTGTCTCCGCGAAATTCTCCGGTAGTTCAGCTGCCATTCTTACCAATTCATCTCTGAACAATCGCCAACGTGCAGTGGAAACGTTCCAGGATGGCACAGGAGCAAAGCTCTCAACTGCGCTGCTTGGGCCTGGAGTTGCCACAACAGTAATGATGTTGTGGTCACTCAGGCACCAATCATCCACTTTCCAGTCGAATGTGGCCAACATCGACGCTGCATCATTGACAATTGTGACATCGATGTCTTTTCGTGCGCCTGAGATCTGCTGGTGGTAGGTGTACACATCGGTGTGTACATTAAGCACGTTAGCACGGCTCTCCAAAATACACTCAGACAGCAGCTCACCCCGGATGTGGTTCTGATGTCTCAGCGAGTGCACTGAGAACTTGCTGAACCACATGGGGGACGCTGCATTCGCATCAAGGCCAAAGATGACAGGATTGCTACTGGCTTGCAGTAGCACCGCATCTAAGTACGAGAGGTACGGCTCCATCTCGCAGTCGAATTGGCAGTACACGGAGCAGAGGAAGATTGTGCCATATCTCCCTGTGACACTCACGCATATGCCAAAATCTGTGGTAAGCGGCGCTATGGGCATACAGATGGCTTCCGGATCGTTCACTATGCACGCAGCCTTATTTCGCCTGTCTGGGTATAAGCGCATCCCTCCAGGGAGGCCTGTTATACGTCCAGCGGCATCTACGTAAGGCTCCTGTATCAGTGCGAACAGATGATTTGAGTCACGCATCCTGACTCCGAGCTCGATGGTAGCAGCTCGTCCTCGACCACAATTTGCTTGGGTGAAACTAAACATATTAATGTCTAGCTTGCACCCTCGCTAACACAGCGCCGTAAATAGGGCAACTCGCCGAGAGCATGCCATGCCCTGAGGGGAGTCCCTTAAAACGACAATTCCGGCAGTCCACCGGATTTGTGCATTTAGCTGCAATGTGGCCCATCTGTCCACACTGGCGGCATACGTCGGCCTTGACCTTGCATTCCGCTACCTTATGATCGAAGCCCATACACTTATGACAAGCGTATGTCCTGACTAGCGACCGGTAGCGGTAGGCGAACCAATTAATGTACACCTTGGCGTTCTTGCTCAGCGTGTCTAATGCTTCCTCACTCAACTCGAGAGTCAAGTTTAAATTGGCACCTTTGGTGACAGCCCAAGGCTTCGTCTCCAAATGGACAGCTTGCTTGAATGCAGCAGGCGAGAGGTCGTCTTTGAAGTTCTTCTCGTAGAGCTCGGTCATGAACTCTTCAACGGATAAACCCATGTCGACCTCGTAAACCGTAACTCTCGGTTTTATCGCCTGATTCTTCTTCACTTCAAGGCCGACTTCCGTGAACTTCCGGTTGCCCACGACCTTCTTCAACTCAGCCTCCGATGGTGTGCGGATAATCGCACCGCCACGCTTTAGCTCGCGCACTTCGTGCACACGTACACCAAGTGCGGGCGCAACGTCCTTCATAACCTTCTCGGCTACTTGCTTTCCCGAAATATTCGGGTCCCGGCTCGTCACTACTGCTGACCACGTCTCAACTGGCTTGTTGCGACGCGGTGCAGCGGCAGGAGCCATTTGGGGCGCACGGACGGCAGCAGCGTATGAGGCTGAACTGGCGACAGGTTGTGTGGGCACCGCTTGCGCTTCCACTGACAGCATACCATTTTTCACAGCCAGTGCGATGATCAGCTCATCGTAGCGGGCTGCGGCGGCGGTTATCTTCGCCCTGTCCTCTTGCTTGATGCCAACTGTCTCAACGAGAGAGTTGTGCATCATCTGCCGCACCTTCCCTATCTCCGCTAAAATGGCAGCCATGCCTTCAGCGGCGATCGCCCAACCAGTCAGGGGCGCATGGGCAGCGCTAGCCCTCTGGTCGACGAGGGGCACACTAGGTGCAGCGGGGGAGGCGACGGCAGCAGCAGCGGAGGTGGATGCAGCTGTTATAGGCGCAGCGGTTGGCGGCGGCATCGCGGCGGTGGCAGCGGCTGAGTCGGTCTCAGCTGCGCTCTCTGCGGCGTAACGCTTCGCCGTTGACGCTTCGGCCGGCGTCGGCGAGCTACGCGACGCGCGCGTCTTCATGCGCCTCTTCTTCATTTGATCGGGCAACAGAGCGACGATGTCGCTGCTGTCGCTGCACTCCATGCTGGCAGAGCGACTGCTCGCTTTGCCAGACATAGCGCCCTCTTTTGCTCGAATTCAGCTACGAGCACGTACACAAACCAAAGTTTATACACGAACCTGTAGCCGAGTCACAAACCAAGAGGCGACCTCTGTCGGAGAAGCGAAGACTCCAACCGATATTCTGGACACGAACCAGAAGAGCGACCTCTATCGGAAGAGCGGAGACTCGAACCGATAGTCTGGACACGAACCAGATAAAGCACCCTCTGTTGGCGTAGAGGCGTACTTCGCACTAACACACACACACGTACACGTACACGCACACGTGTATGTTGGCAACTGTAAACGTTCTGCAACGGGAACTTGTTTACGCCAAATGCTCGTACGATTTTTGTTTACTTGTTTTCGCACAAGTAACGGCAACTTGTTTACAAGTTTTAGGCACTGTTTGTATTCACCGACTATGCGCGCACACGAATAGCACGTCTGCTCGCGTCGAACTATGAAATCAAACTGAGTAGATAGGGACAGATAAACCAGATCTTTCCGGAGTTTATTTAACGTGGTATGTTCCTTTGCAGGATTAAAACCACGGTGTTCAAATATGCAACCTGAGTGTACATATAACACAATGAGTCTGGATTAATGCGCCAACTAACGCCCCTCAGAGCCATCAGCCGAAACTGATATTTCTTTGGTACCAATTCGAAAAGCATACTGTCGGGCATGCGATTCCCCCTTGGTGAGGAGCGAGGTGTATCTATCACCTCTTCTGCTTTATGGCTAGCAGCACCCGGTTGAAGCGCAACACCACGCCGAGCCAAGCTGACTCTACCCGCGATTTGGGTATCAACCACAGCCACCACGATACTCCCACAAGGGGGCCGACCTCAATGAGTACGCTTGGACGTATACTCAACCCGTGGTGCCGAAATTAAGGGCTCGGTTGGCCCTCCCCTTTCAGTCCCGACAGACTCGGACTTGGGGAACCCCGCCAGTTTTGGCATCAAATGCCCGGGACTGGTCACCCATCCGCCAGCGGTGGTCCAATCATCTGCCGACGCCGCATAAATACGACATCGGCAAATGCTGTCAGCAGCCTCATCCTCTCCTGTGTCTCCAGCACTCCAGAAACTGTCCAGTGTCCATCCACTTCGTGTATCCCGAGTCCATCAAGGTGCCGCACATCTGCATACAGCGGGCATACACAAAGAATGTGCAGCCAATCCTCAAGCGCAGCGCCGCATAAGCATGCTGGCGTACTGCTCAAGCACCTTGCGTGCAGGAAAGCGTTAAGCGATCCATGGCCAGTCAGCAAAAATCCAACACGTTGACTAAAACCAAAGTCACGTCTGCTGAAAACGAAGCTTGCATCCGGGATAAAACGGTGAGTGACACGCCCGTGTCGGTCTCCGTCATCCCATCTGTGCTGCCACGCACGTAGCAACTCTTCGTCCAGCAGGGCCATTTTCTCCGTCCAACTGAGATTTGCCAAATCTCGGTTAAACAGCCAATCGCCTTCCACAAGCGGGTAGTCACGCTTGAGTTTGAACCTAATTGCTAATTTCATAGCAATCAGGTCAAACGGGGGAGCTCCAGCTAGTACCTGCATGGCGTCAGTAGAAACTGTACGACATACAGGTACACAGCCACGCAGGATGAGCCGCTGGCAGGACAGCAGGTGCCTCCTGGCATTCGCTCGTCTCATCACCAGGGCATACCACACTGAGGCACCAAACAGTGCACAAGACACCATGAGTCCGGCATATATGGTCCGCTTGTCGCGAGGACTGAGACCCCAGTCGACCCGCAGTACGCGTGCCAAGCCGTTAACGACTCCAGCCAGCCTATCACGTAAAGACGCGATATGCAGTTGAAAATTCAACCGCTCGGCGACTGTGATGCCCAGGTATCGGCATTTCGCTGCATATGGCAGATTTGCTCCAGCAAATCGCACTAGTGGCCGCCTGTTGGGAGACAGTGTGCCCTTCAACAGCATGACGGATGTCTTGCTGGTGGACACGGCTACTCCAACTTCGGCTCCCCAAGCACCTATGATGGACATCAGTTCGCCGCCTTTCAGCTCCAGAGCAGCGCGCGCGTTGCCTTCCACAATGAGAAGCAGGTCGTCTGCATACGCGCTGAGCGCACAGTGCGGCTCCAAGCGCTGAAGAAGTAGATCCATCATCAAGTTCCATATAAATGGACCGCTGATGGACCCCTGTGGGCAACCTCGTGTCACCGGAACAGTTACTTCTTCATAACTGCTGACCATGCTTGCACTCCTGCCAGAGAAGAAACTTCGCCACAAGTTGGCTTCTCTGCATCCTGAGTCAACGATTTGGCGTAGCGCGGCATCCCATTCCAAGTTGTCGAAGGCTCCCTTGAAATCCACGAAGATTCCGAGCACATATCGCGCCGAGCTGGCCTCGACAGTGCTCACAACGTGTCTCCAAGCATCCTCCACACAACGTTCTGCTCTGAAGCCGAATTGCCATCTGTTGCCTACCGGCAGCACATCTTTCAATCGATTCACCATTATACCTTCAAGCACTTTTCCAAACACTGGTAGCAGGCATATACCACGATACGAAGCAGGATCGCTCCTGTCCTTATCGGGCCCTTTGAGCAACGCAACCACTCTGGGTCGCTTCCACTCTGCAGGGAAACAGCCTTCAGCCACGCAGCGTGAAAACAGTGCAGTCAGGTGCTGGGGAATGGCACACCATATCTGCTTGCAGATAGTACCGGTGATACCATCAAGGCCAGGCGAGCGTCTGCTCTTCAACCTAGCGACGCAGGCACCAACCTCGTATACTTCGAGGGCTGGAGGAACACCATCCGGTATGGCAATGGGTGCATCAGACTCCGCAACTGGGAAAAAGTTACGGAGGAGCACTCGCGCACAGTCGTGCCATGTTACGACCAGCCTGCCATCCGAATGAAGTGCCCCTATCTCGGTGCTCTTCTTACGTCGTCTGCAAATCTTGTAGACTTGCCCCCATGGATCATCTGTGTGCTCTCCAACGAAGCGTCGCCAGTTCTCCTCCTTCGCCGACAGAATTAGCTTCTTGTATTGGCGTACGGAATTCCGTAGGTCAATAGCAAGTCGCTCAGCATCGTCGTTGCCACTACGACGTGCATTCTGGAGCCTGCGCATGAGTCTCCTGACTTCACGGCGCTTGGTACTAAGGCTGGTATTCCACCAAACCACTTTCCTCATTGCTCTTGGCGATCTGCGGCCTAACACTCGGTCACACACATCGTGTACAATCAAGCGCAGTGCAGATGCTTGCTCCTCTGGCGGTGTCTCCGCGAAATTCTCCGGTAGTTCAGCTGCCATTCTTACCAATTCATCTCTGAACAATCGCCAACGTGCAGTGGAAACGTTCCAGGATGGCACAGGAGCAAAGCTCTCAACTGCGCTGCTTGGGCCTGGAGTTGCCACAACAGTAATGATGTTGTGGTCACTCAGGCACCAATCATCCACTTTCCAGTCGAATGTGGCCAACATCGACGCTGCATCATTGACAATTGTGACATCGATGTCACTTCGTGCGCCTGAGGTCTGCTGGTGGTTTTTTTTTTTTTTTTTTTCCATGGATTCGCCATGGGGGGTGATAATCTTCCAAAGATGTAAGTGGCCCGTACCACTAAACATGCACGATTCATAGCGTCACTGTACGACTATGCCTACGTACTAAACCTCACCCCACACACAACTACACACCTCTACACCCCGCGGGATCACCGTCAAGTATTACTTCGCGAGGCAGGGTTGCCTATTCTAGGCACTATCCATTAAATGTCGCTCTCTTTCGCATCTTCTTAGGTCGCTCTGGATGTATATTATGAGCTGGCTCAGTTCCCTCCATTTCTCTGTTGAATCCGTCATGTACGCAATCAGGTCCTCTGGAGCAGGAACGCCGACTGTTCTTGTCGCGTACCTAGGACATAGATACATCACGTGCTCTGGGTCTTCAACGCACGTATCGCAACTCGGGCATAAAGGGCTAGCCTCGTGCTTAAATCTAAAGAGATAATTTCTATATCCGCCGTGACCAGTAACAAATTGCGTGACGTGAAAATTAGGCTGACCCGCATTACGCCCTAGCCAAGCCTCAATTCCTGGGATGAGCCTGTAGGTCCACCTTCCTTTTGGGGAGGCATCCCACCTAGCTTGCCATACTGCCAAAGACGCACTTCTTTCGGATCTCCGAATGGCATCTGTGATCTTAGCGCCGTTTCCTCCGGTTCGCCACTCGTACAAATTCCGCATCTCCCTGGCTAGAAGATCAATGGGTACTAAGCCCGCCAAAACTAGGGCTGCATCATCTGAAACTGTCCTGAATCCAGAGATGGCTCTTAATGCGCTCAGACGATAAGGCGCGGCTAATTTCCTCCGTAGCTCTATTTTGCTTTCTATGGCCGTTATCCATATTGGCGCTGCATATAGTAACACGGATGCTACCACTCTCGCCATGAGCAGTCGTACTCCGATTCTGGGTCCTCCCAGGTTGGGCAGCATCCTCGAAAGGGCTGCTTGCAATTTTGAGGCCTTCTGGCATACACATTCGACGTGTGGCCTGAAGCTGAGTCTGTTGTCTAACATGACGCCTAAGTATTTAATGGCTGGTTTAGACTCGATCGTCGCATTGCCTACTTGCACCTTGATAAATTCGACCTTCTTCCTGCTTGTAATAAGTACCGCCTCCGTTTTGTGAGCCGCAAGTTCCAGTAGGTTAGCCTCCATCCAGTTGTTTACAATATTAACTGCAGCATTGACAGTCTCCACCACGCCATGTAGTTCCTTGGCCACCACTACCAGGGCTAGATCGTCGGCGAAACCAATAAGAGAGCATCCCTGTGGTAATTGGAGTCTGAGAACAGCATCGTACATAATATTCCACAGAAGGGGACCCAGCACCGACCCCTGTGGCACACCGGCTGTGACTTTGTATCTCTTTAGCCCTTCATCAGTGTCGTATACCAGCACCCTATCCGAGAGGTAGCTGGATATGATCTTCCTGAGGTATGGTGGAATTTCCATCTGCTCCATGGCTCTTAAGATATTTGGCCAGCTAGCGGAGTTGAACGCATTGCGAATATCTAGCGTTACCACTGCGCAATATTCCTTATTGCCCCATCTCCATCGAGTACCTTCAATTGCCTTGGCCGCGATATCCACCACCGCCATGATCGCGTCAACAGTAGATCGGGCCTTGCGAAAGCCAAACTGTAGGTTTGCGAGTGAATTTTTCTGGTCAACTATCGCTAGCAAGCGGTTGTACACAATCCGCTCCAGCACTTTGCCAGAAGTGTCCAGAAGGCAGATCGGCCTATACCCCGAGGGATCTTCAGGTTGCTTGTCACCTTTAGGAAGCAGAATGAGCTGTTGGATCTTCCAGATCTTGGGAAATACTCCATCCTGGAGGCAACTTGTGAAGATGCCTGCAAATGCCTCCTTCCCCAACTCTAACGCCAATTTGATTGCTCTATTAGGAATACCGTCTGGACCAGGTGTCTTCCTATCCCCAATTGAGCGTGAAGCAGATGCAAGTTCATCCAGAGTAACCCGTGGAATAGGCTCTGTGTATGAGTTGATGACAGTCGGCTCCAGCTGTGGTCTCTGTGGAAACAAGGCGTCAACTATTGTAGCCAACAGTGTGGGACACGTCAGCTGAGGGTTGTATTGGCTTAGGGCACGCTTCGTGACTACTTTATAAGCCGTGCCCCAAGGGTTGATGTCAGCTTCCTCGCAGATTTGCCGAAAACAGGCTGCCTTGCTGTTTTTAATGCACTTTTTTAATGCACGCTTAGCTCTACGGAGCACTTCTAACTTTAGTTCGAAGTCTGGACGACCCCGAGCTCTCTGCGAGTGTCTTCGAGCTAAGAGGCAGGTTTTCCTTAGATGGCTTATCTCGTCGTTCCACCAATAGCAGGGTGCACCTCGTCTGCTTGGTTTTCTCCGTGGCATAGAGGCGTCGCATGCAGTTTTAATTCTGTCGATCAGTAGCTGTGCCTTGCGCTCGGTGGACTGGATTGTAGTTTCTGTTACGCAAAGGCTGTCAGCAAATATTTGCTCATCAAGGAGGTTGGCCTTCCATTTGGGACCCGTTGTTTTGGGCCGTTGCCACTTCCGGGAATTATTACCTTTGATTTCGAAGTGTATAGCCATGTGGTCGCTAAAGGTGAAGTCTTCGCTGACTATCCACGAGGTTTTGTTTAACAATGAACTGCTTAAAAAAGTAAGATCGATGATGGAACCCCTGCCAGCTTTACGGTATGTTAGTTGGTTTCCGTTGTTTGCGAGATTCAGGTCGAGCGATGAGAATTCTTCCAAGAGACAAGTTCCTCTGGCGTTCGTCTCCCTACTGCCCCACTCTACAGCCCAGGCATTGAAGTCTCCAGCCACGACAATTGGAGCTTTTCCACGCGCATCATCCGCTATGTGTGCCAACAGTCTTTGGAATTGCCCAAGACTCCAGCTAGGAGGTGCGTAGCAGCTGTAAAATGTCATGCCATGTATTTTTGCGCGAATGAGTCCGTCATGATTAGCACTGATATTCAGTACTGGTGAGTTGGTGCACCAGATAGCTGCCTTGCCACACTTGCTGGCGGCCCAACCGCTTCCGGCGATTGGCTTATATGGCTCGCAGATAATGACAACATCTGCTTTAGACACCCTTACTGTTTGCATCAATAGGTCCTGCGCCGCTTCGCAGTGGTTGAGGTTTATTTGGAGTGCGCTGAGAACTTGCTGAACCACATGGGGGACGCTGCATTCGCATCAAGGCCAAAGATGACAGGATTGCTACTGGCTTGCAGTAGCACCGCATCTAAGTACGAGAGGTACGGCTCCATCTCGCAGTCGAATTGGCAGTACACGGAGCAGAGGAAGATTGTGCCATATCTCCCTGTGACACTCACGCATATGCCAAAATCTGTGGTAAGCGGCGCTATGGGCATACAGATGGCTTCCGGATCGTTCACTATGCACGCAGCCTTATTTCGCCTGTCTGGGTATAAGCGCATCCCTCCAGGGAGGCCTGTTATACGTCCAGCGGCATCTACGTAAGGCTCCTGTATCAGTGCGAACAGATGATTTGAGTCACGCATCCTGACTCCGAGCTCGATGGTAGCAGCTCGTCCTCGACCACAATTTGCTTGGGTGAAACTAAACATATTAATGTCTAGCTTGCACCCTCGCTAACACAGCGCCGTAAATAGGGCAACTCGCCGAGAGCATGCCATGCCCTGAGGGGAGTCCCTTGAAACGACAATTCCGGCAGTCCACCGGATTTGTGCATTTAGCTGCAATGTGGCCCATCTGTCCACACTGGCGGCATACGTCGGCCTTGACCTTGCATTCCGCTACCTTATGATCGAAGCCCATACACTTATGACAAGCGTATGTCCTGACTAGCGACCGGTAGCGGTAGGCGAACCAATTGATGTACACCTTGGCGTTCTTGCTCAGCGTGTCTAATGCTTCCTCACTCAACTCGAGAGTCAAGTTTAAATTGGCACCTTTGGTGACAGCCCAAGGCTTCGTCTCCAAATGGACAGCTTGCTTGAATGCAGCAGGCGAGAGGTCGTCTTTGAAGTTCTTCTCGTAGAGCTCGGTCATGAACTCTTCAACGGATAAACCCATGTCGACCTCGTAAACCGTAACTCTCGGTTTTATCGCCTGATTCTTCTTCACTTCAAGGCCGACTTCCGTGAACTTCCGGTTGCCCACGACCTTCTTCAACTCAGCCTCCGATGGTGTGCGGATAATCGCACCGCCACGCTTTAGCTCGCGCACTTCGTGCACACGTACACCAAGTGCGGGCGCAACGTCCTTCATAACCTTCTCGGCTACTTGCTTTCCCGAAATATTCGGGTCCCGGCTCGTCACTACTGCTGACCACGTCTCAACTGGCTTGTTGCGACGCGGTGCAGCGGCAGGAGCCATTTGGGGCGCACGGACGGCAGCAGCGTATGAGGCTGAACTGGCGACAGGTTGTGTGGGCACCGCTTGCGCTTCCACTGACAGCATACCATTTTTCACAGCCAGTGCGATGATCAGCTCATCGTAGCGGGCTGCGGCGGCGGTTATCTTCGCTCTGTCCTCTTGCTTGATGCCAACTGTCTCAACGAGAGAGTTGTGCATCATCTGCCGCACCTTCCCTATCTCCGCTAAAATGGCAGCCATGCCTTCAGCGGCGATCGCCCAACCAGTCAGGGGCGCATGGGCAGCGCTAGCCCTCTGGTCGACGAGGGGCACACTAGGTGCAGCGGGGGAGGCGACGGCAGCAGCAGCGGAGGTGGATGCAGCTGTTATAGGCGCAGCGGTTGGCGGCGGCATCGCGGCGGTGGCAGCGGCTGAGTCGGTCTCAGCTGCGCTCTCTGCGGCGTAACGCTTCGCCGTTGACGCTTCGGCCGGCGTCGGCGAGCTACGCGACGCGCGCGTCTTCATGCGCCTCTTCTTCATTTGATCGGGCAACAGAGCGACGATGTCGCTGCTGTCGCTGCACTCCATGCTGGCAGAGCGACTGCTCGCTTTGCCAGACATAGCGCCCTCTTTTGCTCGAATTCAGCTACGAGCACGTACACAAACCAAAGTTTATACACGAACCTGTAGCCGAGTCACAAACCAAGAGGCGACCTCTGTCGGAGAAGCGAAGACTCCAACCGATATTCTGGACACGAACCAGAAAAGCGACCTCTATCGGAAGAGCGGAGACTCGAACCGATAGTCTGGACACGAACCAGATAAAGCACCCTCTGTTGGCGTAGAGGCGTACTTCGCACTAACACACACACACGTACACGTACACGCACACGTGTATGTTGGCAACTGTAAACGTTCTGCAACGGGAACTTGTTTACGCCAAATGCTCGTACGATTTTGTTTACTTGTTTTCGCACAAGTAACGGCAACTTGTTTACAAGTTTTAGGCACTGTTTGTATTCACCGACTATGCGCGCACACGAATAGCACGTCTGCTCGCGTCGAACTATGAAATCAAACTGAGTAGATAGGGACAGATAAACCAGATCTTTCCGGAGTTTATTTAACGTGGTATGTTCCTTTGCAGGATTAAAACCACGGTGTTCAAATATGCAACCTGAGTGTACATATAACACAGTGAGTCTGGATTAATGCGCCAACTAACGCCCCTCAGAGCCATCAGCCGAAACTGATATTTCTTTGGTACCAATTCGAAAAGCATACTGTCGGGCATGCAATTCCCCCTTGGTGAGGAGCGAGGTGTATCTATCACCTCTTCTGCTTTATGGCTAGCAGCACCCGGTTGAAGCGCAACACCACGCCGAGCCAAGCTGACTCTACCCGCGATTTGGGTATCAACCACAGCCACCACGATACTCCCACAAGGGGGCCGACCTCAATGAGTACGCTTGGACGTATACTCAACCCGTGGTACCGAAATTAAGGGCTCGGTTGGCCCTCCCCTTTCAGTCCCGACAGACTCGGACTTGGGGAACCCCGCCAGTTTTGGCATCAAATGCCCGGGACTGGTCACCCATCCGCCAGCGGTGGTCCAATCATCTGCCGACGCCGCATAAATACGACATCGGCAAATGCTGTCAGCAGCCTCATCCTCTCCTGTGTCTCCAGCACTCCAGAAACTGTCCAGTGTCCATCCACTTCGTGTATCCCGAGTCCATCAAGGTGCCGCACATCTGCATACAGCGGGCATACACAAAGAATGTGCAGCCAATCCTCAAGCGCAGCGCCGCATAAGCATGCTGGCGTACTGCTCAAGCACCTTGCATGCAGGAAAGCGTTAAGCGATCCATGGCCAGTCAGCAAAAATCCAACACGTTGACTAAAACCAAAGTCACGTCTGCTGAAAACGAAGCTTGCATCCGGGATAAAACGGTGAGTGACACGCCCGTGTCGGTCTCCGTCATCCCATCTGTGCTGCCACGCACGTAGCAACTCTTCGTCCAGCAGGGCCATTTTCTCCGTCCAACTGAGATTTGCCAAATCTCGGTTAAACAGCCAATCGCCTTCCACAAGCGGGTAGTCACGCTTGAGTTTGAACCTAATTGCTAATTTCATAGCAATCAGGTCAAACGGGGGAGCTCCAGCTAGTACCTGCATGGCGTCAGTAGAAACTGTACGACATACAGGTACACAGCCACGCAGGATGAGCCGCTGGCAGGACAGCAGGTGCCTCCTGGCATTCGCTCGTCTCATCACCAGGGCATACCACACTGAGGCACCAAACAGTGCACAAGGCACCATGAGTCCGGCATATATGGTCCGCTTGTCGCGAGGACTGAGACCCCAGTCGACCCGCAGTACGCGTGCCAAGCCGTTAACGACTCCAGCCAGCCTATCACGTAAAGACGCGATATGCAGTTGAAAATTCAACCGCTCGGCGACTGTGATGCCCAGGTATCGGCATTTCGCTGCATATGGCAGATTTGCTCCAGCAAATCGCACTAGTGGCCGCCTGTTGGGAGACAGTGTGCCCTTCAACAGCATGACGGATGTCTTGCTGGTGGACACGGCTACTCCAACTTCGGCTCCCCAAGCACCTATGATGGACATCAGTTCGCCGCCTTTCAGCTCCAGAGCAGCGCGCGCGTTGCCTTCCACGATGAGAAGCAGGTCGTCTGCATACGCGCTGAGCACACAGTGCGGCTCCAAGCGCTGAAGAAGTAGATCCATCATCAAGTTCCATATAAATGGACCGCAGATGGACCCCTGTGGGCAACCTCGTGTCACCGGAACAGTTACTTCTTCATAACTGCTGACCATGCTTGCACTCCTGCCAGAGAAGAAACTTCGCCACAAGTTGGCTTCTCTGCATCCTGAGTCAACGATTTGGCGTAGCGCGGCATCCCATTCCAAGTTGTCGAAGGCTCCCTTGAAATCCACGAAGATTCCGAGCACATATCGCGCCGAGCTGGCCTCGACAGTGCTCACAACGTGTCTCCAAGCATCCTCCACACAACGTTCTGCTCTGAAGCCGAATTGCCATCTGTTGCCTACCGGCAGCACATCTTTCAATCGATTCACCATTATACCTTCAAGCACTTTTCCAAACACTGGTAGCAGGCATATACCACGATACGAAGCAGGATCGCTCCTGTCCTTATCGGGCCCTTTGAGCAACGCAACCACTCTGGGTCGCTTCCACTCTGCAGGGAAACAGCCTTCAGCCACGCAGCGTGAAAACAGTGCTGTCAGGTGCTGGGGAATGGCACACCATATCTGCTTACAGATAGTACCGGTGATACCATCAAGGCCAGGCGAGCGTCTGCTCTTCAACCTAGCGACGCAGGCACCAACCTCGTATACTTCGAGGGCTGGAGGAACACCATCCGGAATGGCAATGGGTGCATCAGACTCCGCAACTGGGAAAAAGTTACGGAGGAGCACTCGCGCACAGTCGTGCCATGTTACGACCAGCCTGCCATCCGAATGAAGTGCCCCTATCTCGGTGCTCTTCTTACGTCGTCTGCAAATCTTGTAGACTTGCCCCCATGGATCATCTGTGTGCTCTCCAACGAAGCGTCGCCAGTTCTCCTCCTTCGCCGACAGAATTAGCTTCTTGTATTGGCGTACGGAATTCCGTAGGTCAATAGCAAGTCGCTCAGCATCGTCGTTGCCACTACGACGTGCATTCTGGAGCCTGCGCATGAGTCTCCTGACTTCACGGCGCTTGGTACTAAGGCTGGTATTCCACCAAACCACTTTCCTCATTGCTCTTGGCGATCTGCGGCCTAACACTCGATCACACACATCGTGTACAATCAAGCGCAGTGCAGATGCTTGCTCCTCTGGCGGTGTCTCCGCGAAATTCTCCGGTAGTTCAGCTGCCATTCTTACCAATTCATCTCTGAATAATCGCCAACGTGCAGTGGAAACGTTCCAGGATGGCACAGGAGCAAAGCTCTCAACTGCGCTGCTTGGGCCTGGAGTTGCCACAACAGTAATGATGTTGTGGTCACTCCGGCACCAATCATCCACTTTCCAGTCGAATGTGGCCAACATCGACGCTGCATCATTGACAATTGTGACATCGATGTCACTTCGTGCGCCTGAGGTCTGCTGGTGGTAGGTGTACACATCTGTGTGTACATTAAGCACGTTAGCACGGCTCTCCAAAATCCACTCAGACAGCAGCTCACCCCGGATGTGGTTCGGATGTCTCAGCGAGTGCGCTGAGAACTTGCTGAACCACATGGGGGACGCTGCATTCGCATCAAGGCCAAAGATGACAGGATTGCTACTGGCTTGCAGTAGCACCGCATCTAAGTACGAGAGGTACGGCTCCATCTCGCCGTCGAATTGGCAGTACACGGAGCAGAGGAAGATTGTGCCATATCTCCCTGTGACACTCACGCATATGCCAAAATCTGTGGTAAGCGGCGCTATGGGCATACAGATGGCTTCCGGATCGTTCACTATGCACGCAGCCTTATTTCGCCTGTCTGGGTATAAGCGCATCCCTCCAGGGAGGCCTGTTATACGTCCAGCGGCATCTACGTAAGGCTCCTGTATCAGTGCGAACAGATGATTTGAGTCACGCATCCTGACTCCGAGCTCGATGGTAGCAGCTCGTCCTCGACCACAATTTGCTTGGGTGAAACTAAACATATTAATGTCTAGCTTGCACCCTCGCTAACACAGCGCCGTAAATAGGGCAACTCGCCGAGAGCATGCCATGCCCTGAGGGGAGTCCCTTAAAACGACAATTCCGGCAGTCCACCGGATTTGTGCATTTAGCTGCAATGTGGCCCATCTGTCCACACTGGCGGCATACGTCGGCCTTGACCTTGCATTCCGCTACCTTATGGTCGAAGCCCATACACTTATGACAAGCGTATGTCCTGACTAGCGACCGGTAGCGGTAGGCGAACCAATTAATGTACACCTTGGCGTTCTTGCTCAGCGTGTCTAATGCTTCCTCACTCAACTCGAGAGTCAAGTTTAGATTGGCACCTTTGGTGACAGCCCAAGGCTTCGTCTCCAAATGGACAGCTTGCTTGAATGCAGCAGGCGAGAGGTCGTCTTTGAAGTTCTTCTCGTAGAGCTCGGTCATGAACTCTTCAACGGATAAACCCATGTCGACCTCGTAAACCGTAACTCTCGGTTTTATCGCCTGATTCTTCTTCACTTCAAGGCCAACTTCCGTGAACTTCCGGTTGCCCACGACCTTCTTCAACTCAGCCTCCGATGGTGTGCGGATAATCGCACCGCCACGCTTCAGCTCGCGCACTTCGTGCACACGTACACCAAGTGCGGGCGCAACGTCCTTCATAACCTTCTCGGCTACTTGCTTTCCCGAAATATTCGGGTCCCGGCTCGTCACTACTGCTGACCACGTCTCAACTGGCTTGTTGCGACGCGGTGCAGCGGCAGGAGCCATTTGGGGCGCACGGACGGCAGCAGCGTATGAGGCTGAACTGGCGACAGGTTGTGTGGGCACCGCTTGCGCTTCCACTGACAGCATACCATTTTTCACAGCCAGTGCGATGATCAGCTCATCGTAGCGGGCTGCGGCGGCGGTTATCTTCGCCCTGTCCTCTTGCTTGATGCCAACTGTCTCAACGAGAGAGTTGTGCATCATCTGCCGCACCTTCCCTATCTCCGCTAAAATGGCAGCCATGCCTTCAGCGGCGATCGCCCAACCAGTCAGGGGCGCATGGGCAGCGCTAGCCCTCTGGTCGACGAGGGGCACACTAGGTGCAGCGGGGGAGGCGACGGCAGCAGCAGCGGAGGTGGATGCAGCTGTTGGCGGCGCAGCGGTTGGCGGCGGCATCGCGGCGGTGGCAGCGGCTGAGTCGGTCTCAGCTGCGCTCTCTGCGGCGTAACGCTTCGCCGTTGACGCTTCGGCCGGCGTCGGCGAGCTACGCGACGCGCGCGTCTTCATGCGCCTCTTCTTCATTTGGTCTGGCAACAGAGCGACGATGTCGCTGCTGTCGCTGCACTCCATGCTGGCAGAGCGACTGCTCGCTTTGCCAGACATAGCGCCCTCTTTTGCTCGAATTCAGCTACGAGCACGTACACAAACCAAAGTTTATACACGAACCTGTAGCCGAGTCACAAACCAAGAGGCGACCTCTGTCGGAGAAGCGAAGACTCCAACCGATATTCTGGACACGAACCAGAAGAGCGACCTCTATCGGAAGAGCGGAGACTCGAACCGATAGTCTGGACACGAACCAGATAAAGCACCCTCTGTTGGCGCAGAGGCGTACTTCGCACTAACACACACACACGTACACGTACACGCACACGTGTATGTTGGCAACTGTAAACGTTCTGCAACGGGAACTTGTTTACGCCAAATGCTCGTACGATTTTTGTTTACTTGTTTTCGCACAAGTAACGGCAACTTGTTTACAAGTTTTAGGCACTGTTTGTATTCACCGACTATGCGCGCACACGAATAGCACGTCTGCTCGCGTCGAACTATGAAATCAAACTGAGTAGATAGGGACAGATAAACCAGATCTTGCCGGTGTTTATTTAACGTGGTATGTTCCTTTGCAGGATTAAAACCACGGTGTTCAAATATGCAACCTGAGTGTACATATAACACAATGAGTCTGGATTAATGCGCCAACTAACGCCCCTCAGAGCCATCAGCCGAAACTGATATTTCTTTGGTACCAATTCGAAAAGCATACTGTCGGGCATGCAATTCCCCCTTGGTGAGGAGCGAGGTGTATCTATCACCTCTTCTGCTTTATGGCTAGCAGCACCCGGTTGAAGCGCAACACCACGCCGAGCCAAGCTGACTCTACCCGCGATTTGGGTATCAACCACAGCCACCACGATACTCCCACAAGGGGGCCGACCTCAATGAGTACGCTTGGACGTATACTCAACCCGTGGTACCGAAATTAAGGGCTCGGTTGGCCCTCCCCTTTCAGTCCCGACAGACTCGGACTTGGGGAACCCCGCCAGTTTTGGCATCAAATGCCCGGGACTGGTCACCCATCCGCCAGCGGTGGTCCAATCATCTGCCGACGCCGCATAAATACGACATCGGCAAATGCTGTCAGCAGCCTCATCCTCTCCTGTGTCTCCAGCACTCCAGAAACTGTCCAGTGTCCATCCACTTCGTGTATCCCGAGTCCATCAAGGTGCCGCACATCTGCATACAGCGGGCAGACACAAAGAATGTGCAGCCAATCCTCAAGCTCAGCGCCGCATAAGCATGCTGGCGTGTTGCTCAAGCACCTTGTATGCAGGAAAGCGTTAAGCGATCCATGGCCAGTCAGCAAAAATCCAACACGTTGACTAAAACCAAAGTCACGTCTGCTGAAAACGAAGCTTGCATCCGGGATAAAACGGTGAGTGACACGCCCGTGTCGGTCTCCGTCATCCCATCTGTGCTGCCACGCACGTAGCAACTCTTCGTCCAGCAGGGCCATTTTCTCCGTCCAACTGAGATTTGCCAAATCTCGGTTAAACAGCCAATCGCCTTCCACAAGCGGGTAGTCACGCTTGAGTTTGAACCTAATTGCTAATTTCATAGCAATCAGGTCAAACGGGGGAGCTCCAGCTAGTACCTGCATGGCGTCAGTAGAAACTGTACGACATACAGGTACACAGCCACGCAGGATGAGCCGCTGGCAGGACAGCAGGTGCCTCCTGGCATTCGCTCGTCTCATCACCAGGGCATACCACACTGAGGCACCAAACAGTGCACAAGGCACCATGAGTCCGGCATATATGGTCCGCTTGTCGCGAGGACTGAGACCCCAGTCGACCCGCAGTACGCGTGCCAAGCCGTTAACGACTCCAGCCAGCCTATCACGTAAAGACGCGATATGCAGTTGAAAATTCAACCGCTCGGCGACTGTGATGCCCAGGTATCGGCATTTCGCTGCATATGGCAGATTTGCTCCAGCAAATCGCACTAGTGGCCGCCTGTTGGGAGACAGTGTGCCCTTCAACAGCATGACGGATGTCTTGCTGGTGGACACGGCTACTCCAACTTCGGCTCCCCAAGCACCTACGATGGACATCAGTTCGCCGCCTTTCAGCTCCAGAGCAGCGCGCGCATTGCCTTCCACGATGAGAAGCAGGTCGTCTGCATACGCGCTGAGCGCACAGTGCGGCTCCAAGCGCTGAAGAAGTAGATCCATCATCAAGTTCCATATAAATGGACCGCTGATGGACCCCTGTGGGCAACCTCGTGTCACCGGAACAGTTACTTCTTCATAACTGCTGACCATGCTTGCACTCCTGCCAGAGAAGAAACTTCGCCACAAGTTGGCTTCTCTGCATCCTGAGTCAACGATTTGGCGTAGCGCGGCATCCCATTCCAAGTTGTCGAAGGCTCCCTTGAAATCCACGAAGATTCCGAGCACATATCGCGCCGAGCTGGCCTCGACAGTGCTCACTACGTGTCTCCAAGCATCCTCCACACAACGTTCTGCTCTGAAGCCGAATTGCCATCTGTTGCTTACCGGCAGCACATCTTTCAATCGATTCACCATTATGCCTTCAAGCACTTTTCCAAACACTGGTAGCAGGCATATACCGCGATAAGAAGCAGGATCGCTCCTGTCCTTATCGGGCCCTTTGAGCAACGCAACCACTCTGGGTCGCTTCCACTCTGCAGGGAAACAGCCTTCAGCCACGCAGCGTGAAAACAGTGCTGTCAGGTGCTGGGGAATGGCACACCATATCTGCTTGCAGATAGTACCGGTGATACCATCAAGGCCAGGCGAGCGTCTGCTCTTCAACCTAGCGACGCAGGCACCAACCTCGTATACTTCGAGGGCTGGAGGAACACCATCCGGAATGGCAATGGGTGCATCAGACTCCGCAACTGGGAAAAAGTTACGGAGGAGCACTCGCGCACAGTCGTGCCATGTTACGACCAGCCTGCCATCCGAATGAAGTGCCCCTATCTCGGTGCTCTTCTTACGTCGTCTGCAAATCTTGTAGACTTGCCCCCATGGATCATCTGTGTGCTCTCCAACGAAGCGTCGCCAGTTCTCCTCCTTCGCCGACAGAATTAGCTTCTTGTATTGGCGTACGGAATTCCGTAGGTCAATAGCAAGTCGCTCAGCATCGTCGTTGCCACTACGACGTGCATTCTGGAGCCTGCGCATGAGTCTCCTGACTTCACGGCGCTTGGTACTAAGGCTGGTATTCCACCAAACCACTTTCCTCATTGCTCTTGGCGATCTGCGGCCTAACACTCGATCACACACATCGTGTACAATCAAGCGCAGTGCAGATGCTTGCTCCTCTGGCGGTGTCTCCGCGAAATTCTCCGGTAGTTCAGCTGCCATTCTTACCAGTTCATCTCTGAACAATCGCCAACGTGCAGTGGAAACGTTCCAGGATGGCACAGGAGCAAAGCTCTCAACTGCGCTGCTTGGGCCTGGAGTTGCCACAACAGTAATGATGTTGTGGTCACTCAGGCACCAATCATCCACTTTCCAGTCGAATGTGGCCAACATCGACGCTGCATCATTGACAATTGTGACATCGATGTCACTTCGTGCGCCTGAGATCTGCTGGTGGTAGGTGTACACATCGGTGTGTACATTAAGCACGTTAGCACGGCTCTCCAAAATCCACTCAGACAGCAGCTCACCCCGGATGTGGTTCTGATGTCTCAGCGAGTGCGCTGAGAACTTGCTGAACCACATGGGGGACGCTGCATTCGCATCAAGGCCAAAGATGACAGGATTGCTACTGGCTTGCAGTAGCACCGCATCTAAGTACGAGAGGTACGGCTCCATCTCGCAGTCGAATTGGCAGTACACGGAGCAGAGGAAGATTGTGCCATATCTCCCTGTGACACTCACGCATACGCCAAAATCTGTGGTAAGCGGCGCTATGGGCATACAGATGGCTTCCGGATCGTTCACTATGCACGCAGCCTTATTTCGCCTGTCTGGGTATAAGCGCATCCCTCCAGGGAGGCCTGTTATACGTCCAGCGGCATCTACGTAAGGCTCCTGGATCAGTGCGAACAGATGGTTTGAGTCACGCATCCTGACTCCGAGCTCGATGGTAGCAGCTCGTCCTCGACCACAATTCGCTTGGGTGAAACTAAACATTAATGTCTAGCTTGCACCCTCGCTAGCACTGCGCCGTATATAGGGCAACTCACCGAGAGCATGCCATGCCCTGAGGGGAGTCCCTTAAAACGACAGTTCCGGCAGTCCACCGGATTCGTGCATTTAGCTGCGATGTGGCCCATCTGTCCACACTGGCGGCATACGTCGGCCTTGACCTTGCATTGCGCTACCTTGTGGTCGAAGCCCATACACTTGTGACAAGCATATGTCCTGACTAGCGACCGGTAGCGGTAAGCGAACCAATTGATGTAAATCTTATCGTTCTTGTTCAGCGTGGCTAGTGCCTCCTCACTCAACTCGAGAGTCAAGTTTGCGGTGGCACCTTTGGTGACAGCCCAAGGCTTCGTCTCCAAATGGACAGCTTGCTTGAATGCAACAGGCGAGAGGTCTTCTTTAAAGTTCTTCTCGTAGAGCTCAGTCATGAACTCTTCAACGGATGAACCCATGTCGACCTCGAAAACCGTAACCCTCGGTTTGAGCGCCTGATTCCTCTTGATGTCAAGGCCAACTTCCGTGAACTTCCTGTTGCCCACGACCTTCTTCATCTCAGCCTCCGATGGTGTGCGGATGATCGCACCGCCACGCTTAAGCTCGCGCACTTCGTGCACACGTACACCGAGTGCGGGCGCTACCTCCTTCATTACCTTGTCGGCAACTTGCTTACCCGAAACATTCGGGTCCCGGCTCGTCACTACTGCTGACCATGTCTCAACAGGCGTGTTGCGACGAGGTGCAGCGGTAGGAGCCACTTGGGGCGCACGGATGGCGGCAGCGTATGAGGCTGGATTTACGACAGGCGGTGGGGGCGTCGCTTGCTGCCCCACAGACAGCATGCCATTCTTAACGGCCAGTGCTATGATGATCTCATCATAGCGGGCAGCGGCGGCAGTTATCTTCTCTCTGTCTGCGCGCTTAATGCCAACTGCTTCAACAAGCGAGTTGTGCATCGCAAGCCTCACCTTCCCTATCTCCGCTAGGATGGTAGCCATCCCTCCAGCGGCGATCTCCCAACCAGCGAGATGCGCATGGTTAGCGCAAGCCCTCAGGTCAGCGGCGGGCACACTGGGTGCAGCGGGGGAGGCGACGGCAGCAGCAGCAGCAGCAGAGGTGGTGGGCGCAGCGGTTGGCGGCGGCATAGCGGCGGTGGCAGCGGCTGAGTCGGTCTCAGCTGCGCTCTCTGCGGCGTAACGCTTCGGCGTTGACGCTTCGGCCGGCGTCGGCGAGCTACGCGACGCACGCGTCTTCATGCGCCTCTTCTTCAACTTGTCGGGCAACAGAGCGACGATGTCGCTGCTGTCGCTGCACTCCATGCTGGCAGAGCGACTGTTCGCTTTGCCAGACATAGCGCCCTCTATGGCTCGTATTCCGCTACGAGCACGTACACAAACCAAAGTTTATACACGAACCTGTAGCCGAGACACAAACCAAGAAGCGACCTCTGTCGGAGAAGCGAAGACTCCAACCGATATTCTGGACACGAACCAGAAGAGCGACCTCTATCGGAAGAGCGGAGACTCGAACCGATAGTCTGGACACGAACCAGATAAAGCACCCTCTGTTGGCGTAGAGGCGTACTTCGCACTAACACACACACACGTACACGTACACGCACACGTGTATGTTGGCAACTGTAAACGTTCTGCAACGGGAACTTGTTTACGCCAAATGCTCGTACGATTTTTGTTTACTTGTTTTGACACAAGTAACGGCAACTTGTTTACAAGTTTTAGGCACTGTTTGTATTCACCGACTATGCGCGCACACGAATAGCACGTCTGCTCGCGTCGAACTATGAAATCAAACTGAGTGGATAGGGACAGATAAACCAGATCTTTCCGGAGTTTATTTAACGTGGTATGTTCCTTTGCAGGATTAAAACCACGGTGTTCAAATATGCAACCTGAGTGTACATATAACACAATGAGTCTGGATTAATGCGCCAACTAACGCCCCTCAGAGCCATCAGCCGAAACTGATATTTCTTTGGTACCAATTCGAAAAGCATACTGTCGGGCATGCAATTCCCCCTTGGTGAGGAGCGAGGTGTATCTATCACCTCTTCTGCTTTATGGCTAGCAGCACCCGGTTGAAGCGCAACACCACGCCGAGCCAAGCTGACTCTACCCGCGATTTGGGTATCAACCACAGCCACCACGATACTCCCACAAGGGGGCCGACCTCAATGAGTACGCTTGGACGTATACTCAACCCGTGGTACCGAAATTAAGGGCTCGGTTGGCCCTCCCCTTTCAGTCCCGACAGACTCGGACTTGGGGAACCCCGCCAGTTTTGGCATCAAATGCCCGGGACTGGTCACCCATCCGCCAGCGGTGGTCCAATCATCTGCCGACGCCGCATAAATACGACATCGGCAAATGCTGTCAGCAGCCTCATCCTCTCCTGTGTCTCCAGCACTCCAGAAACTGTCCAGTGTCCATCCACTTCGTGTATCCCGAGTCCATCAAGGTGCCGCACATCTGCATACAGCGGGCATACACAAAGAATGTGCAGCCAATCCTCAAGCGCAGCGCCGCATAAGCATGCTGGCGTACTGCTCAAGCACCTTGCGTGCAGGAAAGCGTTAAGCGATCCATGGCCAGTCAGCAAAAATCCAACACGTTGACTAAAACCAAAGTCACGTCTGCTGAAAACGAAGCTTGCATCCGGGATAAAACGGTGAGTGACACGCCCGTGTCGGTCTCCGTCATCCCATCTGTGCTGCCACGCACGTAGCAACTCTTCGTCCAGCAGGGCCATTTTCTCCGTCCAACTGAGATTTGCCAAATCTCGGTTAAACAGCCAATCGCCTTCCACAAGCGGGTAGTCACGCTTGAGTTTGAACCTAATTGCTAATTTCATAGCAATCAGGTCAAACGGGGGAGCTCCAGCTAGTACCTGCATGGCGTCAGTAGAAACTGTACGACATACAGGTACACAGCCACGCAGGATGAGCCGCTGGCAGGACAGCAGGTGCCTCCTGGCATTCGCTCGTCTCATCACCAGGGCATACCACACTGAGGCACCAAACAGTGCACAAGACACCATGAGTCCGGCATATATGGTCCGCTTGTCGCGAGGACTGAGACCCCAGTCGACCCGCAGTACGCGTGCCAAGCCGTTAACGACTCCAGCCAGCCTATCACGTAAAGACGCGATATGCAGTTGAAAATTCAACCGCTCGGCGACTGTGATGCCCAGGTATCGGCATTTCGCTGCATATGGCAGATTTGCTCCAGCAAATCGCACTAGTGGCCGCCTGTTGGGAGACAGTGTGCCCTTCAACAGCATGACGGATGTCTTGCTGGTGGACACGGCTACTCCAACTTCGGCTCCCCAAGCACCTATGATGGACATCAGTTCGCCGCCTTTCAGCTCCAGAGCAGCGCGCGCGTTGCCTTCCACAATGAGAAGCAGGTCGTCTGCATACGCGCTGAGCGCACAGTGCGGCTCCAAGCGCTGAAGAAGTAGATCCATCATCAAGTTCCATATAAATGGACCGCTGATGGACCCCTGTGGGCAACCTCGTGTCACCGGAACAGTTACTTCTTCATAACTGCTGACCATGCTTGCACTCCTGCCAGAGAAGAAACTTCGCCACAAGTTGGCTTCTCTGCATCCTGAGTCAACGATTTGGCGTAGCGCGGCATCCCATTCCAAGTTGTCGAAGGCTCCCTTGAAATCCACGAAGATTCCGAGCACATATCGCGCCGAGCTGGCCTCGACAGTGCTCACAACGTGTCTCCAAGCATCCTCCACACAACGTTCTGCTCTGAAGCCGAATTGCCATCTGTTGCCCACCGGCAGCACATCTTTCAATCGATTCACCATTATACCTTCAAGCACTTTTCCAAACACTGGTAGCAGGCATATACCACGATACGAAGCAGGATCGCTCCTGTCCTTATCGGGCCCTTTGAGCAACGCAACCACTCTGGGTCGCTTCCACTCTGCAGGGAAACAGCCTTCAGCCACGCAGCGTGAAAACAGTGCAGTCAGGTGCTGGGGAATGGCACACCATATCTGCTTGCAGATAGTACCGGTGATACCATCAAGGCCAGGCGAGCGTCTGCTCTTCAACCTAGCGACGCAGGCACCAACCTCGTATACTTCGAGGGCTGGAGGAACACCATCCGGAATGGCAATGGGTGCATCAGACTCCGCAACTGGGAAAAAGTTACGGAGGAGCACTCGCGCACAGTCGTGCCATGTTACGACCAGCCTGCCATCCGAATGAAGTGCCCCTATCTCGGTGCTCTTCTTACGTCGTCTGCAAATCTTGTAGACTTGCCCCCATGGATCATCTGTGTGCTCTCCAACGAAGCGTCGCCAGTTCTCCTCCTTCGCCGACAGAATTAGCTTCTTGTATTGGCGTACGGAATTCCGTAGGTCAATAGCAAGTCGCTCAGCATCGTCGTTGCCACTACGACGTGCATTCTGGAGCCTGCGCATGAGTCTCCTGACTTCACGGCGCTTGGTACTAAGGCTGGTATTCCACCAAACCACTTTCCTCATTGCTCTTGGCGATCTGCGGCCTAACACTCGATCACACACATCGTGTACAATCAAGCGCAGTGCAGATGCTTGCTCCTCTGGCGGTGTCTCCGCGAAATTCTCCGGTAGTTCAGCTGCCATTCTTACCAATTCATCTCTGAATAATCGCCAACGTGCAGTGGAAACGTTCCAGGATGGCACAGGAGCAAAGCTCTCAACTGCGCTGCTTGGGCCTGGAGTTGCCACAACAGTAATGATGTTGTGGTCACTCAGGCACCAATCATCCACTTTCCAGTCGAATGTGGCCAACATCGACGCTGCATCATTGACAATTGTGACATCGATGTCACTTCGTGCGCCTGAGGTCTGCTGGTGGTAGGTGTACACATCTGTGTGTACATTAAGCACGTTAGCACGGCTCTCCAAAATCCACTCAGACAGCAGCTCACCCCGGATGTGGTTCGGATGTCTCAGCGAGTGCGCTGAGAACTTGCTGAACCACATGGGGGACGCTGCATTCGCATCAAGGCCAAAGATGACAGGATTGCTACTGGCTTGCAGTAGCACCGCATCTAAGTACGAGAGGTACGGCTCCATCTCGCCGTCGAATTGGCAGTACACGGAGCAGAGGAAGATTGTGCCATATCTCCCTGTGACACTCACGCATATGCCAAAATCTGTGGTAAGCGGCGCTATGGGCATACAGATGGCTTCCGGATCGTTCACTATGCACGCAGCCTTATTTCGCCTGTCTGGGTATAAGCGCATCCCTCCAGGGAGGCCAGTTATACGTCCAGCGGCATCTACGTAAGGCTCCTGTATCAGTGCGAACAGATGATTTGAGTCACGCATCCTGACTCCGAGCTCGATGGTAGCAGCTCGTCCTCGACCACAATTTGCTTGGGTGAAACTAAACATATTAATGTCTAGCTTGCACCCTCGCTAACACAGCGCCGTAAATAGGGCAACTCGCCGAGAGCATGCCATGCCCTGAGGGGAGTCCCTTAAAACGACAATTCCGGCAGTCCACCGGATTTGTGCATTTAGCTGCAATGTGGCCCATCTGTCCACACTGGCGGCATACGTCGGCCTTGACCTTGCATTCCGCTACCTTATGGTCGAAGCCCATACACTTATGACAAGCGTATGTCCTGACTAGCGACCGGTAGCGGTAGGCGAACCAATTAATGTACACCTTGGCGTTCTTGCTCAGCGTGTCTAATGCTTCCTCACTCAACTCGAGAGTCAAGTTTAGATTGGCACCTTTGGTGACAGCCCAAGGCTTCGTCTCCAAATGGACAGCTTGCTTGAATGCAGCAGGCGAGAGGTCGTCTTTGAAGTTCTTCTCGTAGAGCTCGGTCATGAACTCTTCAACGGATAAACCCATGTCGACCTCGAAAACCGTAACCCTCGGTTTGAGCGCCTGATTCCTCTTGATGTCAAGGCCAACTTCCGTGAACTTCCTGTTGCCCACGACCTTCTTCATCTCAGCCTCCGATGGTGTGCGGATGATCGCACCGCCACGCTTAAGCTCGCGCACTTCGTGCACACGTACACCGAGTGCGGGCGCTACCTCCTTCATTACCTTGTCGGCAACTTGCTTACCCGAAACATTCGGGTCCCGGCTCGTCACTACTGCTGACCATGTCTCAACAGGCGTGTTGCGACGAGGTGCAGCGGTAGGAGCCACTTGGGGCGCACGGATGGCGGCAGCGTATGAGGCTGGATTTACGACAGGCGGTGGGGGCGTCGCTTGCTGCCCCACAGACAGCATGCCATTCTTAACGGCCAGTGCTATGATGATCTCATCATAGCGGGCAGCGGCGGCAGTTATCTTCTCTCTGTCTGCGCGCTTAATGCCAACTGCTTCAACAAGCGAGTTGTGCATCGCAAGCCTCACCTTCCCTATCTCCGCTAGGATGGTAGCCATCCCTCCAGCGGCGATCTCCCAACCAGCGAGATGCGCATGGTTAGCGCAAGCCCTCAGGTCAGCGGCGGGCACACTGGGTGCAGCGGGGGAGGCGACGGCAGCAGCAGCAGCAGCAGAGGTGGTGGGCGCAGCGGTTGGCGGCGGCATAGCGGCGGTGGCAGCGGCTGAGTCGGTCTCAGCTGCGCTCTCTGCGGCGTAACGCTTCGGCGTTGACGCTTCGGCCGGCGTCGGCGAGCTACGCGACGCACGCGTCTTCATGCGCCTCTTCTTCAACTTGTCGGGCAACAGAGCGACGATGTCGCTGCTGTCGCTGCACTCCATGCTGGCAGAGCGACTGTTCGCTTTGCCAGACATAGCGCCCTCTATGGCTCGTATTCCGCTACGAGTGGATAGGGACAGTAGGAATCTCGTTAATCCATTCGTGCGCGTCACTAATTAGATGACGAGGCATTTGGCTACCTTAAGAGAGTCATAGTTTCTCCCGCCGTTGACCCGCGCTTATTTGAATTTCTTCACTTTGACATTCAGAGCACTGGGCAGAAATCACATTGTGTCAACACCCGCTAGGGCCATCACAATGCTTTGTTTTAATTAGACAGTCGGATTCCCCAAGTCCGTGCCAGTTCTGAATTGGTTGTTAATTGATAATCGTTTTAATTTAAAAGAACTAATTGGTTAAACCCAATTAGTATTCTTAAAATTTTTAGCAAGAAAGTTCCACAATTGGCTACGAAACTACTGTCCGGGGAACAAATTACTACCATAAATGATAGAGACTCTATTTACCCAGAACGAGCACATAATCCTTGTTATTCATTTTTTTTTTTTTTTTTTTTTTTTGTCGTGCTTTATTCCCTTTAAATATTTACATTTTCATTAAAGCTAATGGTTCAATATGATAATTTTACAGAGTTATAGCAAATGCTTGGTGGTACGGCTATAAAACAGAAAAGAAAACTCTTCCGATATATCTCTACGGCTTCTTTATGGTCGTTCCTGTTACCAGGATGACCACGAGGCCCATATTTAATAACAAACGGATACTCAACAGGTTACGTAATTGGAACCGCATTCCTTTTCGTTCAGAATTATTCAAGTATTTTAAATGACAACTTTATATATAGGTAGTTATTATATAAAATAATAGTATGTATTTGAATTCCAATATATTTCTACTTGAATATTTCGGCTTTCGCCTTGAACTTAGGACCGACTAACTCGTGATCAACCACTGTTCACACGAAACCCTTCTCCACTTCAGTCCTCCCAGGTCTCATTAAATTATTTGCTACTACCAACAAGATCTGTACCAATGGCAGCTCCATGCAGGCTTACGCCAAACACTTCTATGCTCACCATTGTACCTTCCTACTTACTAAAGTTTCAAAATTTATAATGCATAAATGTATATATAAATCATCTACTTTAGCCGTAATGTACAGGTATACAACTTAAGCGCCGTCCATTTTAAGGGCTAGTTGCTTCGGCAGGTGAGTTGTTACACACTCCTTAACGGATTACGACTTCCATGTTCACCGTCCTGCTGTTTTAAGCAACCAACGCCTTTCATGGGTTCTGTATAAGCTGTTAATTTGGGCACCATAACATTACGTTTGGTTCATCCCACAGTGCCAGTTCTGCTTACCAAAAGTGGCCCACTGGGCACATCATATCATAACCTTAAACTTCATATCAAGAAAGTTAAGGTTCTTACCCATTTAAAGTTTGAGAATAGGTTAAGATCGTTTCGACCCTAAGGCCTATAATCATTCGCTTTTCCAGATAAGATTATTTTATATAATATTTCAATGCACCAGCTATCCTGAGGGAAATTTCGGAAGGAACCAGCTACTAGATGGTTCGATTGGTCTCTCGCCCCTATACTCAACTCTGACAATCGATTTGCACGTCAGAACTGTTTCGGTCTTCCATCAGGGTTTCCCCTGACTTCAACCCGATCAAGTATAGTTCACCATCTTTCGGGTCACAGCATATATGCTCAGGGTACGTTCCAGTTAGAAGTATAAATAAAATAAATATAATTTTACATAACTATATAGAACACCCCAGGATTGAGTTAATAAACTATAAAATAGTATAAAAACTAATATACTATATTTATACATAAATCCCAATGACTTGTATATATGTTAGACTCCTTGGTCCGTGTTTCAAGACGGGTCCCGAAGGTATCCTGAATCTTTCGCATTGTTAATCATACAAATGCATATACTAACCATGAAAATCATTGATAATTATGCCATCATATAATTTCGAAAAATTAACGCATTGTATTTCATACCATCTAATAATTATTAGCGTTATACGGGCCTGGCACCCTCTATGGGTAAATGGCCTCATTTAAGAAGGATGTTCCATACACTGCATCTCACATTTGCCATATAGACAAAATGACTTAGTGCTGAACTATTTTCTTTTCCTCCCCTAATTAATATGCTTAAATTCAGGGGGTAGTCCCATATGAGTTGAGGTTGTATAAAATAATTTAATTATTATATATAAATAATGAAATTAATTAAATGAAAACAAAATTATTAATAATGTATTGAAAACCAATTTTTTTTGATTAGAATAAATAAAAAAAAGAAAATATATTCAATTTTTCCATTATCCATATACATTATATAATACCAAATAAACATAATTTGTTTCATTTAAATTGCCATTAATATTAAGAACATTTTCGTATATGTCCAAAAGTAAAAAAAGAAAAAAATGTTCTTTAAATAAATGACTATAAACAACTTAATTAGCAAAGTCTTACAACCCTCAACCATATGTAGTCCAAGCAGCACTTAAAATTTAATTAAAGTACATAACAGCATGGACTGCGATATGCGTTCAAATGTCGATGTTCATGTGTCCTTTTTTTATATTTATATAGTCAAAATTATTTTTATTGAAAGAAATTAAAAATACACCATTTTACTGGCATATATCAATTCCTTGTTGCGATATGTCTAAGTTTTACATTTAATTAAAAATTTAATACAATTAACCGTTTACGTATATGTATATAAAATATAAGTACACATAATTTAGGTCCAACATTATATTTTTAAGTTTTTGCTACAATTCCAACGTATGCGCACATTATTTATGCACAGTACATTTTAGCAAATGTTTGAATTGTTTTATATAAAAACTAGAATTTAAAATACATTATATTATATGTAGTAGGTATATATGTATATAAAAATTATGCCAATATTTCAAAGTTACATTCCAAATTACATTTTTATACATATGTTCTCATAGAATTTTCATGTATTTTATTTATATTATTTATTTGTTTTTTATGATAATATTATACATATGTCAATATATATTTATTATTATTTTTTATATAATTTTTTTACGGTAAGGAACACAATAATGATCCTTCCGCAGGTTCACCTACGGAAACCTTGTTACGACTTTTACTTCCTCTAAATTATAAAATTCGGGCAACTTTTGCGAAACAACCGTAACACACAAGGCGTCACAGTGATCAGGTCCGGAGACTTCACTAAATAATTCAATCGGTAGTAGCGGCGGGCGGTGCGACAATGCGACTTAATGACTCACACTTACTGGGAATTCCAAGTTCATGTGAACAGTTTCAGTTCACACTCCCAAGCATGAAAGTGGTTCAGCGGTTTACCCGGACCTCTCGGTCTAGGAAATACTCGTTGATACTTTTATTGCTAGGCGCAATTTGTCCATTTAAGAAGCTAGTATCCTTATAATGGAACAAACCACTTATATAAGCACATTCAAACACAAGCTTCAACACCGTATTACTGAAGATATCTATTTAATATATTTGAGTCTCGTTCGTTGTCGGAATTAACCAGACAAATCATTCCACGAACTAAGAACGGCCATGCACCGCCACCCATAGATTCGAGAAAGAGCTATCAATCTGTCTTACTTACTTATATTCGGACCTGGTAAGTTTTCCAGTGTTGAGTCAAGTTAAGCCGCAGTCTCCAGTCCTGGTGATGCCCTTCCGTCAATTCCTTTAAGTTTCAGCTTTGCAACCATACTTCCACCGGAGCCCAAAAGCTTTGGTTTTCCGGGAAGCGACTGAGAGAACCATACAAGTAGCTACACCCAACTGCTAGCTCGCATCGTTTATGGTTAGAGCTACGGCGGTATCTAATCGCCCTCGAACCTCTAACTTTCGTTCTTGATTAATGAAAACATCTTTGGCAAATGCTTTCGCTTTAGTTAGTCTTACGACGCGTCGCGACGGTCCAAGAATTTCACCTCTCGCGTCGTAATACTAATGCTCCTATTAACCATTACCTCTTGATCTAAAAACCAATGAAAGTGGAACAGAGGTCTTATTTCATTTTCCGATGAAGAGCACATAGCACAAGTTCAACTACGAACGTTTTAAGCGCATCAACTTTAATATACGCTATTGGAGCTAGAATTACTGCGGCTGCTGGCACCAGACTTGCCCTCCCATTGGTCCTTGTTAAAGGATTTAAAGTGTACTCATTCCAATTTCAGGGCCTCGGGTATGAGTCCTGTATTGTTATTTTTCGTCACTACCTACTCGAGCTGGGAGTGGGTAATTTACGCGCCTGCTGCATTTTTAGATGTGGTAGCCGTTTCTCAGGCTCCCTCTCCGGAATCGAAACCAGATTCCCCGTTACCCGTTGCATCCATGGTAGTCCAGACATTTGAAAGATCTGTCGTCGGTACAAGACCATACGATCTGCATGTTATCTAGAGTTCCACCAATATAACGATCTTGCGGCCGTTTAGTTTAAGCCTTATAAAAGCACACATTCCATAAGGTCCGTGTTTTAATTGTTAACGATCTAAGGAGCTATAGCTGATATAATGAGCCTTTTGTGGTTTCACTTTTAATTCGTGTGTACTTAGACATGCATGGTTTAATCTTTGAGACAAGCATGTAACTACTGGCAGGATCTACCCGAATAATGTTATATTATTATTTATTCGTTTTGTTTGTTTTCATCTTTCATATGTAAATTCTTTGTCATACTCTCAAATACAATAATATTGTTATATTATTTATTTGTTTGTTTGTTTTTATATTTTCATATGTAAGTTCTTTGTCATACTCAAAATAATAATCGGGGGTGCCACAGAAATCGTTAACGCTTTTGGCAACGGTTTGAAACCAAATCGTTAAAAGGTGCCACAGAAATCTCTGATTTCATATTTCGAACAATTAATTTCGAATGTTTACGCTTTTGCAAGAATGGCAGCAAGGGTTGCTACTTTGCAAAAATTATTTTAGAACATTTAGACACTCGTTTAAATAAATGTTTATTAACAGTGATCCAATAAAGTTTATTCTTTATTACATTAAGCGATAATTGTCAGCATATTTTGCATCATTTTAATTTCCATTTGTACAAAATAAATGTAAATAAAGTTTGAATATTTGTACCGCCCAATACAAGAGTTTGTATGGCAACCCTACGGGTCAACAGCTGTCCTCAGCGTAGTGTATGGAAAATTTCGTTTGTTTACATTTGCAAATTTGCACGAAAATAGAAAATAATTGTTACAATGCCACTTGCAGGATTGCTAGCCATTGATGCCTTAAAAAAAACACATATGGACGAAGAAAAGGTGGAGCGAAGGTGTCGAAGATTCTCTAGATCGCTTCAAGGCTGTCATACAGTCCAGCAAAGGTTGCAACAATTATGTATGCTGTGCACTGCGTTTAACAAATGAAGTCAAATTTGAATACAAAACACACACACGCAAATGCTATTGAAAATTGTAATGCTAATTGTGCCCTTGCAGTAGATGGATTTAGTATTTTCGATGCACTCGCCAATTATTTAAAATGACGCTTTTATTTATTGAATATATTACTTCATTTATTAAAATCATATGCTGTTGTGGCTTTTTTCTCCTTAGGTTGCGCTACTGATATTTTAATTTTAAACCTAAACTGCTATTGACATTCACAACCTTGCCTAACAGCCGTACATTGCCACCTTAGGAGAAAAAGGTGCACAGCAATTATTTATTTAATTATGCATTAAATTCGGCGCACTTCATAACGACAAATTAGTTAAAATAAAAAAAGCGATTTTTTAACTTTCATTTAAGATCCAAAAACATCTATTAATATGCTAAAATAATCACTTCGAATTATTATTATTTAGTACAGCAACTAGGTGGCAACTCCTTGCCACGAAAAGATTTTGCACGTTGACACAGAATGGCAAATGTAAGATTTTAATAAAGATTTCGCAAAAATGAAAATCATGAATTAAAACATTAAATTTGTCAAAACATAAAGGTACAGAAAACTCAGAAATTAAACACACTTTCCAAATAAGTAATACTTTCATTGAATAAATTAGTTTTTATTGGTGAATTTAATCAAATCTCAAGCAATTTTGTCGAAGATTTTGAAACCGTTGCGAATCATGTCTGTGGCACCAAGAATCGGAATGGCAACGAAATGGTTTTCTGTGGCACCCCGTATATATTTAGTTGGCTACAAGCTTCGACTACGCTGCTCAAATTATGTTTTTTTCCATTCCTCTTTGAACATTTTTTCCTATCTAAAATGAATAATTTGCGTAGCGCGATCTAAGCTTGTAGCCAACTAAACATAAACTGATTTTGTGTTTTCTGCCAGACAGCACCAAAGCCACGGCATACTAATGCTGGAGCGCTTTAGTTTTGCGAGAGTAAAAAAGCAAGCACGCTCTCTAAGCAAGAGGCGAAGTCATGCACAAGCATCTTGGTGTCTGTTGCTTTGCGACGTCAGCGTCGCAGTGGGCTTGGAATGGAGAGGAAAGTAAAGCGGCCGCGTTTAGTTAGCTAAAGCACGCAGCACATGTGTTTGTGTGTAAACGAAAGAATTGTTTTTGGGTGCATTGCGTGAATACAACAAAGCGACATACATACATATGTACATACGAGTGCCAGTGTGCATGCATTAGCTTGTGTGCCAGCTAGTATTTTTGCTTGCTTGTCTCTCTCTCTCTCTCACTTATTTTACTCTCACAAAATTTATGCTCTCAATTACTCTACATTGCTGTTATTGTTCTACCATGGCCGAACTCTTAGGCCGATCCATGGTGTAATTATTACGTAATTATTATGAGCCGACGTATGCAATGCGCTTACTTAGTTTAAGAGAGAGTTCTGCCGCGCAGGGCAAGTTACAAAACAAAGAGAATAATTAATGATGCACAATAAAATGTAAGCTGCTGGACCAAACACACATTATATACGTATGTATGTATATTTCATTTATTGCAATACATATTTATGAAAAAGCAGTCAATTTCCGAGTAATATGAAAATTCAGCCAACGCTGGCGTCGCAGTAGTAAAAAAAAAGGGCGCTGCTTGCACTGGCGCCGTAGTCGTTGCTGCTGTCGGCGTCTGCATGAGGTGTTTTTTTTCGTTTTGATTTTTTTTTTGTGCTTAATTTAAATTTAAATTATAATAAACTCTAGCTAAAATGTATGCATATTATTTATTACTTTAATATAGAGAAATTTAAAAAGGGTATTTTTTCCCAAGAAATTTCACCTGTTTCATGTTTTATTTTTTGTACGGATTGCTCGATAAAATTTCATAATACATAGGAAGCTCACAAATTAGAACCAAAAGGTTCCAAGGGTAGTTCTAATTTCTGAAATGTTCTAATTTATGAACGTATTTTTTCAATGAAAAAAATAAATAATCTTTTATGTCAGTTTGCTTTTTGGGTATATTCAAATTTTCAGTAACAATATCGTGACGCACTGCCAATAGGTTACTTAAGTGCTTAACTGACCCATTCGATTTACACCAACTTATTAAATTATTAGCACTTTCAATAGCAACATTGTATGAAACACTGGGTGTTACTTCTTCCAAGTCGTCGCTTTCAACAGAAGACACTATGTCTGCAATTTCTATGTCATCATCGATTGTATCGTTGTTCCATTCTTTTATGGCGTCTATTGCAATTACATCATTTTGATTAGTTGCAATTTGCGACAGAAACTTTTGATTTTGTAAAACGATGTTGTTATATGAGTTGTCTCTTATAAGTCGCGATAATGGTAAATCGTCTTCCTCATCATATTCTACAGAGTCCCAATTCAGAAGTTTCGACCAAGAATTGCGAACTACACCTTCGGATACGTTATCCCAAGCTGAGCAAGCAGATTATTTCTATACATTAATTTGACTATCCTTATTGTATTTTGACCCGTCGGCTGAACAGCTGCGGTACGTTATGTTTCCATTTTGACTTTGGAGCTTGTCAATTGGCGCATGGGCAGAACAATTGTCAATAAGTAAAAGAGCCTTTTGTGGCAAATTATTTGCTAATGAAAAACGGGTAACCTATAACAGAAAAAATTTTTAAGCAAACTATTCATAAAACGTAAAAGTCCCTTTACCTCAGCAATAAAAGATTAATGAAACCGTGCGTTTTTAGAGTTCGCATATAAAAGTGGATTATTGAATCCTTTAAAGCACCTAGGCTGATGTGCCTTTCCAATTACTAGCGGCTTAAGTTTGTGAGTTCTATCTGCATTTGCGCCAAACAAAATTGATATACGCTCCTTTTGAATTTTGTGACCAGGTGCAGTTTTTTTGCAGGCGGAAACGTAGGTTTTCTCCGGCAAGCAGCGAAAAAAGAGACTTGTTTCATCGGCATTATAAATTTGTTGGTTTACCAGTCCCATTTCTTCAACCTTTGCACGCAGCTTGTGTAAAAACGGAGTGATGGTCTCGAAGGCACTGGACAGTAATTCTCCGGTAATTTTAAGGTTACGTATGCCATGACGCTTTTTAAATTTGGTGAACCAGCCGTCGCTGGCTTTAAACTCACTTTCGGCTTTGTTTGGATAGATTCGTTTAAAAATTTGTTAAGCCTTTTCTTTTATAAGCGGCCCCGACAAAGTGGATTTTTTTAAACGTTTATTTGAGAACCATTCATATAGAAGCCTTTCCATCTCTGGGTACTCCTGTTGGTGCATCGTTTTTTTTTCCTTCAAGTGCTTCCATAATCGCGTGCTTGTTTGATTTGATATAGCTGATAGCTGACTTGTACACATTGTAATCATATGCTAATCTATTATTTTTACTTTAGTTTCTAAGCTCAAACTATTCTTTTTGCGTTTTGTTGACATTATTTGGACATGTAAACTATTCCTTTCCGCAGCACAAAATGAATTGCTTATCCATGAAGTTGCCAATAATCAAAAACACCTGCAGAGCGTCACTTTTTTTGACAGTTCTAATTTAAAAAATGTGGTACAGTCGAGGCGGTGCCCGCCAGTGGAATACCCTGTACCTTTTGTCTCGCAAACAATTTTTCCTGCATATTCCTTCTACGAACTTTCCAATTGGATTTTTTTTTTTTTGAAGTAAAACTTTTTAGGCGGCGTTATGCATTTTTGGATTTGTTGGGCATTTTTCTATGGGAGTAACTTTGAAATTTTGTTAACCCAAAAAACGTTAGCTGCTTTTGATGTTCTCATTCGCATTGCGACGTGGTCATGAGTCATGACTTCGTTTCTTGTTGAGAGAGCAAACTTTTTAGGCGGCATTGTGACTTTTCGTAGGGAGTAAATTTGAAATTTTGTAAAGTTAGCTAAAGCACGCAGCACATGTGTATGTGTGCAAACGAAAGAATTGTTTTTGTATGCATTGCGTGAATACAACACAGCGACATACATGCATGCATACATACAAGTGCCAGTGTTTGCCATTAGCTTGTGTGCCAGCTTGTATTTTTGCTTGCTTCTCTCTCTCTCACTTTTTGTTACTCTCACAGCAATGCCGTGGCCTTGGTGTTGTTTGGTGGTTGGCTACAAAATAAGATCGCGCTGCGCAAAGAACGATGTTGAAGTTGGTGCGGGGGAGGTGAGAGTTGCACGAACAACAAAGCCAAGCAGCATTGCACGACAGTTACATTGTCTAATTCTTTTTCTTTCTCTATTTCTTTTTATGCTGCTTTCTTTCGCGCTCAGCGCAGAGGAATTACCATTGATTTTGTTCTATTCGCACTACTTAAAAAGTAAAAGTGATGCTAAAAGATATTTGAAGCTACACATTGAGCTAACTGTATTTTCAGTTGTAATATAATAATATAATAAAATATAAATACAAAATATATGTATTTTATTTATATTTTTTACATTGACAAGTTTGCAAATTTGAAGTCACTGTCACGTTTTGTTAGTTAAGCAGTGCAAATAGTATGACATTCATAACGTTTTTTTTGCGCTGAGCGCCTAAAAAAATCGTACAAAAAGCAAAAAGCAATAGCAGAGTTAAACAAAATTCACGTGCAGTACAGGCTCGCGTTCCTTCTCTTTCATAAGAAAAATGTTATATTTTTAATATTAAAAAAAAAATATTTGTTCTATCATGTCTACATCAAAAGTTATGTGGCTTCAAAAAATTCAAAGTGTCCGAATAATTTTTGTACTCTGTGTACATACATACAAGTCCCAGTGTACATGCATTAGCTTGTGTGCCAGCTCGATTTTTATTTTAACAAAGAGCGACAATGATTTTAAATTTTACCACGGAACAAGAGCTGTTACTTCAATGATTTATCTTCAAGATGAATTTAGCAGACTATTAACGACAAAGTTACAAACACAACATATGACGTTGATGGACTTTATTTCGAATAGACCAGGACTGTCTACATTATCTCTTAATTGTCAAAGCTTACGAAAGCATGCTCAGGATATATCCATTGACAAGATTGCTACAAAAGCGAATATTCTTATGCTTTCGGAGACATGGCTTAATAATGAAGAGCGTATTGACATACCGAATTTTGATTGGGTTGTACAATACAAACGTCAAAATGTAAGAGCTGGAGGAGTTGCCATTTACAAAAATAGTAATGAGGAAACATTTGTTATTATTAGTCTGCTAAATTCATCTTGAAGATAAATCATTGAAGTAACAGCTTTCAACAATTTAAAATCATTGTCGCTCATTGTTACAATAAAAAGTCCCTCAATCGTTGTCACTCGAGATAATGCAACGTAAAGCAATTGTTGTGTAATTAAAAAATTTTGAAAAAATTTTGAAAAATGGTAAAAAATTACACGTTTTTTCGATTTTGGTTGCTTGTAACTTCTATAATTTGTACTTAACCTGTACATAATTATATATCACTGTGAAGAGCACATCAATACCTTTCGATCTAGTTATCTATTATGTCGATACAAAATTTGGCTCACGAGATATTGACGAATAACTGAAATAAGAGCCCAAAAGCATGCTTTTCGAAAACATCTCGAAAACGGTGCTTAAGAAAAAATAAAAAAAAAAAAAAAAAAGAAAAAAAAAGGTTTCCATTTTCGTGTTTCTCGACCCCAAATCACCCTAAAAAACACTTTTTCACGAAGGTTCATTTTTCGTGTAAACTAGTGTGATTGTTTATCTCTTTGGTTACTGCAATATAATAGTTATCTATTTATATATATTTATTTATGTATTTTTATACCCTGTACCTATAGGTACAAAGGGTATACTAGATTTGTGCAATGTATGTAACGGACAGAAAGAGGCGTGGCAGACCCCAAGTCCTTTATACCAAAATGCTTATCATAACCTCGGGTAGCGATTGAGCCATGTCCGTCCGTCCGTCCGTCCGTCCGTCCGTCCGTCCGTCCGCCTAGATCTCGGAGACTATAAGAGCTAGAGACACGGAACTTTACCTGCTGGTGCGCATATTTCCTAAGCAGATGAAGTTTGTTGAATCATGTCAATATCTTCCCCCGTTCCCCCGCAGTAGAGTTTCGCGGTTTTTAGCCACACCGTTTAGTATTTTCACCTGAAATTTAACAGAGCGATGCGTTGTAGTTACATGCATCTATGTGTAAAAAATGAACAAAATCGGACAAATACAACAGAAGTTATAGTCAAAAATGTACAAATTTCAGTGCCCCTTGCCCATAAAGTGCATCAATATTTGACTCCTCGTAATTATGGTTACAAGTGACCTAGAATCACAATTTTTGGTAAGCATGTCCACAACGCATCGCTCTGTTAAATTTCAAATGAAAATATTAAACGGTGTGGCTAAAAACCGCGAAAATCTACAGCGGGGGAACGGGGAAAGATATTGACATGATTCAACAAACTTCATCTGCTTAGGAAATATGCGCACCAGCTGGTAAAGTTTCGTGTCTCTAGCTCTTATAGTCTCCGAGATCTAGGCGTTCATACGGACGGACAGACGGACGGACGGACGGACGGACGGACGGACGGACGGACATGGCTCAATCGCTACCCGAGGTTATGATAAGCATTTTGGTATAAAGGACTTGGGGTCTGCCACGCCTCCTTCTGTCCGTTACATACATTGCACAAATCTAGTATACCCTTTGTACCTATAGGTACAGGGTATAAATATGCATAGAAATTATAATTTGACGTGTTCTATCTTTTAGCTATACATTTAACAAAAATTGACATCACATATATCAGATATCTCTCTGGAACGAGAATTCCTTTACTTTCATTATTATTATAATACATAATTGATTGTTAAGACACTGTTTGAACTGCAAAGTAATGTTAAGACGGCTAAACTAAAGAAAAAAAAAAAAAAACAGCGTAGAGTTTTACTTCTAACGCGTGCTTGTACTGCACGTGAATTTTTGGTGATATTCGATATTTATACCTATAAGTTCCCTAAATTTTTACCGATTTTGATGAAACTCGAATGTTACGACAAAGAAGTTATTTAAAGTATATGGGGTAAGTTTCAAGTTGGTATGTTGAGGGGTGTGGGAGAAAACACGGTAAATCGATTGCGGGGGGGACCGCATCGATAAAATTTGGATGTGGATTTGTTCATTAGAGCCACATGAATCAGCTTACCAAAAATTGTGGTTCTAGGTCACTTGTAACCATAATTACGAGGAGTCAAATATTGATGCACTTTATGGGCAAGGGGCAGTGAAATTTGTACATTTTTGACTATAACTTTTTCTGTATTTGTCCGATTTTGTTCATTTTTTATACACAGATGCATGTATCCACAAAACATCGCTCTGTTAAATTTCAAATGAAAATATTAAACGGTGTGGCTAAAAACCGCGAAATTCTACAGCGGCGGAACGGGGAAACATATTGACATGATTCAACAAACTTCATCTGCTTAGGAAATATGCGCATCAGCTGGTAAAGTTTCGTGTCTCTAGCTCTAATTGGCTCCGAGATCTAGGCGTTCATACGGACGGACGGACGGACATGGCTCAATCGCTACCCGAGGTTATGATAAGCATTTTGGTATAAAGGATGTGGGGTCTGCCACGCCTCCTTCTGTCCGTTACATACATTGCACAAATCTAGTATACCCTTTGTACCTATAGGTACAGGGTATAAAAATCACGTTTAAATGGCTCCGCGCATGCCTTAATATTGATTCACTCTGTAGATCATATGTTCTCATATGTATTTTTGCCTATTGGCAGCTCTATCGATAAAAGTCATGCGCAAACACTAAAAGGGGAACACAACACGATTACGCCTGTAAGAGGCAGTTTAAATTTTAAATACAACTTTAAATAACTACGCAACATCTTTGTAATGTTAGTTACGAATAATTCAAAAATACATTATATAGCCTTATAGGCGTGTTTTAGAGGACCTTGAAAAAATTAAAAGTTTTAGATGAGTAACTCGTTTGCTTATAAAGATATCGTAACCAAAGGCATTCGGAAGTTTTTTAGAGATCTTCAACACTGTACCAAATTTCATCAAAATCGGTCGATTATATCATATAGCTTCCATAGGACTAATCGGCACAAAATAACCTCAAATTTTTTTCTTGCGTATGTATTGAAGTTTTCTCTGCCGCAGTGACGTATGCGACGCTGACGTTGCTCGACGTTGCTAAGCAACAGACACGAAATTGATGGTGCGTGACTTCGGCTCTTGTTGCTCTGCTTTACTGCCACTGCAGCACAAGGTATACTTATTTAAGGTAGCATACTCCCGCCGAAGGCTCTCAACGAAAGTTACCAATTTTTAGTTTCGTTGCGACTCCGCGTGAGGAGGGTTGTTTTCACGCATATTATTTTAATATAAATAAATAAATAAATAAGGTTTGTGTCGCGAACAATTTTCGGGAATAGCTTACCTTGTTTATTCTACCATGATGAGGTAGCTTGCATTCACACATATTATTTTAATATGTATGCGTTCTCTCTCTCTCGCTTTTTCTTGTTCTCACTAAAATTGGTGACGACACCGGCAGCATTACTCTACCTTAAATTAGTATACCTTGGTAGTCAATTGACAAAGTTGAATTACGCTGCGCAACGTTTTGTTTTTAGCTGCCGGGTATAAAAAAATATTTTTTGCCAACCCTTATGCTACAGTAGCAAAAGGGATGTTTTCTCTGCTCAGATGCACACATTTTCTTATGGATGTGTATTTTTCGTTCTTGTCCTCACCTTGTATTATTCCACCATGGTTCGAACTACCTACTCTGATGGTCCGTGTATGAACGTCAAACTACTTGTAACCCTATGCCCACCACCCAATGCACTATTTCGCAGGTATGCGAACGCCGAAAAACCAGACAAAAATAGATTTTGGTCCGTTTACTTTTGTTAGAGATAAAGAGCGCAATAAAATAGATTTTGTCCCTCTGTTTCTTAGGCATACTGCCGTTACTTGTTTTCCAGCTGCTCGCGTGTTTTGTATTGCTGGAATATTCTTTAGTTTTGGTTCTGACTCTTGTTAGTGACAACTGCTGGTAACGCCGTGGCGAAAATTGCAACAATTTACAATTAAATAGCACAAAAAAAAATTCAGATATTTAAAGTGTGTAAGCAGAGATACCCCGTATCGGGGATGCCACAGAAATCTTTAAAGATTTCATTTTTCGGACAATTAATTAATTAAAGGGTTGCTACTTTCCAAAAATTATTTTAGAACATTTAGACACATATTTAAATAAATGTTTATTAACAGTGATCCAATAGAAAAATTTTCTCGGCAGCGATGGGAGTCTTGCCACTTTTTTTTTATTTGGGCGTAAATTAGATTAAGTTTGCCTTAATCAATCAAACTTCTCTATATTTCCTTCCTCAACGTTAAGGTATTTTCTGATGGCCGATACGAATTCATTCGCGCTTTTGGAGTTTCTGAACAACTCAAATAGTTTAAACTTTCAAGTTCTCCAAAGACATCGTTACACATATAAAATCAATGGTTACGAATTATATTTAAAGATACATTCACTGCAATATGTGTTATTGTAATGCCAAAACAAGACTATGATATTTTAGAAGTATTCAGGGAAATATATACTAAGTTTAAGCCCTATATCCACAAAACGCATAACAGGTAAAAATGTATTTATATTAAATGTATTAGAAATACCTGTAAATACCAAAAAAAAATTGGCATGATCAATCCTTCTTTCTTCAAATGTCACAGGTATGCTTTATTTTATTGTAAGTAAAAATATAAGCAAACAACTCTAAATTTAGTGGCTGCATCTACTGCGTGTTCTTCTTCTTATACCTGCGTCAGCATATTTTGGAGTTGGGTTTCTGGGCTTTTACTGGCCTTACAGCCAAATATGCAAATTCAGGCAGACAATTTTTATAGAGCAGGTAAATAAATTAATAACAAAAGCATTTATATTAAAACAAAAATTGTAGTGCTATGTATTTTTTTTTTCTGTTCTTCCAAAGTTGAAAAAGTGGTCCAAATATAGTGGTTCAGGTAAACGGAAGTATTGAAAAAACCAGAAAAGATACGATGTCATTTTTTCTCTTTTATGTTCAAATTTCATATACCTTTTTATAGAAATCAAGAAAATATCAATTGGTTGCATAGTTTTTTTACAAAACAATCATAAACATGAGCTTTTATTCCAAAAATTTCGATTTTTTTTATAGTTGAAAATATACTCAACTTTGACCGGCTGTGGCAACTAAACTATTCATCCGAATTGAATAAAATTTTTATTTTCTTGATCCTTGGAAAATTCTAAATCAGATGCATGTATTGACTTTTCAAAATGTTTTCATCAAAATTCTGATTTTTGCAACGCTTTTGCGGCTGCCGTGCCACTGTGCGACGCCAGATTCAATAAATATTATTTCACTTATTAAAATAATTAAATCAATTTTTTAAATTTCCATATGCTGTTGTGGCTTTTTTGTCCTTAGGTTGCGCTACTGATATTTTCATTTTCAACTTTAACTGCTAAACTATTGACATTCACAACCATGCCTAACATGCAGTACATTGCCACCTTATGAGAAAGAGGTGCACAGCACTTATTCATTTAGCTGTGCATTAAATTCGACGCACTTCATAATGACAACTTAGTTAAAATAAAAAAAAAAATTTGTAACTTTCATTTAACATCAAAAACATCTATTAATATGCCAATATGTATAATTAAATGTTATTATTTTGTACCACAACTAGGTGGCAACTCCTTGCCACGAAAAGATTTTGCACGTTGACACAGAATGGCATATGCACCAAAGATTTTAATAAAGATTTTGTAAAAATGAAAATCATGAATTAAAACATTAGATTTATCAAAACATAAACATACAGATAAATCAGAAATTGAATAACCTTTTCAAATGAGGAACAGTTTCTTTGAATAAAATAGGTTTTATTGGTGAATTTAATCAAATATCAAGCAATTTTGTCAAAGATTTCGAAACCGGTGCGAATCATGTCTGTGGCACCAAGAATTGGAATTGCAAAGAAATTGACAAGAAATGGTTTTCTGTGGCACCCCAGATAAAATTACAATTAGGGTATTCACGCTTTGTGTTGACTTGTGGACTTGAGGACTGGTTGAAAAAGTCAACAGGCCAAAGCGTGAATCCCTCGTGTTGACTTTATGAGTTGACTTGTTGACTTTTCTTCTTCTTTCCTGTTTTTGTTTACATTTGTAAATTGGTACAAATTGCACTAAAATTCAAAAGGTTGAATTAAAAATGCCAAGTCGCATAGTAAAATCTTTACTTACAGAATCTGTAGCTAGAGTAGTTATAGATTACTCAGAATTTTATTATTTTATTGCTGCGAAAATGAAATAATTGCAGAAAAACAGTATTTGACTTTGTGCTTGTTCTTCCATGTTTTTGTTTACTTTATAAATTGCTGCAAATAATCATTAAAATAAAAATTTTGATTCAAAAAGCCCAAGACTGAGCGTAAAGTCTACTTTGTTGTTGCTAAAGTGGCTTTGGCTGAAATTAATTTTATTGAAGGTTAGTCTACTAAAACAAATTCATCGTACAAAAACTAAATTTTGTTTAATACAGTGACTATGGGGTTGCGGGACGACGCACAAATTGATGAAGTTCTAGATAATTATCATGAGGATATGAATGCAATTATACTCTCGCATCGCGGTGACCATTTGCACATCCCGAAGTCAATTGACTGGGGCCAAAACGTGCTCAGTTCATTCGACGAAACCCGATTTGTTTCAGCATATAGTTCCAGCATATATTAAGCCTATTACAGCCCCAGCATTTTCTTATTCACATCTATGTATTTGTACTCTTTTATTTGCGTAAACTCCAACAACAAAATTCGCACAAAAAAAGCACAACCTTTTGTTACTTGCGTTAATGCAATTTGATTATTTTAAATTTGGCGCTCATTTTTTTTAGCGAGTGTGAGGTACCTCGTTGCTTTCCATATCACGAAATGGCTAAAAAATGACAAATGCGACCAGTGCTGAAAAGGCAGCGAATTACCATATTGTGCAACACTTTCTCAACAAGTCAACAGCAAAAAGTAGACTAGGGTCTGGGTTGAGGAAAAGTTGAGTTGAGAGTTGAAACACAGGGTTGTATTTTGCCATACATTTTGTTTTTGTAAAAGTCCTCAAGTCCTCAAGTCAACACAAAGCGTGAATACCCTAAATGTCAAATACCAAGTAAAAAGTAAGGTGACATTTGAATTTAAACTGCCGCGCGCCAAAATTGGATTTGGAGAAATTTTTTTTTTTTAGGTTTGTAGGACTGTCTTTGTCATCCATGCTAAGTTACAAGCGAATATCGTGCCAAAGGTGAGGCAAGACCAAAAAAACCGCGCCAAAGTCGCTCAAAAATCAAGGTCATGTTGACTGTTTTCTTCGATTATCGTGGTGTTGTGCATTATGAGTTCCTTCCGCCGGGTCAAACAGTCAACAAGGAATATTATTTGAGCGTTATGCGTCCTTGGCGTGAAGCTATTCGTCAAAAGAGGCCGCAAGTGTGGCGAGACAACTCATGGTTTTTGCACCATGACAATGCAACGCCTCACACTGCATTGATTCTTCGTGACCATTTCGCCAGAAACTCAACCCATATCCTTCCACAACCACCGCATATAAGGTCACCGTGCGACTTCTGGCTATTCAACAAACTCAAAAGACCGCTCCGGGGACACCTGAAGCTGAAGGCGATCCCGGAAATCCATTTTAACAAGTGTTTGAAAGATAGGAGAAGGCATGTTCGTAAGATGAATACACAAGGTACTAAGCGTGGTGCTGCATAGCCTATCAGCTGTAAGTATCAGAATACGTTCCTCAAAAAAAATAAATTTATTTAATAATAACAATTGTTTACATTTTATACTTCAGCACCTAACAGCACTTGTAATACGTTTTTATGTCGAATCACTTGGTAAGTTTCTTTTTTTTAATTTTGTATTTATCAACATTTGCTTTAATATATTTAAATATGTATTACCTTTCTACAATAGATTCACTGGATCTGTAAAATCAAAAACCAGTGTAAAAAAATATAATACCCATAATAATAAAATACCAGCACGCGTTAGAAGTAAAACTTTTTTCGCCGAACTTATTTTCTACGCTGCTTTATTTTCATTAGTTTAGCCGTCTTAACAATACTTTGGAGTTCAAACGGTGTCTGAACAATCTATTATTATAATAATTATGAAAGTGAAGGAATTCTCGTTCCTGCGACATCAGATATATGGTATCAATTTTTGTAAAATGTATAGCAAAAAGATAGAACAAGTCAAATTACAATTTCTATGCATATTTTATTCTTTCTGATGTAACATTTTTACAGTTTTATATTAAAGGTAAAAGAGATAAATTTTCTAAATTACGTATAGTAGAGTAGTACCTATTTTTATACCCTGTACCTATTAGGTACAAAGGGTGTACGAGATTTGTGCAATGTATGTAACGGACAGAAGGAGGCGTGGCAGACCCCAAGTCCTTTATACCAAAATGCTTATCATAACCTCGGGTAGCGATTGAGCCATGTCCATCCGTCCGTATGAACGCCTAGACCTCGGAGACTATAAGAGCTAGAGTCACGAAACTTTACCAGCAGGTGCGAATATTTCCTGGAAAGATGAAGTTTGTTGAATCATGTCATTATCTTCCCCCGTTCCCCCGCAGTATTTCCATCTGAAATAACAGAGCGATGCGTTGTGGTTACATGCATCTGTGTGTAAAAAATGAACAAAATCGGACAAATACAGCAAAAGTTATGGTCAAAAATGTAAAAATTTCACCACCCTTGCCTATAAACTGCGTCAATATCTGACTCTACGTAATTATGGTTACAAGTGACCTAGAATTACAATTTTTGGTAAGCTGATTCATGTGGCTCGAATGAACAAATCCACATCCAAATTTTATCAACGCGGTCCCCCCAGCCCCCGCAATCGATTTACCGTGTTTTGTCCCTCACCCCTCAACATACCAACTTGAAACTTGCCCCATATACTTTAAATAACTTCTTTGACGTAACATTCGAGTTTCATCAAAATCGGTAAAAATTTAGGGAACTTATAGGTATAAACAACGAATTTCACCAAAAAATAAAAAATTCCAATTGGAAAGTTCTTAGGAGGAATATGCAGGAAACATTTTTTCGAGGCAAAAGGTACAGGGTATTCCACTGTCGGGCACCGCCTCGACTGTATTACATTTTTACTGTTCTTCTGGTTTTTTTGAGATGATTGGTTTGTGGTAACTAAAATAGGAAACCAACATGAGAGATTCCAGACCATCTAAATTCCTACTAAAAATAGCGTCGATAGTTGTTCCACTTCTCGTGGTTGGTTCTCGTGGATTGGTGATAAGTTTCAAATTAAATTGTTTCATTAAGAATTCTGTCAATTGCATTCCTTGGTCGGTAGCGAAATTTAAATTGAAGTCTCCACTGAGAATCATTGGAATAGTGCCGTAGTTTTTCGTGGGATAAATTTTGCTTAGAGCCTGTGCGCCTTTAATAGTGTAAATAAAAAGAGTTTCTTATATGTATTCCGAGATTTTTTGGAATGTGTTGTTTGGTGATATATATATACAGACGAGCAAAATTGGTGCATGTGTGTTTTGTGAAGTGCACTTGGCTATGCAAATGTCACCGATTTTCTGTGTCGTTTGCACTGTTGTTCTTTTCGCACCTGGTACTTTTACTCTCATGTTAGGCGTAGCAACATATGTTTCGTCATTACTATTTTTGTAAATGGCAACTCCTCCAGCTCTTACATTTTGACGTTTGTATTGTACAACCCAATCAAAATTAGGTATGTCAATACGCTCTTCATCATCAAGCCATGTCTCCGAAAGCATCAGAATATTCGCTTTTTTAGCAATCTTGTCAATGGATATATCCTGAACATGGTTTCGTAAACTTTAACAGTTAAGAGAGAATATAGAAAGTCCTGGTCTGTTCGTAATAAAGTCCATCAACGTCATATGTTGCGTTTGCAACTTTGTCGTTGAAAGTCTGCTAAATTCGTCTTGAAGCACACAAATTATTCGGACACTTTGAATTTGCCACTAACTTTTGATGTAGACATGATAAAACAAAAATTTTTTTAATATTAAAACGAAATATGATAGGAGCTATATTTAAAACTCCAAAAATTTCCATCCTAGTAGTAGACCAAAATGTGAAGAAGCATTGTAATACAAAATTGTGACTCAAAAAGTACACCATAGAAGGTACGATGCTATGTTTAAAATGCTCTATGCAAATTGCAAAAGCACTAATTTTGGCTGCTAATGAAAATCAATGGCTAGAATTCACCAAACACCAAAAAAATTACCCGGATTTTATTTGGTAGATTATAACTTTCATCAACAAATCAGTCAGTTTTTTTTAGTTTGGCGATTTTTAGATAGAATTCAAATTTTTGTTCTATCATGGCTACATGAAAAGTTATTGGGCTTCAAAGTGGCAAATTCAAAGTGTCCGAATAATTTGTGTGCTGTCTGTATGTAGTTCTATATTCTTTGTTTGTCGCCAACCAAACAGCACCAAGGCCACGGCATTGCCGGCTGGAGCGTTTTAATTTTGTGAGAGTAACAAAAAGTGCGAAAGAGCGAAGCAAGCTAAACTACGAGCTGGCACACAAACTAATGCATGCACACTGGCACATGTATGTACGCATGTACATATGTATGTCGCTTTGTTGTATTCACGCAATGCATGCAAAAACCATTTTTTTCGTTTACACACATACACATGTGCTGCGTGCTTTAGCTGACCAGTCGCGGCCGCTTTACTCTCCTCTCTATACCATAACCACGGCTCGCTCTCTCAACAAGCGCCGAATTCATGACCACCAACGCAACGTCAGCGTCGCAATTCGTCATTGCGAAAGAGAATAATCAAAACAAACGCACCGAAAATCACATTTTTCGAGCTAACAAAATTTCAATGTTACTCCCATAGAAATTTACAATGCTGCCACCACAACGATGCAAAAATCACAACGCCGCCTAAAAAGTTTTACTTCAAAATAATGTAAAATTAAAATTAAAACTATTTATAAAAAATAAATTCATTTAAAAAAATTAAAAGTATTTTAAATTGTTTTTATTTTGTGTGGTGCTAATTAAGCAGATGAGTAACCTTTGCTCTATGCACCAAATGGGACCCCATTTGAACTACCCATGAGGTAAACGATGTGGTGGGTATGTGGTCCCCATGTCCTAGGACATTGTGTGAAAAAACGAAATGAAGCAAAGCATTGTTGGTGGGTTGGAAATTGGGTCGTGGTGGTCTGCTAGTGGGTGCCCATTTCAGCACTTCCGAACTAGTGCGCAGTACTGCTGGGTCGTGTCTGTTGCTGCACACACAAAATTCGCCTTTTTTCGCTTGTTTATGAAAATATCGTAACCGAATTTGAAAATAAATTCTTTTTTGCAATGTGGTGCCACAGAATATCCCAAAGTCGTCCGCGCCCGACTTTAACCTACGCCATCTTTTAAACTTCAAGGCGTCTTATTGATCAAAGATTTTATAATGAGAATTAGTATATAAGGTGGGCTACCTGCTGGTTTGTTTGTTAATTGCAGTGTATTCGTATATTTTTCAACAAAAATGGGCAAATGTATAAACCAAATGCAAGTTTGAAGCTACTCATTTATGAATCTTCTAAGCGTGTAAATGCAGATCCGTATGCATTCGTTCTTGCGAACGGTTTCGCGTCAATATTCCCGGCGACTCGTCGACATATATCTGAGGCCACAGATATGTTTTTTCACAGAACGACCATTTTCATTGTTAAAATTATTTCGGTTGTTAAACGAACCATGACTAAAATTGAGTAGTTTTGAACTTGACGTATGTCGAGGAACATCCACTTTGGACGGGTATGTTCCGAATTACTAGTGTTTAACAACCAAACCAACAGATGGCCAACTCTACGTTGTATTTTTTATTTATATTAAGAAGATCAACATGTAAACAGCTGATTAGGCCAATTTAATTAAAATACGTTTTACATAGAGTACAAATAGAACCTAATATAAAAGAAATGCAGACATTTTTATAATTAACTTATAATATAATTAATAATAGATAGCATGCCCCTAACCACAGCCAATTGTGGTCAGTGGCAAGAAATGTTATACCAACAACATAGAACAACTAACAGAATCGGAACCGTTGGGGGAATTTGTATTTGCCCAGAGGCAAGCTGTGCCCCTACCCACAGCCAAAGTGTGCTCTCTCAAGCTCACTTGAGAGTATAAGAGCCAAATCATTGTATGTCGAACAAAATACACTAAATGGCTCATAGCATAGTTTGTATTGTATCTCTTAAGAGATAAAGGCACAACATTTTTAGAGGAGCGTCTAGGAACGTTAAACATAAGTTTGCCGGACTAAAAAAAAAGGAATCAATGTTACCAGTTATTAATTTGTGCAAAAAATTAGCATTAAGACCAATCCTACGATTTTCAAATGAAGGACGATCTATTAGGAGTAGTCTGCTGGCATACGGAGACAAACGGATATTGGGGTCCCAGTTTAAACTGCGTAAAGCATAAAGAAGAAATTGTTTCTGCACAGATTCACTACGTGCTTGACATTTTTGTATTGAGGGCACTAAAAACAGGAACAGTTCTCAAGACCTGGGCGGACAAGGGCAGAATAAAGAACCTTGATCGTATAGGGATCGTTAAATCGTGTCTTAAAATACACCTGGCTTTATTCACAACTCTAGAGACATGAGAGTTAAATCATATTTTGGTGTCAAAAGTAACACCCAAATCTGTAAATAAAGAGATACTCACTAAAGGAGTACCATTTATAAAGTAATTAATGATTAGCCAATCAATCAATGATTAGTCCTAAGCATACACTCAGATAGATTTAAGTTCAAACAATTAATAGTTCACTAGTTCTGAAGAGAGTTTAAATCATCCTGAAATAAGTAGTCAAATGAGAAACAAAGTTTAACATCATCAGCAAACATCAGAACACGGGCATGATGATGATTTGGCAGATTATTTATAAACAGCGGAACACCAGAAGATACATTAACAATTTTGGAGAAATAAGCGACTCGCAATGATGCTGTAGATGAGCCACTAAGATTTACCCAAACAATTTATGAATCGCTGACAATGTTGCAATGCCACGATAATTGGGAAGATCGGATGTATTATCTGTATTGTGTAGGAGGATAAAAAAAACCAATTTCGAAATGTTAGGGAAAGAAGCCTAGACCGCTCACAGGCAAAATATTGAGGGGATAAGCAGTGAAGTAGATTGAAAAAATAAGTCAGATATACCTGCGTCAGTGGAGGATATTTCACTATTTCACATATATAAGTGTAGAAGGAAATAGATCAGATTTACGCTTTTAATTTGCAAAATTAAAGAACTGTTTCGGATCAATAGAAAGAAAATTGCTCTCGACAGCGAGATAAATAATTTTGATGGGAATTTCTTTTTAAAAGGATAAATTTATATTGGGCATAAAAATAATTCGAGAAGTTACGAATATCAACCAAGAACATATACTAAGATTCAGAAAAGCCAACGCCCATTTCAGACGAGAATTAAAGCAAAGAAAGAAGCAATCAACGTTAGAACTCACATCTGAGATTTAACCTTCCACCCCTACCACAAGAATTTGGTCTAACATTTTGTGGCCTTTGCCCCTCAAAGTCAATTCACTGTATTTACAACCCAACAAATAATTTAAACACTCTTTGTAAAACTGAAATTGCAAACTGTTTTGCTATGTTCTGGTCCAGCAGTTCACAAGATACTAGCTTCAGCTCCGATTTTATAACCCATAAATATAATAATACTCTACCTACGTACCGCACTTGTCCATTAGCTTCTCAAATAGAAACTGAAATAACTTTTTCTGAACTTATCTCAGACCTGCAATCATTGAAAGGTACAACCCCAGGGCTAAATAGAATCTCCTACCCAATGATAAAAAACACGTCCATAAATTTCAAATACAGAATCTTAAAATAAATTTTAAAAACTAATACAGACAAACTCTAAATAAGTTTACACAGACCTATCTCACTTAACTGTTGTCTAGCTAACACCCTTGACAAAATCATTGCCAATCGTTTATGGTGGCTGACAACCTCCAACAATCTCCTCCATGAAAACCAAATAGGATTTAAAAAAGGAAAGTCTGTTACAGATGCCCTCATCTTTGCAGATCACTTGATAACTAAGGCCATAACAAGGAAAGGGCATATAAGTATAATCTCTCTTGACTTTTCGAAGGCCTTTGATAGAATAGGTATACATGCCATAATTGATCAACTTTACGAATGGAGACTAGGACCCAAAATTATTAAATATATTCGTAACTTTATGACTAACCGTAAAGTTTTAGTTCGAGTAGGCTCACAACAATCGGACATATACCCTTTACAAAATGGCATCCCCCAGGGGTCACCATTATCTGTGATTTTGTTTCTTATTGCGTACAACAAACTTTCAAAAATAATAAGTATACAAAAAAATATACATTTCTGTGCATACGCAGATGACTTCCAACTCTTCATTAACTTTAAAAGAAATGAAAAAGGAACAATATTTAATTTAAACGCCCTATTCACAAATATGGAAAATTGGTGTAAATGCTCAGGTGCAAAATTATCTTTAAGCAAATGCAAGCAACTTCACATATGCAAAAAACACAGTTGCCAATGTACAACATTGTGCAATGATATACAGATCCCTGAAGTCACCTCACTAAAAATACTGGGTCTTACAATCAACAAAAATTATAACTGGCACACGCACATAGATAACCTCAAACAATCCCTTTCCAAACGACTTGACATTATAAAATGCCTAGGAAGCTACCGATTCAATTGCAACACCCATACTTTAATAGCTGTAACAAAGGCCATGCTCACATCGAAGATAGATTATGCTCTCTTCATCCACGGGCATACTCACAAAAGTACCCTCAACAAACTGAAAACTCCTCTTAACGCTGCGATACGCACTTCTCGCGGTGCTTTCCGTACAACACCTATTAAAAATATGTTATTTGAAGCCAACATTCCAGAAATAGAAACTAAAAGAGACTATCTTACAGCTACACTCTACAGAAATTTTTTAAATTCGCATCACTCTCCCATCTATAAAATTCTTCAACAAAACACAAGCCTTAAAAATACATATTCTACAATATTAAAAGCAATAAATCTCTGCAAGTATTTTGAAATTCCTTACAAACCCGTCAAGCCAAGCTTATTACAACCATTCTGGACCTTTCCAAACAATACCATTATAACCGATCTTAGGAAATATAACAAACAAAACACAGACCCATCAGTGTATAGTTAATTTTTTGAAGAAATAAGAGAACAACACAAAAATTACTCATTTATTTATACGGACGGCTCCCAAATCAACAATATAAGCAGTTATGCTATAAGTACGGAAACTCACTTACTGAAAACTGGACTACTTCCACCATTGCATTGCTTGAAGCAATTAAAATTGCTCTGATTCCCTTTCTTCTCTCGACGCAATTTGTAGCCCTAACAACTCGAACATTTATCCAACTGCTATAAGATCTCTGTTGAGTCAATACTACTCTAAAATCAAAATATTATGGATACCAGGACATTCAAACATTAAAGGCAACGAGCTGGCAGATAGTGAAGCAAAAAAAAAACAACAAAATTCCCACTTGTATACACGCAAAACTTAAATACACAAGACATAAACAGGTTCCTAAAAAAATCATTGATATCAAGACAACAACAATTGTTTCAATCGTGTACCAACTGGTATCAAGTTATTAATTTCAATAAACTGACTATATCAGATAATCTGGATTCTGCTTCACAACATAACTTAAGCAGAATTGACCAAATCAAAATTATCCGACTACGACTAGGACACACTAAAATAACGAACCAACACTGTATTGACAGAACCACTTCTACCTCCTGTAATCTATGTAACACGAATGCATCAATAACCACCGAACATTTACTTAGCCACTGCATAGCACTTAGCCAAGCTAGAATACAAATGTTTGGGAACGATAATCCCACTCTTTATCTATCCGATACTAGTCATAATTTTCAAAATATCATAAAATTCCTTAAAATTACTAATTTATATCACATAATATAACATACCACTCCTTACAATTATTCACATATACACTACTATAAAAACAAAAAACTAGAATTAAGTACTCATATTGTAATATACAAACATGAACACATCCGACATCAAAACAACACGACATAGCCGAAAGCCTTAGTTGCTAGTGCTATTATTTATTTATTTTATTTATTTATTATAGTATAGGCTTTAAGTAAACTTAAAACTCATACCGGGTATTGAAGCGCTGGCTGCTGGGGCCTTCGGCTTCTTGAGTTTAACATCTAGTTATTATGTATAGGTATAGATTACAAAGTATAGATTAATAGTAGGTATGTATTTTAATGTACCTATATCGTGAAGTTATTGACTAATTAATTTCTAGTGTATTACAAAAGTAAGCTTATTGTTTATATTTTGTTATAAATTTTCGCGTGCTTTAAGAATTTTAACATTGACTGAGCATTTTCCTTATTCAGGTTACATAACGTTGATGACGGATTATTATTTTTAAATATTTTATTTCTAGATGGACTTATTGCAGGACATTCGTTAAGAATGTGTTTTACACTGGTAGCTAGAGGTTCTTGGCATAGTTTACATTGATAAGGAATATTTTTGCTTATGTAATGTTCGTGAGTTAATTTGGTGTGTCCAAGTCGTAATCGGGTTAGTTTAATATGGTCAAGTCTTGGAAGGGTCGTGTTTTTAAGCAGTATCAAAGGGACAGATATTTCTGGAGTATTTGATCGATACCACGTTGGTGTGGCATCGAGCAATTCTTTTTTGTTTTGTATAAATTCTTTTTTTAAAAATTGATCAATGTCTTTTGTGTTGAAGTTGTGGGAGGATATCAGAGGTAGGGATTGCGCGAGCTTAGCTGCCGCGTCTGCAGTTTCGTTGCCTCGTATATTTGTATGTCCAGGGACCCACATAAGATTGATTTTTTCTTTGTGTTTAATCAGAAGGTTTCTGATAAGTATCGGGTAAAAATCGTTATTATTGGTGTTTGCAATTGCATCTAATGATGAGAGGGAATCTGAGCAAATCGTATATTTCCCTGGGGACTTTCTGCATATATGAATCGCCTCCAATATGGCTATTATTTCAGCTGATAGAACGGATGAGTAATTTGGAAGAAGCCCATATTTAATTACTTCCGTTTCTGTGGTTATGCTGAAAGTGAAGGTGTTTTCTGAATTTGATCCGTCTGTATATACGTATTTGCGATGTGGGTTCATGAGCTTCAAGCTATGGAAGGCAGTTCGGAATGCTACGGGGTTGGTGTTTTTTTTGTTCATTTCACTTAAGGAGACGTTTGTGAGATGATTATTGAATAGCCAATAAGGTAATTTTGTTGTCTTTTCTGGTGGATTCAGGGGTATATTCAGATTTTTGCAGTTTGTTATAAGGCTGTCTTATGCCGAGTTACTCCAACGGCGCTTTTGCAACGCAGGCTTTTTTAGATATTTTGCAATGGGTGAGTCTTTAGAGTGAAGTAAGATTTTATAGAGTTTGGATTTTAAAAACTTATATCTTAGTTCTAAAGGTGCTATATTTGCTTCTGATAGGAGACTTTTGATTGGGGTTGAGCGAAAAGCTCCGAGGGATATTCTAATTGCTGCGTTTATTAAAACTTTAACTTTGTTAAGTAAGGAAGGTGACGCACGACCGTATAGGAAAAGTGCGAAGTCAGCTTTAGATATAACTGGGGCATTGGTATTGCGATAAGGGATGTGGTGCTGCAGTTGAATTTTGAGCTAGCCAAACATTTTATGATATTGAGACGATTTGATAAGGAGTTAGATAAACGATTAATATGATCGTTCCATTTGTATTTTTGATTAAAAGTTGCTCCGAGAATTTTTAATACTTTAACGGTTGGGATAGAAATGTTATGTGGCAGGTGCACTGCCGTTTCTTGCATATGTGAATGTGCTTGCACTTATCAAACGACAGTTTGGAGCCTGAAAAAACACCCCAATCTTGAATGTTTTGGAACAGTTGGTCTAGGATTTTTGTTAAATTTTTGTTTTTATTATACCTTACTATCAGTTGAAAATCGTCCGCGTAGCTACAGAATGTGATATCTTTCTGTGTTTCTATTAATTTAGCCAATTTGATATAGGCTATTAAGAAAAGTATGACCGATAGTGGCGAGCCCTGAGGTACCCCATTGTGAATGGGGACGACTTGGGATAGTTGTGAGCCTACTTTAACTATATTTTTACGGTGTGACATAAAGTTACTAACATACTTGATAATTTTTGGGCCAACTTGCCATTCTTTTAACTGCTCCACAACAGCGTGAACTCCAATTCAGTCGAAGGCCTTAGTAAAATCAAGGGAGACGATTGAAATATGCTTTTTTTTTTGGAGGGCATCAGTTATCAGGTGATCCATATACAATAGACTATCTGCAACTGACTTGTGTTTTTTAAAGCCAAATTGGTTATTGGATAGCAAGTTGTTGTATTCTACGAACCACCATAGGCGTTTTGCTATAATTTTGTCCATTACTTTGGATAGACATTGATTTAAAGATATTGGGCGGTACGATTCTGGTTTGGTTTTATCGGTGTTTGCTTTGGCGACTGGGATAACAAGGCTAGTTTTGTACTGTTGTGGAATATTTGTATTGAATATATTATTGAAATGTTGAATTAGTCTATTTTGTAGGGTTGGGAGGGCGTGCTTTATAAGAGGATATGAAATTCTGTCGAAGCCTGGAGTTTTACCTCATAATGAGTTTAGTGGGCTTAGCAGTTCTACTGGTTTGATGGTAAGCTCCATTTGTTTTGCTGATTTATATGGACTATAACCAGGGGGCATGTTTGACGAATGGTTTTTGTATTCGAGAAAGCTGCGCGAATAGTTACTGTCGGCAGATTCATTTGACCAAAATTGAGCGAGAGTGTTCGCAATTATCACAGAATCGGTGCTGCTTTTGTTTGTGGTGGGGTTCCAGATGGCATGTATTGATTTGAAAGGATTGAGACCACAGAATGCACGGATATTTGCCCATAATTTGGACGGATCTGTGTTTGGATTTATTTCGGAAGTAAACTCATATGTTGCCTTTTTTTTTTCTTGTTTAACCTCATATCTAAAGATCGCCCAAGCTTTCCTAAACTTTATTATATTTTCTTGATTTATGCATCTCATTAATTTATTCCAAGCTTTGTTTTTTTCTTTTTTAAGTTCATCTACCTTTCTGCTCCACCAAGGGACATTGCGTGGCTGCTGACGCATAGAAGTTTTTGGCAGCGTTTAAAAAGTAAGCTACATTTTCGTAGCAGCTGCCGCCGCTGCTATTTCGGCTCTGTAAATTTTCAATATCTGCTGTAGCAGTCGCAGCCGAAAAGACAAAAACGAATAGAGCCGATCGTAGCTCGACGCTCGCAACTGCGAAAAAATTCAGAGCCATAGCAGCAGTGTACTTTTTGCACAAGCATCCCCAAGTAACATTTGCACTCGGGATTTTACAAACAAAATATTTCGACTGCGGCCGCTGCTGCCGAAACTGTGAGCTCGGCTGCAGAGCCTGTCGAATAGACACGCATTTCAATTTGACTGCGGTACCCGAACGCTGCTGGGCTACGATCGGCTCTATTCGTTTTTGTCTTTTCGGCTGCGACTGCTACAGCAGATATTGAAAATTTTCAGAGCCGAAGCAGCAGCGGCAGCTAAAATTGTGTGATATTTGCTATGTTGGTAGCAGCATTTTAAATGCTGCTTTATTCCCTTTAAATATTTACATTTTCATTAAAGCTAACGGTTCAATATTATAATTTTACAGAGTTTTAGCAGATGCTTGGTGGTACGGCTATAAAACAGAAAAGAAAACTCTTCCGATATATCTCTACGGCTTCTTTATGGTCGTTCCTGTTACCAGGATGACCACGAGACCCATATTTAATAACAAACGGATACTCAACAGGTTACGTAATTGGAACCGTATTCCTTTTCGTTCAGAATTATTCAAGTATTTTAAATGACAACTTTATATATAGGTAGTTATTATATAAAATAATATTATATATTTGAATTCCAATATATTTTTACTTGAATATTTCGGCTTTCGCCTTGAACTTAGGACCGAGTAACTCGTGATCAACCACTGTTCACACGAAACCCTTCTCCATTTCAGTCCTCCAAGGTCTCATTCGATTATTTGCTACTACCAACAAGATCTTTACCAATGGCACCTCCATACAGGCTTACGCCAAACACTTCTATGCTCACCATTGTACCTTCCTACTTACTAAAGTTTCAAAATTTATAATGCATAAATGTATATATAAATCATCTACTTTAGCCGTAATGTATAGGTATACAACTTAAGCGCCGTCCATTTTAAGGGCTAGTTGCTTCGGCAGGTGAGTTGTTACACACTCCTTAACGGATTACGACTTCCATGTCCACCGTCCTGCTGTTTTAAGCAACCAACGCCTTTCATGGTTTCTGTATAAGCTGTTAATTTGGGCACCATAACATTACGTTTGGTTCATCCCACAGTGCCAGTTCTGCTTACCAAAAGTGGCCCACTGGGCACATTATATCATAACCTTAAACTTCATATCAAGAAAGTTAAGATTCTTACCCATTTAAAGTTTGATAATAGGTTAAGATCATTCGCTTTACCAGATAAGATATATATATTATATTTTATATAATTATTTTTTTTGGCCGTCAGCCAATAGGTATCACAAGGGGATCAACGTGTAACTACTTTGTGTGGTACGCTCCGTAATTGTGATACACTACTGGTAGTGCGACTATACTCTCACCGGGAGGGCGGCTGGAAGCAGGTCCAGGCACGGTCATGTCTCTGCCTTGGATGCTGACTAATTGTAGTCGGGCGAAGAGAAGAACACTCTTTCAAAAATTACCCCAATCTAAGGTGGAACATCATACGCCAATAGATGCATGGCCGAGGGGGTGCTCGGTCGCTAGTATGCGGACTCTGGATACCTGTCAACCTCCAGTTTTTATCTTTGACCTCCCACGGCATCTCGGGCAATCCCGTGGGCGACATCCCCGCCTCGAGTATTAACTTTATTTTTTATGGATAGACTAAATACTTCTGATGAGTTTGATGACACTCTAAAAGCATCACCCCAAGAGGAAGTCTGCACGGCGACCTCTCTGTGTACCGTTGTGGCTGATGTGCCGCAGCCAGCGACCCCCCTTAGTAGTGCTGTTGGGCATACGGTAGGGACTCGGGTTCAACCACTTGAATCTGTTCAAGAACAGCCGGTACGCCTTCAACCGAAAGGACCACTGCTTCTTCATCGGCTGCTCGAGGTGTCGGCCTTGAGCTCCGAGGAAGAACTCCTGGTCTCTGACGGAGATGACACTGTGAGTGCAGTCTCGCAGAAATCGTCTGGTGCTAGTATCGGTGCAACACTCCAGACCCTCAATCTGGAGTCTGATGCTCCCTTTGAAAAACTCAGTTCTCGGGAGAAGAGACTCTTTCAAGCTGCTCTTGGCAAAGGTCTCTTAAGAACTGACGCTCTAGCTTCCGCCAGATCGGCACCCCCTGCGATACTGGTCAAGAGGCTCCGATCTGACGATAAGTCGCCACATACGGCGACAAAGAAATCCAAGCAAGCTCATGTCGAGTCCAACAAGATGCCCTACAGCAGCGTAGTCAAAGGCATCAAGCTGGGATTCATTTTAAACGCTGCAGCTCTTACTTCCGAACAAATGGCTCGGATCAAAGAGGGTATTCTCGATGCTACAATCGAATTCGCTGGTGATGCGACACCACAGTTCGAAGGAGTGTCCTTCGCTCGAACTGGGTGTTGCTGATATGTGCGAATGAACCCAGAGCTGCGTGGGTTCGCAACAATTTCTGCCATATCAAGAGCAAGGTGGCTCTAGATATCAGGTTGATGTCGGAGGAGGAGTTTCCCCGAACACATGTGTTTCGAGGTTATTTCCCCAATAACATTAACCTGACAAATGATAGGGTTCTGGCTGCAATAAACGCGCAGAATCTAGTTTGCACCGCGCAATGGCGAGTAATGCAGAGACTGACGCATGGTCAACTTCTGCATCTCGTCCTTGCCGTTGATGGAACGTCTTTTCAACAGCTGGTGAAACTGGGTGAACACGTTTATTACCAATTTGGGAAGGTTAAGCTTAGTCTTAAGGGTAGTGGCCCTAGGACTGCTGAACCTACGCAAACGGAGCAGCCTGCAACCGCCCCCACCACCATCCCAGTGGCAACCTCCGCGGATACAACTGAGAAAGCTGTAGTGCCCTCAGTATCCACGGACCCACAAAATTCGGCCCCGAATGTTGACAGCAATCCGCGATCCTCAATTAGCATAGCTGCTGGGCTAGCTAAGGAGGGCACGCAAAAGGGCCGGGGCACTGCTACTGGCATCCGCTCAAGGCAAAGGGTCTCGCCGAGGCAAGCGGGACAGCCTCGTCCAACGCTCCATTCGGCAGTCGAATGAGTGCCACTAGGGTGCTACAGGCGAACCTGCACCACGCTAAAGGAGCGTCAGCCACCCTGTGCAGGACCTTCGCCGAAAACAAATTCGACATAGCGCTCATTCAGGAGCCATGGTCGGTGGGTGGCCAAGCCCGAGGCTTGAATGTCAAGAGTTGTAAGTTATTATATGACCGTCAAGTGGATATGCCTCGCACTGCGATGCTTATTGACAATGGTGTCAATTACATTCCACAAACGGACTTTATTTCTAGAGATCTAGTAGCTGCACTCGTTCAAGTTGCCACGGAGTCGGGCACCAGGGAAATAGTAGTGGCGGCTGCTTATTTCCCTGGCGACACGACTGACGTTCCACCAACAGAGGTCAAGCGGCTCGTTGGCCACTGCAATCAACTCAAAACGCAAATAGTCGTCTGTTGTCAGACTCATAATAATAATAAAGATAATAAAGAGAAACGCACGTCTTGGTTGTTGTGTCGTATTTATTTGACTGTTTTTTAGTTTTACAAATTTGTTCTTAATGTTAACTTCGATTGGATTACATTGGATTGATATTTGAATCCATGCATATACAAATTGGCTTGGTCAGCATGTTTACATAAGTGCGCTGCACTTGAGTCGCACTTAAGAATGGTTTGCCGTTGGAATTGCTTGCGCTGCATAATGGTTTTGGTTCGCCGTGGGAACTGCTTGCGCTGCATTCTTAGACATTGTATATACATGCACTCATTGATATTTAAACATAAACAATGATATTTATGTGACACACTACACCTCCCTCCTTTTGAAAAATAACGTAATTTATGGAGTTATTTTGGTGAGTGGTGTTTTTTTTTTTTGAAATTTGAGTTTTACTGAGTATAGCAACCAAAATTGATTATTATTATTTTATTTTTTTGTGTAAAGTAATAATGGAATATAAAAATATAAAATTGATAAAATGATTTTCCTTAAAAATTAATTAGTAATATGTTTTTGTTTTCTTATTTGTAAAAAAATGTTTTCTTATTTCTTGTATTCATTTGTAGGTATATTCTTAATTATGCAAAAATTTATGTTTGTTTTTTTTTTCTTCGGTTCAGGCCGTTTTGTTTATTTTATGAATAACTTTAACCTATCTTTATGTACTTTTTGCTGTTTATTTTTATTATTTTTTATAATTATGTTATCTTTAGGTTCTATGCCTATAACTGTGTATGGACCTATATATATTTCGTCAAGCTTATGACCTATTTCGTTTTTAAGTAGTACCTTTTCTCCTACTTGTAAATTAAAATCTACGGATTTCTTATCATACGTTTGTTTTTGTCTATGTTTATTCCTATCGAGCATTTGTTTTGCTCTCGAATAAGCTTGTTGTAATCTAAATTTTGATTCTTTTGCAAAATCGTCTATAGTATATAGTGGATCTATTCTATCTATACTTTTAAATTGTTATGGTATATTACTGGTTTTACTAAAAACTAATTCGTAAGGACAATAACCATGAGTTATCGAATGTGTCGTGTTGAAACAAAATACGAAGTATTGCAACCAAATATCCCAATCTGTCTTATCTACAGATATATAGGATCGTACATATTCATTAAAAGTTCTGTGACTTCTTTCAACAGTACCCAATGTCTGATGATGATGTGCTGTAGACGTAATGTTGTCAATCTTTATATATTTGCACAAGTCATTTATAATTGATTTTTTATATTCAGTGCCCATATCGGTAATGAACGTCTTCATTGGACCGTATTTGAGCACGAATGATTCAAAAATTGCCTTTGCCACAGTGTTGGCTCTTTTGTTTGGTATGGGTATGGCTACTAAATATTTTGTCAGGTCACATATTAGTGTGACTGCATATTCGTTGCCTTAGTCGGATTTCAGAAGAGGGCCTATTGTATCGACAATAACCCTGTCGAAGGCACATGTTGGTGTTTCTGTTATCACCAATGGGGTCTTTGTGTGCTTTAATGTCTTACTCTTTTGGCATTTTTCACATTTATTTATATAGTCTTTTATGTAACGTGACATATTTTTCCAATAATAATGTCGTTTTATTTTTAAAAATGTTCTTGTAACTCCTGTATGACCTCCTTGTGTTGGATCGTCATGGTATGTAGACAGTATTGCTTCTTTTTCTTTATCATTATTTATTATGGTCACCGGCTTGAGTAGCGCTACTCTTAAATTTTTCAAATATTTACTGCCCATTTGTTTAAATTCCTTTTTTGAAACAATTTCAAAGATTCCTTCACTCGGTGCCATTTTCAGTTGATTAATTCCCTTTACACCGGCTTGCATTTCAAGCCTTTGAAAAAATTGATCTAAATCAAAAGTTTCATTGGAATAAAGATCATCAACTTTTACTCTTGCGACAACTTTTTTACCATGTTTAAAAAAAAACTCGGTTGGTGTTATTCGCAAGGTCACTACTTTTCGTACATCGTCATTTTGAATGACTTCATATACGTTGGGCTTAGAAGCTTTATCAAGAGTTTGCTTTTGCAAATTATCTTGTTCATTTATACTTTTTTCTTTTCCTGGCCAGGATTTGTTCTGTCTACTTTGATTTCTGGTAGTGACTTTCAGAATGTTTACTTGCATTTGCTTGAGTTCGTCAATCGTTATTCTGGACAGTGCGTCCGCCACGTGGTTATCTTTTCCCCTTAAATACTCAACTGTGAACTGGTATTCTTCCAGTTCTAATCTCATGCGGGTTAACTTTGAACTTGGGTTTACCATTGAAAATAGATATGTCAGTGGTCTGTGATCTGTTTTGACAGTGAAGTGTCTGCCATATACGTATGGTCGAAAATATTTGATTGCCCAATTAATGGCTGTTAATTCTTGTTCTGTCGTATTTTTATTGCTTTCGACTTTAGTGAATGCTCGAGATGCATATGCAATTGGAAGTCGGAGTCCATTATGGTTTTGAGTTAAAACCGCTCCACAAGCATGCTTACTTGCATCTGTGATTATGCTAAATTCTTTGCTGAAATCAGGATATTGTAACAGTGTCGGATTCATGAGTTGTTTTTTTAGGTGGACAAATGCTCCTTGACATTTATCTGTCCATTCGAACTTTACATCCTTTTTAGTTAATCTTGTTATATGCCTTGCATATTCAGAAAAATTTTTTATGAAAAGTCTGTAATAATTGCAAAATGCAACAAATCTTCTAGCGCTGTCAGCGTCTGTAGGGTCGGGATTTTTTTCGATAACTTCATATTTTTTCTCATCAGGTAAAATACCTTTGTCCGTTCATTTATGACCTAAGAATGTCACTTCATGCATAAAAAATGAGCATTTCTCTGGATTTAATTTAAGGTTGTGCTTTCGGCACAAGTCAAAAACGTTGCTAAGGTTTCTAACCATGTGTTTTTCAGAACAACCTATAACAATCAAGTCATCCATCCAGGAATGCCTGAGATGCTTCCAGACCTGAGAATGCAATTGTCATCATTCTTTGAAAAGAATAAGGGGCAATTTTGATGCCATATGGTAATCGTGCAAAACGATAAGAGCCATTGCTCGTTGAAAAAGACGTTATGTTTCTTGAACTTTCTTCCAACTCTATTTGATGAAATCCAGACATTAAATCAAGACACGAAAAGTATTTTGCTCTTCCCAATTGATCAAGAATATCATCTATTCTTGGAAGTGGGAATTTATCAGACAGTAATTTTTTATTAATTTGGCGGTAAACAATCACCAAACGCCATCTTTTTTTCTGTTCACCTGGTAATGATTTTTTGGGAACAAGTAGAAGTGGGCTATTGTATTCAGATACAGATGGTTCCACTATTTCATCCTTAATCAATTTATTAACTTGATTTGTTATTTCCTCTTTATGAGTCTGAGGTATTCTGTAATTTTTTGTATACACCGGTTCGTCGTCTTTCACTCTTAGTTTTTGTTTATAAAAATTGTTCGTACTTATCGATTCGGTTTCTAGTCCGGATACATCACTATACTCCGTGCATAATTTTGTTAAAGTCTCTTTAAACATTTGGGGGAAATTTTTAGACAACTTGGACAACACTTCTTTCGTCCTACTTGAACCATCAAGTTTGACAATGTCATAGTCTTTAAGAGATTCGTGTTTTACTTTGGAGAAATTTATCAACTTTGTTTTGTTGGTGGTGTTCAATATTTGAACATAAGTTTTCTTTGTTGATACAATTGTGTTCGCAATAAACACTCCGCTCTCGATTTCTTGATGGGGTATCAATACATTATCTTCTTTTGAATCTATAGATATCTGTCGGACCACTTCGGATCGTGCTGGCAATAGTGTGGTTTTGTTTGTTACCGAGTAAAAGATTGGTAAGTTTATTGATTCTTTCAAATTGTGAGGTCTAAGTGTTAAACCTTCGGTTCTCGGATCGTTATCAAGCAATGCTCGGAACTTCTACTACTATGTGGTAGCTGTGTGGTATTATATATTTATCTACTATTGTTTCGACGAAGGCGTTACCTTTTGATTGTATCACACCGTCGCCTATTCCCGTTATTTCTGCTATATTACTTCGGTCTATGTCCGAATAAATCTCAGAACCTTCTTTTAAAACTGAAGTTACTGCACCTGTGTCAATCAAAAATGATAATGGTCTACCCGATTGAGCACATTTCATTTCTACGAACAAGTTCGAACCAAGAGTGATTGAAAAAATTTTGTGTTTTACTGGTCTTGAACATTCAAGGGGGCTTGTTGGTTTTCCGAACCAACATGAACAATTCGCACATTGTTATTACGACCGTTATTAGAATAACCTCTGTACTCTCCACGATTTGATGAACCTCCTCTGAAGTTTCCTCTGAAGCCTCCTCTGAAGCCTCTATCATTGTTATTATAACGGCTTCCGCCGCCACCTCTATTGTAGCCACCTCGTTGATTTCGACCGCGGAAGTTTCCTCCGCTTTGATAGAATCTTATATTGTGGGGGTTGTTACTCATTTCTGTGGTACAGTGTATGTATTTACTCACGGCATCATTTAGTGATACAAAATTTCCTGCCTCTAGAATTGTACGAATTTTTTCGTTATCACAATTCTTTAGTACTGCAGTTATGGCTTCCTTTGTTGAAAATGACTCTGCATTATTTGCATCCAAGCCATCATCAATATAGGCTGCCTCAAGGGATTTGCGTAGGCTTTCTATCTCATTTGTGTATTGAGTCGGCGTCTTTAAATGCTGTTTAGAACTAAACAGTTTCGCCTTTAACACATCTACAGACTCGCCTTTTACTACCTGTTGTAGTTTTGAAATTATGCCCTTAATTGTGGATTCATCCTTTACTCTATACAGAGTGGGGCCCAGGATTTTCGACTTTATGATCTCAACTGCCAGACTTTCCTGGTTTCCCTTTGTAAGATCAGTTATTTTTAAAGCCGTCATAAATCTTTGCAAATTGGCTTTTTTACCGTCAAATTCTGGAATAGAGACGGACAACTCCTTGACATATTGTCGGGAACGTGTCACTTCTTCTTCCATAGTTATTTTTTTTTTAACTCTAGGACTTGGTTGTGGTACTTTCTGCTTCACCTCAATATCTGAGTCACTGTTTTCTTCTTCAGACTCCTCTTTTTGATCTGATCCCTCTTCTAACTCTTCTTCGGACAGATCTATCTCAATCCTTTCTAGGGTACTATCATCCAAAGTTCCTAATTTATACCTCCCGAACGACCTCTGAACTTGCTGTTTAAAACTAAAGTAAACCTTTTCTATCTGTTTCCTATGACTCTGCGTCAATTTTTGACCAAGTTCTTGGTGTATATCGTATACCCAATTTATAGCATTTATTATTTTTCTGAAATGCTTACGAAAAGTTACTGGCTTAACATCTTCCTTTTTGTTTATGCATTTTGAAGCCTTTCTCACTGTTTAAATTTCTAATTTTAGTTTATATTCTATCTCCCGCCATGTATCCATTTATGTTTTGCTTTTGAATAAAAATTTTTTTTTCTTTTTTTTCACTTTATTATATTTTATCAAGACCGTCTGCCCTGCTATGGTAACGTTTTTTAAGTAGCTTATTATGTTGGGCATACAACTTAAATGCTAAATTTAGTCCTACCAAAATTGCTATTATTAATAGGATATTCTGCACTGACTTAAGGCCATCAACAGTATCCATTACCTCGACTGTATTTATTACATTTGCTGTGGATTTATCCACTTTTGATTCCTTACCGCCCATGGCTAGTGATCTTTTTATTTATTTATTTATTTATATAACGTAGGCCTTCAGACTAGTGATCTTTTTAATTTTGCTTAATGTGTTAAATGTTTAAAAAAAATTTTTTTTTTATTTTGAGTGCTTATGGTTTTAAATAATTTTAATATTTTGTATCTTATAATTAATTATACACAAAAAATTTTTTTTTTGTAATATTTCTGACCAAATAGTCAGTCAGGGGAATTATTATTATTGTATATGTATATGTAGGTATATATTTTGTATTGTTAATATTATTATTATTATCAAATGTATATATAGGTATATATTTTTTATTATTAAAGATAGTCACCCATCTTGCCAGTCATGGCCTAGCTTGGTGCGCTAAGCGGTGCCGGTGCTGGTCATCGCACAGGCCGGGTTTGTCTTCACTTTTGGGCTGCATCAATTGACATCTGATGTTGTTGTTGTTGTTTTTTTTTTTTTGTATGTTTGACATCTGTTTTTATTGTTGTTCTTTGTGTTTTTCACATTTAATATTTTTATGCGACGTTTGCATACTTTTGTTTTTGGTGTTTATTGCTGTTGTTTTTTTTTTTTTTGTATTTGTCACATCTCTGTTTGCACTGCCGCCGAAACCCAAGACACGTGTGGTTTATATTTAACTCAAAACCAATTACAGATTATGGCCCAGTACATTCTATTTGCACATTGGTTTTTTTTTTTTGAAGTAAAGTTGTGTCAGAGAGTATTTGGTACTCTCTGGTACGCACGAAATTTACATGAGCGAAATGGTTAACATATTTATAACATTTTAGTTGCATGAAATTGCATATTCACAACGATTGGTTATTATTTTTGAAGTTTTTTTTTTTGCTTTATTTTAATATTTGAACAGTTTTCATTTTAGCTTATTAAAAAAAATATTTTTCTCTTTGCAATTAAAAACCAATACACTGGTGTTGTTCATTTTTCGCGTTTTATCTTAACATATTGTGATCTAGATCAATCTGTCGCGGTCGCCATGTTGTCAGACTCATACGATAATAAAGAGAAACGCACGTCTTGGTTGTTTGGTCGCATTTATTTGACTGTTTTTTAGTTTTACAAATTTGTTCTTAATGTTAACTTCAATTGGATTACATTGGATTGATATTTGAATCCATGCATATACAATTTGGCTTGGTCAGCATGTTTACATAAGTGCGCTGCACTTGAGTCGCACTTAAGAATGGTTTGCCGTTGGAATTGCTTGCGCTGCATAATGGTTTTGGTTCGCCGTGGGAACTGCTTGCGCTGCATTCTTAGACATTGTATATACATGCACTCATTGATATTTAAACATAAACAATGATATTTATGTGACACATTACACGTCGGCTGCGAGGCAAACGCTCACCACACCATCTGGGGTAGTAGTGACGTTAACGCTAGAGGTGAGTCTCTCTTAGAATATTTATTGTGTTGTCAATTAAATGTTGTGAATAGAGGGAGCAAACCCACCTTCATCAATGCTATTAGAGAAGAGGTATTAGACCTTACTCTGGCTAGCAACTCCCTGTCTGGCCTTATAAGTAACTGGAGGGTTACAAATGAGGCCACACTTTCAGACCATCAGCACACCAGGTTTGACTTGCCGGGTCAGTTAGAATTAAGGCAGAGGGTTTTCAATCCAAAGAAGACAAACTGGATCCACTTTCAGACACTAGTCGAACATGCGGTCGACTCGTTAGTCTCAAACATCAACTAGGTAGATGAGATTGATTCGGCTGCTAACCAGCTTGAAGACGTGCTAATCTCCTCTTTCCAAGCCAGTACAGTTGAGCGCTCTTACTAGTCGAAACGTGAGGTTCCCTGGTGGAACGCCAACTTAACGGCTAAAAGGAAAATTGTTAGGAGACTCTTCAATAAAGCTAGGAAAATCAAACAGTGGGATGACTACAAGGCTGCTCTCACTGACTACAACAAGGACATTACAAATTCTAAGAGGGAAACCTGGAAGAATTTTTGCAGCAATGTCCATAATCTACCAGAAGCGACTAGACTTCAGCGAGTCATGGCCAAAAAATCCTCAAACGGGGTTGGTCTGTTGAGCAGGAGTGATGGCTCCTTCACTTCAGACCGTAGGGAAACATTGGAGCTCTTACTCCAAACTCACTTTCCAGGCTCTTCAACTCTCAGATTGGATCGAGCCAAACTTCTAAAGGGTTGCCAGAATATCTGGCAATATATTCGATGCCGACAAAGTCAGATGGGCGATTGGCTCCTTTGAACCTTTCAAGGCACCTGGTGGGAACGGAATTTTCCCAGCACTTCTCCAGAAATGTCTGGATTTCATTCTGAACCCACTGATTCGTCTGTTTAGAGCAAGCTTTGATTGGGGATACATACCTCACTCTTGGAGGAGAGTACGGGTAGTCTTCATTCCCAAATCTGGCAGTAGGCCAAAAGATAAGCCCAAGTTATACAGACCAATCAGTCTAATATCAATCCTTCTGAAAACAGTAGAGAGGCTTCTTGACCTGCATATTAGAAACAAACTGCAAGCCACGACCCCGTTGCATTCAATGCAGTTTGCTTATTCCAAGGGGAAGTCAACAGAGGTTGCCTTACACCACCTAGTCAGAAAGATTGAAAACGCTTTTGACTTCAAGAACATAGCTTTGTGTGCCTTCCTGGATGTCGAGGGAGCTTTCGACAATGCTGACTTCGGTTCTATCTCTAGAGCGTTGGCACATAGAAACATAGAACCACACGTGATCGCATGGATCGAATCCATGCTCCGACAGGGGGACATAACTTCATCTCTGGATGGTACAACAGTCAGCATAAGAGCTGTAAAGAGTTGTCCACAAGGAGGTGTGTTATCTCCCCTGCTATGGTCTCTCGTGATCGATGAACTGTTAACTAAGCTGACAGTGCTTGGTTATAAAGTCATTGGCTATCATAGTGACGGGTAAATATGAGAACACCATCATAGAGATGATGGACAATGCTCTACAGATAACCCTGAAATGGTGTCTAAGCGAAGGGCTTAACATCAATCCCCTGAAAGCTGTGATTGTTCCCTTCACGAAGAGATACAACATTAGGCTTCGGAACCTCGTTATAAATAACACTGAGGTGGAGTTTTCAGAACACACAAATATCTAGGTGTGGTCCTAGACAAACGACTCAACTGGAACTCCCACTTAGAACAAGTGCTCTCCAAAGCTACTCGAGCCATGTGGGCTTGTAGAAATTTCTTTGGCAACACTTGGGGCTTCAGCCCAAATATTATAGAATGGATATACCGTATGATGGTACGGCCTATCGTCACATATGCAGCCCTTGTGTGGTGGCCCAAGACGCGGTAAAATGTGGTCATTAAGAAGTGCAGCAAGCTTCAAAGATTAGTATGCCTATCTCTCTCGGGAGCTATGCGTACCTGTCCAACAGCTGTCATGGAGTCAGTCCTCGGACTCACACCACTGCAAGCGACACCGGTCATGTCGCGCTTATATATTCCCTTCCTGACGTATCGATCTGCTCTAGATCAGATCTTATGATCACGGAATTATTTCATAACAAGAAATTTAGATCTCTTCTCCCAAGTCGGGAGACTTGCGCTGATGGCAGCCCCTGTGGAAACCTCCGGTGGCAACAATGGTTCACGGATGGGTCCAAAACTGAGCAGGGTGTAGGTGTTGGAGTCGTTGGGCCCAACACCAGAACCTCTATTGCAATGGCATCTGGCCCTGTGTCTTTCAAGCAGAGATTCATGCCATAGAGATCTGCGCCCATAGTATCCTTCGCAAGGGCACTAGGGGAGCAAACATTTGTATCTACTCAGATAGCCGAGCTGCTATTAGGGCAGTATCATCATGGAGCATCTCCTCCAGGATGGTTAAACAATGCCATAATTACCTCCAAACCCTGTCCTCCGGGAACAAAGTCGTGCTATGTTGGGTACCTGGACGCTCAGGAGTGGATGGTAACACGATCGCTGACGATGTAGCAGGACAGGGTGCCTCCACCCTGAACACTGCCCCTGCGCCTTTCTGTGGTATTGGTTGATCCACAATCAAAACCATGGTAAACAAATGGGCTGCAGGAGAACATAGGAGATACTGGTTCTCCTTACCGGGGCTGCGTCAAGCAAAAGCGCTTATCAAACCCCTGGATATGATCAAGACAAAAGGTCTTGGCAGAGCGGACTTAAAACTCCTGGTAGCATACCTATCTGGCCACCACACTGTTAGATTCCATTTTCAGAAAATTGGCCTATCGGACTCGTCAGAGTGCAGGCTCTGTCTCGAGGACGACGAAACCACCAGACATATTCTCTGTGACTGCCCAGCGCTGGTATGGGACAGAGCCTGTCACTTGGGAAAGGAACGGATTAGTCCCTTCCATCTTAGGTCAATACCAACAAAAGACCTTCTGCTATTCATGCGGAAAGCGGAAAGTCTTTTGCTGTAGTTTATGGGTATGGTACAAAAGATCTTCTGGTCGCAGTGCCCCACCTCTTCGTGAGGAACCCATACCGTCAAAAAAAAAAATAAAATATGGCTTATGTTCAATTCAAAAGAGGGATGCAACACTCAAATTCACAGTTTGTTTGTAAAATTAGAGCAGTGGTGCCAATTCACAGGCACAAAAATATCAAAAGAAAAATCATCGCATTTACACATGCATACCAAAAACACAAATGTAGAAATATAGATAACTAAAAATAAACAATTCAATTATCCCTTAAAAATAATATCTTAAAATATTAGGATTCATTTTTGATAAAAAACATAAATAATAGATTAAATATCCTTAAATGTTTAAATAGAAAAAATCTCAAATATAACTCTCTAATTCATATAGCCAAAGCCTCTGCGTGTATGGAAAAAGAAACAAAACCAATAAAAAGAAATTATCCATTCCTTACCACTCCTCCATCGCACTCGCTCTAGAAGCCGGACTAACTGACCTTAACACCAGAATTGAATGGAGCACCGGAAGACAAACAAGCAGACTAATCAACGCATCCGACTCATCTTTACAAACAACACTAACCACCCAACTTAAACTCAAAAGATGGCGTACGTTAAAGTCGGGCGCGGACTACTTTGGGATACCCTGCACCACTGCTTGCAATAAAATCCGGTAAATTGCTTAAGAACACCAAAGACATTTGAGTGCCAAATTAGATTACGATACCTTCATAAACAACCAAAAACAGACGAATTTTTAACCAAAAATTTTTTTTGACCGATCGTTCCTATGGGAGCTATATGATATAGCCAACAGATTTTGATCAAATTTGGTACAGTGCTTGGGTACTCTAAAAAACTTCTGAATGCCAAATTTGGTTACGATATCTTCATAAACAAACGAAACAAAACGAATTTTGATCGAAATACGTTTTTCGACCGATCGGCTCTATGGGAGCTATATAATATAGTCAACCGATTTCGATCAAATTTGGTACAGTGCTTGGGAACTATAAAAAGCCCCCTAATGCCAAATTTGGTTAAGATATTTTCCAAAACAAACGAATTGTTGATCTAAAACTTTTGATTTTTTTCGATTTCCTCTGAAACACCCCTATAGGAGCTATATAATAGAACCGCAATATGAACAAAATTAAAAAAATTTGCCTCCCGTAGGATAATAACGGATCTAATCTCAAAGTTTGGTTGCTCTAGCTCTTACCATCTTTGAGATCTAGGCGTTCATACAGACAGACAGACAGACAGACGGACATGGGTATATCGACTTCTCTAGTCACCCTGATCATACTTTGGGTAACTTTGGGGGGTCTCCGACGTCTCCTTCTGTATGTTACATACATTTTCTGCTTGTACAAACTTAATATACCCTTTGTACCATACGGTACATGTACCATACGGTACAGGGTATAAAAACTGGAATTGGAATAGTTTCAGCTTTCCAAGCAAATTACAAAAAGACGACATCACCAATCCATATGCTTTTTAACTGTTATAATTTTATTTTTTTTGCATGCTCTTTTAATTTCCATAAAAAAATTTTAAAAATCCATGTATAAATTTTTACGTTTTTTCGTCAAAATTGATAATTTTTACATTATTTGATTTGCATCTTTATAAGTATTTCAAATTTTCAAATTGTAATTTTTTTTTTTTTTTAAATTTTAGTACAATTTTGAAAAAATGGTTCCACCCAAGTGACTTCAGAAGTCGTCATATAATCTAAATCGCTAAAACAGCTCGTGCTTCATATCTATATATTATCAGGAAATGTTTAAAGATATATGAATCTCGCTGTCCTGTGCTCTCTCAGATTAAAGGCATTTGAATATTTAGTAAATTGAGTCGAATCTATTGGTAAATTTTGTTTTTTTAAATATTGTGTAAATCTGTAAATATGTATATAGTAATTTAAGCCCTATCACACACTAAATTTTATTTTTTGTGTAGCGAATAATTTTTCATCAATATTGGATTATAACCTAATTTGTATCGGTTCATTGCCAATAAAAAATATAAAAAAAAAAAAAAAAATAAAAGAAAAATGGTTATTATAGCATACTTTTAGGCAGGTAAGAAATTCAAACAATAGCAAAATTTCTTGGGGGTCAATTTTTTAAATTGAACTTTTAGATACAAAAATAAATTTCCGAAAATCTGAATCATTTTGTTATAAAACATGTGAAGAAATTTGTAAAATTTTTTTCGATCAAATATCGAGTGGTAGTCGGAGGTACCCTTAAAGCAAATTAGCCAAATGATAAAAAAATTAACAAAATCTTTATAACCACTCGAATATATGTATTTAAAACCGAAAAGTTTTTAAGGTCAGTTTTATTTTTTTTCTGAAGTAATACTTATAAATAATAAAGTGAATAAAGTGAAGATTTCTTGGCTTCATGTATCATGGTAAATTAATTTTTTTTTCTGTAAATTATCGCGAAAGTTCAAAAAATACAAAATTGTCAACTTTGATGGCTAATTGCTTAAAAACCACTAATTAAAATTTAATATTTTTTTCTTTTGGACAGGATACCTTAATATGTGTAAAATCATATTAAATTGTCATTTTGTCCAAATTTTGAATTTCGTCTGGAGGGGTTTTGTCCAAAATCTGGCCACGCGGGCCCATTGTGCATTGTCCAGTCTTGCGTGTTGCATTGTGTGAGCAGCACAAAATTACAGATTCGGTATAGTTTTACGGAAGAAGTCGTCGGAGATCCACTAAAGTTACCTAAAGTCTGTCTGTCCGTCCGTATTCTATCCTACACAAATTTTTTTTACATTTGACGGTTCGTAGTTTTTTAGAGTTCCACAGCACTGTTGCAAATTTGATAAAACTCCTGTCCCATTCCCAATAAGACAATAGCATTTGCGCAAATGGTTTTTAATAGATGACAGTCGCAAGAGCTTGGTATCGATGGCGTCGTAGTTGGGCAATTCTATGGCATGCCAAATGCCAGCTGATATACTATACGTATATACTATATATAGATAGGTACTACATACATATGTATGTATTTGTTTTATACTAGATAAGGCCTCATGGCATGACACCACATAAATAAAACAAATCTTGAATGAAAATGAGTATGCCTGGGCATTTCCTATTGCAATGTTTTCTTTCTTCTGTTTTAGCCTCTTTTCAGCCAACATGTTTGTCTTTGCTAGGAAAGTCGTCTAGTATTAGGGCCGGATACAGAGGCCCAGTATTCCAAAGGATAACTCATCTCTTCAGAATTCTCCAGACAACTCGTAAACGAAGCTTGCACACTGCAATTTTAAATATAGTTATTATAACATTCAGGCCTGTTCTAGATTTTGACTCGTTTTGAAAACTCATAATGAGTGCATTCCGACAAATGGTGTTCTAGATTTCGACTGAGTTTGAATCGATTTCAAATCGTTTTCATTCAGACCAGAAACAGCTGTGTTGTTATATTTGTTTATGTGGCGCAAAATTTAAATGGCAGCGACATCATGCTGCTTCCGTCTTTTAAAAATTGAAGCGTAGCAAAAATTCAGCTGCTTGTAGTTTACATTTTAATTTTAAAAGTAAAACACACTTTTCAGCAATTTTATAAGTTGTTTATTTTATTTTATTCAACAAACTATTTTGAGCAGCAGCTTCAGAGTCGCCTTCAGTTACGTCTCTGCTATATCCTCCTTTTTCCTGTAATGTTTTTTTCTCCATAAGAATTTCACAATTGTTTAGGTCATGCGGTTTATTATATCATTCTGATGCAAGCAGATAACTTCCAAGTCAATCAATAAGTTCGCATTGTAGAGTTGTCACAAGTTTTCGAACCACTAACTAAATAATTTATTTTTCTTTTTGCCAACATCTTTCTGAGAGACAAATATTTTGTACAATTTATTTTATATAAAAATTTTAAGCCATCCATTAATAAAATTATCTTCGAATTTACTTGTGCAACACGACAACACATAACTTTTCGAAGTTCGGTTTTGTCTAAATCCAGAACACCTTACTTTCATTCCACTCGTTTTGGTTTTGCATGTACACACAATTTTAATAGACATTTTTTGTAATAAAAATATATAATGAAAATTAACCTTGATTCGTTCAAGTAAGCACATCTAAATTTTCTTAAAACATTAAAAAATAATACAAAATTAATTTTAGTGGCATTATTGCGTTTATTTAAGTAAACAAATCAAAATACTTTTCATTTCGACAGCTGCGAGTCAAACTTTTTAAAACGAGTCGACGCTTGTCGGAATCAAAATCTAAAACACCTTTCATTTCGATTCCGACAGTTTTTGTTTTTTTTTTTATTACAAATATAATGATTGAAATTTGGCTAAATAATTTATTCAACAAAGAGAGCAAATATTTGATTCGTGTAATGCTAGCTTTATTGTACAAAAATTATTGAATGACTCATTTACCATATATATGGATAGGTACTTGTATATTTAGTACATACAAAATGTATAATGCGCATGATTTGCCTCTATTTGCCGTCGCATTGCAAATTTTCATGTGAGAACTGTCAACAAATAAATAAAGATACGGATTCAAAGTCAGCCACAGCGCACTTATTGTTAGCAGTACATATATATACATAGATCTTGTGAAAAATTGTTTTAAAATTAAAATACAAGACGTCAGGAAGCATGAATCATGAATGGCACGACTAATTCGCTAAAATAGAATATAACTTTCCGTACGAAAAGCATTTGTTACTATTAAATATATTAAATAAGGGTATATTAAATTTGCACAAGCCGAAAATATATGTAACATACAGTAGGAGACGTCGAAGACCCCACAGTTACCGAAAATATGATCAGGTTGATTAGAGAAGTCAATCTACACATGCCCTTCTGTCTGTCTGTCCGTCCCTTTGAACGCATATATCTCAGAGATGGTAAGACTTAGAGTAACCAAAATTTTAAATTAGATCTCTTATTATGGGGATTAATTTATAGTATATAAAAGCATCTATAGGGGTATTTCGGAGTAACTCATAATAAACCAAAGGTTTTAGATGGATAATTCGTTGGTTTATGAAGATATCCTAACAAATTAAATTTGGCGTTTGGAAGTTTTTAGAATTCGTTTGTGTTTCGTTTGTTTAAAGAGATCAAAAGTTTTTGTTCGTTTGATGAAAATGTGATGGCACAGGGTGTCTCAAAGTCGTGCGTGCCCTACTTTAACACATAAAAAATTTTTTAATATAATATTTTGTTCATTTTATTTTTAATACAATTATTTCGTATAAGAAAACAAAAGCAAACAAATTTCTGCGACATTATTATTTGCGTATTTCAGCTTTGCGATGGGTACAGAATTGTGAAACCCGTAGAAAGTATTCAAAAAGTGTGGGTATAGGCAGATTTGTCCAAATCTAAGACAGCTGTGTGGTCGCCTGCCGAGGCCTGCAACAGGGGGATTACCATGTACCGTAATGGGCGTGCCGTAACTGTTGCTGACTCGGAAGTGCGACTACACTTTCCACGTGAGGGCGGCTGGAAACAGTTAAACTTAGTTAGGCTTGTCACTGCTAAGGGTGCTGGCTAATAGTAATCGAGCTGGAGCTGGAAACTCCAAAAAATTTCCACATCTCCGGGCCGAGCTAAGGTGTTTTTCGACACGTGCCAAGAGTCAGCCTGGCTGGGGGCCCGGAAAACAAATAGCCCAGTCACTAACGAGAGCCTAGCCAAGTGGCGACCGCCTAGTCTGGTGAGCCTTACCCGGGTATTGCGGATCTCTGCCCGAGTGGACAGTATATTTCGCCGCTACTCGTGGGATCTTATTATGAATATGAATAAAGAAACCTTTTTAAAAGTACCGCAGGGTGTAGCTACAGGAACTGTTGCGAAACAGTTTGAGGACCGTGACCTTGACAGGGAGCGGCCCTCATTGGTGAAATCACCAACAGTAGCTCCTGATAGGAGAATACAAGAGAAGAAGCTGAGTTCGGGAAGCCATGTATTGGTAGTTACAACACACTCGGCAACTGAAACTAGCAGCAATGCTAACCCAAGGCAGGCTGGCAAAGGGAAGCCCCCAAGACAGGAACTTGGTAAACCTGTGGCACGGGACGACCCGAACCGCAGGGGGGTGAGTGGTGCCAAGGTAAAGTGGTACATCAGGTATCTGCATCAGGTAACAACACCTGATATGGCACTGGCAAAACACCTCCGAAGCTGCTCTGGAAGTCAGGGGAAACGAGGAGAGGCCAACGTACGCGGCCGTAGCCAAAAAGCTAAAGGTTGCGATAGTGCCTGAGGAGTATCCTCAGGTGATCCTCAGCAGTGGGGAGTTGACGCTGCTTGAGGAAGCGATATTGGAGGAGCTAGTCTCATCAGGTTGTGACTCCCCAATAGTATTCGATGAGATCCAATTTAGGGTCGGCCATCTAGTCGTGGACTGCTCTGACGAAGGGTCGGCTGAGCGGTTCCCACCCTACGTATGTGGAAAGGAGTCCCACTAGAACATTTTCTACCCTAGAACGGACAGGCCGACGGAATGGGTCTTTGAACTGATCCGGAAGCAGAACCATCTGGATACAGAGCACCGGAGGTTACTGTCGAGGAAGAGCGAAGGAGGTGGTTTACTTCTCGTCCTCGGCATTTACGATAGCTCCTGTGCTGAAATTATTCAGAAGGGTTACAAGCTTAACTTTTTGTTCGGTAGTATATCGGTGAGAGAATTGAAACGGGGCAAGACGGCTGCTAAGGAGTTGCATGAGCCGGCCCCACTTCCCCAATCTACTGTGAAAAGGGAGGGACTGAACACCTCTGATTCCCTAGTAGACGTGGCGGAAGACGAAGAAGAACTTAATGTTAAAGTAATCGAGGCGAACTGCGACATTAAGGATCTGCCTCCAATGTCCTCGTAGGAACTAGCCATGGAGCTAGGCGAGGAAGAAGAAGGGGATCTGGAGACGACCTCCAGACCTCAGACGCCGGTGGTGGAGCCGATCTTATGATCGGAAGTACAGGGTTAGCCCAGGTGAACATCCACCTTGCCAGGGCGGCGTTGGCCGTACCAAACAACCCCTAGGGCTAGCCCTGGTACAACCAGGGCATAAAAGGACTGAACGTGAAAGATGACAAGGTAATCTTGGATCATAGGGACCTACTCCCTATAGCCTGTATCTTGGCAAGTAGAAGTATTAATTATAACGTACTTACAGAATTCCTCACTGGTGGCTGTGTCCTTATCATGGTCGAAGAAGCTGGTGGAGTGAAGTCAGTTGTTGTAGCCTCCGTCTACTTTGCGGGGGACGAAACCTGCCCCAGGCCCGAGGTCCCAGCACTCGTGGAGCACTGTAGGAGACAGCATCTAACCGTTATAATTGGATGCGATGCAAATGCGCATCACGTGGTATGGGGTAGCACGGACATAAACACTAGAGGTGAGTCTGTCTTAGAGTTTATTTCAACTAGTAACCTAGAAATCATAAACATCGGCAGTGTTCCGACTTTCGTAACTAGGGTGAGATCCGAGGTTCTTGACATAAGCTTGGCCAGTAGGGTAATGAACTCGCACATAAAAAACTGGCATGTCTATTCTGAAGATACCCGACAACTCTTGAATACCACGAAGCGCTATGGAGAGTGGAACGCTTACCGGGATAGCCTAACTCTGTATAACAGAGAGATTAGAAAGGTCAAGCGAAGGAACTACAGAACCTTCTGCGAAGCCATTAAGAACACAAGTGAAGGAGCAAGACTTCACAAAGCGATTTCAAATGGAATGCCAGATGCAAATCTAGCCCTCCAGAAATCGGATTGAGGAATCTTTGACTCATTAGAAAGTGGCCTTATGCGCTTTTCTGGATATACAGGGCGCTTTTGATAACGCCTTCCGCGAGGCTGTCAAAGCATCACTGGCCAGAAGATGGATAGCTTCACTGCTAGCATCTAGGCAAGCCACAGCAAACTATTGGTGGGCAATACACCAACGTAGTGACGACAAAAGACTGCCCCCAGGGCGGTGTACTATCACCCCTCTTATGGAATTTACTAGTAGATGAGCTGCTGGAGAGACTAGCGGGCAGAGGCATACTATGTCAAGGCTGTGCTGATGACACTGTCATCATAGCCAGAGGCAAGTATGAGGAAACACTCTGCGACATTGTCCAGCTAGGTCTCAAGGAAACCAGTGACTGGTGCAAGAAGGTAGGCCTGAACCTCAATCTTACCAAGACAGTCATAGTACCCTTCACAAGGAGGTATAAACTTGGTAGGATGAGGACGATATGTAGACAACACGATAAATAAGTGCTCAAGGGCTCTCTTTACATGCAGAAGCATTGCCAGGAAATCGTGGGGCACATCACCACAAATAATAAGATGACTGTACCAAATGGTTGTCAGCCCCATGCTAGCGTATGGGGCAATAGCCTGGGGCAGCAGGGCGCGCCTTAGCACGACCAAAGCCAAATTGCAGTAACTGCAAAGAATGGTCTCTATGCTTATGCAACCAAGGGATGAAATGCTAGCTGAGTACAAGTTCAATCAGAACTTTCATATCAAACTCAGCACGAAAGAGGCCTGGACATCTCTTACGGCAGTTCACCCAATGAAATCACAAGCAATAAAGTGGTACACAGATGGATCCCTCCCTGATGAAGGAAGTGGCCTGGGGGTGGTAGGACCCAGGACTAAATATCACGAATCACTAGGCAGACACACCAGCATTTTCCAATCTGGAGTCTGTGCTATTGGAAGGTGTGCAGAATTCAGTATGCAAAAGAACTACCACGACAAGGATATCTCTCCTGTCTGATAGTCAAGCAGCTATAAAAGCACTAAGCAGAGCCAAGATCACATCAAGGCTGCTCAAAGAAGTGAGAACTGCACTGGACAAATTAGGTGACAGGAATATGCTCACGATCAGATGGGTACCAGGACACAATAATATCCCTGGAAATGAGCTGGCAGACAGACAAGCAAGAATGGGTGCAGCAACACCGCCAATCAGACCTGAACCATACTGTGGGATTGGTTAGAAAGGAATAAAACAAACGGCTGCTTCACTGGGCACAGATACCAGGACTTGAGCAGTCGAAAACCCTCCTCTCTAACTACAACCGTAAGAGGTTAAAACTCATGATAACTCACGGGAAAAGTACCGTAAGGATCCTGACTGGCCTCTTAAACTTAAATAAAATTGGCATAGCGGATAGTGGACCTCAGTGCATCTATTATGTGAATGCATGGCACTCACAAAAAACAATCGGAGACCGTTGTTACCCTAAGTCCATACAAAATACTGGAATATATGCACGCCATTGGACTTTTGGGAGAGCTATAAGCCGTGAAGGGGGTACAATAGATCCACTTGGGTCGCAGTACATCTTTACACCCATTACTAATAATAATAAGTCAGCTGTGTTATAGTTTGTATAATCTAACAACCTTTTGTATTTGTTTGCATACCCTGAACCTGTAAGATACAAAAGTACAATGGAATAATAATCTCGTGCAAATGTATGTAACCGGCAAAGGGAAGCGTGGACAGGCACGACTGTTGCATTCTCAAATGCTTAGATATTAAGGAAACTGGTCTAGATGTCTCGAAATTAATATAAAAGGCTACATCTCACTACATATTTTGAAGTTTCTATCCGATCACAAATTTCTATCCAATAGATTCTACGGTGTGGGTATAAACCGCGAAATTCTCCTAGTGGGGAACGAGCCAAGATATCGACTTAAATCAAAAAACTTAATCTGGCTGACTATAATGCGAATCTTTCGATAAAATTTGAGCTCTATAGCGCTTGATGTCTCTGAGGTCCTTTTGTTCATACGGACAGACAGACGGACCGACATGGATATATCAAGTGGCAAGTTAAAACTCACTGCGTTTATGTTTTTTGTCCATCCGTAGTTCCATTTGATTAAAACGGTTTAGATAACGGCAGTTATAGTCAAAAACTATAGAATTTTAACTGCTTTGCTATAAAAACTTTATGAGAATCGTGCTGGCAAGGATAAAGTGAAAAGTGTAGGGGATACAATAGTCGGGATGTCTTGAAATTAATATAGAAGGCCTTACTGGGGTTGGCATCCGGGCCCCGTACTTTTTCCTAATTTATGTACCATTAGATTACACCAGTGGTCGGCAAAATATACATATGCATTTTTTTTTTGCGTTTGTATTGAACATTTTCTACCGCTGTGACGTATTTTGACGCTGACGTTAGGGTTTGCAATCCCGTGTTATATTTTCAATCCCGGGATTTCGGGATTACATTATCCAAATCCCGGGATCCAGGGATTGAATTATTTATGAAAAATACTATGCATTATCATAGTTAAAATTACATAATAAAACTCAAAACATAAATAAAAAATTGGTTTAATATTATTATCTATCGAAACAAAACAAAAAATGTTTCTTCGTAAAAAACAAATAAAAAATAGTATATAATGAAATTAAAAGATGGCGTACGTTAAAGTCGGGCGCGGACGACTTTGGGATACCCTGTACCACCATATTGCCAAATATACGATATTATAAGCAAACAAAAATAAACAGTGGAATTTTGTATCAAACACTTTTTTTTTACTGATCGGTCCTATGGGGGCTATATGATATATGTAGTCAATCGATTTTGATCGCATTTGGTACAACGATTGAAAACTCTAAAAAACTTCCGAATGACAAATTTGGTTACAATATCTTCACAAACAAACGAAACACAACGAATTTTGTGCAAAAAACGTTTTATTGACCGATTGGGCCTATGGGAGCTATATGATATAGTCAACCGATTTTGATAAAATTTGGTACAGTGTTGAAGATCTCTAAAAAACTTCGGAATGCCAAATTTGGTTACAATATCTTCACAAACAAACGAAACACAACAAATTTTGTACAAAAAGCTTTTTTTTGACCGATTGGCCCTATGGGAGCTATATGATATAGTCAACTGATTTTGATAAAATTGGTACAGTGTTGAAGCTCTATATAAAATTTCTGAATGCCAAATTTGGTTACAATATCTTCACAAACAAACGAAACACAAAAAATTTTGTACAAAAAGCGTTTTTTTGACCGATTGGCCCTATGGGAGCTATATGATATAGTCAACCGATTTTGATAAAATTTGGTACAGTGATTGGAAACTCTAAAAAACTTTTGAGTACCAAATTTGGTTACGATATCTTCATAAGCAAACGAATTATCCATCTAAAACTTTTGGGGTTTTTCGAGATCCTCTGAAACACCCCTATGGGAGCTATATAATATATCCCCGATATCCAAAATATAAAATAAACTTGGATGCCCTGACATAATAATGCATCTAATCTGAAAATTTGGTTGCTCTAGCTCTTACCATCTCTGAGATCTAGGCGTTTATACAGACAGACGGACAGACGGACATGGGTATATCGACTTCTCTAGTCACCGATCATACTTTGGGTAACTTTGCGGGGTCTCCGACGTCTCCTTCTGTATGTTACATACATTTTCGGCTTGCACAAACTTAATATACCCTTTGTACCATTTGAAACAGGGTATAAAAACTATTTCCTGTGTTTCTGTAACTAAGCTTTCAGAAAACACAGTTCGTCCAGCGTTTCATCGTTTAAACGGCTTCTTATTTTTGTTATAAATTGTCTTGCCAAAGAAAATGCTCGTTCAGAGTCTACACTAGTGGCCTTTATGGTCATAATAGGAGTATGTTCTTTCCAGGTAGTCACCACGTCTCCCTCTATTTTCAAAAAGAGACATTTCTTTTTGAATTTTCGATGACAGTGTCTCAAATCTAATTGGCTGCATTGGTGCATATCCCTCTTTGATAACTTTATCTAGTTCTTCTGCTACACTTAATGGAATTTGTGTACAATTTGATTCAGTTATTGAATCTGAATCAATTTCAAGTGTTACCTCATTTGTAATAGAAGATCCAGTTGATTGAGCTGTTAGTAATGCAGCGGGATTAGAAGCGTCTAGTTTTTCAAGCAAGTCCGTTATTAATTTACGGCATTTAATTGAAGAAGGAACTGTAATAAAATCTATTCCTGAGACGTTGCTTATACCATTATGCAAGTATTGCAGTAAACCACTTAGATCTGTGCGGCGTTCTTCCATACGAAGAATGAGAGCTGCATGTAATTTTTTACTTATAGCACTGTTTGCATCTTTAAGTTTCTTTAATATAAAATTTATGGCTATGTCTGCTGTAAATAGGTTGCTATCTCGACGGCAGAGTTCTTCAACAGTTGTTTTTAATGGTAGAAGAGCAGTAATTAAATCAAATAACATTTGGATATCATCATGAGATAAATCTAGTGACTTATCTGTATTTTTTATGTCTATTAATGCTTTTTGTGTGCAATCTTTCAGTAAATAGAAACGTTCCACCATTAACAAAAGACTGCTCCACCTGGTATTGTTGTAATAAATCGTTCTTTGTTGGTGACCTTCTGAACATTGATATGATTTTTCGTACCTTATTTATCAGTGGACCAATACTTGTTTCGGTTATCTTATTTCTTCCATGACTCTCACTAGTGTCAAGGAATCCTTCGTTGTCAAAAATAACTTCCTCTTCGGACGAGCCACTCTCTGTGCAATAAATTTCTTCTTCATTATATTGCTGATCTGATTCCATCTTATTATAAATTACATCAATAACCGCCAGCTGCACACCATGTGCAAAACATAACTGCTGATCTACAGACAATATTCGGCCCACTTTTTTCATAACGCTTGCTCCATCTGTCATAATTGCTAAAATGTCGCTATGTAAATTAAGTTTATGTTTTGCAAGTTTTTCTTCCAATAATTTCAGCTGGTAATGTGCCATATATCCGTGCCAAACCTAAGCTCCAAAAATTAGAGGATTGTCCGTGTACAATAATATTTAAATAGCGTAAAGGATAAAGAAAATCTTTCTCCTACGACATTTCCATTGATTTTTTTTATCAGAAATCTCACTTATTATTGAGTTTTTCTTTACATTTCAAAACTGAAAAGTAATTGGTAAGCGTTTTTGTTTTTCTTTGGTGAAACTTCTTTTAATAAATTTTCTTGGGCAGAAGTAGATGGGTTTACAACTTTAATTTTATGAACCGAAAATAAGTGCGTATGGAGACCTTTCGTAGAACCACCAGCAATTTTCAATATTTTGTGGCAGTCAGTCAGTTTACACTTAGCTGTTTGCCCATTTTCACACCTTAAAAAATGTTGCCAAATATCAGAACTACTTTTAGTTGCAAAATCCTTGTAGTAAGCCATGGGGGGGTTTCTAAATGAAAAACAAAATTTAAAGCCGTAATATACAATACCAGATTTATGTTAATAGTTTATTGGTGTGGGGGCTATAACCAAAAAAAAATATTTTGCTTCAAAAATTTAAATATAAAATAATTTCAAATAGTTGTGCTAAAATCACTTGTTTTATTATTTTTGGAATTTTTGAAAACCACACTAATAAACTATCTTATTGTTTTATTATGCTCACCAAAACACTTGTTTACGCGTCAATTTTAATTGTAAACTGAATATTAATTAGTAAATGCTAGAGGCCTGCATGAATGTACTACAGTAGTGTAAACAATTTCAGTGCAAAGTGCTTGACAGAAATAAGCAAGCTAACGACAGTGAAGTAGAATCAAAACAAAATACAAACCAAAACATCAATGGTATTCACTTAAACGTATAAACGTATAAGTTTATACGAAACTTTAAGTGAACGCACCTATATTAGTAGTTGTATAACTGCTGCATGACGAACAGCTGCTTATCAACCGTTACCATTAAAATGTGTTTTCAGAGTTGCATTTTCAGCGTGAATCCCTCCTGTTGACTTTATGAGTTGACTTGTTGACTGATCTTCTTCTCTCCTGTTTTTGTTTACATTTATAAAATGGTACAAATTGCATTAAAATTCAAAAGGTTGAATTAAAAATGCCAAGTCGAATAGTAAAATCTTTACTTACAGAATCTGTAGCTAAAGTAGCTATGGATTACTCAGAATTTTATTATTTTATTGCTGCGAAAATGAAATAATTGCAGAAAAACCGTATTTGACTTTGTGCTTGTTCTTCCATGTGTTTGTTTACGTTTGTAAATTGGTACAAATTGCATTAAAATTAAAAAACTTGAATTCAAAATGCAGAGTAAGAACATAAAATCTACTTTAATAGAACCTGCAGCTAAAGTAGCTATGGATTACATAGATTTTTATAATTTTATTGCTGCAAAAACGAAACAATTGTAGAAAAACCGTATTTGAGTTTGTGCTGCTTCTTCCCTGTATTTGTTTACTTCTATAAATTGCTGCAAGATATTATCAAAATTTAAAATTTATATTTAAAAATGCCATGACAGAGCGTAAAGTCTATGCTGATTGAAGCTGTTGCTCAAAAGGCTTTGGAGGAAATCAATTTTATTGACGGTTCTTCTGCTAAAAGAAATTCATTGTGGAAAAACTAACTTTTGTATAATACAGAGACAATGGGTTTGCGTGGCGGCGCACAAATTGATAAAGTTCTAGATAATTATCATGAGGAATGCAATTATACTTTTCCACATCCCGAAGTCAATTGACTGGCGCCAGAACAACAGTTCCAGCGTATATTAAGCCTAGTACACCTCCAGCATTTTCCAATTCGCATCTATTTTTACTCTTTTATTTGCGTAAACTCAAACAAAAAGTAATTATCGGGGGTGCCACAGAAAACCATTTCGTTGCAATTTCGTTGCCATTCCGATTCTTGGTTCCACAGACATGATTCGCAACGGTTTCAAAATCTTCGACAAAATTGCTTGAGATTTGATTAAATTCACCAATAAAAACTAATTTATTCAATGAAAGTATTACTTATCTGGAAAGTGTGTTTAATTTCTGAGTTTTCTGTATCTTTATGTTTTGACAAATTTTATGTTTTAATTCATGATTTTCATTTTTGCGAAATCTTTATTAAAATCCTTGGTACATTTGCCATTCTGTGTCAACGTGCAAAATCTTTTCGTGGCAAGGAGTTGCCACCTAGTTGCTGTACTAAATAATAATAATTCGAAGTGATTATTTTAGCATATTAACAGATGTTTTTGATGTTAAATGAAAGTTAAAAAATTGCTTTTTTTATTTTAACTAATTTGTCGTTATGAAGTGCGCCGAATTTAATGCATAATTAAATAAATAATTGCTGTGCACCTTTTTCTCCTAAGGTGGCAATGAACGGCTGTTAGGCAAGGTTGTGAATGTCAATAGTTTAGCAGTTTAGGTTTAAAATTAAAATATGAGTAGCGCAACCAAAGGAGAAAAAAGCCACAACAGCATATGATTTTAATAAATGAAGTAATATATTCAATAAATAAAAGCGTCGTTTTAAATAATTGGCGAGTGCATCGAAAATACTAAATCCATCTACTGCAAAGGCACAATTAGCATTACAATTTTCACTAGCATTTGCGTGTGTGTGTTTCTTTGCTGGACTGTATGACAGCCTTGAAGCGATCTAGAGGCTCTTCGACACCTTCGCTCTAAATTTTCTTCGTCCACATGTGTTTTTTTTGAGGCATCAATGGCTAGCAAGCATTTTAAAAATTATTTTCTATTTTCGTGCAAATTTGCAAATGTAAACAAACGAAATTTGCCATTCACTACGCTGAGGACAGCTGTTGACCCGAAGGGTTGCCATACAAACTCTTGTATTGGGCGGTACAAATATTCAAACTTTATTTAAATTTATTTTGTACAGATGGAAATTAAAATGATGCAAAACATGCTGAAAATTATCGCTTAATGTAATAAAGAATAAACTTTTATTTATTTATTTATTTTTATTTACTTAAATGAGTGTAAATGTTCTAAAATAATTTTTGCAAAGTAGCAACCCTTTGCTGCCATTCTTGCAAAAGCGTAAACATTCGAAATTAATTGTTCGAAAAATGAAATCTTTGAGATTTCTGTGGCACCTTTTAACGATTTGGTTTCAAACCGTTGCCAAAAGCGTTAACGATTTCTGTGGCACCCCCGTATGTCTAATTCACTTAATTTCGCACGGAAAAGGCACAACCTTTTTTACTTGCGCTAATACAATTTGATTATTTTAAATTTGGCGCTCTTCTTTTTTTAGCGAGTGTGATGTAACTCGTTGCTTTTCATATCACCAAATGCCTAAAAAATGACAAATGCGAGCAGTGCTGAAAAGGCAGCGAATTACCATATTGTGCAACACTTTTTCAACAAGTCAACAGCAAAAAGTAGACTAGGGTCTGGGTTTAGGAAAAGTTGAGTTGAGAGTTGAAACACAGGGTTGTATTTTGCCATACATTTGGTTTTTGTAAAAGTCCTCAAGTCCGCAAGTCCTCAAGTCAACACAAAGCGTGAATACCCTCATTCAGGGGTGTCCAAAGGCTGGTTATGGAAGAGCAAACACCAATACATATGAAAGAAAAACACAAACACATCTAACCGTTTTTTCATGTTATTGTCTACACTGACAAAAATAGTATATACTCATATAAATGTTTTGTTTTTCGTTGTAACTATTTTTCCTTTGCAAGCTATGCCTTAATACTCACATTTAACACGTGGTGCACAAAAATTTCAGGAAAACCTAAAACTACTTTACAATGAACATTTAAGTTAAACACATGTATATAATTAAAAAATCTGTAAATTTTCAATCTAAGTCTATCGGGGGTGCCACAGAAATCGTTAACGCTTTTGGCAACGGGTTGAAACCAAATCGTTAAAAGGTGCCACAGAAATCTCAAAGATTTCATTTTTCGAACAATTAATTTCGAATGTTTACGCTTTTGCAAGAATGGCAGCAAAGGGTTGCTACTTTGCAAAAATTATTTTAGAACATTTAGACACTCATTTAAAAAAATGTTTATTAACAGTGATCCAATAAAGTTTATTCTTTATTACATTAAGCGATAATTGTCAGCATATTTTGCATCATTTTAATTTCCATTTGTACAAAATAAATTTAAATAAAATTTGAATATTTGTACCGCCCAATACAAGAGTTTGTATGGCAACCCTACGGGTCAACAGCTGTCCTCAGCGTAGTGAATGGCAAATTTCGTTTGTTTACATTTGCAAATTTGCACGAAAATAGAAAATAATTTTTAAAATGCCACTTGCAGGATTGCTAGCCATTGATGCCTTAAAAAAACACACGCACACATATGGACGAAGAAAAGGTGGAGCGAAGGTGTCGAAGAACCTCTAGATCGCTTCAAGGCTGTCATACAGTCCAGCAAAGGTTGCAACAATTATGTATGCTGTGCACTGCGTTTAACAAATGAAGTGAAATTTGGATACAAAACACACACACGCAAATGCTATTGAAAATTGTAATGCTAATTGTGCCCTTGCAGTAGATGGATTTAGTATTTTCGATGCACTCGCCAATTATTTAAAACGACGCTTTTATTTATTGAATATGTTACTTCATTTATTAAAATCATATGCTGTTGTGGCTTTTTTCTCCTTAGGTTGCGCTACTGATATTTTAATTTTAAACCTTAACTGCTAAACTATTGACATTCAAAACCTTGCCTAACAGCCGTACTTTGCCACCTTAGGAGAAAAAGGTGCACAGCAATTATTTATTTAATTATGCATTAAATTCGGCGCACTTCATAACGACAAATTAGTTAAAATAGAAAAAGCGATTTTTTAACTTTTATTTAACATCAAAAACATCTATTAGTATGCTAAAATAATCACTTCGAATTATTATTATTTAGTACAGCAACTAGGTGGCAACTCCTTGCAACGAAAAGATTTTGCACGTTGACACAGAATGGCAAATGTACCAAAGATTTTAATAAAGATTTCGCAAAAATAAAAATCATGAATTAAAAAATTAAATTTGTCAAAACATAAAGGTACAGAAAACTCAGAAATTAAACACACTTTCCAGATAAGTAATACTTTCATTGAATAAATTAGTTTTTATTGGTGAATTTAATCAAATCTCAAACAATTTTGTCGAAGATTTTGAAACCGTTGCGAATCATGTCTGTGGCACCAAGAATCGGAATGGCAACGAAATTGCAACGAAATGGTTTTCTGTGGCACCCCCGTATAATTTAAGAATTGTAAATGATTGATAATAAGTTACTTATAAGCGAATAAAATGATTACAAATTAAATTAAATAAACTAATATTTTAATACAACAATATTTACTAGTTCAATATTTGGGTTAAATATACTAGAACGAGAGCACACCCAAACGAATTATTGTATTCTAGTACGGAAGCAACTAGTTTTGTTCCATATGCAGGCGAACCAGTTTGCTACCAGTTGAACACCATACCAAAAAATTCTGGTTGCTTCCTATGACAAGCCCATGTTAAAAATACTAGTTAGCCAGGAGCAATCATACTAGGTTTGGGACACACAGTTTCACAGTCGGGGTGGTTGGGAACCAGTTCTGAGCTAATTTTTTTTCCTGCAGGGTTGTTTCTGTGCTAATGAGCTCAGAGAGTGAAGAGAGTAAGGGAGAGAACTCGCGAAATTGTTTATGTAATTTGCATTGGCATTGAGTGATATACAGTTAGGACCGAGCATGTACACGCGCATTGCTGCCTATGCCCATGGTAGAATCCCAGCAGTTCTACTTGGATCGATTGCTTCCATCCATTTGTGATTCCATATGTGATTGTGACACCCATGAAAACAGGCATGCATTTTGAAGCAAGCGCGAAGCGGTCGAAGAAGAAGAGCCTCACAAAATGCGAGCGTTTGAGAGAGCGACGTATAATGAGGGTGCGATACGCTCTCTCTGTTTAAAAAATTGAGATAAATTTTTGGTATGTAAACCGAAAATGCAAGTATAACTGCACTTTTTTGTCTTGTTATATTTTTTGGTTGACCAATGCCTTGTTTATTCTCGCGTAAATTAGTTTTCTGTGGCTTTCTATAAGCAAAGTGCGCGTGCATAAAAAAGTTAAATTTTGTAAAACAATTATTGAAAATATAAATTAATAACAATTCCATGCGTTTTTATTGTTTATTTATTATTTTATTTCTGTGTGGCAGCAAATACAACAAGGAAACATGGTTGGTAAGCGACAAATGCAACGTCTAATTACAAAATAAATACAATTTGTTTACTATGGCAGAATCAATTATTGTGACCGAATTGTCATGACCAGCAGACAACAGCTAAAAAAGGCCCCACATTTAAAAAACAACCCCAGCCATCAATGTAAAAAACATTAATATTAGTAATAGTAAGTAGTAGTTATAATTAAAAAATTAATAATCGAAATATGTATAATAAAATAAAAATATAAAAGTTTGTTGTAAACTAATTATTTAAGAGCTAAGATTGTCAAAAAATTGTAAATAATTAAAATAATTTTAAAAGAAATAAATAATATAAAATTGTTTAATACATAGGTAATAATAAAATGAAAACTTGAATTAAAATAAAAATTTGTGCCTTGTATTTTTCATAATAATTTTACAGCAGCGAGCCAATATGGTTGCATGCATGAATATTCCGTAGACAAGCCATGAATTTCATGCATGCATATTTCATAAACAAGCTATGATTTCCATGCATGCAAAAGATATGAATAGAGGCATGAAAATCACCTCTTCACGAGAAGCGAACGCCGAAGTAGGACGCATGAAGTCCTATGACATGCCCGTGTTAAATTCACCCCTCGAAAGCACGTAGTTGCATCGAGAGATTCATAGGTGGTACTTCAAAATGCATGTGTGTTTTCACCCCTTCTTCATAAGTGAAGAGAACTGTAGGGATTATACAGGTATGCTATTCACTCCACTGAAACCTTATTTTTAGTTAAGCGGGAGAGCGAAAAGCAAACCACCCCCATTGCTGTTGTTGTGCGTAGGCAAGCATATTTAAAATTTTTTTTTTGTGCTGATGGCAACTACAGTGGCTTTCTCGTGTAGACATCAACGAAACTAAAAATAAGGTTTGTGTCGCGAAAAATTTTCGGGAATAGCTTACCGTGTTTATTCTACCATGGCCTATGCCTAAGAGCCATTACAAAAACAAAAAGAGCCAGATGAGCAATGGGCCTGGACACCCCTGCCCTAATTGTAAAAAAACAGATTACATTTTTTAAAGTTTAATGAAATGAAAAAAAAAATATATAAATATAAATTTCAATTAATTTTACCACGACCCTTTCAACAAATTATCTAAATCTATGTCAACTTCAGTTGTAGACAATAATATTAAAGCTTCAAAATGCACATTGCTCATCTATTTCTTTGCTTGTCCAAATGCCAACTAAATTGCTTCTAATTTTTCGAAGTGTTTTTCAATTCGCAGCTTCAAACTATTTATTAACAAAATCATACATAAAACTACAATAAAATCTGAATTAAATAGAATTGTCGTGAATGTCTACCAACAAAGCATATGACAGTGTTGTTGCTTAGCACTTTGGTATAGGCAAAGAAGAAATAAAAAAAACGCAAAAGACAAAATTGTTTGTTTCAGTAATTCAAAAATTTCAAAATATAATTCAGACAAAAGCTAAATCCCGGGCTTAGTTATTTCAATACCGGGATTTCGGGATTCGGAAAAGCAACGGGATCCCGGGATCCCGGGGTTGCAAACCCTAGCTGACGTCGCAAAGCAACAGGCACGAAGTTGCTTGAGCATGACTTCGGCTTTTTCTTAGAGAGCGTGCTTGCTTTTTTACTCTCATAAAACTAAAGCGCTCCAGCATTAGTATCCCAGCGGCGCGAAACCTCTATACCAGTGGTCGGCACCATGGTGGAATAATATAAGGTGGTATCGTCCGTAAAAGCTATCCCTTATTGTATGTAGCGTGTGAGTGCGAATGAGAGGTCGAAAGCTTTTCTGTTAGGAAAGCTCTCTTACCATTGCTTCGTGAATGTGAAAGAGATAGATATAAATTTTGTTGATGTTTGTAAATAAATAACAAAGAACAATTCAGATATGTTTTATAGTTAATAAATATAATAATTAATTTTACATAGTTTAATTTTAACAAGTTTACTATTGCCCATAATGTTTTGCTTTTGTATTGCAAGTTTCGTGTTTAAAAAACAAAAGACACACTGCTAAAAATTTCGTACGCAACCAAACTCACTCGTTCATAGCAATTTTTGCACTGACGATAAGGGCTCTAACCGAGAGAGTGAGCGTTCGCACGACATCACCTTATTCCCTGCAGGAATTCGGTGTCATATAAGTGGCCTCAACTACACTGAACGTAACTAGTTTTTGAATGGTTAAAAAAAGAACAGTCGCGGTATAGGATAAAACGGTAAAGGAGAGCGCTCTCTCTGTCAAATTTGTACCGCTCAATGCTCACGCTCTCTCAGAGAGTGATTCTGTTGTTTTTTGTGAAAAGAGATGAATTTTGGGTATACATAAAAATGTATTACAACCAAAAATGCTGCTGTACAAAATAGTCATTTCATGTTTTGCATTGGCATGTGTGGGCAAGCGAAAATTTGGTAAGTGATAAATATTTTGTTATTTAGTATATTTAAAACAATATTTTGTAAGAGTAATTTAATAGTAGCAAGTTACCTATAGTTTTTTATTTTCAGCTTATATATAAAACATATAACTTTTTTTTTTGTTTTTTTTTTAAGTTTTATAGGAATGTACACCAAATAGCTTGAATTTTTTATTTTCAGCTTAATATTTATTAAAAATAATTGTTTTTATTTTATTTTCAGTTCTATAAGTACATACTATAAGTACAACTAACTCATAACTTGTCTTTTTTCAGTTTTATAAATAAAAGAAATTACTTGTGTTATTTATTTTCAGGAAAATTAATAATAACGTAGTTACCTAAAATTACTTTACAATGAACATTTAAGTTAAACACATGTATATAATTAAAAAATCTGTAAATTTTCAATCTAAGTCTATAATTTAAGAATTGTAAATGATTGATAATAAGTTACTTATAAGTGAATAAAATGATTACAAATTAAATAAAATAAACTAATATTTTAATACAACAATATTTACTAGTTCAATATTTGGGTTAAATATACTAGAACGAGAGCACACCCAAACGAATTATTGTATTCTAGTACGGAAGCAACTAGTTTTGTGCCATATGCAGGCGAACCAGTTTGCTACCAGTTGAACATCATACCAAAAAATTCTGGTTGCTTCCTATGACAAGCCCATGTTAAAAATACTAGTTAGCCAGGAGCAATCATACCAGGTTTGGGACACACAGTTTCACCGTCGGGGTGGTTGAGAACCAGTTCTGAACTAATTTTTTTTCCTGCAGGGTTATTCCACCATGGTCGGCACGGCCCAATCCCATGGTATTGGAGTTCACACGTACTGTGTTGTACACAAAACACATGCATGTGTGCGTGATTTTTGTACTGAACTACCCTGCAGGAATTCGGTGTCATATAAGTGGCCTCAACTACTCTGAACGTAACTAGTTTTTGAATGGTTAAAAAAAGAACTAGCGAGGTATAGGTTAAAACGGTAAAGGAGAGCGCTCTCTCTGTCAAATTTGTACCGCTCAATGCTCACGCTCTCTCAGAGAGTGATTTTGTTTTTTTTTGTGAAGAGATGAATTTTGGGTATACATAAAAATGTATTACAACCAAAAATGCTGCTGTACGAAATAGTCATTTCATGTTTTGCATTGGCATGTGTGGGCAAGCGCGAACTTGGTAAGTGATAAATATTTTGTAATTTAGTATATTTAAATATTATTTATTATATTAAAATATTTTGTAAGAGTAATTTAATAGTAGCAAGTTACCTATAGTTTTTTAAATTAAGCTTATATATAAAACAAATAACTTGTTTTTTTTTTTTTTTAAGTGTTATAGGAATGTACACCAAATAACTTGAACTTTTTATTTTCAGCTTAATATGTATTAAAAATAATTGTTTTATTTTATTTTCAGTTCTATAAGTACATATAACTCATAACTTGTTTTTTTTTTCAGTTTTATAAATATAAGAAATTTCTTGTGTTATTTATTTTCAGGAAAAAGAATAATAACGTAGTTGCCTAAAATTACTTTACAATGAACATTTAAGTTAAACACATGTATGTATATGTGTATATATGTAATTAAAAACTCTGTAAATTTTCAATCTATAATTTAAGAATTGTAAATTATTGATAATAAGTTACTTATAAGTGAATAAAATGATTACAAATTGAATTAAATAAACTAATATTTTAATACAACAATAATTACTAGTTCAATATTTGGGTTAAATATACTAGAACGAGAGCATACCCAAACGAATTATTATATTCTAGTACGGAAGCAACTAGTTTTGTACCATATGCAGGCGAACCAGTTTGCTACCAGTTGAACATCATACCCAAAAATTCTGGTTGCTTCCTATGACAAGCCCATGTTAAAAATACTAGTTAGCCAGGAGCAATCATACTAGGTTTGGGACACACAGTTTCACCGTCGGGGTGGTTCGGAACCAGTTTCGGACTAATTTTTTTTCCTGCAGGGTACTCTCAGCTAATTCTCTGGCGTTGCCATGCTCTTGTTGCAAAGCAACAGACACGAAGTTGCTTGTGCATGACTTCGGCTCTTGCTAAGAGAGCGTGCTTGCTCTCTCAACGCTAAAGCGCTCTAGCATTAGTTTGCCGTCGCTTTTGTGCTGTGTGGCAAAAATCACAAAATCACTTGATGTTTAGTTGTCTGCATGAGTAGATCGCTGCGCAAACTATTGAATTTAACTAGGGAAAAATGTTCAAAGAGGAGTGGGAGAATTTTTTTTTCATTAAAAATATGGATGGCGACGCGCAATGCGTCATTTCCCATCATGTTGCCTCAAAGGCATTATTATAAAATGCATGATATGCTTAAGAAATTAGGAGCTGAACGTTTAGAAAAAATTTTAGAGCTGCAATCAAAATTTTTTCTAATATTTTTAGCTGATGCAATGCCCCAATATGAATACAATGACCCTTTACCCGCAAAAAAAGCGTCCTATACTGTAGCATTAGCTTTAGCAAAGCAATGCCGTCCCTTTACTGATGGAATATTTTTTAAAAATCTAATATTTGATGTTATAAGTTGCTTTGGGCAAAAAGGCCAAGAAATTTTAGATTTCTAATGCCATGGTGGAATAATAAGGTGATGTCGTGAGAAGGCTCACTCTCTCGTTTAGAGCCCTTATCGTCAGTGCAAAATTTAAGGTTGGTTGCAGACGAAATTTTTTAGCAGTGTGTGCTTTGTTTTCTAAACTCGAAACTTGCAATACAAAAGTAAAAAATTATGGCAATAGTAAACTTGTTAGAATTAGACTAAAGTAAATTGAATTAATATATTAACGATAAAAACATATCTGAATTGTTCTTTGTTATTTATTTACAAACATCAACAAAATATACATCTATCTCATTCCTATTCACGAAGCAATGCTAAGAGAGCTTTCCTAACAGAAAAGCTTTTGATCTCTCGCTCGCACTCACACGGTACATACTATAAGGGATAGCTTTTACGGACGATACCACCTTATATTATTCCACCATGTCTAATGCTAGAGCGCTTTAGCGTTGAGAGAGCAAGCATGCTCTCTAAGCAAGAGCCGAAGTCATGAACAAGCAACTTCGTGTCTGTTGCTTTGCGACGTCAGCGTCGAAATACGTCACAGCGGCAGAAAATGTTCAACACAAGCGCAAAAAAAAAATGCATATGTATATTTTGCCGACCACTGCTCTATACGCAATCAATTACGCATGCATTACTTTGTCGTCAGTAATGCCCAAATAACGCTTACAACCTGGCATACTTTGACATGGGCATGGCCGCTTTGTACGGGCTGTGTCCATAATTTGCATTACACGTAAACCAAATTGTATACCAGAGCCAAACAGCCTTCAGCTCTCTTACACTTGGTTTATTTTTCAATATACTGCGGAATATGTTAGTAATGCACTTTGTTTACGATTCAATATACTGTTTTTAAAATGGTATATGGGTTGGTAACGTACTTGGTTTACTTTTCAATATACTGCTGAAAGAACAGCATATGCGTTAGTAATGCGCTTTGTTTACGATTCAATATACTGATTTAAAAATGGTATATGGGTTGGTAATGTACTTGGTTTACTTTTCAATATACAAATGTAAGAGTAGTATACACATTTGTAATGCACGTACATTCCCGCCCATATGAACGAGTAATAAAATAGTAATACAGTAAATTTTATTTTAGTTTAAGGCTAATAGGCAGTAGTGTAAAACCACCTGAAGGAAAACAAAACTTCATATAAAAAGATGGCGTACGTTAAAGTCGGGCGCGGACGACTTTGGGATACCCTGTACCATTGCAATCAAGTCCGATATATTGCTTACAAACTCCAAAAGATATTTCTTTGCCAAATAAACGAAACACAACGATTTTTGTTCAAAATACGTTTTTTTTGACCGATTCGACCTATGGGAGCTATATGATATAGTCATCCGATTTTGATAAAATTTGGTACAGTGTTGAAGATCTATAAAAAACTTCCGCATGCCGAATTTGGTTACAATATCTTCATAAACAAATGAAACACAACAAATTTTGTACAAAAAGAGTTTTTTTGACCGATTGGTCCTATGGGAGCTATATGATATAGTCAACCGATTTTCATAAAATTTGGTACAGTGTTAAAGATCTCTAAAAAACTTCTGAATGCCAAATTTGGTTACAATATCTTTACAAACAAACGAAACACAACGAATTTTGAACAAAAAGCGTTTTTTTGACCGATTGGTCCTATGGGAGCTATATGATATAGTCAACCGATTTTGATAAAATTTGGTACAGTGTTGAAGATCTCTAAAAATCTTCGGAATGCCAAATTTGGTTACAATATCTTCACAAACAAACGAAACACAACAAATTTTGTACAAAAAGCTTTTTTTTGACCGATTGGCCCTATGGGAGCTATATGATATAGTCAACTGATTTTGATAAAATTTGGTACAGTGTTAAAGCTCTATATAAAACTTCTGAATGCCAAAAGTATTGATATATTTTTTGTAGACAATTTTATGATCTACAATTTTTTTTATTATATTATATTTTTTATTATATTATTTTTTTTATTATAAAACTTACCGTTTTGCTGAAAATCGCGAAGAACTCATTTTTTTGACCTTTGACCTTGAATAAAATTTTTTCCATAAAGAAGATGGGGAACTTTCAAATTTTATTTTTATACCCTGTACCGTATGGTACAAAGGGTATATTGTGTTTGTGCAAGCCGAAAATGTATGTAACGTACAGAAGGAGAAGTCGGAGACCCCCCAAAGTTACCTAAAGTATGATCAGAGTGACAACAGAAGTCGATATACCCATGTCCGTCTGTCCGTCTGACCGTCTGTCCATCTGACCGTCTGTCCGTATGAACGCCTAGATCTCCGAGATGGTAAGAGCTAGCGCAACCAAACTTTCAGATAAGATCCCTTAGTAATCCATAGGAGACAAGTTTATTTTATTTTTTTGATATCGGGACTACATTATATAGCTCCCATAGGGGTGTTTCAGAGGACCTCGAAAAAAAGCAAAAGTTTTAGATGGATAATTCGTTTGTTTATGAAGATATCATAACCAAATTTGGCAATCGGAAGTTTTTTAGAAACCCCCAGCACTGTACCAAATTTGATCAAAATCGGTTGACTATATCATATAGCTCCCATAAGACCAATCGGTCAAAAAATCGTGGTTTGTACAAAATTCGTTGTGTTTCGTTTATTTGTGAACATACCGTAACCACATTTGGCATTAAGAAGTTTTTAAGAGCTCCCAAGCACTGTACCAAATTTGATCAAAATCGGTTGACTATATCATATAGCTCCCAAAGGACCAATCGGTCAAAAAATCGTGTTTTGTACAAAATTCGTTGTGTTTCGTTTATTTGTGAAGATACCGTAACCACATTTGGCATTAAGAAGTTTTTTAGAGTTCCCAAGCACTGTAGCAAATTTGATCAAAATCGGTTGACTATATCATATAGCTGCCATAGGGCCGATCGGGCAAAAAACCTGTTGTGCACAAAATTCGTTGCGTTTCGTTTGTTTGCAATTTTTGCAATCAGATGTCTTTTGGAATTCTTAAGCAATATACCGGACTTAAATGCAGTGCGGTGGTACAGGGTATCCCAAAGTCGTCTGCGCCCGACTTTAACGTACGCCATCTTTTTTAACTTAAATTGCTTTTACCTTTTCAATTTCTCCTAATATCCATTATTTTGCAATAGTTTCAAATTAAACAGGATCACAACTGACCCGTGGAATAGGCCTACTGGGGAAACCACGTTAAAAAAAACGCGCTAAATATACTACCTCATAGGTGGCGTTGAAACGTGTGCATATTATGACGATTACAACTTTTAGAACTTTTCGAATCGTTATATCTCAAAAACGGTGGCTCGTAGGAAAAAAAATGTGTTCAAATTAAAAACTTCACATCTTTATTTAAAAAAAATGTGGTACAGTCGAGGCGGTGCCCGACAGTGGAATACCCTGTACCTTTTGTGTCAAAAAAATTTTTCCTGCATATTCCATCTAAGAACTTTCCAATTGGAATTTATTTTTTTTTGGTGAAAATCGATATTTATACCTGTAAGTTCCCAAAATTTTTACCGATTTTGATGAAACTCGAATGTTACGTCAAAGAAGTTATTTAAAGTATATGGGGTAAGTTTCAAGTTGGTATGTTGAGGGGTGTGGGCGAAAACACGGTAAATGGATTGCGGGGGGTGGGGGGACCGCATCGATAAAATTTGGATGTGGATTTGTTCATTAGAGCCACACGAATGAGCTTACCAAAAATTGTGATTCTAGGTCACTTGTAGCCATAATTGCGTAGAGTCAAATATTGACGCAGTTTATTGGCAAGGGGAGGTGAAATTTGCACATTTTTGACTATAACTTCTGTTGTATTTGTCCGATTTTGTTCATTTTTTATACATAGATGCATGTAACTACAACGCATCGCTCTGTTAAATTTCAAATGAAAATATTAAACGGTATGGCTAAAAACCGCGAAAATCTACAGCGGGGGAACGGGGAAAGATATTGACATGATTCAACAAACTTCATCTGCTTAGGAAATATGCGCATCAGCTGGTAAAGTTTCGTGTCTCTAGCCCTTATAGTCTCTGAGATCTAGGCGTTCATACGGACGGACGGACGGACGGACGGACATGGCTCAATCGCTACCCGAGGTTATGATAAGCATTTTGGTATAAAGGACTTGGGGTCTGCCACGCCTCCTTCTGTCCGTTACATACATTGCACAAACCTAGTATACCCTTTGTACCTATAGGTACAGGGTATAAAAATGTATTTCATTTTACTTTCCATTTTCTGAGTTTATGTTTATTACTTAATGTGCGACTTGCAAGTTCGCGATCCACTTAAGACTAACTCTACCTGCCAGCGAAAAGCATAACTTCAACTTCTGATCACGTTGCAACGGAATGTTGTCACGTTGTGGGAACCGAAATTTACAGTTAGATTCGGCCAGACGCAATGTCAGCAGAATCCATGGGAAAGCTTATGCGCGCAGCGCGAACGGGGTAACCTTGACTTTCATACATTTTTATACCCTGTACCTATAGGTACAAAGGGTATACTAGGTTTGTGCAATGTATGTAACGGACAGAAGGAGGCGTGGCAGACCCCAAGTCCTTTATACCAAAATGCTTATCATAACCTCGGGTAGCGATTGAGCCATGTCCGTCCGTCCGTCCGTCCGTCCGTCCGTCCGTCCGTCCGTCCGTCCGTCCGTCCGTCCGTATGAACGCCTAGATCTCAGAGACTATAAGAGCTAGAGATACGAAACTTTACCAGCTGGTGCGCATATTTCCTAAGCAGATGAAGTTTGTTGAATCATGTCAATATCTTCCCCCGTTCCCCCGCAGTAGAGTTTCGCGGTTTTTAGCCACACCGTTTAATATTTTCATTTGAAATTTAACATAGCGATGCGTTGTGGATACATGCATCTATGTGTAAAAAATGAACAAAATCGGACAAATACAGAAAAAGTAATAGTCAAAAATGTACAAATTTCACTGCCCCTTGCCCATAAACTGCGTCAATATTTGACTCTACGCAATTATGGCTACAAGTGACTTAGAATCACAATTTTTGGTAAGCTCATTCATGTGGCTCGAATGAACAAATCCACATCCAAATTTTATTGATGCGGTCCCCCCACCCCCCGCAATCGATTTACCGTGTTTTCTCCCACACCCCTCAACATATCAACTTGAAACTTACCCAATATAATTAAAATAGCTTCTTTGACGTAACTTTCGATTTTCATCAAAATCGGTACAAATTTAGGGAACTTATAGGTATAAATATCGTTTTGCACCAAAAAAAAAAAAAAATTCCAATTGGAAAGTTCTTAGATGGAATATGCAGGAAAAATTTTTTTGACACAAAAGGTACAGGGTATTCCACTGTCGGGCACCGCCTCGACTGTACCACATTTTTTCTAGATAATTTTATGATCTGCAATTTTTATCTGAGGTATTTTTATGATAAAACTTACTGTTTTGCTGAAAATCGCGAAAACTCATTTTTTTGACCTTTGACCTTGAATAAAATTTTTTCCATACAGGGGAAAGATGGGGAACTTTCAAATTTTATTTTTAATTATATTTTAAACAATCTTACTGATTTTCAGCTTGGTGGGAATTTAGGTAGCTTTATTCTTATTTTTCAGTCTAATTTGACCGGACCATAATTGGCTACAAGCTTAGATTGGCTGGGAATTGGCTGTGAGAATTTCAGTACCAAATGCACGCACACATGCATGCGTTTTGGGTACAACACAGTACGTGGGAACCATAGGGCCCTGGCGACCACTAGATTACACCCACGATTCAACTTTTAATTTTCACAAAGAGTTATTTGGCCTCCGAGTGCCACTACGTCTATACCGTACCATAAAAAGTTTAAAGATTTGTTAATAAATACAAAAGCAAAATGCATAAAAAGGGTAAATTAGTTAGTATATTTTGTACTTTAATGTTACATTAATACTTTTTTGCAGAAGCTTGCAGAAAGTTAGTTTTTATTTAATAATAGAAGGGCAAGTTGGTTAAGTTTTTTCTAATTTAGGACAACACAAAACAATACACATACATGTACATATATAACAGATTAACAAATATAATGAAACACCTTTTTAACTAAACGTTCTACATACCCGTACCTTTATTTTCAATTATTAATATTAACTTATTATTTAAAATTATTAAATATACAAGCTCGCAAAGTTAACAAAAATTTTCGCGCCGTTTTCACAGCTGATCGAACATGTAACTTTGAAGGGCTGCCAATAAAAGGGTTGCAATAAAATCAATAATACAAAATGGCGATGTTAAAAAACGATTTTGTTTCTTTGAATTTATGCCAAAAAATCGGCTTTTTGGCCCAATGTGCAAAGAGAGGTTTTGCTTTAAAGGTTGGACAGGTTTTTTTTTTATAGCCGTAAATTCCAAACAGAGGTCTTTAAAGCGAAAGCGCTTTTGAAAATTGTTACAGCTTAATGGGCTATAAATTATATTTAGTTGGGACAGCTATTATGTAGCATAATTTTGTATAATTTTATTAAATGCAATAATCAGTTAAAATTAATGAGCTTATAGATAAGAAAGGTAGAGGTGAAATTCCTGCCATTAACGGATGATCTAAATGGGACATCTGGCAGTTGGATAGTAATGACATGACGATTTACAACAAAACTAGGTCGCAATCAATCCTTATTGTTAATATTACATTCTATAATTGCTCCAAGTATTTATTTTTAGTGGGGGAAAGACATTAAATTTGATAGAAAACCTCTAATTTGGATGATCCTGATGGTAACTAACAAGAATAACGGGACATAAGGTATGCTAAAAACAAATTGCTTGTGGTAAATCCTTTATGATATAACATGTGAAAATGAGAAACTTAAATTCCCAATAGCAACTCAATTTCATACAAAATATTCAATCAAACAAAACAATAAACTTCAGATTGTTCTGGTGCAAATCTCACCTGAAAGTGATGTTAACTTACTTAGAAACATCAAGAACATTCTATACCGCCAAGTCAAAACCTGATCACAATGCAGGAATTGCCAAGGCATCTTCCACAGCGCAGACAACTGCCATCTACCACCTAAATGCGTTAAGTACAGCGAACCAGTGTACTTGTGCGAGCACTAATAAAAAGCCCCGTTGCGGTCGCCCAAGCATCCTCGAGTTGGGCCATAAAACGCGCACACTGCGTGTATTTTTTATTTGTAAATTCTTGGCTTTTTGCGTGTGCGTCTGGCTGGCACCACTTGCGAGACATAACGGAAAGAGCACTCGGGGCAAAAAGAGCCAAGCCGTGCCCACCGCTGCTTATATACATATATAATAATTCCCTGACCGACAATTTTTATCAGTCGACCCTGGGCGGGGCATGGGGATCTATTAATAACTGTTCAAAGAGAACAGGGACCTACAGTTTATAGCCGAATCCGAACGGCGGTGTCTTGAATTAATAGAGATTTTCTTGGGTAAATAGCGCCTTTGAACTAGCGGTGCCAGTGCTAGGCAAATGAACCAGTGCTACTGTGGGGACTCGAACCACCGACCTTCGGTTTGTAAAGCGAGTACTTTACCACTACGCTACCGACGGCCACCTTACACTCGCTAAAAAATAATGAGCGCCAAATTTACGCAATTAAGAAAAGGTTGTACCTTTTTTGTAAGAAATTAAGTGAATTAGACATTATTACTTGTTGTTGGAGATTACGCAAATATTAGAGTAAAAATAGATGAGAATTGGAAAATGCTGGGTCTGTACTAGGCTTAATATATGCTGGAACTGTTCTGAAGTTACCCTCAGCATTTGAAAAAATCTGTTTTCGTCGAAGGAACTGAGCACGTTCTGGCCCCAGTCAATTGACTTCGGGATATGGAAGTGGTCACCACGATGCGTGAGTATAATTGCTTTCATGTCCTCATGATAATTATCTGGAACTTCATCAATTTCTGCGTCGCCACGCAACCCCATTGTCTCTGTATTAAAAAAAATTTAGTTTTTCTGCAATGAATTTGTTTTAGCAGACTAACCTTTAATAAAATTGATTTCATCCAACGCCATTTTAGCTACAGCTTCAATTATTATAGATTTTACGCTCTATCTCGTCATTTTTATTTCAAGATTTTAAATTTTAATGTTAATTTCCATCAATTTAACAATTTAACATTTACAGGTTCGATTAAAGAAGAATTTATGTTCTGTCTCGGCATTTGTAATGCAAGTTTTTTTATTTTAATGCAATTTGTACTAGTCTTGGGTCGTTTCGTTCTGAAAAAGACCAAATGAACGGGTCTTTGAAATGAACTAAATAACTATGTCTTTGGTTTTCGTTCTTTTAGTCTTTTCGTTCTTTTTATTCATGGTGCTCGTTCTCGTTCACAGGTCTTTTCGTTCACTATTCTCGTTCACTGGTCTTTTCGTTCACATGTCTTTTCGTTGACAGGACTTTTCGTTCACCATTCTAGTTCACCAGTCTTTTCGTTCACCAGTCATTCCATCACAGTTTTCGTTCACCGGTCATTCCTTCATTAATTTAAAAAATAATATGGCAGCGTTGTAAGATAAAGTAAACATAATTTTAAATACTGTGGTAACATTTGCAATTAAACTGAAATATATGCGGTAGCGCAATGTCGTGCAAAAGAAAGAGATCAGAACTGTGGAATCATTTTATTTCTAGCAGTGACGGGAAAACGGGAAAATGCATTTATTGCAAGGTCGCCCTCAGCATCTCGGGCGGTTCCCAAGGCAATCTGGCGAGACATTTAAAACTTAAACACCCGACTGTGAACTTGGGACGCCAAGCACCGACGCCGTTGGACGAGCAGCCATCAACGCCATCTGCTGCAGCACTGGTATCAGTTGCTGGACAGCAAATAATTACTAATTTTATTCATCGCCCACCTCCAACTCGAAAAGTTGAGCAAATTAATCGCCAAGTGCTGCAAATGGTGGCCAAGGGAAACCATGCACTTAGTATTGTGGAAGAGCCCGGGTATAAGAAGCTTATTGACATGACTAGTCAGTGCCCAGGCTACAAGCTACCTACGCGAAAAGTGCTCTCACCTGTATTGCTGCCAAATGTATATAACGAGCTTAAGGCCAAACTGTTTGAGACTATAAGCAAGGCAAGGTAAAGGTAACGCAATTAGCATTCCTTAATAATAATATGTAAGTTTTAGTTTATTAATTAACGTATTATCTTAAGATGATATCCATGGAGTTCCTTGTCATTGAATGACTGAATAAATTTTAATTTAAAAAGATCGTTTGTTTACGTTTGAACAAAAGAACGATGAACGAAATGACCAGTGAACGAGAATGGTGAACGAAAAGACCTGTGAACGAGATGGGTGAACGAAAAGACCTATGAAAGAAAAGACCTGTGAACGAGATTGGTGAACGAAAAGATCTGTGAACGAAAATAACTAAAAGAACGATTCGTTCGTTCACCAAAAAAAGAACTAAAGAACTAAATCAGCGAAAAGAACTAAAATGAACAACTCTAATTTGTACCAATTTACAAATCTAAACAAACACAGGAAATAAGAAGAAAAGTCAACAAGTCAACTCACAAAGTCAACAGGAGGGACACGATTTGGCCTGTTGACTTTTTCAACAAATTTTCAACTACTCAAGTCAACACAAAGCGTGAATACCTCAATTATGAGAATATAGAACTACATAGAATGCGCATCTCGCTCAAATTCAGTTTAGGACTTGTTGATACCGGCGGTCGGCACCAAACGAAGCGAAATGTTGCTTCTATTTTTAGAACATGCAGCCTCCGTTAATTTGCAAAGTTGTTGTCCTTCCCAAATGTACAAGAGACTAATTTTAACACGAATTCCGAGTTAGGGTTGATAGGTCAGTGGTATGCGTGCCTGAATGGCGTGAAATTATTTTGAGTTCAACTCCAGAGTTCGGAACTGTTAAAAAATTTTTTCTTTTATTTTTGATATTTTTTGAACGGTTTTACATTTTTATACCCTGTACCTATAGGTACAAAGGGTATACTAGATTTGTGCAATGTATGTAACGGACAGAAGGAGGCGTGGCAGACCCCAAGTCGTTTATACCAAAATGCTTATCATAACCTCGGGTAGCGATTGAGCCATGTCCGTCCGTCCGTCCGTCCGTATGAACGCATAGATCTCGGAGACTATAACAGCTAGAGACACGAAACTTTACCTGCTGGTGCGCATATTTCCTAAGCAGATGAAGTTTGTTGAATCATGTCAATATCTTTCCCCGTTCCCCCGCTGTAGATTTTCGCGGTTTTTAGCCACACCGTTTAATATTTTCATTTCAAATTTAACAGAGCGATGCGTTGTGGATACATGCATCTATGTGTAAAATGAACAAAATCGGACAAATACAGAAAAGTTATAGTCAAAAATGTACAAATTTCACTGCCCCTTGCCCATAAAGTGCATCAATATTTGGCTCCTCGTAATTATGGTTACAAGTGACCTAGAATCACAATTTTTGTTTTGTTTTCCTGATTCATGTGGCTCTAATGAACAAATCCACATCCAAATTTTATCGATGCGGTCCCACCACCCCCCGCAATCGATTTACCGTGTTTTCTCCCACACCCCTCAACATACCAACTTGAAACTTACCCCATATACTTTAAATAACTTCTTTGACGTAACATTCGAGTTTCATCAAAATCGGTAAAAATTTAGGGAACTTATAGGTATAAATATCGAATTTCACCAAAAAAAAAAAAATCCAATTGGAAAGTTCGTAGAAGGAATATGCAGGAAAAATTGTTTGCGAGACAAAAGGTACAGGGTATTCCACTGTCGGGCACCGCCTCGACTGTACCACATTTTTAATTTTTGATTTTGCAGGCTTTATTGTTTTATTAAGTGGCTGGTGTGTAATAGTGTGGTTTAGGTTTTAATCCTGCATCCAAAAATACTGATGCACCTGTCTAGGAAGTCGTCTTGCGGGATTTTCTAGTTACGACTAGCAAGCAGCCTGCGGGGGGGTTCTTTGACTCCTTCTGACGGACATCCAAACTATGCACAAATAAAAATAAAATCCCTAATGCCAATTACGGAAAGGAAAAAAGAAGGTCACCATAAGAAAACCCTAAATAGAAAAATTAAAGAAAAGGAAAAAAAAAAGGCAGACTTAGTATTACCATGATACACACACTTTTATGAGCTATGTAGATGTTATCACAGCTCTCGCTCTACATCCACCCTACCATGATTTTCCGATGTGCGCATTTGTGAGGAAAATCCCAAAACATATCAATCACTTCATTTTAATTCACTTCCTTACATTCAGGGAAAAGTTTTTTTTTTTTATTTTTAACAATTCATACTTAGTTTTCATAAATTTGTCTGTTCATACTAAAAATAATAATAGATACAGATGTAACATGATTTCATGAGGATCAAAAAAAACCTCTGCTTTTGTTGATTTTATTAGAACAAACTATTTGATAAATTTGGATGATAAGAGATGTATGCAAAATTTTTTCCGTTATGATTCATTACTGTTTTGCTTTGGGTATGCCATAAAATGAGCTTTTAAGTCGATCATCCAAATAGACTCAAAGGCTGTAATTTTAGTTTGTGATAAGCTATGCGCTTGAAGCGGTTTATTTTGTTGTCAAACGCAATTTCTGATTAATTAAACACAAAATGGGGCGTGGTACTGCCCTAACATCAGAAGAAAGAGGCAAAATATTGGCTTAAAGAGAGTGCAACCTTACAACCAGGCAGATAGCTGCAAAAATTTCTAAAAGTCAGACTGTTGTATGTCATTTTTTAAGAAACCCATCAAACTATGGGAAAAATATGAAAACGGCCACAAGAAAAGCACTTACTGCTTACGAAGAGCAAAGAATTCGTCGAGAAGCATCAAATTCAATGTGCTCTGCAGTTAAAATTCGATCGAATTTGGGAGTAAATGCAAGTATAGCAACTGTACGGCGAGTGATACGCAAAGCAAAACATCTAAAGAGATTGAAACTAAAAAAAAAACCACCGCTTACCGACATTCGTAAGCATTCTCGCCTTGTTTTTGCACGGAGTCACATGACATGGAAAAGCGACTGGTACAAAATCGTTTTTTCTGACGAAAAACGTTTTAATTTGGACGGACCAGATGGATTTCACTATTACTTCCATGATTTAAGAAAGGAAGAACACCATTTGACGCGTCATAATAGCCGTGACGGTGGACTAATGGTGTGGGGGGCCATTTCTTACTATGGGACATTCGAACTGCAGTTTGTCTCATCTACGATGAATGCCAAACGCTACAAGGAGCTGCTCCAAAAGGCGTTTCCTCACTTCTCCAACATTTTTGGGCCAATTCCTTGGACAATCTAACAGGATAATGCCCCAATTCACACGGCTAGAGAAGTAAAGAAGTGGATTAAGGACTAAAATGTTACCCTCATAGAGTGGCCTCCTTATTCTCCCGACCTTAAGATTATCGAAAACGTGTGGGGATGGTTTACCCGTAAAGTCTATGAATCTGGTAGACAATTTGATGATATCGAATCGCTAACAAATGCCATAAATACCGCTTGGAACGAAAATTCTTTGAATTATTTGCAGTCCCTTTATGATTCAATGCCTGTTCGAGTTTTTTAAGTCATTTCTAATAAAGGTGGATGGATGCACACATTATTAATTAAGTACGAAATATTAAAAAATTCAAAAAGGCGTTACATTTTTGAAAAATGTTGCTATTTTTATAAGTTTTTAGAGCTTGAGTCTATTCGATTGATCGTTAAAATTAAGTATTTTTTTTGGTTCAGTAACAAAAATATATATTAAAAATAAACCATTTCATTTAAAACTCCCATTTTTGTTTTGTTTCATTTGTTATTGAATACTGAATAGTAAAAAATTTCCTCCTTGTTTATTTTGGTCGGCTTTTTAATTTTCAAACATAACATTTTATGAAAAAACCTTGAGTCTATTTGGTTGATCGGGAGTGTATAATGGGTACCACTAGCATTTTGGGCACATGGTCTTATTTTACATTATTAAAGATATTAAACTAATAATAATTGAAATTATATATGAATAAGCATTAGAAAATTTGTATGATACGGTTTCAAAGTGCATAAAAAAAAAACTACATAAACAAAATATGTCAGTTAATAATTGTTGTAGAAAGCAAAAAAAAAAATGTAATACAGTCGAGGCGGTGCCTGACAGTGTAATGCCCTGTACCTATTTTCTCAAAAGAAAAATTTATTCATGCATATTCCTTCTAAGGACTTTCCAATTGGATTTTTTTTTTTTTTTTGACAAATTCGATATTCATACCTATAAGTTCCGTAAAATTTTACCGATTTTGATGAAACTCGAAATTTATGTCAAAGAAGTTATTTAAAGTATATGGGATAAGTTTCAAGTTGTTATGTTGAGGGGTGTGGGAGAAAACACGGTAAATCGATTGCGGGGGGTGGGGAGACCGCATCGATAAAATGCTGTGGATTTGTTCATTAGAGCCACATGAATCAGCTTACCAAAAATTGTGATTCTAGGTCACTTGTAATCATAATTACGTAGAGTCAAATATTGACGCAGTTTATAGGCAAGTGAAATTTTTACATTTTTGACTATAACTTTTGCAAAATTTTTTCCGATTTTGTTCATTTTTTACACACAGATGCATGTAACCACAACGCATTGTTCTGTTAAATTTCAGATGAAAATAATAATCGGTGTGGCTAAAAACCGCGAAACTGTACTGCGGGGGAACGGGGAGAGATAATAATATGATTCAACAAACTTCATCTTTCCAGGAAATATTCGCACCTGCTGGTAAAGTTTCGTGTCTCTAGCTCTTATAATCTCCGAGATCTAGGCGTTCATACGGACGGACGGACATGGCTCAATCGCTACCCGAGGTTATGATAAGCATTTTGGTATAAAGGACTTGGGGTCTGCCACGCCTCCTTCTGTCCGTTACATACATTGCACAAATCTAGTATACCCTTTGTACCTATAGGTACAGGGTATAAAAAGAATTCATTTGCAGTTATTTAATCAAATTAAACGAACAGCTGTTTAGTACATGCTGAAATAAGTTTAACAACAACAAAAAAAAGTGTTTAATTGCAATAGGAGTAGCGTAAGTAAGAACTTGATCAAAACAAAAGAGGGTTAGGGTATAGGAGGGTATGTATGGCCATAGTACAAGGTAGTTTAATAAAGTTTATTTAATTTACACTGCCATTTACTGTTTTACGTGTCTATGAGCATTGATTGACGTTTGCAAAAGAAAGGTATAAAAAAATAGGCATAATTATATAAAAGCTTTTAGAAGAGGAATGAAACTTGATAACATTGCCAAAGAATCTGGCTTAAACAAGCTAATGCATGATAAGGAAAATGTAAGAATAACTTTATTTTGAGAATATGCACTTTGATTAATTAATAACTATAATTTAAGGTAAGGTAAGGTATTATTGAAATTTTAATCTTAAATTTGACGCACTGCCACTGCTCTTTATACATAGATAGTTAAAAATTTGATTTTTGGATTTCGTGTTGCTTTGCTTTGCCTGCAACGATGTTGCCATTACATAATTGAGGGGTTAAATGGTACCAAACAAGATGCACAAGTTCGGCGATTTTGGCATTCTATATAATTTTTGGCACAGCTTCACAATTTTTGAACCACTTTTGAAATCTTTCCTGACACGTAGTCTAGGCACTGTTTGTAGGCAAAAGGTAATTCGTTTTGACACTGGTACCAAATTAAACGACCGCAGCTCCAAATTCTTACTAACACGACGCGCACGCAGTCTGCGACTGCGAAAAAGCACTCTGCTGGGCCGCTGCGCATGCGTGGGAGTTCTGCTGCTGCTGCGCTGCTCCGATGCGTTGGGTTATCAGCTGCGTTAAAAGCTTTGATAGCAGGCACTAGCGCTGGGTATAATATAGGTAATTAGCTAGTTAATTTGCAATATATATATTAACGCAAATTGTTACCTTTTTAAGGTTCCTACATAGGCGATATGTAATGCAACTCAGATTGAAGATTGTAGTTAATTAGAGATCGCTTTATTGTGGATATTGGACCTAATAGAAGTTATATGTAATTTAACAACAATTTTACGAAGAAAATATTTAAAAACTCACTCAAATATATAATCTCCCAAAATGCTTTTTTTGTTGAGCATACTCAACTATGAACATTGTGGCCAAACAAAAGCCGATCCAATTTATATAGGCGGATTTAAATAAAACTGCACACGCGAGTTAAACATATATAAGTTAACATATATATATATATGTACAAAGTTTCGGAAAAGGCACGTCCGATCGCCTTGAAGGTCAATGCAAAAGAATTTTACATGAAGTAGATCAAGTGCAAAGACAAGTACAAGACTAAGTACTGCTTAATTGTACTGGCACGTAATTGTCAAATATGACAGTGTCACAGGGTTGACGTAGGCAGAATTTAAAGCTACATATCCTGGGTTTGTGTCTAGGCTAAGTACTACGTTATATTTAAAAGCGTATAACAGTGAGACAATTAGCAAGATAAAATAATTATTTAAGATTTAGAAAAATAAACTAAATGTATAAAATCAATATAAAAAAAAATGGTATAAAAAAAAAAATATTTTCGTGGCAGTAATTGTTCATTACAGGTGCTGCCCCTTTCTACCGTCCATTTGCAGTGTTTATTAATTAAAAGTTCTATTTTATTTTGTGGTCTCTGCAATCACCAAAGAACAATTTGGTAGTCGTAGTGTGGCAATGGTGAATTATATGTTGATTTATTTGTAATTTCTCTGGTTATTTCTTAAAGCAAATGTGAAAAATAATAATATGTCTTTCGAAAGAAAAGAAGGTGGAAAGATCCTACCGAAATTAGATTTAGAGCTATCATTTTTATGAAAAATAATTAAATAATAATTAAAAATAATTTTCCCTTCTGTGGGAAATAAAAGCACCTATGCTTACTCTCTCTATCATTAACTGCATCAGATATGCACACACAAGCATACATGTAAATTCAAGTATTAGTGTTTGTGTATGCATGCGGTAAAATCCTTCAACAGTCGATAGCAAAATACCCTTTTTCGCATTTTTCTCATTTTTTACATGCATTTGTTAGTGCGAAGGCAAACGTGGTTAAGAAGTGTCATGGCAGGCACATCCGAAAGGGCATGGATGCTCAGAAACTAAAAATTTACAATTTAGGCTGAGGCTGAAGTTCAGAGCCGAGATCAATTGCCAGCGCTCGTGTGCTATTTTTAGATTTTCGCGTTTGCTCTGCCAGCCGGCAAACAAGAGCTCTAAAAATTTTGCGCACGGGAATGAGAATGCAGTTTGTGTGTACACGTTGAAAAACCCTTCAACAGTATGAGAATCGATAGCCAAATACGCTTTTTCGCATTTTTCTCCCTTTTTATATAAATTTGTTAGTGTGAAGGCAAAGGTGGTTATGAAGTGTCATACCAGTCACATGCTTCGACAGGGTATGAAGGCTAAAAACTAAAAATTTACAAATTTGGCTGCGACTGAAAATATGCATTGCCGTCGGACGTTTGTTCTCTGCCCGCCAGCACCATAGAGCTCTAAAGTTGTCATTGGGAAAACAGTTGTCGACAAGAAATACACACTCATTTCGTCTTGTCGCTGCCTCCTTATTATACCTCACAAAAGTGCGTATTTTACTATGCAATTAAATGCCTACATACCTGCGAGCATAGCAAAATCCCAAAATACGAACATGAAACATTAATTTTCTTATGACAATAAAAAATTTTAAAAATTTTAAAAGAAAAAGAACAGAAATGATGGAAAATGAATAAATAAATAAAAAAATAAAACAAACTCTAACATCCAACTTGCGAATCGAAACTCGACACATTAGACTATGAGTCGAACACGCATTCCACTAGGCCATTGCCACTGCGAGCGTTACATTTGCAAAGTTGCATGTAGAAGCAAATGCAAGCAATAGTTTCTGTGGGGTACTAATATCATATATGAGATGCGCATTCTACGTAGTTCTATATTCTTTGGTACTCTGTTGTTGTTGTTTAAGACCAATACGCAGCATGCAAAAATTCCGCACCAAACGTCAAAACTTCATATATAAAAAGATGGCGTACGTTAAAGTCGGGTTTCGCGGTTTTTAGCCACACCGTTTAGTATTTTCATCTGGAATTTAACAGAGCGATGCGTTGTAGTTACATGCATCTATGTGTAAAAAATTAACAAAATCGGACAAATACAACAGAAGTTATAGTCAAAAATGTGCAAATTTCACCTCCCCTTGCCAATAAACTGCGTCATAATTTGACTCTTCGTAATTATGGTTACAAGTGACCTAGAATCACAATTTTTGGTAAGCTCATTCACTCTAATGAACTCTAATGAACGAATCCACATCCAAATTTTATCGATGCGGTCCCCCCACCCCCCGCAATCCATTTACCGTATTTTCTCCCACACACACTTACCCCGTATACTTTAAATAAGTTCTTTGTTGTAACATTCGAGTTTCATCAAAATGGGTAAAAATTTAGGGAACTTATAGGTATAAATATCGATTTTCACCAAAAAAAAATAAATTCCACTTGGGAAGTTCTTAGATGGAATATGCAGGAAAAATTTTTTTGACACAAAAGGTCCAGGGTATTCCACTGTCGGGCACCGCCTCGACTGTACCACATTTTTTTACACGTTTTTTTCTGGAACGTATCTACCGTGCAAAAACAGAATTAGGTGTACTGGATATACACTAGGGTGGCATCTGCTAGCAAGACAAATTTTCAAACCGACGATATCAAGAACGTTACCTGCTAAAAAGTTTTCATTTTACTTACATATATTAGGGGCCATACCCAAATTACGTGACGCTATTTTTGCAATATTTCAAGCTCTTATAGGTACTCTCCAAAGACTTCTGACTGTTACATACATTGCATAAATTTAGTTTACCCTTTGTACCTATAGGTTCAGGGTATAAAAAATTCTGTACTCCTCTGGTTCTGTCATTGATGTGAATGTTGCATCGAACGCATTGAACTACGCACCTGCAAGGCAACAAAATTTTCATAAATAAATTCAAAATAAATGGGAAATGCCATTTAAAATTCCTCTATGCCTACAAATACAAATACTTATTAATAATAACCATATGTATAAGCTAGGCTATACATATACTCGAATGTATGTTTGTATATAAAGAATTGTACATATTGGATTTATATCCGGGACGTTGAAAGAACAAAAAATAAACAAAAATAAATTGATTCGAAAATCTCATGCTCTTGTAAGACATGTGTAAATAGGTATGTTCTCTTCTTTCGGCAATCCGAAATGACGTCGACGACCGACGCAAGAATTTTTGGAATTTGGCGTGATCGAAGGACGCCTACTAGTTAGCGTCGTATATACGTAATGAATTTATATTTCACACACAGACAGATGAAATGGGTGGGTGGATTGTTTTGGTACGCATTTAGATCTGTTCATTATGGATTTCGATTTTGCATGAATCAGTTGGTTAACAATTTCGATCTAAGTAATAGTACAAAACAGCAAATATAACAAAACCAAATATTCATATCGAATTGTAATTTCTCTGGGGCGTCTTTTTTTTGGCATATTTTTGTATATACATTCAAAATGTTTTAAAATGACAAATTTGGAGGATATGTGTTGATGTTTGTTTTTGTTAATTGGCATCAATATAATATAGTAGTCCGATCCAGATCAAATTCGACATATACATATAAATATAGAAAATATTTTTAAATATCAGATTTTGTTCAGATAGAATAACAGATTTCCGCTTGTATAGTAGCTGTATAATATAGTCATCCAATCCGCACCAAACTTGGCACGTATATGTAACTACCTTAAATATTTTTTTCTGTCAAATCTGATGGAGATTGTTATATTATTTTCGAAGATATTAATTTTCTGCCGCTAGGTAGGCCAAACCGAACACTGTGCGTCTCCAGCGATCTACTAAGCAACACATTTAATTAAAATCTAAATTTTCTTCGCTTATAGATAGATAACAACATAGAAAGTTCTCTTAAAACCTGTTTATTCTGTGCTCCGGCCTTTTAAATTTATATTACTGTGTTGGGCGAGGACGACTTTGGGATACCCTGTACCACTGCTTGCAATAAAATCCGGTTAATTGCTTAAGAACACCAAAAGACATTTGATTGCCAAATTAGATTACGATACCTGCATAAACAACCAAAAACAGACGCATTTTGAACCAAAAATGTTTTTTGACCGATTGGTCCTATGGGAGCTATATGATATAGTCAACCGATTTTGATCAAATTTGCTACAGTGCTTGGAAACTCTAAAAAACTTCTTAATGCCAAATGTGGTGACGGTATCTTCACAAATAAACGAAACACAACGAATTTTGTACAAAACAGAGAGATACCATCTCTGAGATCTAGGCGTTCATACGGACAGACGGACAGACGGACATGGGTATATCGACTTCTCTAGTCACTCTGATCATACTTTAGGTAACTTTGGGGGGTCTCCGACTTCTCCTTCTGTACGTTACATACATTTTCGGCTTGCACAAACACAATATACCCTTTGTACCATACGGTACAGGGTATAAAAATGTGACCCATTAAAACTTAGCAATAAAATCATGCCTTGACTTATCATCAGACCACTCACCAATCATAATAACACTTCAAGATAGACCCGTCGAAAAAATCACCACATCGCTATACAACCATAAGACGAACTGGAATATATTTCGTGACGTACTACAAGAAAATATGGAAACAAGAGTCCCTTTAAAATCCACCAAGGAACTTGACTCTGCAATTGTATATTTAAATGAAAACATAGTAAAAGCAGTGACACAATCGACACCAGCATTAGAAACCCCAACAATAAACAAAATCCCCGCTTTTATAAGAGACAAAATCAGACAAAAACGCAAACTTAGGAAAATATGGCAGCTCTCTAAACATCCAAACGATAAAACTAAACTAAACAAAGCAACAAAAGAACTTAAAAAAATTCAGCAAGAAGACAAAGATAATCGACTGATGAAGTACCTAAGCAGCCTTGAGACAACTACAGCTACCTACTATTCCCTATGGAAAGCGACTAAGAAACTTAATAGAGCAATTATACACAAGCCTCCAATAAAAACAAAATCCAACACATGGGCAAGGACCAACAAAGAGAAAGCTGAAACTCTGGCTGACCACTTTAAAACAATATTTAAAAATAGCATGGACAATCAAACCATTGAGCTCCCAGATCCAATTGAAAATCCAGACTACGCAATACAAAACACATTAAAAGAAGAAATAAAGCATTACATAAAGAAAGACACCGGGATACGACCAAATAAGCGGAAAAATATTAAAGGAACTAGCTGACGCTATAATAAGTTATATACGAAACCTCTTCAATGGGATCATTAGACTACAATACTTTCCGAAGGCATGGAAAGTTGCACAAGTTACAGCGATTCCTAAACCAAATAAAAACGCCACTATTGCAAGCTCGTACAGACCAATCAGCATACTGCCTATCCTCTCCAAACTGTTCGAAAAAATACTACTTGACCGAATTGACCCGATTATAAAACAAAAGGACGCTATCCCCTCTCATCAGTTCGGGTTCCGAAAACAACACTCAACGGTGCAGCAGATTCACAGAGTAGTCAACCAAATTACAGACGACTTTGACAATAAGAAATATTGCATTGCAGTATACCTGGACATTGCGAAAGCATTTGACAGAGTATGGCACAAAGGACTTCTACATAAGCCTAACCTACATAAGCTTAAAAACATCTTACCACTTAACATATTTAATATCCTTAAAAGCTACATAACTGACAGATACTTTTTCATAAAATACGACATTGAATGCTCTGAAATCATGACGACGACAGCGGGAGTACCTCAAGGCAGCGTACTGGGCCCCATATTATACCTGGTATACACAGAAGACATACCAACGCCAACTACCCGAGGGTCCATGATAGCAACATTTGCAGACGACACTGTGTTGATGTCAGCTAATAACAGCGAAAAGGTAGCAACAAAAACACGGCAAGATACGCTAACAGCTACAACCCTCTGGTTCGAAAAATCGGGCATTGAGGTCAATAAAGACAAAACGCAACATGTTATATACACTAAGAGAAAATCTGCAAGACATCCAATCAAAATTAATGGAGAAGACATAAAACTACACTCGAGTGCAAAGTACTTAGGGATCACAATTGACTCAAAACTCACATGGAAGCAACACATATTGAACAAAAGAAATGAAATGAGAAACAAATTCCGACAACTCTACTGGCTACTAGGAAAACAATCTAACCTAAGCTTACATAACAAACAAACAATATATAAATCAATAATAAGATCGATATGGACATACGGACTAGAAATATGGGGGACTACCAGTAAATCGAACTTACAACTTATACAAAGAAGTCAATCTAAGATGCTAAGAACAATCACAAATGCAGACTGGTACATAAGAAATGATGATATCCACCACGATCTTCATGTAGAAACAGTTACGGAAACATTAATGAAAAACAGCTGTAAGCACACTTTACGACTACTACAGCACGAAAATCTAAAAATGAGACAAATACCGGGAATGGAACTCCAACCAAGAAGACTAAAGCGCAAAACACCAACAGAACTAGCTCGCATCTTAATATAATAGTAGGTACATATTCATAATCACAGACAACTATACATTTATAGTAGGAAAAACTAAATTGCACTAAAATTAAAATAATTATGTACTCTTGCGAAGGGAAGGGACATTGCAATTCCGAGACCTCTACACCAATTACTTATTGTTAACCTAAGCAGATTGTAATTTATAATGGAAATAAAAAAAAAAAAAAAAAAAAAAAAAGTTTGTGCAAGCTGAAAAGGTATGTAACATAAGGAGACGTGGGAGACCCCCCAAAGTTACCGGTGGCATGACATAACGCCGGAGGACTTAACTACAGAAACGATATCTGGCGTTAAGTCCATTTGCTAAACGGACGTAACGCCAGACAAAAAATTCTGGCTTTATGACCGCTTACAGTTTTTCTATAAAAATAAAAAAATAAAAAGATGGCGTACGTTAAAGTCGGATTAAGTCCAATATATTGCCTAAGCACTCTAAAAGACAATTGATTCCCAAATTTGGTCACGGTATCTTCACAAACAAACGAAACACAACGAATTATGTTCAAAAAACCTTTTTTTGACCGATCGGTCCTATGGGAGTTATATGATATAGTAAAACGATTTCGATCAAATTTGGTACAGTGTTAAAGATCTCTAAAAAACATCCGAGTGCCAAATTTGGTTACGATAATTTCATAAGCAAAAGAATTATCTATGTAAAACTTTTGGTTTTTTTCAAGGTCCTCTGAAACACCCCTATGGGAGCTATATAATAGAACCCCGATATCAAAAAAATAAAATAAACTTGTCTCCCGTAGTATAACAACGGATCTAATCTGAAAGTTTGGTTACTCTAGCTCTTACCATCTCTGAGATCTAGGCGTTCATACAGACGGACGGACAGATAGACAGACGGACATGGGTATATCGACTTCTCTAGTCACCCTGATCATACTTTAGGTAACTTTTGGGGGTCTCCGACGTCTCCTTCTGTATGTTACATACATTTTCGGCTTGCACAAACTTAATATACCCTTTGTACCATACGGTACAGGGTATAAAAAGAAAATGTCATATGTATGTCACTGTATCAAATTTGATCAAAGTCGGTTGACTATATTATATAGCCCCCATAGGACCGATCAGTCAAAAAAACGCTTTTGATGCAAAATTCGTCGTTTTTCGTTTGTTTACTAAGATATCGTAACCAAATTTGATACTTGGAAGTTATTTAGAGTTCCCCAGCACTGTACCAAATTTTATCAACATCGGTTGACTATAGGACCGATTGGTCAAAAAAAGTTTTTTGTACAAAATTCGTTGTGTTTTGTTTGTTTATAAAGATATCGTAACCACATTTGGCATTCAATTGATCAAAATCGGTTGACTGTGTCATATAGCTCCCATGGGATCGATCGGTCAAAAAAACGTGTTTGGTGCAAAATTCGGTTCTTTTTTGTTTGATTATGAAGATATCCCAAACAAATTTGGTAATCATATGTATTTTTTCGGATTTAATTGCGATGTGGTTGGTTATACAGGGTATTCCAAAGTCAGCCGCACCCGGCTTTAACGTACGCCATCTTTTTTTTAAGGTATAACTCCGTACCTTATGGTACAAAGGGTATATTAAGTTTGAGCAAGCCGAAAATGTATGTAACAAATAAATGGAGACGTCGGGGACCCCAAAAGTTACCTAAAATATGATCAGGGTGACTGGAAAAGTCCGTATGAACGCCTAGATCTCAGAAATGGTCAGAGCTAGAGAAGCCAAACTTTCAGCTTAGATCCCTTATTATCCTTACAGGAGACAAGTTTATTTAATTTTTTTGATATCGGGGTTATATTATATAGCTCCCATAGGGGTGGGAGTTTCCAGAATCGATTCTTTTACAAACGGCTCAAGCATCTCACAGACGTCCGCTCTCGCACGTATCGTCTGGGTAGCTTCTAAACAACCGTTCAGAAGCGAGCTAACTGTGAGAAGGCAAACTGTCTTCCTGGTGACATAGCAGGCAGCCCCTGTGCCAGGATCGGATGCAAAATACCAATCATCTACTCATCCCAAACACACCTGATTATCGAAACCGAATCAAACAATGCAAATAGGCAAATCCAAAACCAGTTGACGACCCTTAGCATGAAATATAAGCTGCTAGCACTTGGTCTGTGCGAAGTAAAGTGGCCAGACTCCAGATAATTTTGATTCCACATTTTGACCGCATCATTTCAATAAGAATGTGTACAAGGGTAAGAAATGTGACAATGGTCCAATATTATGCACCTACAAATCTAGCCGAATATGATAAAAAGGAGGCCTTCTATAGCGAGCAATCAACAAAGCCAAAAAAGGGTGACATAACAATTTTTATGGTCGATTTTAATGCAAATGCATCATGGGGACACATGGCCTCGATAATATGCCTGAAATTGGGGAGCTATTCACAGAACTCTGCTCAAGCAATAATCTCGTCATTGGCGGCACGATTCTTAGCCACAGACGCATTCATAAGGTAACTTAGACATCTCCCGACCACAACACGCAAAATCAAATCGACCACATTGCCATAAGTAGCAAGAGGCGTGGGTCACTTTTAGATGTCCGCAACACGCGTGGTGCTGACATTGCCAGCGATCATCACTTAGTTAGAGCGACCATTCGTCTGAAAGTTTCAGCTATCAGACAAACAAGGCCTAGATCCGACCGCCCCCTTTTCGTGAGGAGACTGGGACACCCCCTAGAGCTGACAGATATGTTATCAATTTGGAAGTACGGGCACAAGTCTCTGCTGGCACTATGCTTGATGCAGAATATAGCAGCATAAAGAACAACTTCCTAGGTGCGGCTAAGCAAACTGTAGGTTTCCAATCCAACCTACGCCAGCCCTGGATATCAGACACGACATGGGACCTTATCAATAAACGCGAACTGGTCAAAACCCAATTAAATAGCCCAACGGCAATATAGCGAAATCGACCACAATATTCAAAGAATCGTGAGGGCTGCCAAAAGAATATGGAGCGATGATATAGCGACAAAGGCCGAGGATGCTGCAGCCACCCACCGAACACAAGACTTATATCTCTTGGCGCGGCAACTAACCAATTTAACATTTAGAACCACTGAAAGACGAAAATTGTGAGACAACATTTTTAAAGGACAGGCAAGTCGACTTATGGGAAACCTATTACAGGCAACTACAGTGCCATCAAAGCCTTGAAAACAAACAAAGCACCCGGCCCAGACAATATCAACCCGGAATTGCTAAAAGCCAGCCCACAACTTAGTGCTAGGATATTACAGCCACTGATTCAGAATATCTGGAGCACGGAGCATATCCCCGATGAGCTCAAAGAAGGTATCATAACTCTTCTACCCAAAAAAGGAAACCTCTCCGAGTGCAAAAACTGGAGGGGTATTACATTGCTGAGCATGGTGAACAAGGTGCTTTCGCATATATTGAATAGCAGATTGTCCAATGCACTAACGCCGGGTCTGAGGAAAGAACAAGCCTGGTTTCGACAACATTGCTCCTGCATTGATCATGTCAATACTCTGAGATTAATTGGCAAGCAGTCAGTCGAATGGCGTACCCTTTTGATTCTGTGCTTTATTGACTTTGAAAAAGCATTCGATACTGCTAATCACGAAGCTATTTTTAGAGCGCTGGCCTGTAAAGGAGTTCCTGAAAAACTCAGCAACATCATAAAGGCTTTATACACTATCGCCAGTTGTCGAATCAGAGGTGAAAACACAGTAAGCAACTGCATAGAAGTCCGAACAGGAGTTAGACAAGGCTGTGTACTCTTTCCTCTTCTGTTCAACTTAGACAGCATCATGGAGATTGCTACAACTTCAAATAAGGGTATAACTTGGGGCCTCACTGGCAGCCTAGAGGACCTGGACTATGCAGACGATATCTGCCTTTTGTCACACAGACATTCGCACTTGCTAGCTAAACTGCACGCTGTAAACGAAGTGGCAATGCCATTCGGATTACGCATCAATGTAAACAAAACAAAGATAATGTTCATCAACACTGAGCCACAAGAAACGCGGGTCCGCGGAATTCCGGCAGTATAATCGAAAAAATGGGAGGCTCCGCAGCGGACATAAACAACAGAGTCGCAAAAGCAAGAATCGCCTACGGTTGTCTTGACAAGGTTTGGCGGTCGTCATACATCACAATGCGAACGAAACTTAGAATTTTTGATCATAACACCAGTGTGTAGCGATTAACCTTATAATTTACATATTGGATTATAGCCTTATAGTATTAAGTAGGCTGATTGTCAATAAATATAAAAAAAAAAAATAAAATTTTTGAATCGAACGTCAAGTCTGTCCTGCTCTACAGATGGCATTTGAAATGTTTTTAAATATCCCCAGCGCTGAACCAAATTTGATCAAAATCGGTTTACTATATAGCCACCATACGACCGATCGGACAAAAAAGGTTTGCGGCAAAAGCCGAAGTCGGCAATTTGAGCACAGCTGACAACAAAATTATTACTTAGTTCAACTCAGTTGTGTGTGTAGAAGCAATGCTGTAAAATCAAGGTAGTCAATGCGGCATGACCGAATCCTGAACAGAGAACAAAATTATTACTAACTTTAACTTTGTACGTTGTGAGCGTCGCTATAACTAGTTATCTCAATGATGTATGTTAAATATTATCAATCAACGCATTTTATTAAGTCAAAATCGAATTAAATATAATATAAACACTTATACAATCTCATATTTTGGCCGCTCTCTTTTTACCGAGCTCGGAAGTAAATGCAAAGTGTCTGTTATGGCTATGGGCTGCTCAGCTCTGGTACAGCAACAACCCTTGGGTATGTTTGTTGTTGGCCCACATTTAATATAAGAAAAATTTCATTAAAGGAGAAAATGCGCCATTTTCAACTTTTTCGGCGATTGCTACTGCAGTAGCAAATTGCGATACCATACCGCAAAAAACTCAGTTTTCAAATACTCAAATTTCGATACCTTACCGCAAAAAATCGAGCTGCCAACCGGTCAATTGCGATACCTTACCGCAAAAAACAGAGCTGCCAACCGATCAATTGCGATACTTTACCGCAAAAAACAGAGCTGCCAACCGGTCAATTGCGATACCTTACCGCAAAAAACAGAGCTGCCAACCGGTCAATTGCGATACCTTACCGCAAAAAACAGATCTGCCAACCGATCAATTGCGATACTTTGCCGCAAAAAACAGAGCTGCCAACCGGTCAATTGCGATACCATACCGTATGCCAGCTGACCGCAAAACCAAACCAATCACAACCGCATGAACGCAGGTGATTTGACCGCATAGTGACTGATACCGCTTTAGAACGCCAAATTCAAGTCAATGATCCGATGTGAATAAAAAAAAGATACCGGTTGCAGTTCTCTGGTATCTACATATGTATATATGTATGTTTAAGAATCATATGAAATTGGACAAAAATGTAAATTGAATTGTACAAAAAATATCTCTGACTTTACCAGTCCGCAAACATATGTTCGGACTTAAAGACAGTACGTTTGCATAAGTTTGAAATTATAAAAGTTTGTTATGTTTAAAAACAAAAAATAAAAATTGTAAAATACATTTTAAAAAGCATTTTCCTTTATTTATAATAAGATTTTATAAATCGTATTTAAAGATTGGTCGAAGTCCGAAATTAAGATTTTGGATTTTTTTTTGCGGCTTACTTCAATCTTAAAAATTCTTAACTTTAAGATTTTGTGGTCTCAAAAGAAGTTTTTCCATTCTAGGAATGACAGCAATTTGTTCTTAAGAAGAGAGAAAAATCTTGTTTAAAGATTCAAGATTTCAAGATTTTTTTGGGCTTAAAATAAACATAATTAATTCTTAAATCAAGATTTTTCGGGCTTAATTTAAAAAATCTTAAATAAAGAACGGCATTCTTAATCTGACCACAAAACAAGTAAGCACGTAAGCACTTTACCAAATTTGATCAAAATCGGTTGACTTATCGATCAAAAAAAACCATTTTGGTGCAAAATTCGTTGTGTCGTGTGTTTATGAAGATATCATATCCAAATTTAGCGTTTGACACACACGAAACACAACGAGTTTTGCATCAAAAACGTTTTTTTTTTTACCAATGGGTCCTATGAGAGCTCTATGATATTCAACCGATTTTGATGAAATTTGGTAAAGTGCTTACGAACTCTTCCAAACTACCATCCGCCCAATTTGGTTATGATATCTCCATAAACAAACGAATTATCCATCTAAAACTTTTGGTTTTTTTTCGAGGTACTCTATTGGAGCTAATAAAATAACCACAATATCAATAAAAACATAATAAACTTGTCTCCCGTGACATAAGTACTTTAGCAATAAACCGAATGCAATGTTATATTACTATTACTGTCGTCCTTCTCTCCTAGTGGAGCATAGGGCCTCAACAATCCTACGAAATCTGACTCTGGTTGACGCTTCGCTATTAATATCACTCCGAGAGTATCCGGCATCGTTTAATTCACGGTCGATGGTTCGGCGCCAGGTACGTGGCTGGAGCCCCCGTGCGGCGACTGCCTTGCGGGTTCCATCGCAATGCTTGCTTTGGGATGCTGGTCGCGAAGTGTGACCAATCCATTTCCACTTTCTCCGCTTAGTTTCTAACACTGCTTGTGTGTGTTGTACGCTCTGGCCACCAAATCCTCAATATAAGTCGTAGACATTTCTTGATAAATACTTGGATACGTGATTGTATGCTTGCAGTGCTTTTCCACGTTTCGTATCCGTAGAAGAGGGTTGATTTGACATTGGAATTGAATAGCCGTAACTTGGTGTTAACACTTATTTGATTAGACTTCCACACTGCTCTCAATTGGCCGAAAGTTGACTTGGCCTTGTTTAGCCGCGCTAGAACATCATCTTCTGCACCGCTTTTCTCAGTAATAACACTTCCGAGGTATGAGAAAGTCTTAAGGTGTTCAGTAACTAACAGTAATAACTATATTTTCATAATATACATTTCAAAATTAATTACATTTCAAAGAAAAATAAGCAAAGAAATAATAAATAACAATCCAAAAGGTTATACATACAACGAAAGCAAAAGATAATACAGGCCACAAAAAAAGTTGTGTAAACTTAACATGTGACAGAGGCATCCATCCATAAGGGATGGAGTTATGACAAAAAAAGGTTCTGTTCCAGCCAGAATTACAGTCTCATAATCTTTAAACTAATTTGAGATCCATGCATTATGGTTATTAAATAAAATCATGTAAACGTAAAGCGAACTCCGCTTGTCGCTCACTAGATTGCCAGCCTTGCTGAATTTTAAAAAGTATTACCTTCCAGTAATTCAACCCTACTATTTCAGATCTTTTGAGATTCGTTTTTTTTCTAAAAAAGCGAATAGTGTCTGCCGTTGATTACCCATATTTTGTCCGTAATGGGATTTAATCGATTATCGAAACTAAAATATCGATGATAGGAAAAAAATAAAAAACATCGGCGCATCGATATAACATCGATGTTACTTCCAGCACTACTGTGCAACATTTCCCATTGAAAAATGTGTAAGTACTTATTTTTTCATTTATACAGAAATGTAAAGATGATTAGCAGTGGTTGGCAGTACGGACAACAGCAGGAGTTGGCAGCATGGATGAGAGAGAAGAAGCAGATAGCAGTCAGCAGCCGATAATTAAGAGTAGTGAATGAGCAGTCGAAGCAGTCAGTTGTCAAAGCGGTAGTCAGAGCAGAAGAGACTAAAAGTTGTTAAAGTCGTTAAAGTTGTTAAAGTCGCTAAAGTTGTTAAAGACGCACTAGCTTTAAGACACTGTTATATACAATAATCTACATTAAATAAACTCGGGATAAACATCAATCCTACAGAAATTTCGATATGTTTTTTTGTTCATAATTTTATGTTTCAGTAAATAAATTTAATTTAACACTAGGGGGCTCCGCCCCCGTCTTTTTTATACAATTCAAATCATCCTGATTATAATATCCCTTATATGTTTGTTTACTTCCATAATGTACTTGCTATAGTTGGTCCGACTCGATTTTAAAATACTCTTTACTATTAACCACGCTTTTCGATTTTGCGACCAACTCTCATGTTTTCTGTTAGCTGAAGTTTCTTCAAACAGCGCCACAGATAAGAAGATTTGAGGCAAGCGTTTATTTCGTCGGCAGCAGTCGATCTTTGAATGATTGGCAGTGATTGCCAGAAATCGCCAGACAATGAAATCATTGCGTTTCGAAAACATCTAGAATCATTGGGCAGATCTTTCAATGTTATATCAAGTGCGCGTTTGTGCGCCATTGTGAATTCGTCCCAGATGACGATTTTAGACGCTACTAAAATTTTGGTTTATTGGTTGTTCAATATTTTGAAAGTTTAACGGAAATTTTAATACTAAATGAGCCGTACGGCATCCTTCTAACAATGTGGCTGCTATCCAGAAAGGCAACTGCTACCGCAATGTTCCACTAGGGCCATCCAGGAAAAATAAGCCACCATTTCCACCTTCAATTGCTTTCATTAATGTGTCATAGACTTCCATCTTTTTGAGGTTCAACAGAGGGACATTCGTTTGAACTGATTGGTTTGATTCATGACGATCATAATCATGTTCACCCGGGTGGAAAATGTACCGGCCCCTCTATTACACCTTATTTATTACGACAGTAGTTACACCGGGCCCATGAGAAAACTCCGGACCGGGGGAATCCCCCTTTCCCCCTCTCTCGACGAGCCTGATGTTCACGCTCCAATTCTCGATTTAATGCGTCATTCATTCCACGATCTGGCGCTGGCTGTCCTAACTTGACTTACAAACTGCCGCAAATGAGATAACACATGTTTTCGATCAGTAGCAAAGCCTGGTTATGAATCTCCTTATTCGCCTCAAGATAGGGATTTCTTGAAATGACATGAATTTGATAAGAAATGTCTTCTGGCATGTTATGCTTATATTTAGTCCACAGTTCACGTGGATTCGATGGGAAGCTTGTCGAAATGATAATAGCAAATAGACTGCGTGTCTGATATGGAGTTGCGGGAATAATTGCTTCAGCGATTGTCGTTTCCCAATAAGTATCATTTTCAAGCAAATTTAAATCTTGACATGCAGCACGATATATTTGGCACACTATTTAATTGATTTTAATGATGTTGGGCCACGAATGTTCACCAACAACAACCGTAAATAGAAGCATTCATCATTCTTCAGATGAGCTGTATAAATACGACCAAGAGCATGCGTAGAACGTACATTCGGATGACCAGGAACCGTTCCGACGTTGAAATGCCGAGTCGATATAGACATGTCTGGCTGTCAGGATATCAGAGACTATAAAAGCGATGGAGCTGAAATTTTACCAAAAGATGCGCATAATAGTGACGCAGATGAAGATTCTCGATTTATGTCGATATCTGGCCCCTGCCTCCGTAAGAGAATTTCGCGGTTTACTTATTTTTATGTGATTTTTTTCCGATATTTTATGAGTTACTCTGTTAACCAGTGCGGAGACAAATCCAACAAACCATAGATCATCAAAATCGGCCCAGCCGTTCATGAGTTATAAATGGTGTAACTAACATAACTCTCTTTTATATATATATATAGATTTACATTTGAAGGAATATCTAAGAGACAACATTTCTTTTGAATAACTACTTGTTAATTCTGTATTGGATCTCACTTGTCTAAGGGATGCAACTAGTGGATCTGAAGATGCTGCTAAGTGCTTTTAGACAGTTTTCGTGTTTCTCAATAAAATTTTCTCGGCAGCGATGGGAGTCTTGGCACTTATTTTTTAGTTGGGCGTAAATTAGATTAAGTTTGCCTTTTAAGGTATCAAACTTCTCCATATTTCCTTCCTCAACGTTAAGTTATTTTCTGATGGCCGAAACAAATTCATTTGCGCTTGGAGTTTCTGAACAACTCAAATAATTTTACGTTTTCCAAAGATATCGTTACACTTATAAAATCAATGCTTGCGAATTATGTGTTATTGTAATGCCAAAACAAGACTATGATATTTCAAAAGTATTCAGGAAAATATACACTAAGTTTAAGCTTATTTCCACAAAACGCATAACAGGTAAAAATTTAATTACATTAAATGTTTTAGAACTACCTGGAAATACCAAAAAAATTGGCATGATTAATCCTTCTTTTTTCAAATGTCACAGGTAGGCTTTATTTTATTGTCAAGTACAAATAAAAGCAAACAACTCTAAATTTAGTGGCTGCATCTACTGCGTGTTCTTCTTCTTATCTTAACTAGAATACCTTCATTCCATTGTGCAGGGAAAGTTTCCTCTTCCCTTTGCTTCAAAATCGGGAGCCATATGTCGGCCGACAATTCGGGGTTTGTCTTCAGATACTCTCCGTATACGTTGTCTATACTTGGAGATTTATTCAGTTTTAAGGCTTTAATTGCTGTAAGCACCTCTTGTCTTGTGGGAGCTGCTGTGTTGATGTTCCTAAACTACGGGATATGCTGAGTATTTGTCGAGATACTGTTGTCTACCTCATTGTTGCCCTCATATGGAGGGTTGTTCAGAATACTTTTAAAGTATTCTGCCTATCTGCTTAGCTGTTCTTCTTTTTTGGTGAGTAGTGAACCATTTTTATCCTTTATATGGGGCGCTTTTACTGGTTAGGCATTTTGTAATCTCGTAGAGCTCTTTGGTGTGGCCAAGTTGGGCTGCTGCTTCGGCGCGATCGGCAAGTTGGTTTACCCAGGTACGCTTGCCTCTTCGCGCAGCTTTTTTGATCAACTTTGAGTGCGACTTATACTCGGTGGCTAGCCTTTGTAGTTTTCTTTACTGCGTTTATCTTGATTCTGAACCTTCCCATGACCATATTGTGGTCACTCCCCATATCAACGCCTCTTTTTGCTCTTACATCGAGAAGTGAGGTTATCCATGTAGCGTTTATTGTGATATGGTCTATTTGATTCATTGTGAGGTCCAGGTAACTTTATGGTTTACGCCGTGAGGGAATAGGCTTCCTCCAATAACAAGGTCTCTTTCGCAGCCTAATTCTAGGAATCTATCGCCGTTGTTGTTTTTTATTCCCAGGGCGTGTGTGCACATTTGTTTTTTAAAACAAATATATATAATTTTATATCGCCTAATAGCACAAATATGTCACCCTTGTGGACGTGGGTATTGATACAGCTGTTGAGTTGTTCGTAGAAATCGTCTTTTTCTTCGGGTTCACTGGTTTCGGTTGGGGCGTAGATGTTGATAATGACCATTTTCCTGGCTCTGGTTTTTAGGTTTAATATTATAATTCTGTGCCCAATGGGGTGCCATTATTCTATCATGCCCTTTGCTATTCTAGATGTCATTAGAATTCCTACTCCTTAGGAGTGTTGTTCGCCTTCCTTTTTTCCTGAGTAAATAAAAATTGTATCGCGCCATCTACACTCTTGTACGCCGGGTATGTCAATTTGATATCATGCCATTTCTCGCCGAAGCTGTTCCAATTTGCCGCTCTCATAAAGTGTTCGCTCATTAAAAGTGGCAATCAACATTTTCTCTTTCATTCCTATTAAGTCGTTTCTGCGTGTATTTATAGTTAGATTAAAGTTGTTATTGTTGTGGTAGGATGTTTCGGTTTCGATCGATATACTAACTTGAACTTGGCGCCTCCACATCCGCTGCGCTTGCCGCCGAAGCATGGGGATTATTCGACCCCGTGGAGAGTCGTATCCATTTTCGTTTTATCCATGCTTTGTTGTATATGGGCATTTCCACAGAAATGTCAACCAGGACCATAAAATTAAATTTGAAAAAACTATTAATTTTTTTTTAAATTTTATTTTAAAAATGTCCAATATTTAATAAAATAATGTCAATACGGCTTTTCTGTATTTTTGTTTTACAAAAATTGGCCTCAAAGGTGAAGATATTGTTTTCTCGCTTTTATTTACTTTTAGAGAGACTTGCTCTTAAAGATGGTAAGGCTATTTAACAACTGTTTACGTTTCTCTCAACACTTGAATATTTTTAACAACATCAAATATGCATTAAAAAAAACAATTGAGCTTAAGCAAAGCCCGATTAGCGGTTAATTTTTTATTTTAAACTCCTCGATTTTTGAATGTCGCGTACTTGTCCAAAAACTATCATTTGTTATCCGTGCTTGGCGGTCGGTGTAAGCAAGTGAATTTAAAAAAAAAAAAAACAAATTTAAATTTAAATCAAGTTTAGTGACCCAAACTAGAAAATAAAATATAGTGTATAAAAAATACACCAAAATTATTTTATTAATTTTCAAAGTTAAATTTTGGCAAATTGCTTCGGAGTTTTAAAAAACTTTCGAATGCCAAATTTTGTTACGTTGTTGTTATATCTGCATAAACAAACGAAACACAACCTATTTTTTACAAAAAACGTATTTTTGACCTATCGGTGCTATGGGATCTATGTAGTATGGTCAACTGATTTTGATCAATTTCGGTACAGTGCTTGGGAGCTTCGGAACGCTAAATTTGGCGTAGACTACATACTTTTTCGGCTTGCAAAAACTTACCATACCCTTTGTACCAAATGTACAGGGTATAAATTTGTCGCGTACCTACTGAATGTCACGTACTAAATCAGACTTAGGCTTATAAAAAAATAACTAGTATATATCTTTTAACGTAATAAATTTTAATAGGAAGCTAGAATATTCCACTTTAGTTATATATTAAACGCTTTTAAATATTCTTTTATATTTCGCAGATTTTTGCATTTTTATAGATGCAGTTGAAGTCGATTTATATTTTTGTCACGTACTAAGTCGTAGGTTTATTGCCGATATATTGAAAACGGTAAATTAACAGACCCCAACTTTTACACTATATATACTACTACAAAAACAGTATCCAAAAATAAAAACAAGGAACAAAAAATTTCACTTTTTCTTTACTTTTTTTTTCTCTTTAAAAGCGTACGAATGTCGCGTACTGCGATCCTGGAAATGCCCATATATAGTTTTGAGTCAATGAGTGATTGGTTCAAAGTCTAGAGGGGTCAGCTTTCCTTAGTGAGTTCATGAGTCCAAGCCGGGCTTGGGACCGGCTAGGGCAAAGTTAATGCAATATTATGGTACAGGTTATCTAAAAGCCGTCTCCGCCCAACTTTAAAGTACGCCGTATTTTTGGAGGAATTTCATGCCGTTGCGGACTTTACATACTTTATGATAAATATTTATACCCTGTACCGTATGGTACAAAGGGTATATTAAGTTTGTGCAAGCCGAAAATGTATGTAACATACAGAAGGAAATGTTGGAGACCCCCCAAAGTTACCTAAAGTATGATCAGGGTGACTAGAGAAGTCGATATACCCATGTCCGTCTGTCTGTCTGTCCGTATGAACGCCTAGATCTCTGAGATGGTAAGAGCTAGAGCAACCAAACTTTCAGATTAGATCCCTTATTATTCCATAGGAGACAAGTTTATTTTAATTTTTTGATATCGGGGTTACATTATATAGCTCCCACAGGGGTGTTTCAGAGGACCTCGAAAAAATCAAAAAGTTTTAGATGGATAATTCGTTTGTTTATGAAGATATTGTAACCAAATTTGGCATTCGTGAGTTTTTTTAGAGTTCCCAAGCACTGTACCAAATTTGATGGAAATCGGTTGACTATATCATATAGCTCCCATAGGGCCGATCGATCAAAAAAAATGTTTTTTGTACAAAATTTGTTGTGCTTCGTTTGTTTATGAAGATATCTTAACCAAATTCGGCATTTGGAAGTTTTTTAAAGTATCCAAGCACTGTATCAAATTTGATCAAAATCAGTTGACTATATCACATAGCTCCCATAGGACCAATCGGTCAAAAAAACGTTTTTCGTACAAAATTTTTTGAATTTCGTTTGTTTGTGAAGATATTGTAACCAAATTTGGCATTCAAATGTTGCGGGATGTGGGGGGTCGTATCGATAAAATTTGGATTTGGATTTGTTCATTGAGCCACATGAATGCGCTTACCAACTAGATTTGTGTAATGTATGTACTGGACCGAAGGAGGCGTGGCAGATGCCAAGTCCTTTATTCCAAAATGCTTATCATAACCTCGGGTAGCGATTGAGCCAAGTCCGTCTGTCCTTCGTTATGAACACCTACATTTCGGTGACTATAAGAGCTAGGTACAGGATATTAAACTGTCGGGCACCGCCTCGACTGTATCACATTTTTATTAAAGCAACTCAAAAACACTTACATACAAGGATTAAAAATTGTAATTAATTAGGAAAAAAAAGTTTGTAAAATTATCACAAATTATACGAAATTGTGAAATGTAATAAAAATTAATTTTAGATTTTACAATTTTTATGTGAGGAATTCAAAAATAATAAACTGAACCAATTCTATTACATTCGACAGTAAATAGATCCATTTAATGTAGATGTCACGTTTCAAGACTTCCCTAAAATAAACCAAGTTCTTTCCCACAATACCACGCATTGAATTTAAGCTGTTTAGCTCTTCTCGAAATTCATTCTTGTCCCTACACTTTATTTTACATTACTCATGCTCAGAAAACATCGTTTGAGTTGTGGCAATAAAAGCCAATAGATCTGCATAGATCTTGTGCCTTACGAGTAAAACATGAGTATCGTATATACAAAGCTCAAAAAACACGCATATTTATTTTTATTAAATGGAAAGCTTTTCTTTACTCTTTTTGTACTCAAGCCTCTAAATCACAAAACTGAGTGAATTTTACTCGCTCAAACGAAACACATACCTATTTTAATAAATTCAAAGCTTGTGTTTACTTTTACAGCTTTTATGTGTTGAAGTCATAACTCGAAAAATATTATACTCGTTGCAGCTCTCTGTCGTAGACCGTAGTTCGACGTGGTCCCTTGAAGACTGTTGTGCCCGCCTGTGGTATCGAACATAAAAAATAAAGCAACGCAGAAAAATAATCGTAAATATAGTATTTAGATTACTGGTTGTAAGGTCCGACGAGAAAATATTTTTGGTGTGAACCTCCCAGTACGACCAAGAGCAGTCACCATGGAAACATATAGAGAAGTGTTTGCTGATTTTTTATACAAGAGCAATTAACGTCAAATTTTGGCATGCCCAGTACCCGAGATCGTCATTTCATACAAACGAATGGAAAGACGGACGGAAATTGCTCAATAGATACCAATGTCATTGGTAATAATATTGGTATAAACAACTTATGATCTGTTACGCTTCCTTCCAGCTATTAGATACATTGCTCAAATGAGCTTGCTCCATTGGGTGGAATATTCCTTATAACAGTATGATTTTAAAGGTATACAATCAAAAAATAGTCTGAAAAAATACATTTATATTAAATAACAACACTTCAGAACCAATTCCTCATATCGCAATAGAAGTTCCAGCCAATAAAAATTTTATCGAATTTTTCAGCGTACGTTGCCGAAATCAGTAGGACGGCTTTTGGCAAGTCAAAATCCCAACCGATACACGCACAGAACGAAATGTCTTTAAATATTTAAGCTCGCTACAAAAAAACAAAAACAATTTTGTTGTGTATGTTTTTTTTTCTTCTAAAATTAAAGGTAAAGCTAACAACAAAATCAAATCCGAAGAGCATAAAAGACAGCTGCTAGTACTGCCGTGCAGCTTTTTTGCGAGTGTATCTGTATAAGTGTAAATCTCAGTGCTCGCGCAGCTATAAAAACAAAGCGCGCTCGCATTTGTTGCTCACTTTTGGTCGCAGCAACCAAACGGCGTGCAGCGAGCGCTTCAAAGCTAACGAGGAAAAACAAAATTTTCTCAAATCTTTTTTTTTTTATTGATAAAGTGTAACTTGTGTATGCTAACAAAGATATATATTTATAAATAAATCAAAATTGAATAAGTGATGTGCATTCAAATTAAAGTGTAATTAATGAAAGGGCTTATGTACCTACTTTGGGTGCGAATATAACTAACGAACTGTCGAAAAAGAAAGTGCAAAAAAAAATAAAAATAACCAAATGTGAGTGCGAAAATTCACTAAATCAAGTAAAGTTTATAACTAACTTAATACGTAGTATAATAGCAAATAAATAAGACTTGTAAAAAATTTAGAATTATTTTGTTTAGTTGAGAGATCAAAAATTTTACAACTTATTGTATATCTTCTGCAGTATTGCAATTTTACAGCAACGATCTGTAGTTAAACAAAGTCTAGTTAAAAGACTATTGCATTGTAAATTTCTTTTTTTGTGTCGAGGTGATCCACCAAAGGTTTTTTGCCACAATAACTGTCCATTGTTGGACCTTTCCATTTACCGTTAGACATTTGCATTATTATTTCACTCGATTTTTCATAATGGGTTGGTTATGCACAGACATGTGAGTTTTTTGCATTTTAAACGTTTCGTAACTATAGGACAGTAGTTTAGTATAAGGAAATAAAGTGTAAGGATGGCCTAAACATTTTAAAGTGAATCAAGCTTCTCATTAACATATATAGAGATAATACAGACAAACAAGTTAGTTTAAGCACAGCGTTATAAAAATTTAAAAACAATTAACAAATGTGGTAAAATTAAATTTTAACATACATATCTAACAATCCGAAAGCACAGCAGAATATTACAGCATTTTCAAAAGACCCAGCCGTAATTGTAATGCGTTGACTTTTTGGTCGGAAAACCTACGCTACCATAGAATCCAATGGATTCCGAAGATTTAGGCCATCGCAGCTGAGGTTTAGCGGAGAAGGTACAGAAACTTGCCAACCCAATGCTATGCCTTTTGAGTGAGATGGAGGAGTAGAGTAAGATTGAATTCCCGTTTGCTATATATAATGTTCAGGCCAAATCCATCGCTGTACTTTTTAATCCATCTTGCAAAATCGACACAGGCAAGTTTTCCTGAAAGAGTGGTTTGTGGTGGTGGGTGCACTTCCTAATAAATGCTGATCAGTAATAGAGTAGGTGTTGCATGCTGTTCCTTTCGAAGTTCAAATGCTGGTCCATTCTTTTTTTTTTTTTTTTTTGTTACGTGTACCAGGCTATCATACTTATTAGCCTTAAAATTCTTTTCGTAGTCCTAAACAGAAGAGTGTGCAAATTGACAGCACATAACTATGTATGTACATATAGTATAAAAATGTACCATGTACTGCCATTTTGTGTTACACAACGAACTTTACGCACATCAATAAAAAAGTACCGCAAGATGCGCATGCGCGTATAAAAACAAAGAAAATTAACAAGAAATGTGCTTGTAATTTCAAGTTTATTCCAAATGTGGAGACATAATTAAAACGGCAAGAATTAATAACGAAATTCCGGTTGCACGCCGAAACAAAACCACGCTTCCAACAACACCAGCTCTACGAACTCTACCAAGTTCGCGTGCGGCTGCGCGTGCCCATTGAGCAGAGAGTTAAGAGTTCAACGTTAGCATTAACGGTTTTTCCGACTCCAATTTGTTTTTCTTCTTTTTTTCTCTTTATGCCTGCCACTGTGTTGACCGGGCTTATTAGTGTGTGTGCCTTGGGTCTCTCGGGTCTCATGGGTCTATGCTTTGTTGTTGGAGTTGTGGATTTCTTGGTTCCACTTTAGGAAGTTGTGCCACAAAAGAAATAAAAAAAAAGTTACAAAAGCAAATGCGTTTAGCAATGATTACAAAAGAAAACAAATGTTTTTGTTAATACTCACCATTATGTTATATTGTAGTCAGACACTTTTTTTATAATTTATTTTTTATATTATTTTATTCTGCGAATTCCACAAATTAAATTTAAATTTTTCTTTCCTTTGTTGTTTCCTTACAGCTTACCTACAAAAAATACACAACAGTTTGGCAAAAGTGTGACAAATTTTGAGGTTAACAAAAGTTGAGCTGGCCGCTTTTGTATAGTAACGATTTTATTGAAATCAAACTTTTGTTTATTTTACGTTTTTTATAAAAAATTACAAAACTGCAAAATCCAAACAAAATGACAGACGTATCGCATGAGTTGGGCTCATTACGCTTTGTAGTGGTAAGTTTATAGAAATTTCAACTATTTTAATGAGCTCAAAATAATTAAGCATATTTGTGTTGCTTTGGCGAATTCTACAAAGTGTTTTTTTGGTTACTATTTACACCGGCCTTGATTTTCATGATCCAACAATTAGAAGGTCACGCAATGCGCAGTTCCGTTATTCGTGACTCTCTCAAAAGAGAGCGGGCTCACTTTTTGTATGGTAGTTACATGAAATAGTGGACCAATTTGGATCAAACTTCACACAAAAGACTTACACTAAATTAAAATCACATAAATTTGGTTGCGATATACACAAAAACAAAACGGTTTTTCTAACAAAAACTGTTTTCAAGGTCAGCGTTTTATTTACTTTTTGCTTAAGCCTGCATCTGTCCTGTAAATTAGTTCATCACAGCATGCTGCTGCCATACAAGTTTTGTTGGATAATAGTTATTGTTAGAAAAACTTTATTATTTTTTACATTGGTGTGAAGTTTGATCAAAATTGGTTTGTGCAAGCCGATAATAAATGGAAAATAGAGAAGGAGACGTGGGATACTCCCAAAGTGGGTAGGGAAGTCGTTATACATATGTACTTAGACATGTCCGTCTGTCCGCCCGTATGAACGCCTAGGTCTCAGAGATGGTAGAAAAACCAAACTGTCAATTTAGATCCCTTATTATATCACGGGGAAAAAAGTTTATTTTATTTTTTCGATTTCGGTGTTATATTATACATATAGTGGGAAAACCATCTGACTTATTCATTTTAGCCAAAGATTGGAAAACCAAAAATGTAGTTTATAAGAAAGCTCTACAATAAAATGAGAAATTTTTTGAAATAACAAATGACTATTTTTTTAATTCTCTAAAATGAGTGCCCAGCTATCTCTTTCTTTGAGTTCAACGAGAATTCCTCAAAATATCCTGCTGGATAAATCACATTTTATAAATGTCAAAATTTTGCAATTTTTAAAAAAAAAAAAAAAAAAAACAAATACACAGAAAAACGTGTTCATGTAAATAGCAGGTTAAATTCCAATTATGCGCCAGATGACTATGCGGCACACTTGCCGCGCTTCAAATTTTTGCGGAGAATAAATTGCATTTCTCTCTAACTCTCTTTGATCTCTTTGATTATTCTGACCGACACTATTGTACACGAACCCGCTTCAAAATGATTGCCCAGCAACGCGGGCACTGGTACACTATAATGCATAAACCAGAAAGAACAGACGAACAAACCCAAAAAGATAACGGTAAAATATTTAAACAGAACAGTACTAAAGGAGCCATTGTCAACGATCCTATTCCAGTTGTGAATCAGAGCAGCATACAGGTCGCTGCTGTCCCAGAGTACTGTCAAGTCGGGCAGGACCGACCGTAGCATGACAATGGTTTAATAGCAATGCGATCCTTAAGAAAAAATTCAAATTATATTCCCTAAGCTTCCAAGAATATATGTATATGAGTCAATAAATAAATTAATTGCTTTCAGTAGCGTTCAATTCGATTTCGATCAAATTCGACATAGTGCTTGGGTTTACGAACTTTATCTTTATAAACAAACGAAGTATGGTCTTAAAACATATTTTTGATCGATCTTATGAAGGCTATATGATATAATCAACCACTGTTTATAAAACTTTGTTCAATGCTTGAAAATTTTCGAAAACTTCCGAATGCCCAATATGGTTACGACAACGGCGCAAGTAAAGCAATTAAGTCCTGAAAACTTTTGGTTTTTTAAGGTGCTACATAATAGCCCTTTGGGAGCAACATATGTATATAATATTACGCCGATATCAAATAATAGAAACAACTTATTTGATATTTTCAACAGCCGATTCTGGCCAAACTGTAAACCAATGTTTTAGTTTAAACTGCGATGCACTTAAGTAACAGTCCGATATTTATATTTAAAAGTTCCGTAAATTTCAACCGGTATTGCTTATTTGACCTAAATGATGCCACACACCAAATTTGGGAACCTTAGCTCGTGTATTATTATACTTAAATGTAGTAGAATTTTGATGCAATTTATAGGCAGAGGGCGATGTAATTAGTACATTTTTGTCTATAATTTTTTTTTGTATTTGTCCGATTTTGTTTATTTTCTCCTACGGAGAACGGGGCAAAATGAAAATGAGTTGCTATGTTTTAGAGCCAGATAGTAGTACCAAAATCGGATTCTAATATTTCTTTTTTATAAGTATCCGTATCTGAACGGTTTTGCCTTATGTTTTATTCCTTTTAGATAATTGAGTTAGGTAATCATAAGATTTTCTTTCTCTGAGATAATTTTGGAAATTATTTATTATGGAATTATTCTTTATTTTTACAATTCTATCTTTAAATACATAAGAGTGCTCTATGGTACATTTAAGTTATTAGGTAGTTAATCCCGGCAATTCTAACAATAATAAGCAATCTGAAAGCCACCTATCAAACTCCAGTATGCAAGAGCATCATAATCATCATATAGAAAATATAAGTGAAGTTAATATACACACAAGTTCTCCTATTTTATACTCTGCATAAGCATATTTCCATCTTTATGTTTAATATTCTCGAGGCGGTGCCCGACATTGTAATACTCTGTAGCTTTTTTCTCGAAAACCATTTTATTCCTGCATATTCCTTCTAAGAACATTGTAATTGAATTTGGGGACCGCGTCGATAAAATTTTGATGTGAGCTTATTTATTAGGGCCACATGAATAATCTTATCAAATTTGGTAATTCTAGATAATTTTTTACCATAATTACTTAGAGTCAAATATTGATTCAGTTTATAAGTACGTTTTTGGCTATAACTTTTGTTGTTGGATGAGATCATGACGCATAACTCTGTTAAGTTTAAATAAAAATATAAAAAAGCAAAAAACTTCAACAAACTTCATCTGCTCAGGAAATATGCGCACCAGCTGGTAAAGTTTTGTATCTCTAGCTCTTATAGTGTCCGAAACCTAGGCGTTCATACACACGGACGGACGGACAGACCGACAAATAAAAAGCAACGTAAAACAACATTATTGCATAACATTTTAATTTGGATTTCATTAAATTATAATCCGAACATATTATTCGAATCTTTAAGCATTTTTTTTCTGAGTCAACCCAAAAAATAGTATGCGCAACTCAAACCGAATTTTTATATGGTTCATGTCTTGCATAAAAAATGTTCATGTCTAGCTTAAATGGTCATTGTCTTGCATAAAAAAATTTCCCTTGTAATGAGAATAGCATAGTCGTAGATTATTGTCCTCGATAGATATAAAGCTGACTAAGGGAAATATGAGTAGATGGCGATAGAAATGTATGTGGAAACGGGAGCACGCAAACATGAATCCGAATAAAATTGTTCGTTTTCATTTTTCGGAGTACGGTCAAATATTATAACTAGGTTTCGCTTAAATCGATGTTCTAAATGTTCGCCTCGAAAACCACTAATATTTTTGTCACGTGCGAATTTTGCCTTTTTTGCCAATATATTTCTCGACAACGCCTTAAATCAACTTTAGCACCATTTATAGTGCTCCCCAAGAGCTTTATGATAAGCGTATATTTGATATAAAAAAATATTTAAGTTAAGTTTTCATTTCACAGCCCATATGCCCTTTACACGTTGACTTTCAGTGTATAACAAAAACGAAAGCTTTATACATTGTCGGAATTTGCGGAATGTTTCGCCCTAAAATAAATCGAAATATGTACGCACAAACATGCCTAACAATAGACCAAAATTAATCCCTCTTAAAACTTACTTACTTTTTTCTGCAATGTCTCATGCGACCAATGCTTAAAGATTATTTTTGTGCAAAATTTGTTAGTCGGCTACCGCAACCAAAAAAAAGGCAACAAGCAAGCGAGAACAATTTTGAATACTAACTAAATCTGAGCGTAAAAAAAATGTTAGCTGAACTTTTTCATATTCGCTGGCGAGTTGAGGGAACCTTTCCAAGCATCATGATTCAAAGTCATTAAATTGAAATAGCATAAATATCCGCACGAACTAAACGACAAGCCAAGCAAACAAAAAAGATGGCGTACACTAAAGTCGGGCACGGACGACTTTGAGATACACTGTGTGATCACATAACAAACAAAATCGGTATATTGCTTAAGTAGTACTTTAAAAAACTTTTGATTGCAAAATTATGTTGCGATATCTTTACAAACAAACGAATTATCTATCTAAAAGTTTTGCCTTTCTTCAAGATGCTCTGAAAGTCTCCTATGGGAGCTCTATAATATATCGTCGATATCAAAAAAGTAAAATAAACTTGTCTCCCGTGGCATAATAAGGGATCTAATGCGGAATTTCGCCTCTTACCTCCTCTGAGATCTAGACATTCATAGGACGGACTCTAGTCACCCTGATCATACTTTAGGTAATTTTGGGTCGTCTCCGACGTCTCTTTCTATATATTACATATATTTTCGGCTTGCATAAACTAAATATATATACCCTTTGTGCCTTAAGGTACACGGTATAAAAATTGCATTTTATTAGTTTTTATTTTAATTTGTCGCTATATGACAAGCCAAAAATTACACAGACGAGCATAAATGAATATTTAAATGTGTGTATAAATATATACTACTTGTAGCGAAAAGCTGACAACGACAAAAGACGAAATTCCTCACAGCAAAGATCAAAACACGGAAAAATTCTTGGCAATGACCATCGCCAAATGATTTGAAATAGAAAAGCTGCTATACACTACGCGAGCTTCTAGGTATTTAGACGTGTAGTATCTGCTAATATTAATATACAGACTTTGCCGATTAACAATGGCGCGGAAAACTAGACACGACGCCTACATGCATAAATACACATAAAAATAGAGTTTAAACAATTAAACATATTTAATGTACTCTCTATTTTAACAAATTATTAATATCTGCCAAGAGCTGTAAAAAATATTTTGAGTAGTTTTTTTTTTTTTTGTTATATTTTTATTATTATTTATTTAAAATAGCTATCATCTTGAAGCTACATATGCATTTATTAATGTGCATTTGTAAATCTCAAAGATGTGTTAAAACATAGTTCTTTGTTCTGTTATTAGTAATTAAAAAAAAAATCATTCAAGCGCTTGCGATATAAGACGCTAAAATTATGTTCTCTACTATGTAAGTACATATATTAAATACGCATCTTTTTTTTTAACTTTTGTGGAGGCCATTACCTAGGTGTATACAATGGGATATTTATTATTTATTATTTATTATATGGCTGGCCGGCTACTTTTAATGAGAGATACTTTTAGTGCATCCATAAGATACAAATACTACTGCACATGTTTCTGCCATTACTGCTACATCTCGTCATTATTACCGACAAGTTGCAAGTTACTAAAATTTAAATTAAATTTTTATTTGGTTTTCACAAAATACATTTTCGCATCATTATCTCTCTCTCTCTGCGAAGATGTCTTATTTATTTGTTTTTGAATAAAAATAAAAAAAGCACACACATTTTTTGCATTTTTCTCAAGCCAAAAACTTTCACTCCGGCTTGAAAAGTATGCAAATTGACTGCATTGTCTATGAAGTTGTTTCTCTATTAACCAAACGAGCATAATTCATTAAAAACAAAAAATCACACAGTTAAAATGCAAAAACTTTGCAAAATTCATTCATCACAAAGCACGTTGCGCATTTTATATAGTATGTATGTATGTACGTACATATACATACATATGTACATAGCTCTTAAAATAGATTCACATACACATTAATGTGTGTATGTACGTATATAAGCATTTTGGTTTATATGAATGAAATAGGCTTGATAAATGAACAGTCACTAAATTTATTGAGGAAATTTTGAAAATTGATCAAAAAGCGTCCCGAACCAAGATCGTCAAGGACGTTAAATTGCTGGCAATCAAAACAAAATACGCAAAGATTATTATATAAGACGTATGCTAAATAAAGCAGGGCGTAATGCATACGAGTAGTTAAAAACTAAATGGATTACAAATTCAGTATCTGTATATACAATATACAATATACAATATACAATATATATATACATACATATGTATATACATACATAGCTGACCATTCATGCTAAATCAGCTGACGTAAATTAGTATACGATATGTACATACAAACAATACATTGAAACAAGTGGTTATTTTTTTTGCAACATATGGGTAATAAATAGTTTTCTGCGCATTTTAAAATAACTTGCCAAAACAGCTTTTACTGTTTAGTATGTTGTTAGTTTATCTTTATATATAATATATATATATATATATATATATATATATATACATATACATATGTATATACATACATATATTACAAAAAAAAAAACCAAAATCAAAAACAATGTTGCTGAAGGTCGCTGCTTTTTTCTTCTTTTTATTTTGTTAAATTTAATTTAATTTTTTCTTAGTGTTGTAGTCTACGTTTTGCTTGAGGAAATGTATGTTTTATTTTTCGTCAAAGTGCCATGCATGTTTTTATTTATGGCACAACATTTGCGCATTCTTTTCATATTTTTTCTTTTAAGCGAGCACTTATATAAAGGGTCATCAATCTTGAGGTTGTTTTTAAATTAAAAAAATATTTCAAATGAATCGGAAAATCTTTATTATAAATAGAAATAACCGTTCTTGCCATTCACTTTTTAAATAATATTTTAATAATCCCTTTCAAATATTGGCCGCAGCTGCGCCGTAGCTCGTCCAAGCGGAGATTCCAATTTTCAATGACGCGTTCAAGCATAATCGGCGGTATCTCGCGAATAACACTGGTAATGTTGGCCTCTAATGCTTCAAACGTAGCTGGATTATCCACAAACACTTTAGACTTCACATAGCCCCAAAGGAAAAAGTCGAACGATCTTGGGGGCCAATTCACCGGTCCGGAGCGTGAAATTAATAATTCACCGAATTGGTTCCTACATATGTCCATTGTTTCACGGGCTGTGTGGCAAGCAGCGCCGTCTTGATGAAACCAAATGTCGTCGAGATCTCGGGCTTCAATTTCAGGTACCAAATAATTCGTTATCATGGTGCGATAACGGTCTGACCAGCGTAATTTATGAAGAAATATGGACCGATGATTCGGCGACATGGCAACTTGACAGCACTCCTGCGTGGTTTATCAAAAAAAAACCCTATTTAAAAAAAAACCTCAAGATTGATGACCCTTTACAACAACTATGTACCGTTTACTTTGTGTGTACTTTCTTAAAAGAAAAATAAAGATACAGGGTATAATTATTTAAAATGTGCAACAGTTGTTATTTAATTACGTCGATTAATTCAAAACATATATTATTGTACCATATTTTTTTTTTTTTTTTTGTAATTTATAAGGTATTGCTAATTGAGCGCCAAATATTAAAACAGTTGGCAATGTTTTAAATAAGTTTCAACAGCTGGCAGCACGAGCCAATTTAAACTGCTGCACGTACGTGGTGGCAACGCTTGACATAAAATGGAATCAACAAGTGAGGGGGGGAGACAAGTGTCAAAGCAGCACAAATTGGCTTCATATAACTAATTTTACTATACGTTAACTTTGAATGAATAATAATGCATTGAATAATACTTTTGTTTATTGCAGGACTCACCACTCTCATCGAAAGTGGCCATGTTCAACAACCAGGCAACGCAGCATAAGCAGTCGCAGTTATTGAATCCATTTTCGCAAGATGGACGTGCCTCTTCACCAAAACCAACATTTTCCAAAGATCAATATGGCAAGCCATTGGCCGGTAGTCTGACAGAAATGCGCGGTCAAAAAGCCAACATACATGTGATGAAGGAAATGCTGGAGTTGTGTCAAATAATAAGCTCGGAGGGCTATGTAGTCAAGGACGAGCCCACAATGCGAGTTATACCCTTTGGTGAGCTGTTCAATGTAAGTTTGTTTTATTTAATAACCACTTTAAACGGTAGCTAACGTCAATTTTACTTTACACACAGATTTACAACTACATTTCGGATAAAGTAGTTGGCATACTCTTGCGTGCACGGAAACACAAGATCGTAGAGTTCGAGGGCGAAATGTTGTTTCAGCGACGCGATGATGATGTGCCCATTTTTCTCCTAAGACCTATTGTTGATATACGCCACGAGTTGGAGGCCAAAATTGAAGACATAAAACGTGCCGCGAGTCCAGCACCACCTCAGTCTACTTCAGTCTTGCTTGACAAATCCGCTCACGAGCAAAAACTGAAGGTGCTAAGTGAGCAGCGGCAGTCAAAGTCTCGTACGCCCTCACCAGGTGTCAAATCGAAATCAAAATCTACATCGCCAGCCCCAGCAGATGCGAATTCGGCTGTAGAGCCAAACCCAGCACCCTCAACTACAGCGACAGCTACTAGGCCTGTCATGGAGCAGCTGCTTGAAACTCAAGAGTCTGCAACAGCAACAATAGAGACAAAAACATTGGAGTCAGCAAGCGATTTGAAGCCCGAAACGGAGCCATTTCCAATCGTTGAAGTAGCCAATACTGATGCTGTATTAGCTGTTGCAGTTACTGAGCCCGAAATAACTGAGCCAAAGCCAAAGGAGGTAACAGCCAAAGCCGCCGTTGTTGACGATTTGCCTACAATTGTTATTGAAGCAACGGCTGAGTTTGTACGCACAGTGAGCGGTGCTAAGGCTACAGTAGATGAAGCTACATTTGCAGCTGACACAGCAGTATGCGAGACTGACGTGAGTGTGGAGACAGCTACCAGAAACAGCACTTAAGCTGTAAAGCCGAAGGAGAATTGATATTGGAAAAACTCGCAACTATTAGAGCGGCAACTTTAAAGTGCAGTAATGTAGGTGAATCCATATTTAGTTATAGTTACATATGTATGTACATACATACATATGTACATACATACATATGTACATACATACATATGTTTAATGTTAACACGCTGTACACTACTGAAGACAGAATACTATTATTTATAAATAAGGCAGCATGTTGTTTTGACCAAAGAGAAGGCAGCAAATTATATATTAATATACACATTAACTTAAAGGTAAAAGCTATATATAGACACAGTATTATATAAAAATCATTTACGCATGAATATTATATAATATGTTGAATTAGTTTAATAAAAAATCAAGTGAACAAAAAAAAAACTAAATTTCTTCGTTGCGCTGTACCATTAAGGCGTACACTATGTCGCACTTCACGTCTGTTAATCGAGCTGTACGTTTTGCACCCAAACGATGCGGCAAAATGTGCAACCTAGTTAAAAAATAGTTTTTAATTTGTTGCATAAACGTTTGCGTCGGCAATTTCAGCTTTGACGCGACCGGTATACTCAAACAATAAATCGATCTTAAAATAGGTCCATACATTATACGATCGTCAAAAAAATCCAAACTTTTTGATTTTTCGTGCGACCGTCGTACAACTTCATACGGCAGCGCCACACACAATGCAATCGAAATATGACGCGCTCGATAAACAGCCGCGCTGTACGACATGTTGTTTAGTGGTAGGCAAGGAGTATCAAACTAATAGAGACGAACACTCGATACTTCTCAAAAGTACTTGCTTGCAAAAATCATGACGTTTTCAGCGTTTACATTTGAGTTGCTTTTGTGTGCGTTTGTGAAACGAATAGAATGAAAGAAAATGTAGGCGGTCAGCTGTTGGCTTGCAAAAATCATGATGTTTTCAGCTTTTGCTTTCGAGTTAAAGAGAATGAAAGAAAATGTGATAGCTGTTAGCTGCTTTTTTTGTTTTGATCTTTTCCGCTTGTTAATATTTTGTATGTATGCTATCTAAATTCATAGACGTTGGCGGGACAATGTATATGTGTCTCTATGTATATTAAAAGTTTAAATTTCAAACAATGAAATAAAAAAACTACACATTTGTGTAATTGTTTTGCTTTGTGCTTCTTGTTGTTGTTAGTGCGGCTAATGCTGCTGCAGGTGTTAGTTGCTGCTGTTGTTCTTGTCGTAGTTTCTCTTGTCTGCTCATTCCAACTTGAAAATGTGCTACTGTGTATATTTGTGCGTATGGAATTATGAATGTAAAGCAGTTGATGAAATGAGAGGGGTTTGGAGGAGTGTCAACGGTTATATTTGTCTTTTTTGGTCTATATGATTTCTTTTATCTTTGAAGCTGTTGACCGTATTAAAATGTATAACTTTTTTTGGGTGCTGTTATAAACTGAAATTAAATGAAACACATGCATTTTTATTTTCATAAATTTATTTCAAATTTTTATATAACACGATAGTAAGTTTCGATGGAAACTTGCTATTATATTAAAATTGTATTAATGATTTTAGTAAATTTACTTAATGTCTAATAAAGACAGAATGTAAATAAAATGCAAAAAAAAAAAAAAAAAAAAAATTTTATAAAAATTATTTTTGTTTATTATTGACAATTTTTGTTTTTTTTTGCTGGAGAATAAACATTTTTGCTACAGAAATTAAAAAAAAAAAACATTCATTTAAATATTGATCACAGGCTTATTCTATTCTTGTTGCGGCTTGTTGTTGTTAGTGCTGCTTTTGTTGTAGCTAGTGCAGTTTTATTGGTCGTTGTTGTTGCCTTTTCTCTTCAGTCAGCGCATAGTCATCCAAGTGCACAGTGGGGGAAATTAATAATTTAGCGGCGATTAACATCTTTTGAAAAAATCAACCAACTACCATCAAATTTAAAATATTTTTTGTTCACCAACATTTTCGACGAGTTTTGTTCAAGCAAACATCACAAGACACTATAGTAATTTTAGAGTTATCTCAGAAGTTACTTTTCCTACTAGTGTTCCAAATAAAATAACATCTTCGGAAAAAACACAATTAGACTCCACAACCAATTTTAGATTTTTGCTGTTACATACCTTTAACTTTAATTAAAAACAAAGTTTTACAACTGCACTAATAAGCAGGGCAAGCAAAAAGAGCAGTTGCCGTTTACCATCCTGGTATATTATAAATCGAATTCAATAATTTTTGGGCCAATTTAGATTTTAACCCTTAACGATCGAACGATTTTTATAGCATTAAATACAAGTCCCCGTAGCGGGACTTTCGACCGTTAAGGGTTAAAGTGAATCTTCAGTTGATTGGTATTCCACCCACTGTGCAGCATGGCGCTCTATTCTCGGATCGGCGGTCACGCGAATCCCTTTTTTCCCACACATACAACTACATACATACATATATGTACAATGTGCATAGATATTTTTCGTTCAACAGAATGAGAGTCGATAGTTAAATACCCTTTTTTGCATTGTATACGTGAATCTGTTCTACAAGTGTTAAAACAGTCACATACTCCGAAAGTATTGAATTGTGAGAAACTAACGATCTATAAATTTAACTAAACAACGAAGCTTAAAGCCGACTTCAATTGCCAGCTCACGGGAAATCCTTGCTCTATTTTTAGATTCACGCTTTTACTCTGCCCGCCTGTACCATAGAGCTCTAAACATTTTGCGCACATTGAATATATGAAATAATTTTTGTTTCATCCTTAGTTAATTGGTATTCTTTTAAACATAATAAAAAGTAAATAGTTATATTTTTGTTGTTTCTGTTGTCAGGTGGTTATTTCGTCTGAAAAAATATTTTGACTCTATGGTAGGGTATCACTGTGTTGATACCCAAGTGTCGCTATTGCTTCCATGTGAAGTTTTGCAAGCAAATCAATCAAGCCTGCGATAGCTCAGTTGCAGATTCTCGACCGAAGGTTTGGAGGACAACAACAACAACAATGTGTGCGTGTGTCATTGCTCAACTCACAGCCAACTGCAAAAACAAAATAGTGACAAAAAATAATAGCAAAAAAGGAATTACATATAATACAAACATATACTTTTCAGCAAGAGACAAAAATTAGTTAATACTAAAAAATAAGAGGTATTAGTAAACATTTTAGTTAAAATTATGAAAATACAAATTCGTGTGTTTTATTCAATTTCAGTTTTTTTAAGCATCAAAAAAAATCATACACTTCGACGGCACATCTTCATAAATAAGGCTTCACAAGCTTCTTGGCAACGATTTCTTGCATATACACACTTGCACAGAAACTATGAATGCACAATTACTATGTATATGTACCTGTTCCCCACATGCATATGCAGCAGAAACTCGGCAACCTTGCTCGTCTGATACGCATTGTTTAACAAAGGCATTATAAGAAATTCGGCAACATTGGTCATTTGCTTCCGCTAGGTACATACATATATATATATGTATATGTATGTATTACATATATATTTAACGTATATATGGGCAAAGAATATATACATACAAATAGTAATTCTATATTCTTTGGTATGCAGCAGAAGCAATAGAAAATTATGAATAGTTTTATGATAATGCAACTAAATTTATTTTATATTTCTATAACAATGTCAGCTAAATAAATGCAAGCTTTTTAGTACATGATTTAAAAAGTATTTGGTTTTATTCAATAAAAATCATACATTTTGACGGCAACATTTTCGTCAATAAATCTTCAACAGTTTCATGAACAACTTCTTGCACACATGTACAAGCCTTTGCATTAACAACCTACAAATGTATACATATTTTACCTGCGTTGCTGCTGCTTTGTTTTCATAATTGCGCGCTCACAACAGCACACATTTGCGAATTTGAATAAGCAGACGAGATCAAAACAAAAACGGCAGCCAACAGCTGACTGCCTACATTTTCTTTCATTCTATTCGTTTCACAAACGCACACAAAAGCAACTCAAATGTAAACGCTGAAACCGTCATGATTTTCTGCGCCACCGAGTACTTTTTGTGCGAGTGTTCGCCTCTATTAGTTTGATACTCCTTGAGTGGTAGGTATGCCTTGCTCTAGGTTGGTACACAGTGTTGCCACTGCACTATAACATATTTTAGTGGCAGCACCAAAACAGCTGTTTTAGCAATCGAGCATATAACAAATATAGCTCGTTTTCTTTTTGTTTACGCAATATACGCAAAATAAAGGAAATCAAGTATTAAAACCGCTATTTTAATTTGTACACTTGTTGCCTAAATAAGATTAACACTGCTTTTTGCTGCCATATAATGCGAAAATTCTCAGTATTAGCCAGTGGCACAGCGGCTGGTTTGGCCGCATACTACTATCAACGTCTACGCGAGCCTCAGCAAATCGCGCAAGCTTCTTGGACTAACAGTGAGCAGCCCGTTAATCCTTATGCGCTGTGGGACAGCAACTGGGACTTTCGGGAGCCTAAAAGTCTTGTGCGTCCGCAAAAGAATGCTCTGCCACAAGAACAGAACCGCTTTAACAGCGAACTTGAAAATTCTGTGCCCAAATCTGCGCGTCACATAATACTCATCCGCCACGGAGAGTACCTGGATGCTGGCAATACCGATGAGACTCATCATCTTACCGAGCGCGGTCGTTTGCAGGCAAAATACACTGGTCAACGACTTCACGAAATGGGCGTTAAATGGGACAAAGTCATAGCCTCGACCATGGTGCGTGCTCAGGAAACTGCAAGCATAATACTTAAAGAAATTGACTACGATGAGGAAAAAATGAAACATTGCGCATTTTTGCGTGAGGGCGCGCCTATACCACCACAGCCGCCAGTTGGTCACTGGCGGGTCGAGCAATCGGTGAGATTTATAAACCATTAAATGTGTAATGCAATAATATTTATTAAACTATTATTTATGGCTTCTCTGTAGCAGTTCTTCCGTGATGGCGCGCGCATTGAAGCTGGATTTCGCCGCTACTTTCACCGTGCCTATCCTGATCAAGAAAAAGACAGCTACACGCTTATTGTAGGTCACGGCAATGTAATACGTTACTTTGTCTGTCGAGCCCTGCAGCTTCCGGCTGAGGCCTGGCTGCGTATTAATATAAATCATGCATCTATAACGTGGCTAACCATCAGTCCCTCGGGCAACGTATCTATAAAGTATTTGGGCGATACAGGCTTTATACCGGCCAAGTATTTAACAAATCGCATACCGCGAGATGCTAAGAATGTCGTCTAACATAAACCCAATAAAGCTATCACGTCTCGTGTCTGATTGAAAACATATAATCTCATTTTTAATACAAATAAATCTAATCTTAAAATATGATCACAGTCACGATAGCTGTATTTACTTTGACTAGGCATCACACTCAGTCACCGAGGGTGTGTGGCAAATTCCATAAAGTATATATATTCTTGATCAACGTCAAAAACCGTGTCAATATAACCATTTCAGTCTGCTCGTATCTGTAGGCAGGTAAAGAATGTTGATCCATGGCAAGATAGCTTGCCCGTCCTCCCGAAGAAGAAGTTCGCAGCCGGAATAAAAATTAAATGGCTTTATTAACTGAAATACATTTAATGTATATTATTTTTGAATGTTTTAATGTTTCTAGAAGATGTTACCTAGAAGATGCTTAAAAAAGATGTTATTTCTAAAACTTCTTGTGAAAAAGGTACAGTCAGCGAAATCGGTCCAGACTAAATTATAATTGTTTTAGGCGTGTCGTATTAAAGAAACTTTTAATTATCTCAATTCGACATTGCAGTTGTAATGTCATCTTCGAAAACAAATTCGACCGGGACAATACATGGTAATTTAAGATCTACCTTTACTAAAAGAATACGCAGTAGATGCAGCAATATATATATATATGATCCTATGGCTCCGCTGGGGAGCATAGGGCCGCAAGTAATAGTTGTTTGGTAATAAATTAACATAACCACAAGATAAAAACCTATATACCTTTGACATTTACGCGATAGATACGTTCCCAGAAAATACGTGTAAAAAAAATTCGTGTAAAAAAAGATACAGTATCAATATAAAAGTAGGGGATTGGTTCTCCGTTTGAAAGTCCAACTAAAATAATATCCTTTTATGATATGAAATAATCGTTTTTACATGGGAGTTTCATATTAAAATTTTGTAAGTAAATAGCTAATAAGATAAGGAAAAACGAAAAAATACAATAAAAAATATTAATTTCACAAAAACAAAATTCATATTATGAATTACCGTTTATTGATTTTTTTATGTTTTAGATCTTAAGTTTAACGAAATTGAAAGGCGTCGTTATTTCACATGATTTTATACAATTAGCAGCGCAATTATTTTTGTAACATTGAAAGCCAAAGGAGTAATAATTCAAGAAAAAATATATTTAGAGTATTCCCGCAACTAATAAAATTGTCTGCTATCAGCTGTTTTCAAAGTGTACGAATATCTATAGCAGTTGTTTTTCCTTTAAAGTGTTTTGTGCTCAAGGTGTTATTATACCCTGTACCGTATAGTACAAAGGGTATATTAAGTTTGTGCAAGCCGAAAATGTGTGTAACAGAGACCTGCAATGGTACACCGGAACTACTAAAACACTAGTTTGAAAAAAACTCATTTTCATGCATGCTCATTTTCAAGCACTTCAAAAAATGAAGTGCTTTATTTTTGTAGTAGTTCACAGTAGTTTCGTTGTGACGTGTGTATATAGACATAGTATCGTTTGAACACACACCTCTGAAATTACTTAGTAAGTTTTTATATGTATTGTTTTATGCAGTGCCGAATTTGGTTACGATATCTTCATAAACAAACGAAGCACAACAAAAACGTTTTTTTGACCGATCGGCCCTATGGGTGCTATATGATATGCGGATGCCAAATTTTGTTACAATATCTTCATAAACAAACGAATTATCCATCTAAAACTTTTTGATTTTTTCGAGGTCCTCTGAAACACCCCTATGGGAGCTATATAATGTAACCCCAATATCAAAAAAAATAAAATAAACTTGTCTCCTATGGAATACGGACAGACGGACATGGGTATATAGACTTCTCTAGTCACCCTGATCATACTTTACGTAACTTTGGGGGGTCTCCGACGTTTCCTTCTGTATGTTACATACATTTTCGGCTTGCACAAACTTAATATACCCTTTGTACCCTAATTTACTAATTGTTTTTAGAACAGATTATAAATAAAAATGAAAAAAAAAGACCATATTGGCAACTAAAATTATTTTGACAATAAAATAAATTGTTGCACTTAATTTATTGCTAAACAAATCTTTTTGGATGACCCTACAACATGATGAAAGAGATGGCGACAGTCATTTTTAGGCGTCAGGCTTTCAGTTACATGTCTGAATTCGAGCTTTTGGTGGCATGCAGGACCTGTTGAAACCGCATTAGGCACTTTCGTATGCCCGCGTCTTCTCCAGCGCCACGCTTTAGCTCTACACAAAGTGCCCGCTCCTTAATAAACGGCTGTAGCTCGAACAGTAACATTGGCGTAATTTCCGTCAACTTGATAAGCATTTGAAAAAAAAAATAGGTGCAATGCGCCAAATGCTTCTCGGCCAATGTGCAAATATCACTGATAAAAGCCTCACGCACTTGTCCTGAGCTCTGAAATACGCTGTGGGTAATGAACGTGCGGTACAAGGCTAAAACTAAAGCATTACTATGCCCCAGTTCGTCCACAAACATCATATGCTCCAGAAGCGCAACGTGTGTGGCCTTTAGAATAGTCAGCAGCTGCGCTTCGCTGCTAACCTGTTCAGTTGAATCCGTTGTATCATTTAATTCAAGAATTAACTGCTGTATTATTTTTATAGCTAGACCCGCATGGCTACCTGCTTGCCTCCGCTGCACAGCAAGAAAGTGTGTGGCCAAGAGCTGAAGAACGTAATGCGACAGCTCGCCCTCCATGTCACCTTGCAACAAGGTAGCGTAGGGACGCGCCACTATTTTGGGACTGGGCGAAAAGGTAAAATGCGGGGTCCAATATGACACTAACTGCTGCAGCGCCCAGCTTAGGTACGTGTCCGTTTTGTAAGGCAGTTGTCCAATCCCTTGCAACAGCACGGGAAATATCTTATGCATCAGCTGTGGTAGACGTCCCTCGGGTGGCGTTCCCGTCTGCAACTGCTTAGGTAGTAAAAATCGAGCCATGGCCGTGTGAAAAAAGCAGGAAGGCTTGGAACGAACATAAGCTAGCGTGGCGCAATTATAGATAATAATAGCCAAAAAGTTGTAGAATCTTGCGCTCAGCTCGTCACGTCCAGTGCGTAAACGCTCCAGAGGCAGCCATATTTCAAAATTTGATACATAGGAGTGCAGCTTATGGCTCAATTGCGTGCGTGAATGCGGAGAATTATATCTCTGGGCGCATCGACCCAGCGCTCCAAAAAAGGCACAAAGTGGCTCACGTTCTTCCAGCTCTACGGCATTAATGTTCAACGACTGAAACTCAGGAAGCTGCAGCACATAAAGCTTTAGTGCAATAACTGCTTCATGCTGTGGCGTCAGCAACACCAACGACTTTATCCACACTTTTATAATTACAGTGCTGGTAATATTTGTGGATTTCTCAGCCAGAGCATGCAACAAAAGCTGCACGCTCGCTGAATTATTAACTGGCTCTGTGTCTTCAAGAAACAATTGTAGCAGATTTTCGTCACGGCTGCAGAAATCCGCAGCCAGCTTGGGTAGCCATATGCTATGTCCACTAGAATATTGTATACGCAGCATAGGCAGTACGTGCTGTTGCAAAGCTTCCCATACACCATTGGCATTGCCAGCAATGGCGCGAGTTGTTCGTAAACGCTTAAAAAGTAGATGCAGTGCCTGCCACACGCGTTCCTGTGCAGCCTGACCGCTTCGCTCGATGTAGTGTGTAAGCCAGGGTGCCAGAAGCTGCTGCTCGCCGCGAAGAAAGTCTTCCGCTTGCTCAAAGACAGGCACTAAGGATGCAGCATAAGTTGTTGCCACATCAGTGTCATATTGAATGGCTGCTAGTTGTGCAAGCAGTTTGTCGACATAATTACCAAATGAGAGACAGTGCTCCGCGTGTAGCAGCAGTAAGGCCATGTGTCCCTTGGCCACAATCAAGCGTCGACCTGGTGGAAGCTTATCCAGTGCCAGGCAAAGCAACATTTCACGCAATTTGGGTGCTATTTCTTTAAAGTCGGCATGCGACAGCAGTAAACATAGAAATAGCTCTATGACATGATGTATACCCGCCTCATTCAAAGCCAACAGCTTACTAGCGCTAAACTTGCTGAAGATGCGACCAAGCACTTTTTGAATCTGACTGCCAGTACCCAGGATGGACATCAGCTGCAGTGTTTTGCCTAGGAGCAGCGCATATAACGTAAAGCTACTTAAGTTCAAATCATCCAGTTGCGAATTGGCTAGTAAGCTGCGATATCGTTCCACATAAGCGCTTCCACTGGCACAGACTTGCGGTAGCTGCTGCGGATGGTTTGTATTGAAATTACAATTTAGTAAGCGATTAAGGTACTCCCAAGTGTGACAGAGCACATCGCTGCTGGGGTGACACCATTGTAGCTGCAGTGGCGCTAGCAAACATAGATAAACACGTCGCTGTTGCTCCTCAGGCTGGCAGCTGAGAAACTCTTTAAGGCAGGAAGCTGTTTGATAGACATCGGCAGATGGCAGTGCTGTGCTGGTGAAGGATTCATTGTAATCTAGGTTAGAATACCTGTCAATATGCACTAAGGATAAGCGCAACCAGGCATGAAGCTCATGACAGGCCAAGAGAGCGACTGTATTATCATCTGAGGATGTGAATTATATAAAAGTTATCTTGAAGCTTTTCTATTAGAGCAAAAATAAACTTACGCTGTTGCTGTATTTGTGCTTTATAGCGCTGCATAGCCTGGCTGAAGAATGACCAGAAGTTGGCTTGCTCGTGCGATACAACAAGAGAGAGATTCAATAACCACATAGGCAAAAGACGCTGCAATAACAGCCAACACTCTTTGATGCACCGACACATAAATGCTGAACTATGCAGCAACTCAGCACTATTTTTATTAGAATGATAAAAGCTAGCACACAACACCAGTTCGTCTATAAAACGTTCTAGCTGAGCGAGAAACTGCTGTTGAGACTCTAATTTCCCAGTCATTAGTTCGTGTTTTTGTACCAAACACAAATCCAGAAATCGCCATTCAAGTACACCATGATAAAGATGATAGGCGGGTGAATTGCATTTATTGCCCTTGGCATTTTCGGCAAAGTACAGTACACGCCACAAGGCTGCATCAAGATTATTGTTGAGCAGCTCGCGCAGATACTCTATGGGCTGACACAAGGCGCTCCATTCCATTTTGAGATGGGAGTCATGCAGCAACAAGTGGTAGCAGTGTGTTACTTGTTGACGCACCTTATACCAGCCCGATTGGGCGTTTGTTTCATGTAGGTGTTGTTGACCTGCCACTGCAGTGTAAAGTTTCTGTACGTTTTTGCTGCAATACATGTTAATAAATAAAGTCACAATTATTATATTAATAATTATTAATTAATAAGCATACCATGCTTCACCCATCAAAAATGCCATAACAGAGCGCACTTGCTGCTGTCCAGGCTCAAAATCCAAACCCGAGAGATCCACCTCAGTATTAACCACGAACTCGTTAAGGGCATAACCATTTCTTAGAAAACTTTCCCTGTGAAATTGTGTGTCTTTAAGCGTATCTTGACCACTGCAGTTGAACTCCGGTAATATGGTGACAACAGAAGCGTCCAAATCTGCTTGCTCCGATGTTTTGTTAGTGGCGGCATGGTTAGGTTGCTGTGCAGGTTCTGTTGCTTGTAGAAATGCGCTTAATATTTCTTCATCGTCGTCCGATTGAAACAATTCATAGTCCATGTTTAAAAAAAAAAATATAATAATGCGATAGCTTACATTTTCGCAATTATTTTAGTTAATTTGCTGCGCCATGGCCTAATTTTAAAACAGTGCTGCCCATCACGATTTTGTCAGCTGTCTAGTAACTTTTGCAACTAATGTGTAGTCAAAAATGTATCGATAAATGAGAATTATCTTTTCGCTGATTGTTTAATTTTTTTTTTTCATTTTGGACATTTGGACTTTTGCTCTGGCCGCAGCGCTTAGTGTGTTTTAGCAGACAAAATCCTTTTTGTAAAGTGCAGCGTTCCCGCACAGTTGAGTAGGCACTGATCAAACAAACAAGCAAGATGTCTTTGCGTCCACTTGTGGAAGGCGACTGCGGTGCAGTGAATCCATTGATGCAACTAGGTGGGCAGTTTATACGTGATGCTGCACATAAAGATGAGGGCTTTACTCAGGTGCAATTCGAACGTAGTATGCGCCCCGATGAGCAGCTTATCAATGAGTTTCTCGGCCAAGTAGCTGCTCCACCGCAATCCTTTCAAATGGATACATTGCTGCAGGAAATGCGTGACATAAACATTGCTGGCGCTCCGCAACTGGCACCACGGGTCATTGATGAAGTAGCCAGCCAGTGGAATCAAGACTTTTCGCAGAATGTCACGCCCAACAAAATAGTGCACATACAGCCTCAGCAGCAGCTGCAGCATGTGCAGGAGTTCTTTGATGAGCCACTGATAAGCAGCCATAACTTTGGAGTGCCTCCAACCTATATACGACAGCCATTTTTACCAATAACTTCTGCAATGCAGCAACAACACGACAATTTCTTTGACTCTAACGTGGATACTATTATAACTGACAATTTGCCTAAGACCTCACATAGCGAATCTGTTGAGGACTGGATTACTGACTATCAGCGCAGCAAAGAGGAGAACGAGCAGACTGCTACGAATTTCAACGAAAAGTTCTTCCAACGGCTTCAAGACGAATGGCAAAAGTTGGCCGAAGAAAACGAGCATCCTTGGTTATCGGAATATAACGAAAATTTAGACGCCTATAAGGAATATGAATTTGCCGAAGAGAATCCTATGTCTGAACTTAAAAACGCTTTTGAAAAAGGCAAAGAATACCTTACCAAGGGTGACATACCCAGCGCCGTTTTATGCTTTGAAGTGGCAGCAAAAAAGGAGCCAGAGCGTGTAGAAATTTGGGAGCTTTTGGGCATTTCACAAGCCGAGAACGAAATGGATCCCCAGAGCATAGCGGCTCTCAAGCGTGCTTTGGACTTACAGCCAGAGAATCGAAGTGTTTTAATGGCATTGGCCGTTTGCTATACCAACGAAGGTCTGCAAAATAGTGCAGTGCGTATGCTTTGCAATTGGCTGCAGGTCCATCCGCAGTATCAGCATCTATTGGCCAATCATCCAGAATTACAGACAGAAGACATAACGCTTGCATCCTCGCTGATAGGATCTTATAAATTGCAAACGCTTCAGCAGGTCTACCTTGAGGCAGTGCGCATGCAACCCGCTCAGGTTGATTCTGACGTACAGGAAGCCTTGGGCGTGCTCTATAATTTGTCCGGTGAATTTGACAAAGCTGTGGACTGCTATCGTTCGGCTTTGCAGGTGGATCCTCAGAATGCCAAAATTTGGAATCGCTTAGGTGCCAGTCTGGCCAATGGTTCACGCTCCGTAGAAGCTGTGGAGGCTTATCAGCAAGCGCTACAGTTACAACCTGGTTTTATACGCGTGCGTTGTAATGTGGGCGTTTGCTGCATGAATTTGAAGGCCTATAAAGAAGCTGTGGAACATCTGCTTACAGCTTTGACCATGCAGGCCAATACAAATGCGGCGCGTGACCTACGAAATGCGGCATCACCGGCAACGAGTGGTCAAAACCAAATGTCTGATTCAATTTGGAGTACTCTGAAAATGGTTATATCGTTAATGGGACGCAGCGAGCTGCAAGGTCATGTAAGCGAGCGCAATTTGGCAGCGCTCAATGAGGCCTTTAAGGATTAAATAGAGTTAGGTGTTAAATTCATTGCCGATCAAATTGGGGTGAAGGGTTTTATTTTGTATAGACATTTCCATATGCCTCGGTTTCCACACAAATTTGTGCGAAGCACGGGCAGGGTCGCTTATTTGTATGATAGCATTTCGTTTCGATTTATCTTTCTTAAGCATGTTTTTTTTTAATTTAGAAGTTTAAACAAAGCAATAAATTTTGAGAGCTAAAAATACACACATATATTTTATGTGCATTTTGCGTACTAATTAAATATATTAATAAATAAGATCAAGGAATGGAACCCAGGCGCTTGTAATCTATCTTTTCAAGCTGCACTAAAGGTTTTAATTGTTCGGCAAAAACGCGCATTTCTTCGCCCACGTTTTCCTGGCCTGTGGGAGCCACCACAGACAACTCTACTAAATAGCTCTGTGAGATAGCCTCATTTGCCATTTCATGTTGCTTGCTGGGCACAATTTTTATGAGTTTCGATACGGTGACTTTCATGCGCCCTTTGCGAAACATGTATCCTAGGGAGTGACATAAACAAAACCTAGTTACGGCAACCTTTACATAGCTTATTTAGACGTACCCTTGGCAATGTACTCAAACTCCATGCGAAAGCCCATTTCAGTTAGAAATTCCAAGATGCTATTCGTGCACGCACAGTCCATACAGCTGCGCACCAACGTGGGTCTACGCTGATCGACTTCAGGCTGCCCTAGATAGCGCATTTGTAATGGTGCATCTAGACCCAAAGCGCGGCGTACGCGCAACAATAAAGGTGCATTTTGATTTGGCTGACGCAAACTCATGCAGACCTCTAGATCATGAAAAGTCTCGGGTGAGGTATCCACATTATCACATAGTCCTTTTAATCTACATGCATTGGTAAAACGTATAATAAGTAATTTTGGCAACCAATATTTATGTACATATTTGCCTGTGCATTAAGTGTTCGACGGCCGAGTCCAAAATCGAACCTTGCAGCAGATACTCCAGGTTTGGTAGGAAGCGATTTTGCACAGCATGTGACAGCGACTCACGAGCGGAAGAGACAGTGGCCATAACTATAGCCTTGATTTTAATAAAAATAAAAAAATATTCTTGGTGGCTACAGAAATTTTTGACCTTTTTGTGTTGTGTTTATTGCTGCAGCGCTGCCACACAGTCATGCTACAGCGTTACCACACTGTGATTGCTTAGCAGAAATCCTCCAGAGTGTTGCCAGTTGCCAGCGACTATAAAACTAAGAAGAGTGGGATAGCTGGCCATTAACGTTTATTCGCTCTTTTCTGTGATGAGCAGAAATGACACGAATGCTGGATCATGTGAGTTGCTGTTTGTGTGTGTGCAAAGAGTATGGAAGAAAACCTCGAATGCCTTCGTCTGGACTGCTCTAACTTACAAAGTTGTTGGTGGCTGCTGTATTATATCCAGGCATGTTCTAGACTTCAATTCCGACAAAAAGATTCGGAGTCGAAATGAAAGGTGATCTAGATCCGACAAAAGTGGAATCATTTTGAAAAGTTTGGCTCGCAGCATGATCATGATTAATTTTCATTATACATATATTTTTATTACAAAATTTTGCCAATTAAAATTGTGTGTACATGCAAAACCAAAACGAGTGATATATAGATCTTCGAAAAGTTATGTGTTGTCGTGTTGCACAAGTCAATTCGAAGATAATTTTATAAATGGCTGGCCTAAAATATGAATATAAAATAAATGCACAAAATTTGTAAATAGAGAAACCATTTTTCTCTCCTTGAAAGATGGCATAAAGAAAAAATAAATTATTTGGCTAGTTGTTTGAAAACTTGTGGCAACTCAGCAATGTGAACTTATCGATAGCTGGGCAGTTGGTCAGCTGGCAATTTGGCGCACTTTTTAAACAAAAAACAATGAGCCGCTTTTATTTTAGTAATTTGTAAAAATAAATTTTTGAAGGGGCAAAAAAGGGAGCGCTAAGCGTTAGCAAGAGCATTATTATGCACACCAACACAATCCAAACTTTGCCAAATGTTGGTAAATGACTTTGAAGGCATCAGAATGATATAATTAACCGCATGACCTAAACAATTGTGAAAAGTCGCGGCAGACCCCAAGTCCTTCATACCAAAATGTTTATCATAACCTCGGGTAGCGATTGAGCCATGTCCGTCTGTCCGTCCGTCCGTCCGTCCGTCCGTATGAACGCCTACATCTCGGAGACTATAAAAGCTAGAGATACAAAACTTTACCAGCTGGTGCGCATATTTCCTGAGAAGATTAAGTTTGTTGAATCATGTCAGTAGATTTTCGCGGTTTTTAGCCACACCGTTTAATATTTTTATTTGTAACAGAGCCTTTCGTTGTGGTTACATGCATCTGTGTGTCAAAAATTAACAAAACCGGATAGATACTATAAAAGTTATAGCCAAAAATGTAAAAATTTCACCCTCCTTTACCAATAAACGACGTCAATATTTGACTCTATGTAATTGTGGTAACAAGTGACCTAGAATCAGCATTTTTGGTAAGCTTATTCATATGGCTCTAATGAAGAAATCCACATCCAAATTTTATACGGTGGGAGCGGCGTGATACCCTTCCCCGCCAAAATGTGGTTGGTGTGGTTTTTGCATGATATCTTTCTTTTCTATAAAACTTATACTCATGTTTTTCAGATAAAAAAGATGGCGTACGTTAAAGTCGGGCGCGGACGACTTTGGGATACCCTGTACCACCAAATTGCAATCAAGTCCGATATATTGCTTACAAACTCCAAAAGATATTTCTTTGCCAAATAAACGAAACACAAGGAATTTTCTTCAAAATACGTTTTTTTGACCGATTGGTCCTATGGGAGCTATATGATATAGTCAACCGATTATGATCAAATTTGGTACAGTGCTTGGGAACTCTAAAAAACTTCTTAATGCCAAATGTGGTTACGGTATGTTCACAAATAAACGAAACACAACGAATTTTGTGCAAAAAACGTTTTTTTGACCGATTGGCCCTATGGGAGCTATATGATATAGTCAACCGATTATGATCAAATTTGGTACAGTGCTTGGGAACTCTAAAAAACTTCTTAATGCCAAATGTGGTTACGGTATGTTCACAAATAAACGAAACACAACAAATTTTGTACAAAGCACGATTTTTTGACCGATTGGTCCTATGGGAGCTATATGATATAGTCAACCGATTTTGGTAAAATTTGGTATAGTGCTTGGGAACTCTAAAAAACTTGTTAATGCCAAATTTGGTTACAATATCTTTACAAACAAACGAAACACACCGAATTTTGTGCAAAAAACAAATTTTCGACCGATCGATCCTATGGGACCTATATGATATAGTCAACCGATTTTGATAAAATTTGGTACAGTGCTGGGGGTTTCTAAAAAACTTCCGATTGCCAAATTTGGTTATGATATCTTCATAAGAAAACGAATTATCCATCGAAAACTTTTGCTTTTTTTCGAGGTCTTCTGAAACACCCCTATGGGAGCTATATAATGTAGTCCCGATATAAAAAAAATAAAATAAACTTGTCTCCTATGGATTAATAAGGGATCTTATCTGAAAGTTTGGTTGCTCTAGCTCTTACCATCTCTGAGATCTAGGCGTTCATACGGACAGACGGACAGACCGTCACACGGACAGACGGACATACGGACATGGGTATATCGACTTCTCTAGTCACTCTGATCATACTTTAGGTAACTTTGGGGGGTCTCCGACTTCTCCTTCTGTACGTTACATACATTTTCGGCTTGCACAAACACAATATACCCTTTGTACCATACGGTACAGGGTATAATTATAGGCAGTAAAATTATGTATCAAATAAAACTTAAATCAAGGTCATTGATCAATTGTTGAACACAGGTAGTACCTTAACAACTACAAAAGTAACGATAACAAAAAAAGACAAACTTCGTGCAATCAGCACGAGGATTAATAAGTAGGGTGGAGAAACGCCACGATTGAATCGTTTTTGCGAATCCTTGTTTTTTAAGCCGCCTTAAAGGCCAAGCCTAGGGCAATTTGTTATTTGCCTTAAAATTCGATTTTGCAGTACCTGGATACTTTGATAGCTTTTCTTTGCTGCGATACTACAAATCTGCAGCTCATAAAGCCAGATCGGAGCGACACATTGGACGTACACTGCTCTCTTTGCTCTAAGTGACTAAGTACTCTTCCTGTTAAGCAGCAACCGCAGTTTCTGCATCTTTTGACCACACTTCTTGCGAGTAGATTTCAGGTGTGGCCTAAAAGTAAGTCGCTTATCCAATTTATGATGTATGTATTCATATTCATAAAGCATTTGCATTACTGTTTTCATCAGTGCGTGTGTGTTTTATATTAAAACTAGGGGGCTCCGCCCTATGCGTGCTTCGCACGCCAACCCCCGTATTTTTTATACAACTCAAATCATCCTGATTATAATATCCCTTATATGTTTGTTAACTTCCATAATATACTTGCTATAGTTGGTCCGACTCGATTTTAAAATACCCTTTACCATCAAAGCACGCTCCTTGATTTAAAAAAAATGAGAAAAAACTAACCTCAATCGCTCAATTACGGAAAATTTATTAGGCGCAAGAATAATAATAATAAAGCGGATTGTTTGCCGACACATGAACATACCACGTACAATTGACTATGAGAAAAACATTAATTTTCTAAGTTCCATCCACAAATACTCAAGGATTGGTGATTTGTTTATCGTCAGGCGAATCGGAAATTGAATTATTTTAAATTCAAAGCGGACATCCGTTGGGATCATCGGAATTCGGGGATCAGAACATCCTTCATCATCAGTTTTCTTACCACCAAACGTGTTACATCACATAGTTTTGGTTGATATATATTTCGAAGCATGATGATTACCGCGCCATCCTTTAGTGTTAAATTGTGTGCTGGCAAGCCAAGCATATCCAAGGAGTTTAAAAATTCAGTTGGATAGTTGGTGGCTTCGTCTTCGTTTGTAACACAGTCAGTAGATTTAAATGAATACAAAGTACCAACGATTTGATTCTGTATTACAATGTATAAATCATCCACATCATTATTTTTAGCCGCTGAAATTGCTCGCTCACTCAACGATACGTTATTTTTGTGGTTGACAACAATGTTCGGGAATACGTTGTTGATGAGCTCGTCTTTCGATGAGACAAAAGTAAAAAAAATTCGGAGGAAACGAAATCAATCCACTCGACAGGAACACGACCATTACCGAGAGTCATCAATTTTTTTGAGAAATCTTGAGCAGATGGATCGTTTAGCAAACCAACTCTCATGTTTTCTGTTAGTTGAAATTTCTTCAAATAGAGCCACAGATAAGAAGATTTGAGGCAAGCGTTTATTTCGTCGGCAGCAGTCGATCTTTGAATGACTGGCAGTTATTGCCAGAAATCGCCAGACAATGAAATCATTGCGCTTCCAAAACATCTAGAATCATTGGGCAGATCTTTCAATGTTCTATCAAGTGCGCGTTTGTGCGCCATTGTGCATTCGTCCCAGATGATGCAATTTTACTTATTGGTTTTTCAATATTTTGAAACTTTAACGGAAATTTTAACACCAAATGAGCCGTCTAACAATGTGGCCGCTATTCCAGAAAAGGCAATTGCTACCGCAATGTCGGATCTCGCACGAACAGTGGCCAAAATTAGAATAGAACATCAGAAATGTCTTCCTGTTCCACCAGGGCCATCCAGGAAAAATAAGCCACCATTTCTATCTTCAATTGCTTTCATTACTGTGTCATAGACTTCCTTCTGTTTGAGGTTCAACAGAGGGAAATTCGTTTGAACTGATTGGTTTGATTCATGACGATCATAATCATGTTCACCAGGGCCGTAGAGAGAAAATCCGGGCCCGGGTGGAAAATGTACCGGCCCCTCTATTACACCTTATTTATTACGACAGTAGTTACACCGGGCCCATGAGAAAACTCCGGACCCGGGGGAATCCCCCTTTCCCCCTCTCTCGACGAGCCTGATGTTCACGCTCCAATTCTCGATTTAATGCGTCATTCATTCCACGATCTGGCGCTGGCTGTCCTAACTTGACTTACAAACTGCCGCAAATGAGATAACACATGTTTTCGATCAGTAGCAAAGCCTGGTTATGAATCTCCTTATTCGCCTCAAGATAGGGATTTCTTGAAATGACATGAATTTGATATGAAATGTCTTCTGGCATGTTATTCTTATATTTAGTCCACAGGTCACGTGGATTCGATGGGAAGCTTGTCGAAATGATAATAGCAAATAAACTGCGTATCTGACATGGAGTTGCGGGAATAATTGCTGCAGCGATTGTCGTTTCCCAATAAGTATCATTTTCAAGCAATATTTTTTTTTTTTTTTGAGCGAAATTTTAAAGACTTAACACATTGGAATTTTTTTTGCCAATATTTTATATATTTAACAAAATAAAATGAAATTTTTGACTAATTAAATGAATCAAGTAAGTTTAGTAGTTTGCCGTACAAAAATGCGAGAGTTTAGGTTTTACTGTATAAACCAACTTTAAGGCGACTTAGCCCAATTTTGTTGGCGTTAGGCTTAGATTTTGTGGGAAAGGATAAAAGTTTTGCTTAGTAGTAAGGGGGCAGAAATTGACGACTGGGATAGATATAGCTACGGCCATTGACAGAGGCTGTATTCATTGGTATTGTTGGAGTATAAGCTGCATATGGTGCCGTTGATGGGTGCATTTCATTGCTATAGCTATGCTGAAAGGCTTTTGTGTTAGAGAATTGTGAATCAGGATATTTATTGTAATCCATATATGATAAAGATGATGGTGGATAAGTTATATAATTGGCAGAGCTATGTTGCTTTTGATCGCCAGGTATATATTGCTCTTGCGAGTTGACATCAACGGCAGATGCTGCTGCATCCCGTATAGGATACGCTGAGAATGAAAAAGTGGTTGTTGGATAGAAGATTTGCTGGCTAGAGCCATGCAGCTGTGAATATTTCGGGGCATTTGTGTTTGCGGTATTACCGTTAGCAATTGTGGCTGGCAATACCATTGGGGTTTGTGGTCGGACTGTATTTGATGGACGTTCTGTTATAAAACCATGGGCTGGCTTATATTGGGCATTAGACTGATAAGCAGATGCTGGCGATTCATAGGAATGTAATTGCATTTGTATAAAGTTATCAGCACTATTTTTTAGTGGATCCTTAAACGCCAGTTGCTGATATTGTTCCGGCAGCGCTTGTGTCATTAAATCTGTAGTTTGCTTATTGTCTTGTATGTAGCGATCAGTAGATAAACTGTGAGCTGGACCAGGCTGAAGATGGTTTGTAGCCGCAGTATTAGCCTTATGACTGTGGGCATAGGCAGGACTCTTGGAAAAGTAATTTATGTTATTGGAACTGGTGTGGTAAGGCGCCTGAAAAGCATTATCATTGCTAACATGCATCATAGAACTAGATGAAAGATAGTCGCTGGCATAACCCTGCTCACTCTGCTCCTGTTTTGTATTATGTGAAGGGTTTTCTGTTTTCTGTTCATTGTACTGTATGGTATCGGATCCACTATAGTCCTGTTGTTGCTCCACACTGCTTGTTGCACCACTGTTGTAGGAGATTTCATAGACAGCTAAATCTGTTGGCGTTTCAGTTTGTATGATATGGTTATATTGCCAGTGTCCAGTTGTGGTGACAGCATCGATGCTGGGTGCACCTTCGGCGGGCAAATATTTGTGTGCTGGTGCATAATATCGGTATCCATGTTTGTGATTGTGTTGCAGCTGCTGTTCGTAATGTTGTTGCTGTGGTGGTGGATTTCGACTTCCTGATGATTGTATGGCATGCACCACAACATTGGTCTGTCCGCTTAATATGACCAAGACTAGTAATATACCCTAGGAATTAAATAGCATTGTATAGTATTTTGCTTAAACTATTGTATCAAACTTACTTTATAAATCATCTGGAAGTATCCTGTGTGTATATGTGTATAATTGTATGACAAGATGATGTTTACACTGCTAGACAACAGCATTTAATGCGAGCCACAACAGCCCCATTAATAGTTTTTATAAGATGTGTCTGTGTCTACATACATATGTACATACATACATATATGTATATGTAGATATGTATGTAGATTCATCATCGGCTGCGCCTCGGCCACCATGATCTGTGACAAAGCTCAATTAAGTACTTGCATGTGCACACACACATATACATACATGTATGTGCGTGTGAATTGTCGTTAGCTCTAATAACACCTAAGAAATAAAGCAAAAAATATCGTAGCACTTCAAATAAACATAATAAAAAAAAAAGCTCACACACAACAAAACAATCACATAATTTCAATTAGTCACAACATGTTAATAACAAATGCGAAACAATCGTACGAATAATAGTTTTAAAATTTAAATAATGTTTTAAGACATAGCACGTTGTTATCAACAAGCTAGAAGTTTGCACTATCTTTATTAACAGAGACTATTCTGTTTGCAGCTGTTTAGCGCCATTTATTTGTACATTATGCAAGTTAATAACAGTGTTTCAGAGATTTTCTTTTCGTTCGAGTTCAATACGTCTTGACTTTTTTTTGTGGGCAGAACTTTTACTTTTGTAAATTTGTATACCCTGTACCGTATGGTACAAAGGGTATATTAAGTTTGTGCAAGCCGAAAATGTATGTAACATACAGAAGGAAACGTCGAAGACCCCCAAAGTTACCTAAAGTATGATCAGGGTGACTAGAGAAGTCGATATACCCATGTCCGTATGTCCGTCTGTCCGTCCGTCCGTCTGTCCGTCTGTATGAACGCCTAGATCTCGGAGACTATAAGAGCTAGAGACACGAAACTTTATCAACTGGTGCGCATATTTCCTAAGAAGATGAAGTTTGTTGAATCTGGTTGAGCCTAGATCTCAGAGATGGTAAGAGCTAGAGCAACCAAACTTTCAGATTAGATCCGTTATCATCCTACGGGAGACAAGTTTATTTAATTTTTTTGATATCGGGGTTATATTATATAGCTCCCATAGGCGTGTTTCAGAGGACCTCGTTTGTTTATGAAGTTCTCGTAACCAAATTTGGCACTGGAAAGTTACTTATAGTACCAAATTTGATCAAAATCGATTGACTATATCATATAGCTCCCATAGGACAGATCGGTCAAAAAAACGTTTTTTGCACAAAATTCGTTGTATTTCGATTGTTTGTGAAGATATCGTACTCAAATTTGGCAATCAATCGTCTTTTAGAATGCTTAAGCAATATATCGGACTTAATTGCAACTAGTGGTACAGGGAATCCCAAAGTCGTCCGCGCCCAACTTTAACGTACGCCATTTTTATACCCTGTACCTATAGGTACAAAGGGTATACTAGATTTGTGCAATGTATGTAACGGACAGAAGCAGGCGTGGCAGACCCCAAGTCCTTTATACCAAAATGTTTATCATAATCTCGGGTAGCGATTGAGCCATGTCCATCCGTCCGTCCGTATGAACGCCTAGATCTCGGAGACTATAAGAGCTAGAGACACGAAACTTTACCAGCTGGTGCGCATATTTCCTAAGAAGATGAAGTTTGTAAAATCATGTCAATATCTTCCCCCGTTCCCTTGCAGTAGAGTTTTCGTTTTTTAGCCACACCGTTTAGTATTTTCACCTGAAATTTAACAGAGTGATGCGTTGTAGTTACATGCATCTATGTGTAAAAAATGAACAAAATCGGACAAATACAACAGAAGTTATAGTCAAAAATGTGCAAATTTCACCTCCCCTTGCCAATAAACTGCGTCAATATTTGACTCTGCGCAATTATGGCTACAAGTGACCTAGAATCACAATTTTTGGTAAGCTCATTCATGTGGCTCTAATGAACAAATCCACATCCAAATTTTATCGAAGCGGTCCCCCCACCCCCGCAATCCATTTACCGTGTTTTCTCCCACACCCCTCAACATACCAACTTGAAACTTACCCCGTATACTTTAAATAAGTTCTTTGTTGTAACATTCAAGTTTCATCAAAATGGGTAAAAATTTAGGGAACTTATAGGTATAAATATCGATTTTCACCAAAAAAAAATAAATTCCAATTGGAAAGTTCTTAGATGGAATATGCAGGAAAAATTTTTTTGACACAAAAGGTACAGGGTATTCCACTGTCGGGCACCGCCTCGACTGTACCACATTTTTTTATTTGTTATGCTTATTTTTATTTTAACTTTGCAGTCGACCAGTTTTTTTTTAGGCACGTGGGTGCGCGAATAAAAAATTTTGCATAAAAAAAAAACTTGATTATAAAACGCATACAGTTGGCCGTGTTCCGGAAATCGAATCCGAATATTTTATTCGGATTCGTTTAGAAACCACATATTTGCTCCTCCCAAAGAGCTAGAGCAACCAAATTTTCAGATTAGATGCGTTATTATGTCAGGGGAGACAAGTTTATTTTATTTTTTCGATATCGGGGTTAAATTATATAGCGGACCTCGAAAAAAAATAAGGTTTTTGATTGATAATTAGTTTGGCATAAATTCAAAAAATTCATAGTAACAAAATCCTTTTTTAACATTGCCATTTTGTAGTGCATAGTGCCTAGTTATAAAAAATTTACAAATATTTTTGATTTTATCGCAACTCTGAAGTTTTGGCAGCCATTCAAAGTTACATGTTCGATCAGCTGCACGTTGCAGTAAAAACGGCGCGGAAGTTTTTGTTAACTTTACGAGATTGTATATTTAACAATTTTAAATAATAAGTTAATATTAATAATGGAAAATAAAGGTACGGGTATGTAGAACGTTTAGTTAAAAAGGTGTTTCATTATATTTGTTAATCTGTTATATACATGTATGTGTATGTTGTTTTGTGTTGTCCTAAATTAGAAAAAACTTAACCAACTTGCCCTTCTATTATTAAATAAAAACTAACTTTCTGCAAGCTTCTGCAAAAAAGTATTAATGTAACATTAAAGTACAAAATATACTTACTAATTTACCCTTTTTATGCTTTAGGCGGCTTTTCGGGTATTGCCATTTTGTAGCTAAGGTTGAGTTCTGCTATGCAACGCTGCTCAATATCTGGAATGACAATAGTCGAAAGGTGTCCGATGTTTCGCGCTGGATATTTGATCAACTTCAAGACTACAACTTAAGCGCAGAGAAAAAATATGAAATTAATGCAAAAATAAAAAATTTTGCTACTCATATTCAAAGAAACTTGCCAAAATGCGGCAGAAATTTGAAAACTTTTAAGAAAAAACATTCCAAGTGGCTATCGTCAAAAATGATTTTTTCATTCGATAGCTTAGGTAAAAAAAGGAAAGGTTCAAAAACGGATGTGGCGGGATATCGGATTACATGTGGATAAGCCAAAACAGAATGGGAGTGGAAACACTCAATACGCAATACAGCGAGGAGAGCATTTTCAAATTTTAAACTATTTGCAGAAATCTTAGGGCTTGATGTAAATTTAATAGAATGCTGTCACAATATTTTAATTGCTATTTCATGTCAACTTCCAATTAATGTGCATAAATTTAAAGAGTGTTGTCAGAAAACTGTATCATTGTATATGTCCATATATCCGTGGTTTCCGATGTCAGCAACTGTACATAAAGATTTGATACACGGTTACCAAATAATAGAAACATCAGTATTGCCAATAGGTTGTCTTGGAGAAAATGCGTCAGAAGTCCGCAACAAATATTACAAAAGTGACAGGCTATCACATGCTCGGAAGAGCACGAGAATAAATAACATGACTGATGTTTTTCAGCGAGCAATGGATTCCTCAGATCCTCTTGTATCAAGCTTTTTTCTAAATAAAAGATTTACTCAAAGCAAAAAAATAACCATTACCGGCAGCTGTGATTGACTTTTTGGAACCGCAAAGCTTTACAAATAATTGTGATAATTATATCCTAAATAATAATAATAATAATTTTTCAGATAATCACAGTGACACTGATAATTGTAACACTTCCATAGACGATGACACTGATCATTCTGAACACGAAAATGAAAACCTCTTTTCGTCTGAATTGTATTTGGAAATCGACTGTTAAAAATGCAAAAATGCAGGTTGTAATTACTTGCATTATTAGAATTTTTTATATAATGTTTGTAAACTGAAATATAAATTGGCATAAATAAAACTAAATTATAAATATATATTTATAAATCGCGTCATTAGTAGTGCATTAGTAAAAAAATCACAACCAGCAAAAATTCACCTTATATGGACGGTGGGAGTGGGCGTGGTCTGATCGGTCTGAAATTTATCTCAGTTCCTACATATGTCATTACAATCAACTACACCAAATTTCATGTCTGTAACTTTATTCTTTATTTTCTGGCCCAATGTGCCATGGAGTAATAATATTATTATAATATTATTCAACCATGTTCTGCGTCGTTACCAATTTTTGTGAGAGCATGAAAAATCGAGAGAGAAAAACAAACCACCCTTATAGCTGTTGCACGCACATGTACAAATGCAACTATTTGCTTAAGGCCCAGATGCAAACACGAAAAATAAACAAAACTTCATATAAAATAAACGGAGCAAAATGTTTGGTCACGAAATTTTTCTGCAGGTGATATGCAGAAACAGTGTTGTTTGTTTTTTTGTTTTTTGTTGCCAGTAGTAAACCATAGATGGCGCCATCAGCAAAAATCCGCTGTTCAGTTTTGGCGCCACAAACAAAACTTAAGGGGTCTACGCAGCATGAAAATTTCCATATGGAATTTTTTTCATATTATTTCATATGGAGCCACCAGAGTGTGTACAGCAGCGGTGGGCAAAACTACTAATGCAATTTTTGTGCCTGTATGCGTAAACAAAAAAGAGCTTTCGCAAAAACGAAGGTAAAATGGACAAATCATTTTTTTTTTGGCATAGTTGTCATTAAATTCGACAATATCATCGAGTTTTATTCTTTCGTTTCTTGCCATGCGGCTCTGCTTTGCGTTCCATTGTAAAACTAGCTCACACGTACGAGACGAGCTTTTACGGTAGAAAGCTATTTTCTCGTACGTGTGAACGCTCTTCGGCACGCGTGCCGTCTAAGTGCCCACTAGGGATGGGCATCGCGTACTCGAATATCGATATTCAGTATCGATGTGTATCAGATGAAACCGATGTAAAAAATCGATATATCGACCAAACAATATCGATATCTCGATATATCGCCCAAAAAATTTGTATGAATAATATCAGTTTTAAAATAATAAGTCATACATAAATTCAGACACATACAAATAATCAGTTTATCTGGATTTCTTACAATTATTCCAAAAGGCTGGTTTTTAGTTTAAATTAGAAAGGCTCCAAAGAATCGTCTACACAAGCCAAAGGCCGGTTCCGTTCGTCGGTCATTATTCTTCCTGCAAGGGAAAATGGTCGCTCCGAGGTAACAGACGTCGCAACAGCCGGAATAAATATCCTTGCTAGTTTGTAAAGATTCAAGAATTGTGTCGACAGGGGCTCCCATATGGTTAGACAGTTGGCGTGAAAAAAAACTTTCATCTCCGTTCTCGCAATACTTTTTGGATCTTCCGTATCTAAATGCAATACAGGATTGCTCACGGCAACAATGTGCTTTCCCAAAAATAATTTTTCTGATGAAATGGTAATATGCAGCGACTTAGCCAGAATGTTGTTTCCCGACGTCTCCAATTTTTTCCCCGATGCAGTCAAATCTTTTTCTATGCCCAAAGTGGCCATTCCACCTTGCACGCTTAGTTTTGGCGCCGAATTCGTAAATATCGTCAGTATCGGATGAAAATATCGATATCGGATATATCGTCGAACATGGATATCGATACAAAATAGTCGACTTCCAAAGAAAGAATATCGATATTCCGATATATCGATACACCATCGCCCATCCCTAAGTGCCCACCGCTGTACTAGAGACACACTGTTCCTTTCGCGACCAAAATAAGTCGCTCCTTTTGCTATGTGGCTTTTTTCGTCATTTTGTCATTCGCTGCGAAATTGTAAGCAATTTCATTGAAAAAGACTGGCAACTTTGAATTCAAAACAAGGCGCCAAAGCCTTATATGTTTACGGAACTGGCACGCAATTTAAAATGTGCGGCAATATATAACAAAAACGTACAACGCAATCCAGCAAGCGTTCCAGTCGGAGCTTCTAGTTGGATGAGGGTAAAAAGTAAAAACCAATTTTATTGATTTATATTTTGTATCTCTTATTTATTACATTTTTATAAACAAAGGCAAATTGTGGCTCATTAAAAAATCCGGTGATGATTCGACGGTGATTGACATATGAAAATGTGTAGCTCAAGGTTTAATTTTGCTAAAAAAACTAACTTAGTATATAATTATGGTGGTCAATAACTTCTACTGCTGTTGACTTTATGTTAATGTAGTAGCACCCATCCAATTGAACAAATAGCTAATATGCATACTTTTTTTATAATATATTATGAATTTACTAATATTTTTCGAAACCAGTGGCTTTCAGGCATTGGTGAGGTGCAATGGACTCGATGCACTTTAGCACAACACCAACAAACATCCAAACAGCCCTGCAGGAATTCGGTGTCATATAAGTGGCCTCAACTACTCTGGACGTAACTAGTTTTTGAATGGTTAAAAAAAGAACCAGCGCGGTATAGGATAAAACGGTAAAGGCGAGCGCTCTCTCTGTCAAATTTGTACCGCTCAATGCTCACGCTCGCTCAGAGAGTGATTTTGTTGTTTTTTGTGAAAAGAGATGAATTTTGGGTATACATAAAAATGTATTACAACCAAAAATGCTGCTGTACGAAATAGTCATTTCATGTTTTGCATTGGCATGTGTGGGCAAGCGCGAATTTGGTAAGTGATAAATATTTTGTTATTTAGTATATTTAAAACAATATTTTGTAAGAGTAATTTAATAGTAGCAAGTTACCTATAGTTTTTTATTTTCAGCTTATATATAAAACATATAACTTGTTTTTTTTTTTGTTTTAAGTTTTATAGGAATGTACACCAAATAACTTGAATTTTTTATTTTCAGCTTAATATGTATTAAAAATAATTGTTTTTATTTTATTTTCAGTTCTATAAGTACATATAACTAACTCATAACTTGTCTTTTTTTCAGTTTTATAAATATAAGCAGGGAGCTCGTGGCGCTTGCATATATGTATATGTACTATACCCTGCAGGAAAAAAAATTAGTCCGAAACTGGTTCCGAACCACCCCGACGGTGAAACTGTGTGTCCCAAACCTAGTATGATTGCTCCTGGCTAACTAGTATTTTTAACATGGGCTTGTCATAGGAAGCAACCAGAATTTTTGGGTATGATGTTCAACTGGTAGCAAACTGGTTCGCCTGCATATGGGACAAAACTAGTTGCTTCCGTACTAGAATATAATAATTCGTTTGGGTATGCTCTCGTTCTAGTATATTTAACCCAAATATTGAACTAGTAATTATTGTTGTATTAAAATATTAGTTTATTTAATTCAATTTGTAATCATTTTATTCACTTATAAGTAACTTATTATCAATAATTTACAATTCTTAAATTATAGATTGAAAATTTACAGAGTTTTTAGTTACATATATACACATATACAAACATGTGATTAACTTAAATGTTCATTGTAAAGTAATTTTAGGTAACTACGTTATTATTCTTTTTCCTGAAAATAAGTAACACAAGAAATTTCTTATATTTATAAAACTGAAAAAAAAAAAACAAGTTATGAGTTATATTTAAGTTAAGTTATTTGGTGTACATTCCTATAACACTTAAAAAAAAAAAAAAAGTTATTTGTTTTATATATAAGCTTAATATAAAAAACTATAGGTAACTTGCTACTATTAAATTACTCTTACAAAATATTTAAATATAATAAATAATATTTAAATATACTAAATTACAAAATATTTATCACTTACCAAATTCGCGCTTGCCCACACATGCCAATGCAAAACATAAAATAACTATTTCGTACAGCAGCATTTTTGGTTGTAATACATTTTTATGTATACCCAAAATTCATCTCTTTTCACAAAAAAAAACAAAATCACTCTCTGAGAGAGCGTGAGCATTGAGCGGTACAAATTTGACAGGGAGAGCGCTCTCCTTTACCGTTTTAACCTATACCTCGCTAGTTCTTTTTTTAACCATTCAAAAACTAGTTACGTTCAGAGTAGTTGAGGCCACTTATATGACACCGAATTCCTGCAGGGTATATATGTATGTGTGTATGTGCGAGTTAGCACCAGCTCGTCGTCCTCATTAATACTTCCAATTAATTAATGTTTTCAACATAAATTCATAAAACCCTTCCTTAATAATATTTGATCTTGCAAATTAACGCATAAAAAGATAGATATTTTAATTTTAAATAACATTTTTAATATATTTTCATAAATTGCTGATTTTACGTGTCAGCCTGTCAATATGACAGCAAGATGTTAGATGCTAGATGCTAGATGTTGTCAGTGTGAACACCAATTTCACATCTTCAAAAAATCCCATGCGTCCGCTTAAATGTGCTCAGTGTGAAAAGCCTATCGGGGGTGCCACAGAAATCGTTAACGCTTTTGGCAACGGTTTGAAACCAAATCGTTAAAAGGTGCCACAGAAATCTCAAAGATTTCATTTTTCGAACAATTAATTTCGAATGTTTACGCTTTTGCAAGAATGGCAGCAAAGGGTTGCTACTTTGGAAAAATTATTTTAGAACATTTAGACACATATTTAAATAAATGTTTATTAACAGTGATCCAATAAAGTTTATTCTTTATTACATTAAGCGATAATTTTCAGCATGTTTTGCATCATTTTAATTTCCATTTGTACAAAATAAATGTAAATAAAGTTTGAATATTTGTACCGCCCAATACAAGAGTTTGTATGGCAACCCTACGGGTCAACAGCTGTCCTCAGCGTAGTGAATGGAAAATTTCGTTTCTTTACATTTGCAAATTTGCACGAAAATAGAAAATAATTTTTAAAATGCTTGCTAGCCATTGATGCCTTAAAAAAAACACATGTGGACGAAGAAAATGTAGAGCGAAGGTGTCGAAGAGCCTCTAGATGGCTTCAAGGCTGTCATACAGTCCAGCAAAGAAACACACACACGCAAATGCTAGTGAAAATTGTAATGCTAATTGTGCCTTTGCAGTAGATGGATTTAGTATTTTCGATGCACTCGCCAATTATTTAAAACGACGCTTTTATTTATTGAATATATTACTTCATTTATTAAAATCATATGCTGTTGTGGCTTTTTTCTCCTTTGGTTGCGCTACTCATATTTTAATTTTAAACCTAAACTGCTAAACTATTGACATTCACAACCTTGCCTAACAGCCGTTCATTGCCACCTTAGGAGAAAAAGGTGCACAGCAATTATTTATTTAATTTTGCATTAAATTCGGCACACATTCATAACGACAAATTAGTTAAAATAAAAAAAGGCAATTTTTTAACTTTCATTTAACATCAAAAACATCTATTAATATGCTAAAATAATCACTTCGAATTATTATTATTTAGTACAGAAACTAGGTGGCAACTCCTTGCCACAAGAAGATTTTGCACGTTGACACAGAATGGCAAATGTACCAAGGATTTTAATAAAGATTTCGCAAAAATGAAAATCATGAATTAAAACATTAAATTTGTCAAAACACAAAGATACAGAAAACACAGAAATTAAATACACTTTCCAAATAAGTAATACTTTCATTGAATAAATTAGTTTTTATTGGTGAATTTAATCAAATCTCAAGCAATTTCGTCGAAGATTTTGAAACCGTTGCGAATCATGTCTGTGGCACCAAGAATCGGAATGGCAACGAAATTGCAATGAAATGGTTTTCTGTGGCACCCCCGTATAATACAATCTTAACGGTCAGCTGTTTCTATCTCGTTTGTATCATACCTGGCGCCAGCGTTAAAAATATAGCATGCTTGCTTCAATACGGTAACACTGATGCAGCGAAAGATACATATGGCAACTCTGACTTACATATATTTAATTTCTGCTGACGTTGCCACTTTTGACGTTGACAGTTCAATTCGCAGCTGCTATTGTATGTATGTATGTGAGGGCATGTGTGCATAGGGAACGGCGCTTTAAACTTGCGTTGGTTCGGTGCTATTTTGATGGTTGTTCACTTAACTGGCTAGTTACTTGTTCCTGACAATAATGTTTAGCAAAACACTTACTATGTTACTTGGAAGCTGTCTGCTGCTACTGGTTTTCAGTGGCTCTGCACAGGCCTGGCATTCAGAAGACCTAGGAATTTTTGACTTGGTCGAAGAGGTCAACAAAAATTTTTACGAGTTTATGGGCATTAATCAAACCGCCACAAATAACGAAATAAAACGCGCCTTTCGGACTCTTTCGATAGTCTTGCATCCGGATAAGAATCCCTCCGACGACGCCAACATTCAGTTTCGCAATCTAGTTTCAATCTACGAGGTACTTAAAGATGCTTCCAAACGCGAGAAATACGACAAGGTCTTGCGCGATGGACTTCCCAACTGGAAATCAGCATTATACTATTACCGTCGCATGCGGAAGATTGGACTATATGAGGGCGCTTTTATTTTGTTCCTCATTACAACCGTGGGACAGTATTTGTTTGCTTGGGCCGCATATTTGGAAAAAAAATACACAGCAGAACAGGTTTTTGGCACTAAGCTAAAAAAGCTGCAAAAGAAGAACAAAAACATCGATATGGTTGTGATACTTAGTGAAATTCCTTTTCCTTCGCTGCTCAATACGCTGCCTTTTCAAATACCGTTGGCCATATGGAGTTTGCCTAAGACAATAAAAAGTTGTTTTAGCAAGGCCAATGAGTTGAAGGAACTGGCGCTAGAAAAACGCAGACAGTGAGTTTAACTTACAATGTTGAGAGTCTTTATAACATTTGCTGCATTTTCTATCTTAGCGAACTGGAGGCTGCAAAACGTCAGGAAGAACAAGAACGCGAAATAGAGGAGCAAGCACGTCTGCGCAAGGAGCACAAAGAAAATTTACGTAAACGAAAGCAAAATACCAAGGCTCCTGAGAAAACAGAAGAAGAGCTGCGTGGCTATGCCCAAATACAAGCGCGGGAGCTTACTGAAGATGATGCTGTGCGTCCAGTTTCACAGAAGGTAATTCAATAACTGCATAAAGCTCATTTATTCCACTGAACATTTGTTTTATTTGGCAGAGCACCGTCACAGGCGGTTTCTGGACCGATGAAGATCTCACCGAGCTTATACGCCTGGTCAAAAAGTATCCAGGCGGCGCAGGCAGCCGTTGGAACACCATAGCCGAGTCCATGAACCGCACTGTGCAAGAGGTCACTTTCATGGCTGCCAAAATGAAAGAAAATGGATATCGCATACCTGGTCAAACAGACAGCGTAGCTGAGCATATATTCCAGGAGTCACAGCAGGCTGTTCGCAAGGAAAAGGTGAAAAAAGGTGCTTACGATGAAAAGAATATGCTCATACAAGAAACCAACTGGACGCAGGAGCAACAGCGTGCTTTGGAGGCGGCAATCGTCAAATATCGGAAAAATGTAAGCGGTGGTGATCGCTGGCAAAATATAGCCAATAGTGTGCACGAAAAGACCAAAGAGGAGTGCTTGATACGTTATAAGTACCTGTGCCAGCTGGTCAAGTCTCAAAAGAAAGCTGAAGAAGAGACCAGTGCGCCTGTGAAATCGGTCCAATCATTTCCTAACCAGAATGGCGATCAACCCTCCATTGTTAACTTGGGCACAGAACTTGAAGAAGAAGCACACACGACAAAAAAGCTAAGTAAACGCGAAAAACGACGCCGCAAACGCGACCTATCGAGCGACGAGGACTCTGAAGATGCATATCAATATGAAATATGTTAGTTACCATCTGTAAGATACTAACTACTTTACTAACTATGAATATATAGAGCTCCTAGGAATCCAATTTTTGTATAGTTTATTTTTACTTTTCACATTTCTTGTGGTGTTTCCATTACTATGGGTTACAACTAGAGAGTAACGACAAGTTTTTGTATTTACAAAAAATTAGGGGCCATACCCAAACTACGTGACCCAAATTTTGCACTTTTTGAGTGTAAAAATTTGGACCATTTTGACCAAGCGTGGTATTTTCTTGTTTGCTGTTCTTTTCTTTTTCTACTTTTCTTTCTTCTACTTTCCTGAAGCTACAATGAAAAAAAATCGGTCTACTAATAAGTTTTACTAAAAGATGTGTATTTTCAAAAAATAAAATGTAATAAAAAGATCTAAAATCTATCCTTGAGAGGAAAAGATTCTTAAAAAGGTAATTTCTGACCATTATGAATATATTTTTTTTTTCAACATTCAAACATATTTTAACGCTCAACGAAAATCTCCGCAAAGGAAATTTTTCACCTGAATTAATTTTAACAAAAATTGAAGATGTATTAACTGAACAACCAATTTATTCATTACATATTTTAATTAGTCTAGGCCGCCCTTAACTGGGGCCATATACTCATTTTCCTATTTTGCCGCTAGTCTATATATATGTATGTATATTGAAATACAAATTTTATGGAAGTCCATAGCCAGGGTGGGTCGGAATTAGCCATTTTTCTAGAGCACGATATTCACCTACGCGAAAAGGCGCATATATATCATATTTATATTTTTATAGACTAATCAGAAATACAAATTTTTTCCTTTAGAGGAAAGTGTGGCATGTCAGAATATATATTTTAGCAAGTTGAAAATATAATTCAAATAAAATAATTATATTACAATGTAACTATATGTAACATGCTGAATTTATTGCATTGTATGGTAACTAGTAACCGAATTAAGATAAAAAGATTGACCAATACATTTTAAAATTATACCAAAGTAAGCATAAACCCAACATTGATATAATAAGTAAACACGATATGTTTAGTCAAAGAATATAGAACTATGTTCTATATATAAAACTATATTCTTTGGTTTGGACTAAGAACAAAATTTAGAACACCCAATAAAGACTGAAGCAGCACTATACCTAATATAATTTTTATTGGCGTTATAATATAGTAAGCACACACTAACCTTACCCAAAGCTACATCCTAAATAAAAACCCGTCTTCAGTTTGCACCCATTGCAACACTTCCCTAACCCTTACCCATATACTCCTAAACTGTCCCCAATTGCAACGAAGAAGATCAAAGTTCCTTAATCTATAATACATGAAATAGCCTTCTTAAACAATATAAAAAAACCATTACATTTTTCAAATCCACAAGTATCTACCACTCATTTAATAATAAGTCACCCAAACATAGAATAACATCTTACACACCGTACCTCCTACACTCCTAGGGTGAATATACACACATTTAAGCTTAATGCAATCATAATAATAATAATATGGTACTTTAATTTCTGCCCTTTACATATTTCTACAAGCAACTTTTACTGCCCAAAATTTTTTTTAGTTTTAATTTTTTTTGTTTTTTTATTTTGCAAAATTTTTTCTTATGTCTCAATTTATTAGTTTTAATTTACTCACATGCATTCAATCATTGTTAAAATCCTGTTCAATCAAAATAAAGAATTAATAAACCTATTTATCCATTTAACCAAGGTTTACTGCATTTCCGTCTTTTCCACGTCAGAAGCCACTATCGAGTCCTTACTGATGTCTAAAAATGATGCCTGTGACATTTCAGTGTCGTCCTCCTCCTCCTCTATTTCCATCTCAAAAATTGTCATCTTGCGCTTGCGATCAGATAGCACGGTGGCCACTTTGCGACTGCCTGACACTGCCACCATTTCACACACGCCATCAAGGCCTTTAAAGGTGGCCCCGTCTACAACATCATACATGCTGTGCGATACCGTCGCGTCCGGCAATTTGACCAAAAGTTCCAGCTGATGTTGCGTGCTCTGACTGCGCGCCGCACTCAGCGAGAACTGCACAAAGTAACTATGCGGTCGCACGCCTACAGTATGAATTGTTGTTTGGGCTAGCATAGACAAAGACGACTCATTGTAGAACTGCAGATCCACGAAGCGAAGATTATAGTAGTCATGGTGCAATCTTGGGGTATAAGGACCAGGCAATAAATGCATGCGTGTGCAGCGGAGCATGTCCTCTCCCCGATTAAACTCTAATATCATGGCTTCCTGCCAGCCCGTAGTCACAGCCAGCATATCACATTTAGTCGCCTCATGCACAAAGTAAGTGCAGTGCACAAAATCATCAGCCTCCTCTGGGAAATGCGGAAGCTCGCCGCACAGCACAGTAGAACTCAACTTAAAGCTTGCGCTAATACTCTCAGTGGGCTTGTGAAAGACGGCATCAATGGCATTGAACATTTTGTCGCGCTGTTGTATAAGGGATAATTTCTTATCGTGTGGTACAAAATGAGTGCATTCGCGTAGGCACTCGTTTTCGTCATGCATTTGGTCCCACAAATGGTTCGAATCCAATTCCTGTGGCTGTGTGAGGTCAGTGTTTTCTAAATATTGACCAACGCGTTCCAAGTTAAATTTGCTACGTGGTAACATAACTTGCGAAGTTGCGGAGCTATCCTCATTATCATCCTCTAATCCGCTGGGTCCTAAAATTATATATTTAAATAGCAATATAAAAAAGTGACGGTAATTATATTAGGCTTTAAAATAGTAATAAAAGTCGGACAAATACATAAATACTCTTGTACAATTAGTGAAATTTATTATACCCTGTACTAAAAGGTACAAAGGGTATAATAAATTCGTGCAAATGTATGTAACGGGCAGAAAAAGGCGTGGTAGACCCCATAAAGTATATGTATATATTCTTGATCAGCATCAACAGCTGAGTCGATATAGCCATATGTGTTTGTCCGTATGAGCAAAAGGATCTCAGAGACTATAAGAGCTATGTAGCTGAAATTTTACCAAAAGATGTGCATAATAGTCAGGTAGATCATGTTTTTAGATTTATTTCGATATCTTTTCCTGATGTTAAGCGAGAAGAGTAAGTAAGGAAAAGAGGCTAGGTCTGACCAAACACGTAGTTTATTTGAGCTGGCAATCATATGTCTCGAAGCTAAATAGTTTTAAAATGGTCTTTTTGTGACTTACCTTCCCTAGAAATTTCTGGCTCCATGGCACAAAAAAAGTCAGCAAGTGCCAAATGCTCTTCGTCACTGAATACCATGTCCTCGGGTATTTCTTGATGTGATAGACGTAGTATGGTAAATATTACCCAGGAGTGAAATAATTTCATATTAAAGACAAGTTCATCAATTGTGCGCTGTAATTCATGAACCTTAAGCAAAAATGCACCACAAGCACGCATGGCTTCAGTAGCCACTTCCGGCGATATCAGGGACTATAAAAAATGTGTAAATTTCGGCATATATTGGTTTGGATGAGCATTACCTCGAAAAAGTGCGAAATGCGTCCAAAGCCGGCAATTGTATTAAGAAAATAAAACATATTAACTGCGGCACCAAAAAGTTGCTTAAAAACCAAGCTTTGCAGATTATTTAAGCTTAGGTCCACGGAATTAGCTATCTTTTTGAAGCCCTTTTCTGTTAGCGTTCTGTAAGTGAGAGCACATGAGCCCTGTATATTAAATTTAGATATAAAACTCACTCGAACAGAAATTCCTCGACCTCAAGTGTCGCAAAGCCAAAGACAAGCAGTTCTAGAAAGTGTGCCGATATCATGCCATAGGCCTGTGAATTGGCATATTTAGTCAGTTTATTATCCATTTCCAGTTGTACGGTTTCCCAGGCCTCCATCAGGCACTGCTGTGTGTCGTTTATGTAACTGACAAGTGAAATATTTGCAAAACGACAAAAAGTGTGTTATGTAATGTTAAGTATTTCAAGAAAACCAAATTTTACATAAGTATGTAAAAGATTATGCAAACTTACAATGTGCTGAGATAGGAACCATTAAATTTACCCAAAGACTAGCAAATTTTGGATATTGCAACGCTTTTCGTCGATATTGTTTTACAATTATACTCACTTCTTGGTCTCTAATATGTGTGCGCAATGTGCGGCTAACTCCAGCATTGGCAGCATGCACTCTTGCAACACCTCGTTATGAAAATGCAACACCTTTAACTGTCTTCCATCACGCAGCAAGGCATAAATTGCGTTAAAGTCACCATTCATTCGTACATCGTATACTTCGCACTCCATGGGATTAACTACATGTTGAGTTAAATCGATGCTGCCAGCCTGTAGTGCTCCCAGCAGCAGCAAGTGTACTTTGCCGCTGCTCATAATGACTACCAGAAAACAGGGTGAGCCTTTTGGAAATGATTTCTGATCTAGCGTTTTAAGGCACGGATCTATATTCGTCAAGGGAATAAGTTTGGGCAAAAAGCATTTGTGCTTGTCCTTTTCACTACACGTATAGCTGTGCAAGTTTTCGTTGCAATTAATGGCCTTGCTAAAGTACACCTTTTTGATGTCGTCCTCGTAGATTAGCCCAGATATGATTGTTTCACTTTCGGCATCAAGCAGCGCCACTTTGCCGTTGCTGTAGCCAACGGCAAGTAGCGTTTCATCCATTTGCCAGCTAAGCGATCTAACGCGCACATCCTCGCCAGGCGTGGGAAAGGTAACTATTTTTTGCCAGTTCAATCGTTGAATAACTACCTCTCCTATACATTTTTTTTTAAATTATACTAGATTTCCAGACGCGCAATGCAATCAATACTTACCTTTTTCTGTGCCATAGGCTATGAGATCCATTTTGTTATTCCACTCCATGCGCTCTACTATACAACTCATATTGCGTACCCCGAGCAGTTTCATGGAGTTGCACTGTGCCATGATTGGACAAATTTTAACTTAAAAGAATATAAATAAAAAATAAATTTTAGCACCATCAACAGCCGGCTCGCAGGCAAAATAATCGATATCTTCGATAGGCGCCTAAGGAGGAAAATTCAAGCCATAAAACCATTTATATGTTCAAATTTACATGTACATAAATTGGTTGACTAGAAAGAAGCGGCCAATAATATATGTATTAAAATATGTTGAATTAAATAATGTTGCGGTAAAATACTGTGAGGCGTATCGAAAATAATATCGGTTCTCCCGATAGGCGAATAACATAGAAAATGAGATGGAATGTTGCAAATTTGTATGAGTGCAGTGTACATATTTCGTTGCATACATATGTATTAAGATACATACATCCATATACATATGTAAGCAATAAACACAAATTAACACCACTGTGCCCATTCAAACAAAATGAAAATTTAAGTAATATATGAAATACATAAATACGTAATATATATTTTTCTTCATTATTGAAATTGAACAGTATAAAAGTAGACAATGTACTTTACATTTGATTTAAACATATTTTATAATTAAAAAAAAAATAAAACTAATTTTAATCGTTCTATTACTGAATGGATACTTAAAAAGGATGGTTGATGGATACTTAAGTATGTATGAATGTAATTGTAGGAGCAATTGTTCTGTTTATATGCATCATGGACTTGTGTTTTGTTTGTCACCATCTTTCGTATTATTAACTTTAAGGACACACTTAACTTAAGAGTAGACATTAAGCAGTTTCGCCATTGCTGTTAGTGGATGATGCATCCGGCTTTAAATTTTCGTCATTGATACTGCCACTAACACTGGCAGGACTAGCCACAGCTCCATTTCCAGCACTATTGGGAGTGCTTAGAACGCCAGTGGCTCCACCACCCAGAGTACCACACGTACCACTGCTATTGGGTGAGCTACTGTTGCCATTACCAGTGTGCCAGGTGAGACGCTCCTCATAGAATTGTATGACAACTTGTGGGCATCTAACGTTGGCCACTTTGGCAGGCACTAAGTCGGCATGATCACTGCCTTTCCATTTCATAAGAAACATCAGTTGTCCTGATGAGTCAGTGGCTCCTAGTATTTTGGATGGCTCCAAGCCGCGATCAAAGCCTAAGAGTTTTTTTTGTTCATCACTTTCGTCTTCCATAAATGATTTGCGCTTGCTGCGTATTGAGTCCGGCGCAGACGATGTCGATAAACGTTTTTTGGCTTCCTTTTTATTGTTTTTTAGTGATTCTTCAAAGGCAGCTATCAAATCTGGGCAATCAAGATTTTCAACCGGCTCCCAAGTATTTTCACTGCGCGGATACCCTTTCCATTTTAGATAATATTCCGTGCGACCGTTGACAGTGCGTTTGTCTTCAACGCGCTCCACTGAGAATTCAGCCATTAGTGTTAACTGTAGCGTTTTTCGTAGTTGTATTATATTTGCAATATGGTTTTTGTTTACTGTATATTTGTTTAAATTTAATTTGTTTGCACTAAGAAATGTGCAGAACACACGGCAAAAATCAGTTCGTAGTTGCGTGTTTGTATATGTGAGTAAGAATGGCTTGTGCAGGGTTGCATCTATGGAAATTGTTATCGCCATGCATTTATCGAAACCGCATGTGCCTTAAAGTCGGAACATGGAATCAGCTGCTTAGATATTGGCACATGTTTTACATGCATGGCAATTGATGGTGCCTTGAAGCATTTTTTATTGTATTTAAAATAAGTTATTAAATTTGCTACAGCATAAAAAAAATATATACATATATGAAATGGGCGAGTTTGTAAGTGAAATGCAGGAACGGCTTCTGCCGGAGTATGAAAAGCTGCTGCACTATCAAATCTATACGCCAGATCAAGTCAGGTAAGCTGAAGAAAGTAGTATTAAATATTTTTAATAGGCAAAATTTAAAAACTTACTCTTATGTTTACAGAGAGTGCATACGGTCGCGTGAACGACTGCAACTTAAGACTACACAAAGCCATACCGCCATTAGCGACTATATCAATTACATTGTTTATGAGAAGCAAATGTATAAACTGATAGCGGAAAAAGAAAAGCTATCTGGGCTTAAATTTAACGACTTAAAATCTTCAATAGCTACACGTATTATACGCCTGTATCGTACAGTTGTGGGTAAATTTTGGCATGATGAGCGTCTATGGAGTAGCTTTATTCGATTTAGTAAAAAATCAACGCCGCAAGAAGTGGCTGCCATTTATGAGAACATGTTATCGGTAGTTAATAGTTACAACTTTTATTCTAAATGTTTTACAAAATAACGATTTTCCTTTACAGTTCCACGGTGATAAGCCGGAAGTTTGGGTCAACGCCGCTCTATGGCTCTATGAATACAATCGCATGAACATAACGCGCGTCAGAGATTTACTATTACGTGGCTTACAGCGTCACCCTACATCCGAGTGTCTGCACAAATGCTTTTTCGACATTCAGCTCAAGGAGGCGGCTTTGTCGGATAGTACACCTAACCTAAGTGATAATACTGTCTCTGAACTGGATATTGCTATGGAATGCGTCAACGCCGTGTATAGCAACAGTCGGGCAAATGTTACAGAAGTTGACTACTTCGTTAAGCTGTTAGAAAGTTGCGTCAAGCATGGCGAATTTACTGCCAAGTTGCAGCGGCAAATTGTCGACGACATGCAGGAAAAGTTCGCTCGAGAGCCAGCTCTCTGGCATGCATTGGCTCAGCGTGAATTGCAAGGCTATCATCTATCCGATTTGCAAAACCTGGAAAAAACACAGCGTGGGCAAACTCAGAGCAAGCCATCCAATAGTATAACAGGAGCCACTGCAGATGACGCCGCTCTAGTTCCAAGCGATTCTGAAAATTACTCGGAAGACGATCAAGCAAATAAGCCACGCCTAAAAACGTCCAGCGTGTGGCAGTCGCGCACACTTAAACAACGAATTGAACTATGTGTGGCTGTCTATAAGACAGCTGTACAGGTCTTGCAAACCCAAGAAATGTGGTGCCTTTATATTGATGCCATGTTGGCGCTAAACATGGATAACACTACGGCGCGATCACTGAAACAATCATGCCTAATGAACGCTTTGCACGATGGCCACCATTCCAAGATAATGCACATAGAGCATTATGTCACATTACATGATATACTCTTTAGCAATCCAAATGGTGGCACCGTAGCTGTACGAGTTTTCAGCGAGGCACTCGAGCACGATCAATCATTGCGTATGCACGAGCTGTTGCTGGCTACGCACATACTCAACGATAATGAGGCTAGCGTTTTTGAGTTATTCAATCAGGCACGCAAAACTCTAGGCGGCAATGCAGTGCCCATATGGCAGCGTGTGATTGCCTTTTACAGAGCACGCTATGATGCGGCCAGCGAGCATCGTCTGGAGCAAATTTTTTCACAAGCTTGCGCAGAAACTAGTCAAGAGTTCGTCCCACTACGCTGTGACTTTTTGAGCTATTGCTGGCATAATCATTCACCGGCCAAGGCGCGTGACGAATATAAGAGGCTGGCAATACAGCCGCCCATATCGCTGCAGCTGCACCGTCAAATGGCCGATCTTGAGGCGGGCTTGGTAAGATATTTTTTTAACGATATATCATCCAAAGTATGATCAGGGTGACTAGAGAAGTCGATATACCCATGTCTGTCTGTCCGTCTGAATGAACGCCTAGATCTCAGAGATGGTAAGAGCTAGAGCAACCAAATTTTCAGTTAAGATCCCTTATTATCCTACGAGAGACAAGTTTTTTTTTGTTTTTTCGATATCGGGGTTATATTATACATATTGCTCCCATAGGGATGTTTCAGAGGACCTGGAAAAAAATTTAAAGCTTAAATTTTAAATCCCAAATGGGATATTTTTTTTTATATGAAGCTTTGTCATTCCGTGCGAAATATTATAGATGGGTAATTCGTTTGTTTATGGAGATATCGTAACCAAAGTTTGTATTTGGTAGTTTTTCAAAGTTCCCTATTGGTTTAACTATGTTTCCGTGCAGCCAGTCGTTCGGAAATTCCTCTTTGTGACATATTTCAACGAAAAGTGGGTGCGAGTATTTGTGCATCAACCTTTGAAACTTCCGCTGGGATAGAGTCGTATCCCGCACCTTTGTTGTTTTTGAGTGCCTTTATAGCTTCAATGATTTCACTCTTGCTTGGTTGTGTTGTTCTCATTGGTAGGAGGGAAACATTATTTAAACCTTCCGTCACTGCTTGTGATCGGTCTAGATCTGAATGGTATCGTGTAGCCCTGCTGCTCGTTCTGCTTCCCTTGCTAGGTTGTTCATATATTCTCGCTTCTCCTCTCTGATATCCAGGGTAGAATATCGTTGTTGTTTTTCTTTCATTTAAATTGCCAAGCGAGTTGATTTTGTTCTTCAAGGATACTCTCTTGTCAATAAGTTGCCATGTGTGTGGTAAGATGCAATCGTTCGTTACAGCATTCATTTATAGCGCCCTTTATTTCCAGCCATTTTTGTTGAATTTCGGTGGGCGTTACTTGGCTTTCAAATTTTTCTCGCAGTTTGCTGCAGAAAGCATTCTTCTGTTGCGTACTATTTAACTTTGCCACATAAAACTTAATCGTGCCATGCTGTTTTTTTATGTGCTTTATACACATCCGCGATCCAATGTCGGCCGAACGGTTGCTCCGTACATCACAGAGTGATATGCTCCATTTAGCACTAACGCAAATATGGTCGATTTAATTCTCAGTAGCTGAGTCACGCGAAATCCAGGGTACAGGGTACCGCCAACCTTATGTTCGTGCATACCACAGGACTCTACGAGTCGCTCTCCATTGTCGTTCATGCATCCAATACCATGTTAACCTAATATGTGTCTTATTTCTGTGTACTCGAAACCAACTTTGAAGTCACCCATTAATATTTTAAAGTCTGATCGGGGAATCTCACTGAATACCGAGTCTAATTGGTCGTAGAAGCTATCTTTGCTGTCATGTGGTGCATCTTCTGTTGGCGCATAGCACTGAATTACAGTTGGATTTCTACTGCTACTTTTAAATCTCACAGTCATTATACGCTCGTTGACGTACTTGGTCTCGATAACTCTGTTTTTGAACTTTTTATGGATCAGAACACCTACACCATATTGGTGTGTATTGTTTTCGTTGGGCATGCCCGACCAGTGCAGTAGGTGTCCATCCGTTTGTGGGTATTTGTCCGCATTGATTCCATCGAACTTCACATAGGCCAATAAATGCTATTCTGAGATTTTCGATGGTTATGCCAATTTTCCAGCCTGGTAAAGTGTTTTCACGTTCCACGTTCCGAAGCGCAGGTCTTTTTCGCGTCTTATGGTTGTTTGTTGTTGTTGTTTTTGACTATTTCTTCTACTTGTACATTGTCTGTGTGTATTTACACCAGTTAAACATGGATTCGGCACCCCCAGAATCCTTGTGCTAACCACCGAAGCGAGGGGATTCACCAGAGACTGGCTTTCTCCCTGGGGTAGTTACATTGGTAGACGTATTATCCATGTTTCTTTCATAGTGCTATTTGATAGATTCCTCGCAATGGTTACAGGCTTAAAGCGAGAGCTAATTGGGATCTATCAGCCTTTTTGTGACTAAGCGCGATAGTGTATCTTGTGAAGACCTATGGGCGCCACCGTTGACCTTCTAAGAAAGGTTCATCCGCCGATCACTCTTGCACAATCCCATCCTGACCGCGCATATTCCCTGCTTAGCCCAAGAACCAGAATATGCCAAGGAGGCTTAAGCAGGTACCCTTCACAAAGTTTAGCCCACGAGTCGACGTGGTTGCCCGGGTGTGGCTCGAGGAGCCAAAGACGAAGAGTTAGGTTTCGGGTGAGAACCAGGCTCCTTTAGTGACCACGTGCAATACGTCCTACAACATATATATAAGCGGTAATACATTTCTTACAGTGTTGTCTAAATACTTTTGTCCACTATTGAAATATGATTTAAATGAATTATACATACATATGTATGTATGTAGAAATTTAATTGTTCGACATCACCTTGGCTGATCTAAAATATTTTTCTTACCTTAATTAACTTTTTGCTTTTTTTCTCTTTTTCCAGACTCCCTCGGATGTAAAGTCCTGGCGCATGTGTTACGAGTATATGACTGGCTATTTTGGCAAAAAGGAACCCTCGGTGTGGCTGGAATACATAGCATTTGAACGTGATTATGGCGAGGCTAAAAACATTGCGTTGGTCAGTCAACGTGCGCTTACGACATTAGATCCACAGCTTGTTGGGGTCTTTGAGGCACAACGTGCTCTGGCTCATGTCGGAAATTGAAAAGTCTAAACTCTTTGTAACAATTAATCATGTTTTAAAACTGTTTGCTTTTTGTACCCTTTAGCCATAAAAACACGAGTATTATACACTGACATGCAGAAAACGGAGTGGTTGACTAAAATGATCAGCATTGATTTGGGTTTTCATTGAGCCATGTCCGCGCGTTCCCTTGTCAGTATCTACTCCTAGATATCGGAGACTACAGATACAAAACATTTTATCAAATGATGCTCATATTTCCGGTACATCTGAAGTTAGTCGATATCAGGCATGCTGTTAAATTTTACCTGAAGCTGACAGATCTATGAGTCTTAGTTATGGGCCGAAAATGAATCGGATAAATACCACTAAATTTATAGTCAAAAATGTAAAAAGTCAAAATTCAGGTATACGTATATATTGTTTATGTGATGCCAACTACTCGCCACAAAAAAGGCAAAACGGACCAAAAAAAAAAATGGATGAAAAAATAAAAATGACAAATAATTTTTTTTTATAAAAGTTTTGAATTGTAATACATATTATTGTTTATGAATGAAGACATCCCACGTTTTCGCTCGCAAAATGTTTCCTTCAGAAAATGTACAAATTTTATTTTTTAACTTTGTCCAAAAAATAGACAAAATACAAAATAATTGGTATGTTGGACAACAGGCAAGAGAAATTCTCATACTCTTGTTTAAGCTGCTTTATAGCTTCAACAAAAGCGGTGCAACTCAAGCGGATATTTTCTTAGTTTTTTCACCACGTATTTAATTCGAACGCCCAGTACACATCCCTTTTCACGAATCTTCATTTAAACTCTTCTGCAAAAATGTATACTTCAACATCGGAGTGGAATTATTTTTGTCGGGTTGAAGTTTTTTACCGAAAATTCTAATTGACTCGATGCATATCTTCCAAAAGCCGTCGGTGGCGTAGTGGTAAAGTACTTGCTTTACAATCCGAAGCTCGGTGGTTCGAATCCCCGCAGTAGCACTGGTACATTTGTCTAGCACTGGCATCGCTAGCTCAAAGACGTTATTTGCCCAAGAAAGTCTCCATTAATTCAAGACACCGCCGTTCGGATTCGCCTATAAGCCTGTTCTCTTCGAACAGTTATTAATAGAGATCCCCAATGCTTCGCCCAGGGGCGACTGACTTAAATAGTCAGTCAGGGAAATTATTTATTATATCTCCCAAAATGGGTTTTAAAAACATTAAGTAACGAAATTTGGTGTCGTTATATAATATGCTCAAAATAAAGGCGTTGTAACAGTTTTACATCAATAATGAAATACGGATTTAGTCCAATCCACTGCTCTATGATTCGTTTTACTGCATGCTCGATTGAAAGCCCCCTAGTCCCTAAAGGAGGAGAGACATCTATCCCTATCCGGATTAGTACAGTAAACGAAGGCTCAAAAAAGGCGTTTATTGGAAAAAAAATACTTAATGGATGAAATTTTCAGCGATCGTTAGGGACCTTGTTCTAAGTTTAAAACCGAGTTTTCGTATTTGTGGGTATGGGGCGTGGCACTGCCCCCTGACAATATATGTTGCTACGGTTTTTGCATGATATCTTTTTTTCTATCAAACTTGACTCATGGTTTAAAGGTCAATATTGTTGCAAATAAAATTATCTATCAAACAATTTTTACATACAAAATGCAGCTAAGCGAACAGCAAGAGACAAAGCAGAGGGACCGATAACACAGGCCTACAAATACCGGGGTCATGTCAGTTGTTGGAAAGCTAAGGGTCATTTCCGAACTGGCCCATCACGTCAGGATTTTGAGATATTTGAGGTTATGTATCCGGAAAACGCCGTTTTTCCTACTTTTGATGTTATGTACAAGGTGCAAACAATTTTTGTAGTCTGTCACTCCACTTACATCATTTAGTACCCTTTCATTTAAAAGTTCAAGCAATCGTTTACGATTTTTATTCGCAAAGTTATGGCTGTTCAAAGTTACAAAGTTTATCCCTCGACGTCATTAGAATTTGCATTAAGCCTTTGAGACAATAACACAGGCTAACATGGTTTAGTTGTTGGAAAGCTAAGGGTCATTTCCGAAGTAATTTGCTGCGTAGAATGATGGGCCAATTCTGACCCCGGATTCGGATTCTACGAAGCAAACTACTTCGGAAATGACCCTTAGTTTTCCAACAATTAAACCTTGTTGGCCTGTGTAATTATTATAATTCAGCCGGCTGCTTGCTTTGGTGTCGCGCATGTAAGCAGCGTAGTACAAAAGTGGCGCTTATGAGCAAGTTTTTTGTTCGATTGCTGGAAAACTATTTATCGTAGAAAAGTGACGGAGGACTCATTTTGTAGATAACTTCAATTACTTTAACAAAATATACGGGTCAGATTTTCGAAAAAACCTACCTGTTTTGAGATATTTGCAAATTATTCGAAAAACACCAAACACCTTTTCCAACTTTAAAATTTAAACAAGCATTGTGCTTAAACCAATTAGCCTACAACCTTGATTTAAGTCTTGTTTGATAGATATTATTATTATTGATTATTTGCAACAATATTGACCTTTAAACCATGAGTCTAAGTTTGATAGAAAAAAATATATCACGCAAAAACCGTAGCAACATATATTGTCAGGGGGCGGTGCCACACCTCAGACCTACAAATACGAAAACTCGGTTTTAAACTTAGAACAAGGTCCCTAACGATCCCTGAAAGTTTCATACATCGAGGCGGACGACTTAGAGATACCCTGTACCACTGCTTGCAATAAAATCCGGTAAATTGCTTAAGAACACCAAAAGACATTTGATTGCCAAATTAGATTATGATACCTTCATAAACAACCAAAAACAGACGAATTTTTAATCAACAACTTTTTTTCGACCGATCGGCCCTATGGGAGCTATATGATATAGTCAACCGATTTTGATAAAATTTGGTACAGTGTTGAAGATCTCTAAAAAACTTCTGAATGCCAAATTTGGTTACAATATCTTCACAAACAAACGAAACACAACGAATTTTGCGCAAAAAACGTTTTTCTGACCGATTGGCCCTATGGGAGCTATATGATATAGTCAACCGATTTTGATAAAATTTTGTACAGTGTTGAAAATCTCTAAAAAACTTCTGAATGCCAAATTTGGTTACAATATCTTCACAAACAAACGAAACACAACAAATTTTGTACAAAAAGCGTTTTTTTGACCGATTGGCCCTATGGGAGCTATATGATATAATCAACCGATTTTGATCAAATTTGGTACAGTGTTGAAGATCTCTAAAAAACATTTGAATGTCAAATTTGGTTACAATATCTTCACAAACAAAGGAAACACAACAAATTTAGTACAAAAATCGTTTTTTGACCGATCTGCCCTATGGGAGCTATATGATATAGTCAACCGATTTTGATCAAATTTGGTACAGTGCTTGGAAACTCTAAAAAACTATTAAGTGCCAAATTTATATCTTCATAAACAACCGAATTATCCATCTAAAACTTTTTGTTTTGTTTGTTGTTAAAACAACAAATTTTTTTTTTTTAAGACTAAAAAAATTTTTTTTGTTTTTTTAATAATTCCAAAAAAAATACTGCAAATTTTTTGCGATACTAAAAAAATTTTGTTTTTTCAATGTAACTGTAATAAAAAACTATAATTATTTTAATATAGAATAATAAAAATGATAATTTATTTTTTTTTTGTTCTTATTTATTACCAATATTTTTTTACACTAAAATTCAAATCCAACTTCAAAAATAAATTTTTTTCATCGTGAAGATGAAATACTATGCAGTTAAATTGCAATAATTTTGGACCGATCAGATGTTGCATTGTAAACTACCTGCCAATAAATCCGCGAAATCGTAAGACCTTTCAAAGTTTTCTTAAAAAAAAGGGTTAAACGAAAGAGTTATTGAAAACAGACGACATATTTGTATTAGACCGAGGATTCCGGGACGTAAAAGAACATTTAGAGCAACTTGGATTTAGAGTGTTTATGCCTGCTCTTAAAGGAAAGCGGAGCCAGCTTTCAACAGAAGAGTCTAATGAATCGCTTTATGTTACCAAAGTACGTTGGCTAGTTGAAGCGGTGCATGGTGCCATCAAGTAAAAATGTAAGCTTCTGGATCACAAACTGGACAACAAATACTTGCCACAAACTGCAACATTTTGCCGAGGGACGAGTTTTTTACACAATGAGTTTGGGAAAAGGCTTGATTCCGATATTGGGCTTTCTGAACAAATTCTAGCCGCAATGAATGAAAAAAGAGGCGAGAACAACACTTTGGCTTTGGAAGTAGACTTAAACCGTTGGAGTAGACGAAAAGTTCCCTTTACAACTCTAAATTCGCAGGAATTGACAACTTTTCCGGAGTTAACAGAAAAGCGACTAACCATTTTTTTCAGAGGTACATATCAAATGTCACAAGCAGTATCATATTTGGCTGAGTTGATTAATGAAGACGGTACTATCACATTGCAATACGCAAAAATAGCACCATCTACAAGGTGGCGCAAAAGAAATCACCCTATTGGAAGATGCTCTCATTTTTTTAAATGGCCGCCAATATCAAATCTGTTTTGACATTTGTGGACTAGACAGATACAGAATACAAGTGAATAAGCCATGGAGCGATACACTCCCCAAGAACGCGGAATAATTGTGTCTATTTTTTTGCGTAACAATTCGTCTGTGGTGTTGGCGCAGCGCGAATTCCGTCGCCGATTTCCCGGCCGTCCGACACCAACTGCGCAAACACTGCGCCGTTTAGCCACTAATCTTGAAGAGTATGGGACCACACGAGACGTTGCCAAGAGTGGCCGGCCCCGGAGCGCCCGTTCTGCCGAAAATATCGCCGCTGTAGCCGAGGACGTCGAAGTGAGCCCCGAAACATCGACCAGACGACGTGCCACGCAATTGGGCCTCAGCCGGCGGTCCCTGCAACGAATTTTGGTGAAAGATTTGAACATGTTCCCCTACAAAGTTCAGTCCGTGCATCAGCTGCTGCCTGCCGACCGCCAAACGCGCGTAACTTATGCCCAAGCTATCCTCAATCTCGATACCGAAGTGGACGATTTTTCGACCAAAATCATAATGAGCGATGAGGCTCATTTTCACCTCAGCGGGTACGTGAACAAGCAAAATTATCGCTTCTGGGGAACCGAAAATCCGCGAGTGATGCACGAGGAGCCATTACCCCCGCTCAAAGTGACTGCGTGGTGCGCTGTTCACGCTGGAGGAGTCATCGGGCCATTTTTTTTCGAGAACGCCGCGGGTCAAACGACAACAGTGGACGGTACGCGCTATAGGGCAATGTTGACCGAGTTTTTTCTGCCCGAACTGGACGAATTAGGACTGGTGGACATATGGTTCCAACAGGACGGAGCAACAGCATACACTGCACGAGCCACAACCGACATTCTGAAGGCCGCGTTTCCGGGTCGCTTAATTTCGCGTTTTGGCGATTTGCACTGGCCCGCCAGATCGCCCGATTTAACGGTCCCGGACTTCTTTTTATGGGGTTTTTTGAAGTCCCGTGTTTACATCAACAAGCCTGAGACCTTGGAAGCCCTCAAGGAAAATATCCGACACGAATGCGAGAATTTATCGCCCGAAACTCTCGCCGAAGTGATGGAAAATGCCATAAAACGAGCCCGTATGGCAATCAATTGTGACGGCGCCCATTTGTCCGATATCATCTTCTCAACTTAACACAATTAATTCTAAAGGTCTAAATAAACATAATCAAAAAACAGAATCGAAGTTTTTCATTTAGAAAAAAAATAAGAGCCAAACAACATCGGATGACTTCTTTTGCGCCACCTTGTATAATCAAACTATTAGTCAGGTCTCGGCACATTGCTTCAAAAACATACCATTGTTTCGTTGATTTTGAACCAAATGTTAATGAAATCTCTGGCATCAAACGACATTGCTGTGACTGTGCTAATGGTAGGCGAACTGTGGGGTACTGTTCCCACACTGCATCTGTCATATATTATCTATCTTACGCACGATATTTGTCTAAAATAATTAGACCAGCTGAGATACTAAGTCGTTTGTTTAAAGATGGAAAAGTTAATGCAGTAGTAAATGAAGATAGTGACGAATATTAACTAACAAAGTGATATAAATCTAAGTTAATAATATTTACTCTTGTTATAAACAACATTTTTTATACCCTGTACCTGTACGTACAAAGGGTATACTAGATTTGTGCAATGTATGTAACGGACAGAAGGAGGCGTGGCAGACCCCAAGTCCTTTATACCAAAATGCTTATCATAACCTCGGGTAGCGATTGAGCCATGTCCGTCTGTCCGTCCGTCCGTCCGTCCGTATGAATGCCTAGATCACGGAGACTATAAGAGCTAGAGGCATGAAACTTAACCAGCTGGTGCGCATATTTCCTCAGAAGATGAAGTTTGTTGAATCATGTCAATATCTTCCCCCGTTCCCCTGCAGTAGAGAATTTTCATCTGAAATTTAACAGAGCAATGCGTTGTGATTACATGCATCTGTGTGTAAAAATTGAACAAAATCGGACAAATACAGCTAAAGTTATAGTCAAAAATGTACAAATTTCACCACCCTTGCCTATAAACTGCGTCATAATTTGACTCTTCGTAATTATGGTTACAAGTGACCTAGAATCACAATTTTTGGTATGCTGATTCATGTGGTTCTAATGAACAAATCCAAATCCAAATTTTATCGATGCGGTCCCCCCACCCACCGCAATCGATTTACCGTGTTTTGTCCCTCACCACTCAACATACCAACTTGAAGCTTGACCCATATACTTTAAATAACTTCTTTGACGTAACATTCGAGTTTCATCAAAATCGGTACAAATTTAGGGACTTATAGGTATAAACATCGAATTTCACAAAAAAGAAATATATTTCAATTGGAAAGTTCATAGAAGGAATATGCAGGAACAATTTTTTCGAGACAAAAGGTACAGGGTATTCCACTGTCGGGCACCGCCTCGACTATACCACATTTTTATACCCTGTACCGTATGGTACAAAGGGTATATTGTGTTTGTGCAAGCCGAAAATGTATGTAACGTACAGAAGGAGAAGTCGGAGACCCCCCAAAGTTACCTAAAGTATGATCAGAGTGACTAGAGAAGTCGATATACCCATGTCCGTCTGTCCGTCTGACCGTCTGTCCGTCTGTCCGTATGAACGCCTAGATCTCAGAGATGGTAAGAGCTAGAGCAACCAAACTTTCAGATAAGATCCCTTATTAATCCATAGGAGACAAGTTTATTTTATTTTTTTGATATCGGGACTACATTATATAGCTCCCATAGGGGTGTTTCAGAGGACCTCGAAAAAAAGCAAAAGTTTTCGATGGATAATTCGTTTGCTTATGAAGATATCATAACCAAATTTGGCAATCGGAAGTTTTTTAGAAACCCCCAGCACTGTACCAAATTTTATCAAAATCGGTTGACTGTATCATATTGGTCCCATAGGATCGATCGGTCGAAAATTTGTTTTTTGTACAAAATTCGTTGTGGTTCGTTTGTTTGTGAAGATATTGTAACCAAATTTGGCATTAAGAAGTTTTTTAGAGTTCCCAAGCACTATATCAAATTTGAACAAAATCGGTTGACTATATCATATAGCTCCCATAGGACCAACCGGTCAAAAAATCGTGTTTTGTACAAAATTCGTTGTGTTTCGTTTGTTTGTAAAGATATTGTAACCAAATTTGGCATTCAGAAGTTTTTTGGAGATGTTCAACACAGTACTAAATTTGATCAAAATCGGTTGATTATATCATATAGCTCCCATAGGGCCAATCGGTCAAAAAAACGCTTTTTGTACAAAATTCGTTGTGTTTCGTTTGTTTGTGAAGATATTGTAACCAAATTTGGCATTAAGAAGTTTTTTAGAGTTCCCAAGCACTATACCAAATTTGATCAAAATCGGTTGACTATATCATATAGCTCCCATCGGACCAATCGGTCAAAAAATCGTGTTTTGTACAAAATTCGTTGTGTTTCGTTTATTTGTGAACATGCCGTAACCACATTTGGCATTAAGAAGTTTTTTAGAGTTCCCAAGCACTATACCAAATTTGATCAAAATCGGTTGACTATATCATATAGCTCCCATAGGACCAATCGGTCAAAAAATCGTGTTTTGTACAAAATTCGTTGTGTTTCGTTTATTTGTGAACATGCCGTAACCACATTTGGCATTAAGAAGTTTTTTAGAGTTCCCAAGCACTATACCAAATTTGATCAAAATCGGTTGACTATATCATATAGCTCCCATCGGACCAATCGGTCAAAAAATCGTGTTTTGTACAAAATTCGTTGTGTTTCGTTTATTTGTGAACATGCCGTAACCACATTTGGCATTAAGAAGTTTTTTAGAGATCTTCAACACTGTACCAAATTTGATCAAAATCGGTTGACTATATCATATAGCTCCCATAGCTATAGTATATAGTATAGTATATATAGTCGAAAAAAAGTTTTTGATTAAAAATTCGTCTGTTTTTGGTTGTTTATGAAGGTATCATAATCTAATTTGGCAATCAAATGTCTTTTGGTGTTCTTAAGCAATTTACCGGATTTGATTGCAAGCAGTGGTACAGGGTATCCCAAAGTCGCCCGCGCCAGACTTTTTAATTTTTAGTGTTAAAAAAAAAAAATTTTTAGTTTTATTTTTTTTAACATTGTTCCACCAAATCGATTTGATTCATATTCACAGCAAATAAAGAACGTATAAAAACACGTGTTTTAAAAAAATTGTGATTGAGTTATTTAAGAAACATACTTAAAAAAATAAGAAAATTTCATATTTTTTTTTAAGAAAATATGTTGGTGAAAAAAAAAAAAATATATTTTTTTTAAACAGCCCTGTTGCCAACTTAGATTAAAAAAAAAATTGGTTCAAAAATATTCAGTAGTGTAGTCACAATTTAATAAAAACGAAAAACAGGTTTTTTTAAATTAATCAGCAACGCGTTAAGTTTAAAAACTGAAATTTGGCCCAAGATTTTTTTTTTCCATTATGCATCGAACTGCATCATTACTTTTTAAAAAGCGCTGGGGGCAGTTTCCAGTACCTTATCCAGCTAGATAGCTCTTTGGTACGGTGTTTGAGTATTCGACTTAATATACCCTTTGTACCATGATATACAGGGTATCGAAATTACCTTTTTGGTATGAATGGTATATTAAGTTTGTGCGAGCCGAAAATGTATGTAATATACATGTATAAGGTGACGTCGGAAACATTATTTTTATACCCTGTACCTATAGGTACAAAGGGTATACTAGATTTGTGCAATGTATGTAACGGACAGAAGGAGGCGTGGCAGACCCCAAGTGCTTTATACCAAAATGCTTATCATAACCTCGGGTAGCGATTGAGCCGTCCGTATGAACGCCTAGATCTCGCAGACTATAAGAGCTAGAGACACGAAACTTTACCTGCAGGTGCGAATATTTCCTGGAAAGATGAAGTTTGTTGAATCATGTCATTTTATTTCCCCGTTCCCCCGCAGTAGAGTTTCGCGGTTTTTAACCGGTTTTCCAACATACCAACTTGAAACTTACCCCATATACTTTAAATAACTTCTTTGACGTAACATTCGAGTTTCATCAAAATCGGTAAAAATACACGGAACTTATAGGTATAAATATCGAATTTCACCAAAAAAAAAAAAATTCCAATTGGAATGTTCTTAGAAGGGATATGCAGGAACATTTTTTTCGAGACAAAAGGTACAGGGTATTTCACTGTCGGGCACCGCCTCGACTGTATTACATTTTTTTTTATTGTATTGGTCAATTTATGGTGCGTTTTGTTGTACGCAGTTTTGATAAAAACGGCAAAGCTGTCGCTGCCGCTACGGTCAGCGTCAGCGTCAGCGTCGGCGTCGGCGTTATTGCGTTTGTGGCTTTGCGTTAAGTTACTTCAGTCTGTACGGGAACGCCGCTATAGCAACATTTACGTACGGAGTAAAGCGACAGCTTTTAAACATATTTACAAAATTAAATCGTGCTTCGAGAAATATAAAAGTTTACAATTTTCGTTTCAAAATGGAGTTCAACAATCGTTTGCTGTTGAAAATTATTGAGTTGGTAAGAGTTAAAAAATTTGACTAACAAAGGTTTTTTTATCACTTTTGGTATAAAATTTGTGTTTACTGTTTGTATTCTTTATATATTTTTTTGTCTTTGATTTATGTCTACAAACATAGTACATGGTGTGTATAGTATATATATATATATATATATATATATATATAGTATAGTATAATATTAAGCGAGTTTTTTTTTTCTTGTTTTCATCGCAATATGTTTTTATTTTTCGGTCTGTGCAAGTGTTTGTGTATGTATATAAATATGTACATATGTATGTAGCGCACACATGCATATGTATGTATGTGTTTAAGAAGTGGCTCTATTCTTCTCTCCCTTAAGCTACATCCAACAAGTTTTTTTTTCTTTTTTGTTTTTGCATGACTTCATTGAAGTTCTTTCATATTTTGCGTCGCAATTTACGCACATATTGCGTGGCTTCGTGGGATTTATGTTTTTCTGTTTTGTTTTCTGTGTTTATTTCTTTACATACATACATACATACATACATACATACATACATATGTTTTGGGCCATTATTAAGCAGCATGATGTCATTAATACACAAAAAATTAAAGTGCCGTCATTGCTATGAAAAGATGCTCAATATATACATACATATGTACATACAAACATACATAACACGGTTTGAGTAGGCGTCACTCACTGAAAACGAAACCCTGACTTGATTAGCTTCCGTTTGAATATTGAGATAAATTTTGATGATGTCATTAGCAGATCTACAGCGGAATATTTTATGTACATACTATACATACATACGTATGCATATTCTTTAGCAATAAAAAAATAAAGATGAACCGAAATTGCCAATATACATAGTATTACCTAAATTTAATATTTAGTTCTAATTCAATCAGATATAAGAACTTATTAAAGCGGGAATCCGAACATCCAGATCGTTGAAAGAATTTTACCGAGTACAACATTTAGTATTGTGCTTGAAAGAACCAGTTTGAAAACATAAAAAATAATAATTATGTTAATTGGGAAGACCGTAATACGACCCTAGGGATGCGTTGTTACGAAAAACAAATCTTTCTTTAAAAATTGTTGTCAATGTTTCTAAGATTGATCTCAATTAAAATTTGTTTTAAGATATTAAAGGGTCATCAATCTTGAGGTTTTTTTTTTAATAAAAAAAAAACCAAAATTTCTAATGAATCGGAAAATCTTTATTATCAATAGAAAGAACCGTTTTTGCCATTCACTTTTTAAATAATATATTAATAATCCATTTCAAATGCTGGCCGCAACTGCGCCGTAGCTCGTCGAAGCGGAGGTTCCAATTTTCGATGACGCGTTCGAGCATAATCGGCGGTATCTCGCGAATAACACGGGTAATGTTGGCCTCTAATGCTTCAATCGTAGCTGGTTATCCACAAACACTTTAGACTTCACGTAGCCCCAAAGGAAAAAGTCTAACCGGTCCGAAGCGTGAAATTAATTGTTCACCAAATTGGTTCCTCAATATGTCCGTCTTGTTGAAACCAAATATCGTCGAGATCTCGGGCTTCAATTTCAGGTAGCAAATAATTCGTTATCATGGTGCGATAACGGTCGCCATTGACGGTTACGGTCTGACCAGCGTCATTTTTGAAGAAATATGGACCGATGATTCGACCGGTCCATAAACTACGCGCTGGACGAGGCCTATTCGGTGGAGTGTCATCCAATAATGAATATTGGGTCTCAAATTTGTTGATGGTATGGCGAATAGTGGTCTCAGTAGCCCGAAAAACATTCTTTACAGAACGCGAATTTTCGTAGTATAATTGTACGATTTGTAAACGTTGTTCGGGTGTAAGTTTTCCATGATGAAGTGGCAATGAAAACTGAATAAAAAACCCATGGCAACTTGACAGTACTCCCGCGTGGTTTATCAAAAAAACCTTATTGAAAAAAAAACTCTCAAGATTGATGACCCTTTATTTGTACATTCTCATCAATAACAAATACCCCTATACACATTAGCCCTTGAAATTCGCAAATAACTCTTTCTTATTTTTTGGAAGAAGTGGTTCCAGAGTAACGCACTGTACGGCACCGCCCCACGCTGATTAACATTTTCTTACTAGTTTCGAGATTTAAATTTAAGGCCAACTCCCAGTAAATTTTCAACTGGCGTTGCCGGATGACTTTGAGATGCCCTGAACCATCACATTGAAATCAAATTCAATATATTATGTAAGTAATATAAAAAACGTATGATTGTTGAATTTGGTTATGATATCTTTATATACAAACAAAAAACATAACGAATTACGCCCTGAAAACGTTTTCTAGACCGATCGGTTTTAAGGGGGCTGTATGATACAGTCAACCAATTTTGATCAAATTTGGAACAGTGCTTGAGAATTATAAAAAACTTTTGAATGCCAAATTTGGTTTCGACATCTTTTTAAAAAAAGAGATTATGCCCTAAAAACGTTTTTCTGACAGTTTCGTATAATATAGTGAAGCTATTTTGATCAAATTTGGTACAGTGGAGGGGAACGCTAAAAACCATAACGTACGGTGTATAAAAAATACCTCACATCTTAGTTTGTTTATTACCCATCCGTTGACGCAAATTAATAAATTCGCTTGGGAACTCCGTTAGTTATAGCCAGAAGTAACCAAATTAGCATCTCTTTGGCTATAAGATCCTTTGTAAGCTGCGTGAACTGCAATGGTACGAGTATTTTGGAGTCGGAAAGGCTCGACTGTAACATTCTCAAAGTCTTAGAAATTAAGATGTGTTCAAAAAGAATGTAAAATGTCTTATGGGTTGGCGTGTGAAGCGCGTAGGGCGGAGTGCCCTAGTTTTATAAAGAAACCGAATTCGGCGTTTGTTAGAGTTCCTAAGCATTGCACCAAATTTAGTTAAAATCGGTTGACTAAAAAATGTAGTTCCCATAGAAACGTTTGTTTATGAAGATATCGTAAATACATTCGGCATTCAAAAGTTTTTTGTTGTAACTAACCACTCTGTCGAGTTCGATCGAAATCGGTTCATTTATTTTTTCGATTATGTATTGTGATGTTTCAGGATATCTCAAAGCCAGCGCTACCTATGTATTGTTCGCCATTTTTACCAAATAAGTATATAATTATAAAAGCTTAATCCTTTAATTGCATTTATCATTTTACAATAATACATACATATGTATGAATACATGCATTCCTATGTTAAGGTCATTTTAGACGATGACCACAGAAATTTGTATGTTATATGCGACCCACCTTAAATTAATCAAAGTGCACGTAATTGCAATACATAAACAATGTGAGAGAGTATATAGCACATTATATATGGCGCATTGGTAATAGAAAATACAATGGCAATGATCATTATAGTGATCATGATGATGGTGATCTCATGGCAAATCGTGCGAACTTAGCGCAACGATCCGATCATCGTATTACGCATACGCCATGTGTTTTGGATCCAAAAGTCGCTGATGTTATTGTTGTTGGATTGCATTGAATAAATAATATATATAGTTAATTCAATAGAGAAATAGAGATTAAAATAGAAGGAGATTGTGACCGGCATATAATTTTGTCGAATAAGTTTAAAATACATAGCTTTGGCCGACGTTAAGAATGTGAAAAAAAAATCTAGCCCAATCTAGTCCTCAAATAAACATGTTATTTTTGCCTTGGTCAAGAAAATGCCCTTGGTCATGACTCATGAGAAACAATTTAAATACAAGTTGCATATAAGACGCATTTGTTTATACAAGACACAAAGCTAAATTTAACAAAGTTGGGCGAAAATTTTAAGAGAGTGTAAATAGTAAAAGAACAGCATCAAAATATGGTGTACGTTTTAATCGGGCTCGGACGACTTTGGGATACCCTGTACCACCACATTGCAATCAAATATATTACTTCACAAGTCCTAAAGATATTTGATTGCTTTTCATAAATAAACAAAAAACAAACGAATTTCGCACAAAAAACTTTTTTTTGACCGATCGGTCCTGTGGGAGCTATATGATATAGTCAACCGGTATTAATAAAATTTAGTACAGTCTTTGAGAAATTAAAAAAAACTTTCGAATGCCAAATTTGGTTACGATATCTTTATAAACAAACAAATTATCCATCTAAAACTTTTGGTTTTTATCGAGGTGCTCTGAAACACCCCTATGGGAGCTATATAATGTAACCCGATATCAAAAAAATGTTGTACAAAAAACAAATTTTCGACCGATCGATCCTATGGGACCTATATGATATAGTCAACCGATTTTGATAAAATTTGGTACAGTGCTGTGGGTTTCTAAAAAACCAAATTACCAAATTTGGTTATGATATCTTTATAAACAAACGAATTATCCATCTAAAACTTTTGTTTTTTTTTCGAGGTCCTCTGAAACACTCCTATGGGAGCTATATAATGTAGTCCCGATATCAAAAAAATAAAATAAACTTGTCTCCTATGGATTAATAAGGGATCTTATCTGAAAGTTTGGTTGCTCTAGCTCTTACCATCTCTGAGATCTAGGCGTTCATACGGACAGACGGACAGACGGTCAGACGGACAGACGGACATGGGTATATCGACTTCTCTAGTCACTCTGATCATACTTTAGGTAACTTTGGGGGGTCTCCGACTTCTCCTTCTGTACGTTACATACATTTTCGGCTTGCACAAACACAATATACCCTTTGTACCATACGGTACAGGGTATAAAAATGTGTTTTTCATAAACTTTCCAAAGAAATTACACTCATTGGTACAGTATATTTAAGAGTCGGGAAGGCACGCCTGTAGCATTCTCAAGTTGTTAGAAATTAGGGAAAGTGCAGGGGATATTGTGGTCGGATGACCAAATGAATATAGTAGGCCTTCCGAAGCACGCAAGGGGCGGAGTTTACAAACAATGACAAGAATAATAACAAAATGCGTCATCGGAAAGTTTTCGTACAATGTACAATGTACATACATAGTTAGCGTTAATGTTGTTTACTTTGGCAATGGGAGAGGACGCATTGGGCAGGGTTAATGGAGTGTCAGTTACGTATAATTAATTGAATGCGTGGAGTCCGTTCAAAAATAAGTATGTAAATGCTTTTTAATTTAATTTTAATTAATTTAATTTTTTATTTTTATTATTAAATCAATTAAAGCTCAGGTCGTGAAAATATTAGTCTCATATAATAAACCCGAAACTTTCTATAAATCCGCCACTAATTAATATTTTCTTGGACCATACCCCATATTTGACATGTTAGCCAAGAATACAGAAAACAGCAATATACCAAATATAAAAAGACCTTGTAAGACACAAACGATATTTTCGAACTTAGCTATAAAACCACTGCCACGTACACGTACACATCACATAAGCTTTTTGGTTGTATGGCATAAAAGTTTTCAAAAAATCTATCTTAATCCTTATATACACAGCAAATTGCCAATGAATAATATATTTATAATTTGATAGCCAATCAGTCAGTCAATCGAGTCATCATCCATCATTTACGTACATATATTATTATAATCCAACAATCCGATGCTATTTGTTAATAACTTATACATGCAATATGTACATTAGAAAGAATTTATTAGTGCAATCCGAACGATTTTGATATACAGACAACGAAAATATAAACTAACCTATTAGTCACACCTACGCAGACAAGAAAAACCCGTGCAGACCGAACGGGTTGTCTCTAGAAAGGCAATGTTACATTTTTTAACAAAATTTTGTTGCGCCAATTTGCTTTGAATGGAAACTTACAAGTGGTAAACATTTAGAAGCGCTAAATAAAACAAATACAAAACATGAATTATCGTCAACATCTATTGAATTACTTTGTGTAAACAACTCATAATGGCGACTTTATTTATTAATAAATTAATATTAATTAATACGCCCTTGGGTATGAGGTTTATTTTCTTATCCTTTGAAAACAAAGCACAATGATTTTGTCTACCTGTCATAATTGTTTGCTTCCAAAATAAGTTGCTGCACCTTAGTTTGGCGGTAAAACCGAACCGAACCCGTTGTTGTTACTGCTGGCGCCATCTTTCGTAAGTTGCATATTTTAATATTTGTTGGGTTGACCAACAAATGCTTTTAGTAGGACTTGGTGTTAGGCACCCATTCGACTCTGACGAACTCGGACGTCATCAATCATTTTATTTGTAAAACAAGGTGGCTAAACCCATTAGTCGCTAATTAGATGCAAATAATTCGCCATGGATACTTCATTGAGGGTCACAAAGTTATGTAATATTTATTGTTTAGTATTAAGAGTATAAATTTCATTAGTGCTACAAGCAATATAATACCATATAAAAACTTGTGTGTATGAGTTGTGCATTTATATGGAGGCTATACAAAAAATTGGTAGAAAATGTTTGCCAGTGATTACCTAATGGTTAACCACTGCTGATAGGCTGTACGTTAACTGCTTAGATATTTTATATTTGTGCCATTTATGCAACATTGTGAAGAGGCATGTCAGAAGAAACTATTTATTAGTGTCTGTCTGCCGCTAAGAACAGCTTAATCTCGGCCTCTTAAACTTGCGAATCATCACTACGAAGGTAAGTGGCTTTAATTGTATTGACTGATGCAAAATACCACAAAAACCTGCTCCTGGATGATTTTAATGCTTTTATATCCGAGGATATATTAAGTTTGTGCTAGCCGAAAATGAAGAAGGAGACGCTGTAGTTATCTGTAGTACGATCAGGGTGTCCGCCAGTATGAACGCCTAAAATTCAGACCTGCTAAGCGCTAGAGCAACCAAACTCGCCGATTAAGTCACTTATTACTCCATATGAGACAAGTTTATTATTTTTGTTTTGATATCGGGATTATATTATATAGCTCCCATAGGGGTGTATCAGAGCACCTCGAAAAAAACCAAAAGTTTTAGATGGATAATTCGTTTGTTTATAAAGATATCGTATCCAAATTTGGCAGTCAAAAGTTTTTACGAGTGCTTAAACAATATACCGAATTTGATTGCAATGTGGTGGTACAGGGTATCTCAAAGTTGTCCCCGTACGGCACCATTTTTTTTTATTCCATAAAATTGAACAATTTAAATCAGGGATGAGCAACACGCGTCCCGTTAAACATGTTTATGCGACCCGCCAAGCATTTCTAAAATTTAATTTATTTTATTGACTTTCTCCCATCAATATATTGTTATAAAATTAATTATAATAAAATGGTAGTACATACTAAACCGAAAAAATTTTTTGTGACGAGATATTTTGATTAATTTGATTATTTTTTCACTTTTGTCAAAGATAAAGCTGTATGCTTAATATGCTCAGAGACTGTGTCGACATTAAAAGAATATAACATAAAAAGGCATTACCATACAAAACATGAACAACAATATAAAAACTTAACAGGACAACTCCGGATAGAAATAAGAGACTATTCTTAAAAATCAAGCTATTTTACCAAATACGGCAGTAAAGGCTAGTTTTGTTGTCAGTCAAATATGTACTGCCAAAACAATGAACCCCTTTGCGGATGGAGAGATGATAAAAGAATGTCTGACTGCTGCTGCAGACATAGCATTTCCTGATAAAATAAATATTATTTCAAACATTAGTTTATCAAGATTCACCATTGCAAGGCGAATTGAAGACTTGTCCGAGAACATAGCAACAACGCTTCGTGAACGCATTTCAAAATTCGAATACTGTTCTTTGAGAGTTGCGATATTAGCGATACAACACAACTGGCTATATTTTTACGTGGTATTGACACCAAATTTAATATTACCTGAAAGAATTAGAAACTGAATATGGCGACGTGGTTTTTAATACCGAAGTACGTTGGCTTAGTAGAGGTACAATGCGAAAAGCGAAATTCAATTATTCTTGGATATGAAGGGATCATTTTGGTAATAAAGAATGGATGTGCGATTTTGGGTTTCTTATCGACATGACTCAGCATCTCAATGATCTTAATGTGGAACTTCAAGGCAAAGGACAGTTTATTCACAATTTGTATGATTAAATTCAGGGCTTTGAGCGCAAATTAAAATTGTGGAAACAGCTGTTTTTGCAGAATAATGTGTCTCACTTTCCACATTTAAAAAAAGAAAACGTTGCCACTTCTCAAAAATACGCACAATACATACACATTTTAATCAACTGAAATTCGTTGATGACGATTCCAAATGTTCAAAGCTGAGAAGACAGCGGTTTCTATGAAAATGTTTTCCTCGGCATTTAATATCGATGTGGATACAGTTCCCGAAGACTTTCAAATGGAAGTGATTGACATGCAGAATAATACCGATTTAAAAAATGTATTTTTCTCAGTAAACATCGAAAATTATTATAAATCTTATGTGAGCCCTGAGAAATTTCCGCTTTTGACGAAAAATGCAAAGCAAATGATGTCTCTGTTCGGAAGTACGTAAGTTTGCGAACAATTATTTTCAACCATGAAATTAATCAAAAATGACCACCGATCTAGACTGAGTGATGCACGATTAGAAAGCTGCGTACGTGTAGCTACCTCATCAATTCCGGCTGATATTTATCAGCTTGTATCAAAAAAACAATGCCAAATTTCTCATTAAAAATTTCAAGTAAATTCGTTTTTCTGTTCTATTCTTGTTTGTTTTTATTTTGCATTACAATTTGTATATGAAATCTTTACTTTTTTTTTAAATTTTATATTTTTTTATTCTTATGTTTATTATAAATAAAGTTTTTTAAATTATTAATAAGTGTTACTTTTTGTGCGGCCCTCCCAAAATTTTTAAAATTTAAATTGGCCCGTAGATTAAAAAGGTTGCTCACCCCTGATTTAAATCATTTAATTTTTAAAATATTCAATTAAATAAAATATTTAGTGGTGTACCCTTTACTGTAAGGTTTGTGCAATTCGATATGCGTTACATAGAGAAGGAGAAGTCGGAGACTCCCTAAAGCTAACTAAAGTATAATCAAGATGACTAGAGAAGTCGACATAAGTATTCTGTCCGTCTGTTTATCTCTCTGTCTGTCGATCCCTATCAACGCCTGGATCTCAGAAACGCAAGCACGAGCATACAAAATTAAGATTTAAATAATACGGGGCTACGGGAAACAAGTTTATTTTTATTTTATTTATGTAGATACTATAGCTAATTTTCGGCTTAACATATCATTTAGCTCCCATAGGACCAAATTTGTGTTTCAATCGTTTTTCGAAGTTACCACGCAGTGACGCAAATTTAACTAGATTCGGTTTACTATCATCGTAAAAATGGTATTAAAGCATATTTCGTTCGTATAAATTAATAAATTGCAAAATAATTATTTTCTTAATATAAATTTATTTACTGCACTATGTGAATTTCATTGAATCCAATTTAGACTGATCTTAATTGTAGCTTATCTTATCGTGAGACTTGAAACTAACCCGTTCGCGCGTCTGGCTTTCAGCTTTGCTTAAGAGAGAAAATTATATTAATAGCACAGACATATCGAAAGCTTACTATTTGTGAACGGACAGACATAGCATCATTAATAGTGGGAATTAGATAAAAGGAAGATCTTAACTTAGATAAAGATATCGTAACTAAATTCTGCAGTCTAAAGTTGGTTGAAGTACGTAGATAAGCACTATGCGGAATTTTATCAAAATCGGTTTATTTGTTTATGTGTTTTGATGGTACGGGTATCTCACCAAATTTTTACCTGAAGAATTGCTAAACTTGTATCATGTTCATATTTATATATATTTGTAGTTTTAATTTATATATAAAATCTGGCTGTTTGAGGCAGACAATAAAAGTAGACGATACCAAAAGAACACTACTTTACGTAGGGTTATATATGAGATATTTACGTGAATGCAATTTTACTCTCGTATCGGGTTGACCAGTTTCAGATACCGAAGCCAACTGACTGTCGCAAGAACGTGTTCAGTTCCTCTGACGACAACCGTTTCGTTCAAATGCTGAGGGTAACTCATAAGAGTTCCAGCGTATATAAATCCTATATATATATATATACATATATATATATATATCAATGTACATCTTATGAACGAATAAATGTACATATATATATTTCAATCGTTTACATATGTATCTACAGCGGTTACGACGCGTCGCGACGTAAACAATTTTTGCCTGAGATTTGGTATCGCTTTCGATTATTCAGGCATGCTCTAGATTTCGACTAGCTTTGAAACTTCATAACGAGTGCGTTCCTAGATTTATAGGCTTTTTTTCGATTTCGACGAGATTTGTCGGAACCAAAATCTACTATATGCCAACATATTCGGAAAGCAAATAGAGGTTCTAACAAACGAAACGTTTCACGAATGAAACGAATGAATGATGAAAAACAAATTTTTTCAGAAGGTGGGAGATTTATGAGGTAAAATTCTTAGCCTTGAGGCATGGCGGTCTATTAAATAATATGTATGTTCACTAGGGTGGCCGCCGCTGGTATGGAGGATTTTTAAACCGTCGATATCAATAACGCCACCCCCTAAAAAGTTTCCTTTTTACCTGCATATAGCGCCTGTAAAATTTAAAAACGATCCGAATGTATTTGATGGGTCCGGCAATAGTTCAAAGGTCATAACTCGCACTTTTTCCGTTTTTGACTGTATTGTTGTACATAAAGTTTGAAAACTTATTTCCAATCAAACAAATTATGGTTCAAAAAGTCTCATAACTACCAAAACATAATTTTTAAAAAATATAGAGTCGGCCTAAATAAATTTGGTAAGCTCTAAAATTGATTAAATTGACTAATTATACCAGATTACAAATAAAGAAAAATGTTGGTATCCTTAACATTTTTGAATCGTTTCTGTAGTAAAATGACATGCTAAAACCGAAAATGCAGTCAAAATTTTTTTTCATGAAACGGGCTTCGAGATATTTTGAAAAAACCATTTTTCGAAATTAAAAAAAAAAAAAAAAAAAGTGCCGTTACTTAACAGCAAATATCTCTGGTTATACTAAACTGATTTCGATCATTTTCTTTCTCGACTGTAGATAATTGAATTACCCATTGATTATAATTGGAACATGTTTTTGTCAAACTTACGGTTTGGTCGCTATTTATGCATTCATATGAACATTTTTTATGACCTTTGACCTATTGCCGGACCCATCAAATACATTCGGATCGTTTTTAAATTTTACAGGCGCTATATGCAGGTAAAAAGGAAACTTTTTAGGGGGTGGCGTTAGTAAAATCGTGAGATGTTGCAAAAATGGCCACCCTAATGTTCACTCTAGGCGTTCTATCGACCAAATGCCGGAATAAGCGGTTTGGGTGCTGGTTTTTTTCATTAGTTGTCCCAAGCTTGCCTTAAATTTAGTTAGCATTGACAACAGGTGGAAAGCCCACACTCAATATTTTTTGCGTGTGTGTGTTCACCAGCTACAAGTTTGGTTGCTTTTCTCTCTCTCTCTCTTCCTATATATACTATGACAAAATGTATGTATCAAATCATGGTAAAATAATAAAGTAGCGTCACGCACCGACGTATGCATGTCAAAAGGGAATGAAGAATAAAAAGTAGCATGTGAGTGTGAGCGAGAAAAAACATTTTATGTACTGTTAGTAGTGAGAGAGAGTGATATAGCATGAGCGCAGGCAAAACATATGGAAATGAGTTTGTTTATTGTTGCAATGTATATTATGCGTATGTTTATTGTTTTGCTGTTTGTTGAAGGGGTCTATTTGGGATATTTTTTTTTATATGAAGTTTTGTCATTCCGTGCGAAATATTTCGTGCTGCGTATAGTCCTTAAAGAGAACTAAATGGACAATTCGATTTAAAAATAACAAGCAGTTATGTATTTTTATTTGCCAACGGCACTTCAACAACCACCTCTCGCACAACCTTTCAACAGCAAGACAACTTTCATGCTGAACTGCATTAAGCAAGTCAATCGCGAGAGCGCCCTCTCAACATTCGCTTCCTTTTTATTATACCATGCATCAAATTATCATTAAATATACATATGCAAAATGAATAAATCGTCCAGCAAACGTTTGCGAAACGTTTCCATAGCAAAACGTTCCTTAAATTCTCTTGGTTCGCTCACTTACTCGAGTACTTTTCGGAATGTGTTTCGATTTCTTTCGTGAGCAGAATCAATACAAAAACAAAAGATACAAACATTATCGTTGCTTTCATTTTGTTTGTGTTTTGCTCTCGGCAAAGAGATAACTTTTACCTGCTTGAAAGTAAACAGATTTGGTGTACCGTAGTACCCCAGTATGTTTGATACACATACAAATTTTTCGTGATTATAATGGCTATCATTATAATATAGATCGAAAAGACTCACGATTGATTTCAATTAGAAAATCAAAACCGATAACGGCAGCGCTCTAACAGACTCCCTGGCTCACTTACCCAACAGACCTTACAAACCTACTTTGCCTCCGATAAGGACACTGCCATCCCACACATAATCACATATGGGCATTTCGTACGAATTTAAAGTGAAAAAAAAGTAAAGAAAAAGTGAAATTTTTTGTTCCATGTTTTTATTTTTGGATACTGTTTTTGTAGTAGTATATATAGTGTAAAAGTTGGGGTCTGTTAATTTACCGTTTTCAATATATCGGCAATAAACCTACGACTTAGTACGTGACAAAAATATAAATCGACTTCAACTGCATCTATAAAAATGCAAAAATCTGCGAAATATAAAAGAATATTTAAAAGCGTTTAATATATAACTAAAGTGGAATATTCTAGCTTCCTATTAAAATTTATTACGTTAAAAGATATATACTAGTTATTTTTTTATAAGCCTAAGTCTGATTTAGTACGTGACATTCAGTAGGTACGCGACAAATTTATACCCTGTACATTTGGTACAAAGGGTATGGTAAGTTTTTGCAAGCCGAAAAAGTATGTAGTCTACGCCAAATTTAGCGTTCCGAAGCTCCCAAGCACTGTACCGAAATTGATCAAAATCAGTTGACCATACTACATAGATCCCATAGCACCGATAGGTCAAAAATACGTTTTTTGTAAAAAATAGGTTGTGTTTCGTTTGTTTATGCAGATATAACAACAACGTAACAAAATTTGGCATTCGAAAGTTTTTTAAAACTCCGAAGCAATTTGCCAAAATTTAACTTTGAAAATTAATAAAAAAAATTTGTTGTCCTTTTTACACACTATATTTTATTTTCTAGTTTGGGTCACTAAACTTGATTTAAATTTAAATTTGTTTTTTTTTTTTTTTAAATTCACTTGCTTACACCGACCGCCAAGCACGGATAACAAATGATAGTTTTTGGACAAGTACGCGACATTCAAAAATCGAGGAGTTTAAAATAAAAAATTAACCGCTAATCGGGCTTTGCTTAAGCTCAATTGTTTTTTTTAATGCATATTTGATGTTGTTAAAAATATTCAAGTGTTGAGAGAAACGTAAACAGTTGTTAAATAGCCTTACCATCTTTAAGAGCAAGTCTCTCTAAAAGTAAATAAAAGCGAGAAAACAATATCTTCACCTTTGAGGCCAATTTTTGTAAAACAATAAGAGTGAAAGCCGTAATGACATTATTTTACTAAATATTGGACATATTTAAAATAAAATTTAAAAAAAATCAATAGTTTTTTCAAATTTAATTTTTTGGTCCTGGTTGACATTTCTGTGGAAATGCCCATATTTGGTAAAACACCAACTCCACTATGCAACTTTTTCCTTACAGACAGTCTCACAGACTCACTTCCTAAACACAAAATCAAAATACTTCCCAAAATCAAACTTACTAAACGCTCTTTCCTTACCAGTATTTAACATTATTCCTAATATGATAAATTTTTTAAAAGAAACTGATTTATACAACAAGATTTAAATTAAGAAAAATATATAAGCTAAAGCTAAATCTAGCTCATACTGTTATTTTAATTAGGTACATACATACATAAATAAATACAAAAGTAATTTTAGTGACATTAAAGGCATTTAATGCTGGGTAACCAAAGTTTTAAAACCGATTTAAAATAACTCGGATGTTTCCTTTACTCATACAACTGATGCGAATGTGCAATTCCGAGCCTTGAATTAATGAATGAATACTCTAACATCTAGGGATGTGCAAGAATTCTATAGCTATAGCTTTACGCGCCACTACAGCTATTCTGTCATTGCAAGCTAGCATTTTTTCGTTTTGGCTTTTTACTTCGGCAAGTGTTCGGCTCGTGTCTGTGTGAATACTCATTTTCATTCGGGCCCCACGGGCTATGGGTGCACATCACTGCTCTAAAAATAGCTTTTTTAGAAGGCAAATTTAATCTGAAATCGGAATTGGAAGTTTGTAAAAGTGTTTGAATGTGTACATGTATGTATGTGTATATGCAATAAATGAACTTCATGTGTGTTACAGGAAATTATCATGGAATGAAATTATTTGCCTTTTGATAGAATATATTAATATCATTTCATATTTATTAACGTATGTATGTACATATGTATGTATTCAACTAGTATATATAAGTGGCCTGCACATTATGATTATTTAGTCATGGCAGTGAAGCCAGAAATCATTTTATCTAATAGATTGTACTTTGTTGCCATACGATAAAGCTTTCAGCTTTATTACGACTATGGCATTATCATTAATTTCGTAAAAATAATGACAACCATTAGATATGAATATGGAACAGTAGCAGCCAATGCGATTATATCAAATATGTATAGTATTAGTACATCCATAGATGAAACAATTCATACCAACATACATACATACATATGTATATTTTTTGTGCCATTTTTCAACTTGATTTTTACTTTGACTCGCATCTTTGTGCATTTGTCTGACTATATGTATGTATAATTTTAATTAAACATCAATGAGTGCTCGCTCTGTTTGTCCCGAAATTGTTAATGCATCTATTGTATCGACAATGAATGCATCGCCTCCTCTGCAAGTACTCTATTCCGTTTGTCTGCTTGTAATTGTCTTGAAGAGAACTTTTTGCAGATCTTTACTTTAACCAGCGTCATTTTAATTGAGAATATATCGGATCATACCTATAGCAGCCAGGCCATGTTGGTTTGTGGCACTCTCACAGGCTACCTAATAATTTGCAGCACATTGACCATAGGTAATGTTCCTGAAATACAACTAAAGTACTTTTAGCAATTCGTTGGTATTTTTCCACAATATCTTATAGCTCATCTACTGGGCGCTAACATTGATAAACGCCTTGATATATTGTTCAGTGTTGCCGCATGTGTACTATTCATATCAACGGGCGCCATTATAATGGATCGTTGGGCCATTTCGTATGACAGTGCAAGTGATAAGAACACAATTATAGCCGCTGGCGCTTTAATCTTTGCCAATGCAGTTATTTTTCTAGCTGATACTTTTGTCATATTTCGCGCCTAATAAAGTTTTGCGAAAACCGAAGATAATTCTGATTAAGCTATAAGTCTTGATAAGAATATGCATTATGTGTACATATAATAAGGTCTCTACTCTTATTCAACTATAGGGCATTGCCATTGCCTGTATTGTGCTCTATGAGGTTGTGGGCAAGCTATCCTCCCGCCCGCTTATTGTCTGCGGCACTATTGGCGGCTTTACCATCATCTGCGGTGTACTTTTAATTGGTAAAAATGTCATCAACTATCTAAAAATGCTCTTTAATCGAACCAAACTTTTTTCTTCTCCCACAGGTCATGTGATTGGTTCGCTCTTGGAAAAACGACTGAATGCTCTAATCTCTTTGCTTGGCTGCGTGCTCTTTGTCGCCTCTGGTGCTTTGGTCATTGATGAATGGCATGATAGCTCCGATTTGTTCAAGGAAAGCAAGCGCAATGCTTTAGCTGCTGGATCTCTTATGATCATCAATGGTGCAGTCTTTCTTCTAGATACCTTGTCGATTTGCAGAACGTAAATTGTTTACATATATTGTAACATATACAAATTTATATTTTGTGTGAGTTGAAATTCTCATGAGCTTTTATGTACCTCATCGTTAAGTTGAAAAGAAGAATCTGCAAGCGAAGTTTTTACCACAGCGCAAAACTAACCGAAAAAAATAATCTATCTATATATATCAACTACATATATATGTAATTTTTTTTTTTTTTTTTAACTTGTCAATTTTTATATGTATTGGCATTTTTTTTGTTTACTACTAAGCTAAAACCTACTTAGAGTATGTAGTATGTTCAAATATCACCGTACCAACTGCTTAAAATTCAAATCACTCAATGTTTAACTAAATTTAAATATATACATGTATTTACATATGCTACATAAAAATAAAGAATAAGGTAATTTTTTTTTTGTAATTTGTCATTTGTAATGGTTTTATTTCTATAATAATGTGTGTGCTGCTATCGAAAATGGTAAAACTCTATTAATTTTTTATACCCTAGCAAGTCGTATAAATTTTGTATTTTACTTCTGCAACGATTTCTTCTGTGCATACTATACACGTTTAACAAAGTTAATATACCTTTCTTGGGCCTCTACATGTTCTTAACTAAATACCCTATCAGGGTAACCCACGCTACGCGCCGGTGTGGGCCCGTCATACTTTTATCGCTGTCTTTCTTTATTGTGGAATACTTTATATTTATTTAAAAATAAGTTAAATAATTGTAAAAATTTTGTTTTGATTTTTAATCCTGCTTACTTCTAGACGATCCATGGTTCCAATTTTGTGCACTGAACCGGCAGAAAACCAAATCGAGATAAATCGCTTTTAGGTTAAATGTATGCCTATGTTGAAGAACTCAAACGGTGTGGAACCAAGTTGTGAATGAATTTAATTAATTTTTATTTCTTGCTTAAATTTTTTTTTTATTTATGTCATAATTTATTTTTTTCTGCCATTTCTGGGGTACTCACAAAAGTTAACATATCTAATACCTACTAAACAAATTGTAAGTTTAAGTAAATTGTAAGCACAGTCAGTTTAAGACACGGTTGCCACTTGGAAAATTCTAAGTTGTTTAAAAAAAAAAAAAATTTGATGGTACACGGTATCCCAAAGTCGTTCGCGACTTTTTTAGAAGGAATATGCAGGAATATTTTTTTATTTTTTTTTCAAAAGGAAACGGGGAAGGGAAAAATTACTTTTGTTGTATTTGTGCGATTTTGTTTATTTTGGACACAGTTGCAAATATCCACGATGCATAACTCGGTTAAAACATATTAAACGGTGTAGCTAAAAAGCGATAAATTCTAATAGGGAGATCGGGGTTAGTTATTGGCATAATTCAAGAAACTTCACCTTCTAAAGGACTATGCGCACTAGCTGCGTCTCTAACTTTTATAGACTCCGAAACCTAGGTATTTATACAGACGGGGACGGACGGACATTGCTCAATCGCTACCCGAGGTTATGATAAGCATTTTGCTATAAAGCCTGACACGCCTCCTTCTGTCACGTGCACTGTACACATATAGTATACGCTTTATACGTATTAGTACACGGTATAAAAACTGCAACGTGATCGTTGCCTAATTGCAGGTACAAGGGCTGATACATTCCAAATAATTATGAAACTACAAAGTAAGTGTAGTTCAGCTTGTTTTGTTTTATTTTAAAAAAAGGTTTTAGAAAATATTTGCAATTCATGGGAATGATTAGTCCTGTTGCGTTACATTTTTTTTTTATTAGATCTTAGCAACTTTTGCAGCATACTCTAAGCAACAAGCTTGATGACTAAGTCATATATCACCCGAATGACTTTTAAAATGTGGGCTAACGGGCTAACATCGACTATCGACATGACTCGTTGAATTTCATCAGCGTTTGGATAATGTGCATCAGAGACCTGCAATGGTACACCGGAACTACTAAAACACTAGTTTGAAACAAACTCTTTTTCTTTTATGCTCATTTTAAAGCACATCAAAAAATGATGTGCTTTATTTTTGCAGTAGTTTCGTTTTGATGTGTGTATAGTAACACAGTATCATTTTCACACACACCTCAGAAATTATTTAGTACGTTTTTATACCCTGTACCTATAGGTAGGTACAAAGGGTATACTAGATTTGTGCAATGTATGTAACGGACAGAAGGAGGCGTGGCAGACCCCAAGTCCTTTATACCAAAATGCTTATCATAATCTCGGGTAGCGATTGAGACATGTCCGTCTGTCCGTCCGTCCGTTCGTATGAACACCTAGATTTCGGAGACTATAAGAGCTAGAGACACGAAACTTTACCAGCAGGTGCGAATATTTCCTGGAAAGATGAAGTTTGTTGAATCATGTCATTATCTTTCCCCGTTTCCCCGCAGTAGAGTTTCGCGGTTTTTAGCCACACCGTTTAATATTTTCATCTGAAACAGAGCGATGCGTTGTGGTTACATGCATTTGTGTGTAAAAAATGAACAAAATCGGACAAATACAGCAAAAGTTATAGTCAAAAATGTACGAATTTCACCACCTTTGACTATAAACTGCGTCAATATTTGACTCTACATAATTATGGTTACAACAGACCTAGAATCACAATTTTTGGTAAGCTGCTTCATGTGGCTCTAATGAACAAATCGACATTCAAATTTTATAGCTGCGGTCCACCCACCCCCCGCAATCGATTTACCGTGTTTTCTCCCACACCCCTCAACATACCAACTTGAAACTTACCCCATATACTTTAAATAACTTCTTTGACGTAACATTCGAGTTTCATCAAAATCGGTAAAAATATACGGAACTTATAGGTATAAATATCGGATTTCACCAAAAAACAAAAAAATTCCAATTGGAATGTTCTTAGAAGGGATATGCAGGAACATTTTTTTCGAGACAAAGGTACAGGGTATTCCACTGTCGGGCACCGCCTCGACTGTACCACATTTTTTATGTATTGTTTTTTTGCAGTGATATCATCATGCAGCATCATTGTAACACAAACAACCAAAAGTATATGTGAATACGTTTACTTAGGCCTCCCATCGCTATTTTTTTTTTAAAACGGGAATCCCAAGTCACAAAAAGGGGGAAAAGCGGGAATTTCAAAATTCAAAAGCGGGAATTTTCAAATAATGATTTTTTGATAACATAAGTATGTATTTATAACTATATGTATAACTATTCTTTTTTTCTGAAGATAAAATCTTTGTGTTGTACTTGTCGCCTCTTTTTATTGCTCTCAATATGTCAGGTCGTTATTTGATTGCATCATAAAATTCCTTGCATGTTTGGTTGGTATTGAATTTATTTACGATCATCGATTTGATTCTATCCAATGTAAGCTCAGATCGGTTGCTCTTCCACATGTTCTTGATGAGTGAATATGATCGCTCAGATGGTGTGTTGGTACCTTTGACAAAATAAATTCCTTACTTTTTATTTCTTTTGAAAATTACTAAATTGTTTTTACCTGGTATTGCCATAAAATAGGAGATAACTTGAGCCAATCAATGTTTTCTTTTTGACACATATTAAATCGTTAAATTAATTTTTTAAATTGGTTAGTTTCTCCGAAACATATGATGATTTCAGATTTTTTTTTAAAAAGCAATTGAGACAATAAATCATGCAATGTAAAAAACGGGAATAAACACGAAAAAGCGGGAGCCCGGGAATTGTCTTGAAAAAACGGGAATTCCCGTTTTCCCAAGGCTCGATGGGAGGCCTAACTATACTATTTGCTTATTGATTTGGTTTTCTCTTTTTTACTTTGAACCTTATATAAATAGAAAAAAGGCTTTTGGTGTTTAGCATTTGTTGGAGCGTCATATAATAATAATTCCCTTGACTGACAATTTTTGTCAGTCGCCCCTGGGCGGGGCATGGGGATCTCTATTAACAACTGTTCAAAGAGAACAGGGACCTAGAGTTTATAGCCGAATCCGAACGGCGGTGTCTTTAATTAATATAAACTTTCTTGGGCAAATAGCGCCTTTGAGCTAGCGATTCGAACCACCGACCTTCGGTTTGTAAAGCGAGTACGCTACCGACGGCCACATGAAGCGTCATATAAGAGAAATTATTTCCTGGATTCTGGTGGATTTTTGTATTAAATATATGATCTCTTTATGTACGTTGTTCGACTTTGACATGTTTTTGTTGAACATGCCTCTTCTAAAAAGTCACGTAGTATGGGTACGACCCCATACATATCTACATAAGTACATACATTTACTAAACACATACCGCCGTACAGCACTCATTATTATGGTGCCTCTAACGCATATGCAGCCCAAATATAAAAAAATGTACTGCAGTGGTGCGGTGCCCGACAGTGTAATACCCTGTACCTTTTATCTCGAAAAAAATTTTGTTCCTCAATATTTCTTCTAAGAACTTTCCAATTGGAACAATTTTGTTTTTGTCCAAAACAATATTTATACCCATAAGTTCCGTAAATTTTTACCGATTTTGATGAAAATCGAAGGTTACGTCAAAGAAGCTATTCTAAGTATATGGGGTAAGTTTCAAGTTATTATGTTGAGGGGTGTGGGAGAAAACACGGTATAACTTTTGCTTTATTTGTCCGATTTTTTTCATTTTTGACACACATATGCATGTAACCACAGCGCATCGCTGTGTGTCTCTAGCTTTTATAGTCTCCGAAATATAGGCGTTCATACAGACGGACAGACGGACGGACGGACGGACATGGCTCAATCGCTACCCGAGGTTAGGATAAGCATTTTGGTATAAAGGACTTGTAGTCTGCCACGCCTCCTTCTGTCCGTTACAAACATTGCACAAATCTAGTATAAAGAAACACTAATGGCCAAACTTACAAAAACGAAAGAAACAGAATTTTTTATCTTTCCTGAATCAAAACAAAAGCAAATAAATAAAAAACAGCAAGCCAACACTATTAGAGTCAGCGATGCGCACTTAGTATACCATCTATAAATTGTAAATGCACAAACTGCAAACCGACACTAGTTAATTTTGTGTTGTCGTTAGGGTATTCACGCTTTGTGTTGAGTTGAGGAGTTGAAAAGTTAAGGACTTTTACAAAAACAAATACATGCTGTAAATCAACCCTGCGTTTCAACTCAACTTTTCCTCAACCCAGACCCTATTCTACTTTTTCCTGTTGAGTTTTTGAGAAAGTGTTGCACAATGTGGTAATTCGCTGCCTTTTCAGCACTGCTAAATTTGTAATTTTTTAGCCATTTCGTGATATGAAAAGCAACGAGTTACCGTATACTCGTTGGAAAAAAGTAAGCGCCAAATTTAAAATAATCAAATTGCATTAACGCAAGTAAAAAAAGGTTGCGCTCTTTTTGTGCGAAATTAAATGAATTACATATGATTACTTGTTGTTGGAGTTTACGCAAATAAAAGAGTAAAAGTAGATGTACTAGGCTTAATATATGCTGGAACTGTTGGGGAGTTACCCTCAGCATTTGAACAATTCGCTTGTCGTCGAAGGAACTGATCACGTTCTGGCGCCAGTCACTTGACTTGGGGATGTGGAAGTGGCCGCCCTGCCGCGAGAGTATTATTGCATTCATGTCCTCTACATAATTATCCAAAACTTCATCAATTTGTGCTTCGTCCCGCAACCCATTGTCTCTAAATTAGACAAAATTTAGTTTTTATACGATGAATTTGTTTTAGCAGACGAACCTTCAATAAAATCACACTTTACGCTCAGTCTTGGCATTTTTAAATCAAAATTATTAATTTAAATAATTATTTGCAGCAATAAAATATAAAAAATTCATATAATACATAGCTACTTTAGCTACGGGCTTAATTTAAATAGATTTTATGCTTTGACTCGGCATTTTTAATTCAAGTTTTTGAATTTTAATTTAATTTGTGCAAAAATACAAATGTAAACAAACTCTGGAAAGAAGAAGAAAACTCAACAACTCAATTCATAAAACTCAACAAGGCTGTTCACGCTTTGGCCGGTTGACTTTATCGTCAACTATTCAACTCCTCAACTCAACGCAAAGCGTGAATACCCTAAGTATCTTTCGGATGTATCATTTTACCACAAACTATTTTTTTGAGTGTAAACTTTTTTTTAGTAATCTGATGCACACTACTAACTATTTTTTGTTAGTGCTTAAAAAACGAATTCACTTTTAAGACTAGTAACTAGTAGTCCCAAAATTTTGATAGGATCGACGTTGGCTTGCTGTCTTTTATTTTTTTTTACTTTTGTTTTGAATCTGGAAAGTTTCAAAATACATGCTTTCTGTAACTCGTTTTCGTAAGTTCGGCCATGAGGCACCATAATAATGAGTGTTGTACGGCGGTATGTATTTAGTAAATGTAACGTGGTATATATATAGTAAATGTACTATATACATATGTATGTATGTAGAGGCTCGCACCTAGTAACTGTACAAAGCAACGTACCCAATGCATGTGCAACAAAAACATATCAAAGTCGAATAACGATTAAATAGAAAAATCCACCAGGATCCAGGGAATAATTTCTCTATATTACGCTTCAACAGATGCTAAACACCAAAAGCATTTGAGATCTTCACGTTTTGTGTGGAGTTCAGCAGTTGAAAATTTGTTGAAATAGTCACCAGGCCAAAGCGTGAATACCTTCTGTTGAGTTTGCCTTCTTCTTTCCTGTTTGCTTAAATTTGTAAATTGGTACAAATCACTTTAAAATTCAAAAACTTGAATTAAAAATGCCGAGTCGAAAAGTAAAATCTACACTCAATGAATCTGTAGATTAAGTAGCTATGGATGACATAGATATATAATATAAATAATATAGGAATATGTACAAAAATGAAGGTGATTTTAAAATAATTTATTTTTATTGATTTATACTTATCAAACATTGTAAGCAAAGCTTAAATAAAAATAAAAAAAAAATTTTGATACGTATAATCATTTTGAAAAATAACTATAAAAGTACGTATTAATCGTTTGCCATTTTTTTTATGTGTGAACATATTATTATCATTATAAAAGGTATATTATATATTTACAAAAATAAAATACTAAAGCGTAATAATAAATCTTGAAATTTTATACAATATAATTTTATTTGAATACCTATGTTTATGTTTCAGCAAAAAAGTCAACTTAATTTATACATGGGTCCAAATGTAATATATTTTATGACGTATAGGAAACTATTATGCACATTCCTCAACATAGGTGGCCGGGAATATACCAACCTGGTTGCGTAATGCACCCAGCCACCAGCCATCATCTTGCTTGGCATGCACCTCGATCATATCACCAGGATTCAGTTCGAGTTCATCATAGAGTTTTGGTGTATAGCTATACAGTGCCTTACAGCGGGACAGAACTAAGCTGCTGTTGGTTGCTGCTGCGCTATCCTTGGTATTTCCTGAGCTTAGCAATGATTTCTGCAGCTGCTGGGCATTTTGATAGAAATGCTTTGACTGTGCTTGCTGTTTTAGCTGTGACTGTTTAAGGTGTGAACTCTGCTCCTCATCTTCATCCTGTGAGCTAAACTCATCAGAGTCTGAGTCCTGTTGATTGGAGCCGCCATCCGCTTGACCTCTATCGCTACTAATCAAATTAGTTGATAGAGTCTTTGACTTGGTAGCAATCGCAGTCGGAGATGGACTAGTGGCTGATATTATCTTTGGCTGACTGGTAAAATTTTCAATATTACTCTTGCTACGACTAAAATGTTTTAACAACGATTTGCTGGAAGTTGCCTCGCTAATGTTGACGTAGGAGCTGTTGTTATTATTGTTTAGGGGGCTATCCTCACCCGGAGTATCTTTGGCCTTGTCATTGTTCTTCAACCAATTGGGTACTTTTAAGATACTCTGCTGTAGGCCTGTGCGATCACGTGTAATCTGGAAAAAAATTATTGTAGTTACATACACACACATACATAAAGTACATCAGTTATTCGTCTTAATGGATTCCGGGATACTAACCTGTATATGCTGAGCCAGCGGATGTGTGGTGCGCGGCTTATGATCCAGCTGCAGCAAGGCCGAGTGCAATTTCAGCCGAGCTCCCTCCAAATAAGTCAACATTGAACGTATCTTTGATGGAAAGAAGGAACACAAAGTAATTAATTTAATGTTACCCCAAACCCTTCGAAATGTCAAGCCGTATTGCACACACTAAGAAGGAAGATATGGCTGGGTAACCAATTACTCAGTCTTCAAAGCGGAGCCAAATATACCGTTGTTCCACTTGATAGCTCAGTATAAAAATGGCAAAATTGTACTGGCTCTTAAAGCAACGTTGTCCTCTATGTTGTAAAAGAGCGCTCTAAAATGCAATAGTGGCACCTACCTGGAGGAGGTACGCTATGCAGCAAGTGAAAAGGCTCTTTGAATAATACCCTATTAAAAGGCTAAAGACGAAAATGGCAATAAACCTAATATGTACTCCATAAATCAAAAATTCAGAAGACCGACCAATCTAAAGGGCACAATTGGCTGGCTTTTTCATAAAAATATCTGTGCCGTCTGACCTATCGAGAAAGCAAGCCTGCAACCAACTAACGTAAAGCGACGTGCAACAATAAAAAGAGTGTTTATAAGTCGAGCGAGCTATTAATAAAGGGACCAAGGATGGATATAATTCAAAACTATTTTTATACAATTTGCATCCTCGGATGGGCATTAAGAAAACGAACATACATACATATGTCGTGAGTTTCAACTTTTTACATAAAAATGTAGACTAATGTAAATTATTTAAATTCCTTTAAGTATGTGAAGATAGCATGTAATTATTTAAATAATTAAATTTGACTTAATATCATACTGGCCATCCGTGGGTGCAAATTTGATTAAAATCGGTTGGGAAATTCGGTAGCTAAAGCCTAGAAGATCCTTTAAAGATTGTGTGAACTGCGTTTGTATGGGGTGTTTTAGAGTCGAGCACGGCTGTAACACTCTTAAATTCTTAGAAATTATGGAAAGTACATACTTGGTATGTCTCGAAATGAATATTAAAAGCCTTACGGTGTTGGCGTTCGAAGCAGTTTACTATAGCTTTTTAAGCTTTCATCCGATTTCAAAAATTATTATTATTATAATTCATATAATAGCATATAACTGTGGTAAATTTTGATGTGTTAGCTTTCATAGTGTGGTATTGAAGCATATGGTGAATGATTCCACACACCGATTGTACATTCTATACAAACGTGTTAATTTTGAGTAAAGTCGAAATACTTAAACGATTTTAATAAAACTTGAACAACTGAACTTGAAAAATACTGTGTTATACCCAAAAAGTAAAAAGATTTTACATTAATATTTTAGTGAGTCTACAATGTTGTAGTAGACTCTACATACCTATTTTGCTTATTGTAGCTTCTACACAAACAGTTTTATAAATAACTGGTTTTAAATGCTCCTCTAAGCAAACGGCATTACCATTTGGGCCTTTTTGCTAAAACTCCCGAAGCTCCCACATGAATGACAACCACTAATGGAAAAAAGGAATGTGTGCGTTAAAACGCTATTTAAGAAAAGTTGTAGTAAGTCGTTAAACTGTTTGGGAAAGGAATGCCAACATCAAAAAACTGCCTGAGAGTAAACAATTAGATAATAAGACGCACCTTGTGAAATTTTTCATTGTCCTAAATCTTTTGGGTTTCGAGATACAGGCAACACGGATAGACATACGGACAAAGCTAAACGGATTCCTTTTGCTGTCCTGATAATTTTAGAATAAAGGTTGTATAGTAGGTGTTATATTTCTCGTTTCTGCGCTAACCTAATCAACAACAATTTTGAAAAGTGAGAACTGGATTTTGTTTAATTTTTGCGTTCATCTTACATGGTACAGCTTGTCAGTAATATTTTGATTCTCCTGATTATTCAAAGACTGCGAGAGGCCACGCAAACCGTCACGGGACCGTCGCTCTCTCTCCAAATCTGTCTTGACCAATTGCAGCAGTTTGATCAACGCATGTTTTCTTCGTTCCCGATTCATCGCCAACGTTGTGTGCTCACAATAAAAATCAGGTAGAAGTTGCTCGCTGGGACCCTCAGAGTTGCATCGTATATTTCGTACTACTTGCATATCTTTGGCCACATTACAGGTCTCCAGCTGTGGTTTCAACGCCGTAATCAAGCCACCCAAAATGGGACTCATATCGGCTGCGAGACGTGTGTACGTTTCGACAAAGCTTTGCATGCTGGCCAGACGCTGCTGTTCACTGCTCTGGAGCTGCACAGATCCGCGAAGTACAGACATTTCCCAGTCCACCCGTGCCCGTTCGGCGCGCACACATAGCGTGTAGTATTCCACATCAGCACGCTTAACAGCCTCCTCAGCTTTTTTCCGCTTGTTGTCCAGTTTGGCACAGTCCTTCTCAGCAGATTTAAGCTCCTTTTCGGCGGCCTGTTTGTTAGGACCTTGATGGAGTAGTGCAATCGAAGGGGATTTCTGTATACGCACATCAAGCATGGCGTCCTGAAGTTTCTCGTTTTCGCGTGCGGCAGTGTGGGAGGCCTTTTTGGCCTTGGCTTCGCTGGCACGCCACTCGCTGAGCACGCGAGCCGCCTTGTCCACATTGTTCTCTACCTGTGGAAAGAGTCATAAGAAATTGAAAAAGGACTTTTTTAGATGTGGCTCCTTGCACATACCGACTTGCGCGACTTATGATGGCTGTCAACAATGGATTTCAGCGGTTTGACAAGTTCATCGGTAAGAGAGGCAGCCAATTGGCGATGTATATCGCTGCGACTTTCCATTTCAGTGGCGACACCACGCCAAGCATCCGCAATGCTGCCAGGCAGCTCACGGCAGGCCTTGTTCAATTTGTTGGCCATTTTCGATAGAGATTTTGAATATATCAGCTCAGTGTCAGTGCTGTGTATTGAAAACATTTTAAGACATTAAAGAAGCAATAAAATTTATAATAACAATTGTATTGTATGATGTAAAGGAGAAATCACAGATGAAGCTACGGAGATGAATTGCATTTTATATATCCGTAGAGCAAAGGTACAGGTCACATATGGATTATTTTAACTTCAAACTCCATACTACTCGTTACGTAACTTTTGGTACAGTTTGTTGTCAATACACACGGACAGATCGACACAATCGATATCATTTTGGTATAAATATGTCTAATTTCCTTTACCCTTCACAGGCTATATAAATTGGATATAAAATTTAAAAATTTGTAATAAATATAAAAGTTTACACATACATAAATCTTACTGAGTTCATATGTACGGTTTATGTTCTAACTAAAAGTTGAAGCTAACATAATACCGTGAATTTCATAACTATAGGACAGTGATACAAATTTAAGTTTTAAGTGCTTGTGAATTTTCATTTACTTTATTTTTTACTTATTTCTCAATGTTTTTCAAGAAATTCCAACTGTAATTATGTTATCGGTTTATATGATTTTTTATAAATTTTGACCATTCTAAGCCCCATGTCGTTATTGGCTTTAATACGGTCTCTGTCCTCTAAACTAAAAGTCATACTTTGCGGCGTTTTATCGTACAACGATCAAAAAGTGATTCAAAATTAAAATAAAATATATTTATGCCATCCTTACACTTAATTTCCTTATAAAAGACTACTGTCCTATAGTTATGAAACGCTTAAAATTGCAGTAAAAGTCGCATATTCATGCATAATAGTGGTGGGATACTATCGATGGCACTATCGATAGTTTCATTTTACGGATAAAAAAAAAATTCCATGCCGCATCAGCCTTAATGATTGCCACAGACGTCCAGCATTTCCGGATAGAAGACAACTTTGGCTTCCGAAATTTCGAATTTCATAAAATTCGTGTTTCAAAAACCAGAAAAAAAGATCTCTAAAAATTAAATATTGCTGCTAATATTTGACATTCCAGTCAAAATTTAAGCCAAAATGCAAATCCATTGAGCTTTTGGAAGTTTAGTATAAACAATTAAAAAATGTAACTAAAAGATGGCGTACGTTAAAGTCGGGCGCGGACGACTTTGGGATACCCTATACCACCACATTGCAATCAAGTCCGATATATTACTTACGAACACCAAAAACAATTTCTTTGCGAAATTCAGTTACAATATTTTTATAAACAAACGAAACACAACGAATTTTCTTCAAAAAACTTGTATTTGACCGATCGGTCCTATGGGAGCTATATTATATAGTCAACCGATTTTGATCAAATTTGGTACTGTGCTTAGGCACTCTAAAAAACTTCCAATTGCCGAATTTGGTTACGATATCTTCATAAACAAACTAAACAAAAAGAATTTTGTTCAAAATACGTTTTTTCGACCGATCTGTCCTATGGGAGCTATATAATATAGTCAATCGATTTGGATCAAATTTGGTACAGTGCTGGGTATCCCTAAAAAACTGACAAACACCAAATTTGGTTACAATATCATCACAAACAAACGAAACACAACGAATTTTGTACAAAAAACGTTTTTTTTGACCGATTGGTCATATGGGAGCTATATGATATAGTCAACCGATTTTGATAAAATTTCGTACAGTGTTTAAGAACTCTAAAAAACTTCGGAATGTCACATTTGGTTACAATATCTTAACAAATAAACGAAACACAACGAATTTTGTAAAAAAAACGTTTTTTTGACCGATTGGTCCTATGGGAGCTATATGATATAGTCAACCGATTTGGTTAAAATTTGCTACAGTGTTGAAGATCCATAAAAAACTCCCGAATGCCAAATTTGGTTACAATATCTTCACAAACAAACGAAACACAACGAATTTTGTAGAAAAAACGTTTTTTTGACCGATTGGTCCTATGGGAGCTATATGATATAGTCAACCGATTTTGATAAAATTAGGTACAGTGTTGAAGATCCATAAAAAACTCCCGAATGCCAAATTTGGTTACGATATCTTCACAAACAAACGAAACACAATGAATTTTGTAGAAAAAACGTTTTTTTGACCGATTGGTCACATGGGAGCTATATGATATAGTCAACCGATTTTGATAAAATTTGGTACAGTGTTGAAGATCTCTAAAAAACTCCCGAATGCCAAATTTGGTTACGATATCTTCACAAACAAACGAAACACAACAAATTTTGTAGAAAAAACGTTTTTTTGACCGATTGGTCCTATAGGAGCTATATGATATAGTCAACCGATTTTGATAAAATTTGGTACAGTGTTGAACATCTCTAAAAAACTTCTGAATGCCAAATTTGGTTACAATATCTTCACAAACAAACGAAACACAACAAATTTTGTACAAAAAGCGTTTTTTTGACCGATTGGCCCTATGGGAGCTATATAATATAGTCAACCGATTTTGATAAAATTTGGTACAGTGTTGAACATCTCTAAAAAACTTCTTAATGCCAAATTTGGTTACAATATCTTCACAAACAAACGAAACACAACGAATTTTGTACAAAAAACAATTTTTCGACCGATCGATCCTATGGGACCTATATGATATAGTCAACCGATTTTGATAAAATTTGGTACAGTGCTGGGGGTTTCTAAAAAACTACCGATTGCCAAATTTGGTTATGATATCTTCATAAACAAACGAATTATCCATCTAAAACTTTTGCTTTTTTTCGAGGTCCTCTGAAACACCCCTATGGGAGCTATATAATGTAGTCCCGATATCAAAAAAATAAAATAAACTTGTCTCCTATGGATTAATAAGGGATCTTATCTGAAAGTTTGGTTGCTCTAGCTCTTACCATCTCTGAGATCTAGGCGTTCATACGGACAGACGGACAGAGGACATGGGTATATCGACTTCTCTAGTCACTCTGATCATACTTTAGGTAACTTTGGGGGGTCTCCGACTTCTCCTTCTGTACGTTACATACGTTTTCGGCTTGCACAAACACAATATACCCTTTGTACCATACGGTACAGGGTATAACTATTCTACTTTCAGAAATACTTATGCACTCCTGCCACTTCTACTGAAAGTGAGAGGATGGATGTTCAGTAGAAGTGGCCTTATACTTTTGGGCAGAAGGACCCGACTGAAACCTAGAAATGTGGACATGTTGGTCTGCCACAAAAACAAGCTACTTGAAAGATAATTTTTTTATGGTTGTCAATTGTTGAATGGACAGTTTTTGGTTTTTTAAGATGTAATTTTAAAAGGATCTCTTTTTACAACGTCATGAATAAAATGTTTCTGTTAAAAATTTTGAAATACTCTTTTTGTAAGTATGTATTAGAATTTATCACACTAGCTTATGGTACTTATTTAAAGAATGTGCCCTTTTTTGTGTGCCATATTTCACTTTGCTCGATAGTACTATCGATAGTATCGATAGTTTCAACTATCGAAGTCTAAACTATCGAGTGGTGGCACTATCGATAGTATCCCACCTCTAATGCATAAGCTATTGCGAAACATTGTGTGAAGCAACAGTGCAATAACCTTACGCTAAATTAAAAGCTCCAATATTAGGTAGTTGTTTTTGCAAAAGGAAGCTTTGCTGGAACTTGCTTATAAACCGTTATATTTGCACTTGAAACTTAATTTTTGCGACTGTGTAAAAGTTCGTGAGAACTGCATACAAAAACTACACATCGTAAATAAATTAAAATTAAAAAAACTTATGATTATCCAAGGGAGTATCCAAGAATCGACTTCATCAAAAAAAAAAAAAAAAAAAACACTGTTTGGTGCGGATTATGTGTATGCGGCATAATTGGGCCGTACGTCTTTGAAAATGAGGGCGGTTACCGTCAAATATGATCGCTACAAAGGCATGGAACCAACTTTTTATAGCCCAAAATTGATGGTATGGATGCGAACGAGCTATGGTTCCAGCTAGATGGGGCTAAATGCCATACAACTCGTGAGACAATCGCATTATTGCGTGGCAAGTTCGGCGATCACAGTTGGCCGGCTATTCTCTTTGGGACTATTTTCTTTGGGAAATTTTGAAAGGCAAAGTGTAGGAACAATTCGCGAGCTCCAGAACAACATTCGGGCCGAATTTGCAGCCATTGGACCCATTTTACTGGGAAAATACTTCGAAAATTACGATGTTCGCATACGGGCCTGTAGAGCCTTCTGCGGAGGCCATTTGGCGATATTAATGGCAAATATACGAATAAAATGCAATTAACAAACGAACCAACAGATGGCCCACCCTATATACTAGTAGATAGCCACTAAATTAATTCAAATTCAAAAACACACATAAGTATATAGAAGGTATATGTTTTATATATTGACATATTCAGCCGTGCTCCGGTAACCGAGAAATCCAAACCGAACAATTTTGTTCGGATTCGGTTTTGCGTGCTCCGGTATCCGAATTTTTTGTCGATAATTTCCTTTTTTATTTTCGATACATTTGTATATTTCCCTTGTTTTTATCGATAAATTCGCATATGTTTTGGTATAACCAGCTGACTGCCTTTTGTTTAAAATTTGCAAATATTGCAAAAATGTAATTTATTTACTCAATTGATAGTTTTGAAGCTAAGAGAAGGAATAAGATTATGGAGAATCATATCCTACTCGCTGCTTTTGTGATTTCCCCTGCAATAAATATATGTATTTTTAAGCATTAAATTCTTTTGATTAAATATGTACTTAAATTCTGTTTGTTGGCGCGAAATTTTTGTTTGATACAAAACAGCTGACATGGCTGCCGCAGTCTTGCATCTTTTTATAAGTACATTTTGTTTACATATAATTTTCATTAAAATATTGCTGGTTTTTTGTTATTTTGAATATTAAATAAAATAACACAATAATAGTATTACTTTAGCAGCAATATTTATTGAAATAAAACACGAGTTAGCTATTTTTGTTACAAGGGAAATTTTCGGCCATGCGATATGCACACATACACAAACAAAACCAAAATTCGGCTTGGCTGGGCATGCTAATTTTTGGGTTGAGTCAGAAAAAAAATAATTAAAAGTAAATGTCAATAAATATTCAACTTAAAGTTAGCATAAATAGAATCTAAGAATATCAAAGAATATTTAAAAAATTATTTTAATATAAAATACGTGCTTTTTTAATCCTATTTTGGCGATTCGGTTTAATTCCACATGCAACATACCGGTTACCGGAGCACAGCTGATTAAAATATTTATTCATTTATTTATTTTTATACCCTGTACCGTATGGTACAAAGGGTATATTGTGTTTGTGCAAGTCGAAAATGTATGTAACGTACAGAAGGAGAAGTCGGAGACCCCCAAAGTTACCTAAAGTATGATCAGAGTGACTAGAGAAGTCGATATACCCATGTCCGTCTGTCCGTCTGACCGTCTGTCCGTATGAACGCCTAGATCTCAGAGATGGTAAGATCTAGAGCAACCAAACTTTCAGATAAGATCCCTTATTAATCCATAGAAGACAAGTTTATTTTATTTTTTTGATATCGGGACTACATTATATAGCTCCCATAGTGGTGTTTCAGAGGACCTCGAAAAAAAGAAAAAGTTTTAGATGGATAATTCGTTTGTTTATGAAGATATCATAACCAAATTTGGCAATCGGAAGTTTTTTAGAAACTCCCAGCACTGTACCAAATTTTATCGAAATCGGTTGACTATATCATATAGGTCCCATAGGATCGATCGGTCGAAAAATTGTTTTTTGTACAAAATTCGTTGTGTTTCGTTTGTTTGTGAAGATATTGTAACCAAATTTGGCATTAAGAAGTTTTTTAGAGTTCCCAAGCACTATACCAAATTTGATCAAAATCGGTTGACTATATCATATAGCTCCCATAGGACCAATCGGTCAAAAAATCGTGTTTTTTACAAAATTCGTTGTGTTTCGTTTATTTGTGAACATACAGTAACCACATTTGGCATTAAGAAGTTTTTTAGAGTTCCCAAGCACTATACTAAATTTGATCAAAATCAGTTGACTATATCATATAGCTCCCATAGGGCCGATCGGTCGAAAAAAAGTTTTTGATTAAAAATCCGTCTGTTTTTGGTTGTTTATGAAGGTATCATAATCTAATTTGGCAATCAAATGTTTTTTGGTGTTCTTAAGCAATTTACCGGATTTGATTGCAAGCAGTGGTACAGGGTATCCCAAAGTCGTCCGCGCCCGACTTTAACGTACGCCATCTTTTTTTTATTTTGTTATTAATTTAATTTAATTTTATTCCTTGGCATTAATATTTGGTTGTAACAGATAAAAAGAAATATATACAGACAAAATTTTAAAATATTTTTTATCACACACTAAATTATATTTTTTGTATAGCGAATAATTTTCATCAATATTGGATAATAACCCAATTTGTATCGGTTGATTGCCATTAAAAAAAAATATTTATTGTTTATAATTCGTAAAAGCTTATTAAGATATTTAATGCGTTGAAAACCCGCAATTTAAAAAAGAAATATATAACTTTTTCTTCTAAATCAAACAACCACCCACATTAGAACTTTAACAAAAACGAGCGAGGACAAATACGATCATTTGCCGACAGCCCAACCCACATTAGATTCAACAATAACACGCGAGGACAAATATAATCGAATGCCGACGCCATTTGCACAACCTTTCACTTTGAAATGTAATTCACTACTGCAAGCAAAATAAAGACCCACGAGAGAGCGCTGTTTGGCATTTCCTCACCTTGTATTATTACACCATGGGCAGGGGTGTCCAGGCCCACTGCTCATCTGGCTCTGTTTGTTTTTGTAATGGCTCTTAGGCATAGGCAGCAATGCGCGTGTACATTCACGGCCCAAACTGTATATCACTCAATGCCAATGCAAATTACAAAATCAATTTCGCGAGTTCTCTCCCTTACTCTCTTTGCTCATGAGCACAGAAACAACCCTTGTGTATATTTGTTGTTGTTTTTCGTGTATACTTGTTACAGTTTTCACTGTAATTTTGTTGTTGTTTTTCGTTTGTGCTCTCTGAACTCTTGCACTTAAAAAAAAGGGTGTAGGATTGATAGCGGACACGAAATTTTTGTACACCATGTGTTAAATGTGAGTATTAAGACATAGCTTGCAAAGCAAGAAGAGTTACAACGAAAAACAAAACATTTATATGAGTATATACTATTTTTGTCAGTGTACATAATAACATGAAAAAACGGCTTGCTTTAGATGTGTTAGTGTTTTTCTTTCATATGTATTGGTGTTTGCTCTTCCATAAGCAGCCTTTGGACACCCCTGATTTAAAGCATTCACGCTTTCTGTTGAGTTGAGGAGTTGAAAATTTGTTGAAAAATAGCGGGAATACATTCTGTTGAGTTGTTGAGTTTGCCTTTTTCTTTCACTGGAAAAAATGCTTCCATTTTTAAATTGATGCAAATTACAATATAATTTAAAAACTTCCTTTGACAAAAAGCGTTTCATTCAAGTTCTGCGGATATCTTCATAAGAGTTCCATTCATTAAGCGTAATATAGCTCCAGCATTGTCCGACTACATCTTCTTGTCTGAGTTGGGGAAAAGTTGAGTTGAAAGTGGAAACTCAGCCCTGTACATATTGTTGTGCTGTAAAAGTCCTCAAATTGTCAGTTCCTCAACTCTACAGCATGCGTGAATACCTCAAATATTTAATAAGCTTACCGATTAATGCATCATAGAAATTTTAAACAACATTGAAGAACATCCAGGATATACTACATATATCCATACCAACTATGCCAGTATAAGCATGTATTTATAGTTTCTTGAAGAACAACGAATAAGAGCTAGTCCTAGCTATTCATTTGTTTGTGTAAATTATAAGTAGTTGTGGCGAATACACAGAGTGCACACAAAAAGAATAATGCAATATTCGCCTTTACTTTATATTCCCATATTATGAAAGGAGGCGAATATCTTTTAATTTATTCACTTTGGGTTTATTGTTTGTCATTTTCATATTTCATCCGCTTATCGTTTACCTCTCACATTACCAGAGGTTTGCACAGTAGATAGCTACAATTGACAAACGATGTATTAAAGTACTTACTGTAAGACAATCGCCGCCAGCCGTACTGGAAGGACAGCTTTAGATACGAAAGATATATGAAACATACGAGTATGTAGCAGATAAGAGGGATAAATAATAGGAGGGATCGCTTGCTAGTGCAGCTCAGTATTAAACCTAACAACGTAAAAGTCAGAAACAGTGTTTGATTTGTATTTTACCTGGTGCGGTAAAATTTGCATTGTCGCACGAGATATATTTCTGCGACAAAATTTTGTGCTAAGGACTTACGAGGTGTGGCAAACATATCCACACGTTGGAAAGTACAACAACTTTGCAAAATATACAAGAAACTAATTATGACACGCATTAATGTTAGTGGTCTGCGTGCCTGTATGGCGCGAAATTATTTTGAGTTCCATTCCAGAGTTAAGGATCGTACCCAAACTACGTGACCCCTTCAGGGGGTGTAAAAATTCGGTCACGTTGGCTTCTTGTCTCATTACGTAGAAAAAATTATACCTTGAACCATATGGTACAAAGGTATATTTACATTGTGCAAGTGGAAAATGTATGTAATATTCAGAAGGAGACGTCGGAGACCCCCGAAAGTTACCTAAAGTATGATCAGGGTGACTAGAGAAGTCGATATACCCATGTCTGTCTGTCCGTATGAACGCCTAGATCTCAGAGATGGTAAGAGCTAGAGCAACCAAACCAGATTAGATGCGCTATTATGTCAGGGGAGACAAGTTTATTTTATTTTTTTGCAATCGGGGTTATATTATATAGCTCCTATAGAGCATCTCGAAAAAAAATCAAAAGTTTTAGATGGATAATTCGTTTGTTTTTAAAGATATCGTAACAAAATTTGGAGTTCAAAATTTTGTTATAGGTCCCAAGTAATGTACCAAATTTTATGAAAATCGATCATATAGCTCCCACAGGACCGATCGGTAAAAAAAACGTTTTTTGCACATTCTTTGTGTTTCGTTTGTTTATGTGGATATCCTTTTTATACCCTGTACCTATAGGTACAAAGGGTATACTAGATTTATGCAATGTATGTAACGGACAGAAGGAGGCGTGGTAGACCCCAAGTCCTTTATACCAAAATGCTTATCATAACCTCGGGTAGCGATAGAGTTATGTCCGTCCGTCCGTATGAACGCCTAGATCTCGGAGACTATAAGAGCTAGAGACACGGAACTTTACCTGCTGGTGCGCATATTTCCTAATCAGATGAAGTTTGTTGAATCATGTCAATATCTTTCCCCGTTCCCCCGATGTAAAAAATGAACAAAATCGGACAAATACAGAAAAAGTTATAGTCAAAAATGTACAAATTTCACTGCCCCTTGCCCATAAAGTGCATCAATATTTGACTCCTCGTAATTATGGTTACAAGGGACCTAGAACCACACTTTTTGGTAAGCTGATTCATGTGGCTCTAATGAACAAATCCACATCCAAATTTTATCGATGCGGTCCCACCACGCCCGCAATCGATTTACCGTGTTTTCTACCACACCCCTCAACATACCAACTTGAAACTTACCCCATATACTTTAAATAACTTCTTTGACGTAACATTCGAGTTTCATCAAAATCGGTAAAAATTTAGGGAACTTATAGATATAAATATCGAATTTCACCAAAAAAAAAAAAAATTCCAATTGGAAAGTTCGTAGAAGGAATATGCAGGAAAAATTGTTTGCGAGACAAAAGGTACAGGGTATTCCACTGTCGGGCACCGCCTCGACTGTACCACATTTTTTTGCATTCGGAAGTTTTTTTAGAGTTCCCAAGCACTGTACCGAATTTGATTAAAATCGGTTTTGTACAAAATCGTAACCAAATTTGGCGTTCCTAAGTTTTTTAGAGCTCCCAATCACTGAACTAAATTTTATGAAAATTGGTTGACTATATCATATAGTACTGATCGGTAAAAAAAAACGTGTTTGGTGCCAAATTCGATTTGATTCGTAGGGTATCCCAAAGTCGCCCATGCCATCTTTATACCCTGTACCTATAGGTACAAAGGGTATATTAAATTTGTGCAATGTATGTAACGGACAGAAGGAAGCGTGGCAGACCCCAAGTCCTTTATACCAAAATGCTTATCAAAACCTTGGGTAGTGATTGAGCCATGTCCGCCTGTCTGTCCGTCCATCTGTATGAACGCCTAGATCTCGGGGACTATAAGAGCTAGAGACACGTTCCCCCTAGTAGAATTTAACGCTTTTTAGCTACACCGTTAAATATTTTTAATTGATATTTGACTTTACGTTACTATGGTAAAAAATTACCTACAATCAAAAATTTTTGTAAGATTATTCATGTGGCCCTAATAAACAAACTCACATCCAAATTATATTGATGCCGCCCCCGTATACTTTAAATAACTTCTTCGACGTAACTTTCGATTTTAATTAAACTCGGTAAAAATTTAAGAAACTTATAGGTATAAACAGCAAATTTCACAAACAAAAATAAATTCCAATTGGAAAGTTCTCAGAAGGAATATGCAGGAATAACATTTTTTTCGAGAAAAAAGGTACAGGGTATTACACTGTCGGGCACCGCCTCGACTGTATTCATCATCATCGTTTAGCGCTACAGCTCTTTGTGAGCTTTGGCCTGCTGAACAATATGCCTCCATGTTGCTCGGCCTGTTGTAGTCTCCTTCCAGTTTTTCAGCTTGAGTCTTTGTAGATCTCCCTTAGCTTCGTCAATCCATCTCGATCTTGGTCTTCCTCTTGCTTTGTTGGAGTATTCTTTGCCTCCAGTACCTACCTTTGCGCTCTTGAACTGTCCATTCTCATAACGTGGCCCACCATCTTATGCATTGCGCTTTGATGTATCGTACAACATTTTCTCCCTTGATTAGTTGTTCCAGTTCATTATTTCATCTTATGCGCCATTCATCTTGTGTAATTCTGACTGCGCCAAATATTTTTCTGAGTATTTTCCTTTCAAAAGTTTGTAGTTTTGTCTTGTCATTTTCACTCAGTGTCCATGTTTCTGCTCCGTGGCACAAAACAGGCCCGACTACTGTCTTATATAATGCCAGCTTGCAGGGTCCGTTTAAAAGTTTTGATGTAAATAGTTTTATAAGCGACGCATATGATCTATTAGCTGCTTGAATTCTTTCGTCTATTGTTATGCTCATCGCATTGTCTGTTGACAGTTTGCAGCCAAGATATGTGAACGTGCTTACTACTTCCAATTTGTGATTTCCAATTTCTATTTCTTGTGGTTGTTTGTCTTTTGACCTGGACAGTAGCATGTATTTCGTTTTTTCACTGTTAATTTTTAGCCCGATTTTTGCATTTGCTATTTCTATACCAACGAATGTAGATGTTAGCGCATTTCTGTTTTTGCTGACTATAGCAATATCGTCGGCGTAAGCGTATAATTGCGTTGTTCTGTTTAAAATGTGTCCGGTTCTTTGTGCTTTTTAAAATCAATGAAAAGCATTTGCAAATCAATGTTGTGCTCGTAGCATTTTTCCATTGATTGTTTGAGGGCGAACATTTGGTCAGAAGTCGACCGGCCAGGTCAAAAGCCACATTGATATTCTGGTAATACTTTCTCAGCATATTTTATAAGTCTATTTAATATTAATAATTCGTCCCTATCACACACTAAATTTTAATTCTTGTGTAGCGAATAATTTTGTCATCAATATTGGATTATAACCAAATTGTATCCGTTGATTGCCAATAAAAAAAAATAAATAAAAAATAAAAAAAAAAAAAAAATAATTCGTGCTAAAATTTTGTTCGTTGTACTAAGAAGAGATATACCTCGGTAGTTCTTAGAGTTCGCTTTTTCACCTTTTTTATGGATTGGTATTATAAGCGCTACATTCCAGTCTCTGGGCAATGTTTCTTGTTCCCATATTAGCGCTGTTAAAAGCTTTATTCTTTCAATGAACATGCTGCTTGCATTCTTCAAAAGTTCGGCTGTAATGCTATCTTCTCTCTTTTTCATAAAGCTTATCGCGCCTTCAATTTCTTCCAGTATGTTAGTTGCTCTTGCGGTTCTTTAGAAATTTCGCTGCTATATGCTAATGAAGCTATTAAATAAAATATGTGGCTTGGCCGTTCGTTACTACAAGAACTATTGTATAACAGAAAAGTAATGAACAGTGAATTAATTTTTCACATTACGCCTATGTGAATGTAGCGAAACGGCCAAGCCACATATTTTGACTAAGGTGTAGAGTTTGTGAAGTTAGGCCTTGTAGAGTTAGGGCGTGTAGAGTTAGAAGCTTGGCTCTACATGAGATCTGATAACTTTTTGACAGTGCGAGTCATATGGCCTCGTCTTGGCAACATTTTACATGAGAATGTTTTTGGTGGGATTTGGTTGTCTCTTTCCGTACCTTCAGAATTGAAGAGTTCCTTGAAATGTTCAAAACATCTTTCTACAATATTCGCTGGTCCGTGAGTATTTCGCCGTTCTTAGATTTGCAGATATTTACCCGAGGTTGGTATCGTCGCTTTTCTGCTTTGATTTGACTGTAAAACTTTCGATTGTTATTGGAGATAAAATCTTCGCAGATATCTCAAAATTCTTCTTCATGGCTTCCCGTTTCTTTTATTGACAGATTTTTGTAGCAATTCGTTTTTTCTCGGGGTAAATCTCTTCAGTTGCACGGGTTTTTGTAGCTAACCAGTTCTTCCTCGCTTGGTTTTTTACTGTTATCGCGTTCATGCAATCTTCATCAAACCATTCAGAGTTCTTCTTTTTTACTGCGCTTCCTATAATGGTTGATGCTGCGGTTGTAATGGCCTCTTTCAATATTTCCCATTCTTTCTCAATACTGTTTGAAGTCCCATTTTTGTTTATTTTTTTGTCCATTTCTTTTTGAAAGTAAAGTTTTACTTTCTCGTCTGGCAACTTTTCAGTGTTCCATTTTTTCCTTTTCGTTCCTTTGGTTTTGGCAATGTTAGAGAGTTTTTGACGGAGACTCGCTCTTACCAGGAAGTGGTCACTGTCACAATTCGGACCTCGCAGGCTTCGTACATCTGTAACACTGCTCTTTCTTTTATTGCATATGAGGACATGATCAATTTGATTTGATGCGTTACTTCCAGGAATCCTCCAAGTACCTTTGTGTATGTTTATACCCTGTACCTATAGGTACAAAGGGTATACTAGATTTGTGCAATGTATGTAACGGGCAGAAGGAGGCATGAAACTTGGAGAGTGTAAACAGACTGTTCGTGAGTATCCGAATCTTTCACTACGTAAGTAGGTGTAATTTTCTCTGCCAAGTTGATCTCCAGGGGAGGCGACATAAACTGGCCTCCACGCACTCCTGATTTAACTCTTATGGATTTATTTCTGTGGTGTCATCTCTAAAGATTATAATCTGGCGTATTTGAAACAAAATATTCGATACGAAATAGCAGCCATCACGGAATTAACTGTTCGCCTAAATTAATGCAATGAACGCGAATGTTCACTTTTAGACAAAAATTTTTTTTCAAATAAATGGCAAAAAAATCTACTTTGGTAATTAATAACAATTTTTTTTATTGACATCTTATTTTTTATTTTTTGGACCCACAAAATATAAACTTTCTTTTGAGGCACCCCGACCGTAATAACCTCTACACTTTCTTTAATTTATCAGAATTTGAGAACTCTAAAATACCCAAAAGGATCTTCTAGGCAAAGGTGTTAGTTTTGGCTTTAACACACGAAGTTCCTTACCGATTTAAATAAAATTTGTCACCACGTCAAATGTTAAAAACTGCTGCGTTGGACTAGGGGATAGTACCCCACAAACTAAAATGAATTTTTATATTTTAGTCCACATGAGTTCACATGGACGGGCACACGGACAGACGGATTGGCAGAAATGGCTATCGAGATAGCGTTTGTTCATGCTGATCAAGAATATATATATCCTGTGGGGTCTGCCACGCCTCCTTCTGCCCGTTACATACATTAGCACGAACTTACAGGGGACAGGGTATAAGAATAAAGAAAGTTTAACTAACAGTTTCTTGGTTGGGTGTTAGAAAATTTTAAAGGATATAGATCCCGGTAAGAAATATTAATTTTTAGTAATTTAGATTTTTAAATTTCCTTCATTTCATTTTCTATCCAAAACCTTTGAAGGCATCTCTAATATTTTGGAAAACTCTCGGCTTTAAAAATGTACACAAAAGAAATATTGGCTTAGAGTAGTTCATGAGAGGTTATATTGGAGAATTTATGCTTACCGCTCTTGGAGCACAAGAATAAGCTCTTTGCTGAAGTCACCACCTTGCTTCACATAGCGTCGTAGTTCCTCAAAGCCATTTTGTCCCTGCACAAAAGAGGCAATAACTTTATAAGTATATGAAATACTTAAATTTAATTAAGCTTAGATCAATGCCACTTTTAATCTGCTTATTATAATACCCATCTAGCTATACCTCATCCTTAAACTGCTTGGCATTCGACGACAAATCCTCAACGCTGGCACGCTGCAAAATTGATGACTCCCGCTCCGGCTCGTCTGTTACATCCTCACAGCTCTCACAAAGCTCAATTACTTTGGAGTTTACTTCGTCTGGCGCCGAGGATTGTCTCCCCAGGTCTTCTGCAGTCGCAAACTGATTAAGGTTCATACGGGAGGTGGCGATGCGCTTTAGGGTTGTCTGTTGACGCACTGCCTCTTTAAGACGGGTGGTCTCCTCGCCAAGCCAATGTTTCATGCCTAGAAAGCCCTTCCGAAATTTCTCCTTGTTATGATTAAAGCTTATGAGATGGGAGTTTTTATTTTTTAATAACGTAATGCGACGCTCACTGGGACGTAACTGATCACGATGCGCACAATACTCCAAATCGATTTCCTTGTTGAAATCCTCCGATTCGTTAATCTGTCGCGTAATTTCATTAAGCTCATCAATGGATACAAATAGATTTTGCGCATGAAGGCTTTGGTAGCTAACCGACTTTAAATCAAAGTCATCGAAGGCGCTGCCTTGACTTAGCTGATCGCTTCGACAGCTAGTCAGGCTTTGCTTGGAAGAGGTCTGGCTGCCATAATGGCTATTGTAGCGCTGACTTTGATGCCGCGTTGCCGGCAGCTGAAAGGAATCTGTGCTCCTGAAATTCTGCTGTTGTCCCAAAATGCTGCTCTCGTTACGCTCTAAAGAATTAGATACGTTGGATACTTGATTTGCGGGCGTATCTATGTGCGTTGAATATAGTGAAACATTCTTTTCATAATACGTATCTATATCTACTTGGCTGGTTAGACTGGGTACATTTCGATCGTAGAGTTCTGGAAAATGAATGCTCAACTCCGGTGCCGTAGCATTCATGTCCAGCGTCGTGGAAGAGGACGTATGCAGAAAGAATTTTAGTGCGGAGCGATGCAGATTTTGCACTGACTGTGATTGCTGTTGTTTGCTAAGCGGTAAACAATGCTCAGGTGCTACGATTTCATAGCAATCTAATATGTTGTCTATTAAGGGTACCTCCAGCACTGGCAAAGGCGGCGGTGATGTATGTGGTTGCGACGTCGAGGCAGGTGTATGAGATGGAGTCTCAAAGTGCTCCTGCTCTGGTTCTATTTCTGCTTCTGTATGTGGCTTCTCAATCGTACTTATGGCATCTACAAAATCCTCATCATGCTCGCTTCCCGAGGATCGTAGCTGTGGTGATGACTGTGCACTATCTGTGGGCGTTAGCGCTCGCACTAGTGTTGTGTTTACCGCAATGCCGCCACCAATTTGCTTAAGACGCGCCTCGGTTACTCCAAAGCGATCTGTGTTTAAAGTTGTTGTCGATATTAATATGGGCGCACCAATCTCAAGACGATGATCTTCAGAGTGACTGCCCGTCATATTATAGCTGCCTGTGGCTAACTTTGGCGGAGAGTTACATTTATGTGGACTGTTACCCCGTCGAAGCTTGTTTCCCAACGTTGAATAGCGTTTGAAGCGTGTTAAAAAACTTCTACCATTGCTATTGTTTGTGTTGTTGTTGTTGCCATTGTTGACCCCTCTCTCTGCAGCAGTTAAATTATTATTTTTGCTACTCAATTTAAATTTGTGGGCTCGAAAATTATTCATTTTGTAGTAAGTTCACAAGCTAAATGGTCTAATGAAAATTGCATAAACTTAATTATCGTTTATTTACACTTTTTACTTATTTGAAATTATATTAGAGCTCTGCATAAATTGTGTACATAATATTTCTCTGCGAATTATATGTGTGTAAGATGATAATCAAATAGGAACCCTGCGAAAATGGATGCCAGTGTGGAAATTGGGTATTAATTTAGATATTTTTGATCTTCAATCTATCTTTAATAACAATAGTTTACAAATTTTAAAATTTTTTAGTAATCTCAACCTGTTTTAGTCATTTCCGTAGTAAAATGGCACGCTAAATCCGAAAAAGAAGTTCAACATTTTTTTTAATGGAACAGATTTCGAGATATTTCGAAAAAAAACTTTTTTCGAAATTAAAAAAAAAGAGTACTTAAAAGCAAATATCTCTGGTTCTACCAAACGGATTTTGACAATTAAACTAAACTGTAGATAATTCAATTACCCATCGATTATACTTAGAACATATTTTTGTCAAATTAACGTCTTGGACGCTATTTATGCATTCATATGGAATTTTTCGTAATTTTTTTAGCACATTTTTGAAACAATATCTATTTTGATCGTAAATTTAAAAAACAAAAATTTCATACAGTTTTATTTATGGCCCGTAAAGTTCGATCGATTACGAAGAAAATGTGTGGTTGTTTTTCAAAATCGGAGAAAAATTATGAAAAAAACGGAAATTTTTGTACAAAGTACAAAAGTCAAAACCTAAATGGATAATTCGTTTGTTTATGAAGATTGTTGAGCTAACAATATTTTTTGCTAGCATTTATTTTAAACCGGCTGAACTGAAGCAGAGTATTTAATAATAACAAGTGGTTTAACTAATTTGTATTATGTTTATTGTATAATTTATAAGCGGTATAAGTAGGTATATAAAAAGGTACGAGTTGCGAAAGTGCGTAGATGCGTTGAGGTATGATTAGCGACGAGTGATTACTGATCTGCATTGGCAAACCATTAGGAGAAGTAGCCGATAATAGGTGAAGCGACAAATAGCTTTGAGAGAGGACTTTTTTTCTTTAAAACATATTGCAAATCAATAAAGCAAATAATAATGTGTAACCATCATTTTTTTTTTTTAATAAATCTATTACTTTAATTGAAGCAAAAAATTTGTTAAATAATATTTATTCAAATATTAAAAAATTATGTGTTAAACCAAAGAACACACAACATAAAACGCATTTCTGTTTTTTTTTTTGCACGCTGTAAGAATCGTTGAACAGATTGAAAGCCGATACAAATGTACCCTTTTTCGCATTTTATACATACAATTCTTAGCGTGAATGTAAACACGACTAACAAGTGTCATAGCAGTTACCTTACTTCGAAAGGGTATACATTTTCCTTTTTACACTGCTCAAGCACGCAAGCCACCCCAATTTGACAAAGAAAATATTTATGCTTTCTCGCTCATGCCTGCTGCATTTACTATGTCATTTATTTAATTTTATCTCTTTCATTACGCTCACGATCGCTGCTCTGTCGCTCTCTGCTCTCTGCTCTTTTTCATTTTTTCAAACGTATTTTACTAGAGTATAGTAGAGTACACTACTGTAGTACACCATAAAAGTACTCTACTCACAATTTTGGAACCCATGTTTGTGTGAGTACACCATTCACTTACATTCATTCAAATGGGTACCAAAAAATATGCATATGTTTTAAGGCTGAGCTATTCATTCGCCGTTTTGAATGCATTCATGCAGACCTCTATTACATAGTTTAAGAGAGGTTAACAAGAAAGTTCTCTTGCCGCGCAGGGCAATTTACAAAACAAAGAGAAGTATTATTGATGCATAATTAAATTATAGCTGCTGGACCAAACAAAGATATCGCAACCAAATTTGGTGTTTGACAGTTTTTTAGAGTTTCCCATCACTAAACCAAATTTAATCAAAATCGGTTGACTATATCATAAAGCTCCCATAGGATTCCATTTTTATTTTCAATTTTTAAAATAAAAATTTGCTCAATAACTTTTATTTTCAATTCATATAATAAAAATTGCAGAATAACTCTTATTCTCAATTTATAAAATAAAAATTGGTCAATAATTTTTATTTTAAATTTTTATTATAAAAATTGAAAAATAAGAGTTATGTTGCAATTTTTAAATAAAAATTGTCATTTAAATATTATTTCATAATTTTTATTTTTTAAGTCAAAAAATAAGAGTTAAGCTTGATTTTTTTGATAAAAATTAAGAATAAAAATTTATCCTTATTTCGGATAGTCCTTTCGAAAATATGATATATAGTGGCTTGCACTTTCATCCAAAGCACTTTTTTCCCTTTGATTTTTTTCAACTGCATAACTCTTATTTGCGATCCCTGGACTATATCATATAGCCCCCATAGGACAGATAGGTCAAATTCGGATTTAGCGTGCCATTTTACTACGGAAACGAGTAAAACATTTTGAGGATATATTTTGCTGTAAACTAGTGTAATAAAAGTCCAATAAATAAGATTTAGCAAAAATGGTGACGATCATTCCTTAAAAATTTTTGGAACGTCTATCTGATGAAGTTACAGATTTAAGGTGTATAAACAACATAGTGATAATAACAACATAAGCTCCAACAATTATGAGAAAATTAGAAAAAATTTAAAATTTTTGCACTTCAACCCCGTATGTGCCTCTATATTTACTTTTTAGTTTGTGTACGTTATCCATGGACGCAAGTTTTATTGAAATGGGGTATTTTAGAGTCGGTCAGGCATGTTGTTGAGAAAGTATTGCAAAATACGGCACTGCAACATTTGTAATTTTTTAGCCATTTCGTGATATGAAATGCAACGAGTTACCTTACGTTCTGGCGCCAGTCAGTTGACTTGGCGATGGGGAGCTGGTCACCCCGATGCGAGAGTAAAATTGCATTCACGTTCTTAAGTTCTTAACCATTAAAACTAGATCATAAGTGTCAGTCAGTAACTCATATACTACCAAGCAAGATGCACACACAAAAATCCCAATTAACTCTGCGCATATTAAAACTCAAATAAAATATCAACAGGTTATGGTCCCAGAACGCTTTGAACTGCGAAAATGATAATTGTGAAAAGAATTAAAAAGTGAAACACCAAATTAAATAAGTTCAACTGGACATAATGAAAAAATGCGTAAGCGTGAGTGTGTGTGTTCGTTGCAAAACCTATTCGAACTACCCACTCGGATGGTTCGCGTATGGGTACCCAACGAACTAGCCCTTCGAAGAACGAACGCCGAACTAGCAAAGCAGAGAAAAACGAATTTAGTCCCGTCTACTACTACTACCTATGTCCACTACCCAATGCACTAGTTCACGGGTATGCGAACGCGAACCACCAGACAAAAATGTATTTTGGTTCGTTTACTTTTGCTAGAGAGAAAGAGCGAAAATAAAGAGATTTTTGTTGTTTTTCGGAAAGCAAGACAAAGGAGAATATGTTTTGTGTCTCTGTTTTTTAGGCCTACTGCCGTTACTAGTTGTCCAGCTTTTTTTGTTTTGTTCCTGACTCTTTTTAATGGCAACTGCTGGTAGGCCTTGATAAAAATTGCAATTTAATTACAAACAAAATAATAAAATAAATAAATGACATTGTTAATGCAGGCATGAGCGAGAAAGCATAAATATTTTCTTTGTCAAATTGGGGTGGCTTGCGTACTTGAGCAGTGTAAAAAGGAAAATGTATACCCTTTCGAAGTAAGGTAACTGCTATGACACTTCTTATGTATAAAATGCGAAAAAGGGTACATTTCTATCGACTTTAATCTGTTCAACGATTCTTACAGCGTGCACACAAAAACAGAAATGCGTTTGATGTTGTATGTTCTTTGGTTTAACACATAATTTTTTAATATTTGAATAAATATTATTTAACAAATTTTTTGCTTCAATTAAAGTAATAGATTTATTTAAAAAAAAAAATAATGGTTACACATTATTATTTGCTTTATTGATTTGCAAAATGTTTTAAATAAAAAAAGTCATATAATTAAAAAAAAATAATCAAAGTATATAAACGCAAACAAATAAACCAACACCTAATTTTTTAGCTATAAAACAGATCAAATTAATGTCAATTTAACTGTCTAAGCCAATTTACTACAACAAATACACACAGTTTCCAAAATTTTCATTGCGCCGGCTTTGTTTTCTTTGCTTTCCATTTTTTTGCCGCAACAGCTACTCACGTACATGCATGTATGCTCGTTTTGTACACTACTATACTCAGTGTACTCATAACATTTTGTCTGTGCTTATGTTAAAGAGATACCATACATAAATATTCACTGTTGGTATGTATACTATAGTAGTATACATTTATTTAGTATACTGTAAATTTTTGAGTACGGTATTTGTGAGTACCACATAGTACTATATAGCACTATGTGAGTAGAAGTGAATGTAGCCATGCAGACCTCTAGTACCCAACCCCAGTGGGAAGCTATGTCTGAAAACAAACGCAATTGGGATATTGGTCCTCCAAAACGGGTGCTAGACGTAAGGCCTACAACTTACTCTGTAAAAAAAAGATGGCGTACGTTAAAGTCGGGTGCGAACGACTTTGGGATACCCTGTACCACTGCTTGCAATAAAATCCAGTAAATTGCTTAAGAACACCAAAAGACATTTGATTGCCAAATTAGATTACGATACCTTCATAAACAACGAAACACAACGAATTTTGTTCAAAAAACGTGTTTTTGCCCGATCGGTCCTATGGGAGCTATATTACATAGTCAACCGATTTTGATCAAATTTGGTACTGCTCCTAGGCACTATAAAAAAACTTCCAATCGCCGAATTTGGTTACGATATCTTCATAAACAAAAAATTTTTCGCCGATTTTGATAAAATTTGCTTCAGTGGTTGGGAACTCTAAAAAACTTTTAAGTGCCAAATTTGGTTACGATATCTTCATAAACAAACGAGTTATTTATCTAAAACTTTTCGGGTTTTTCGAGGTCCTCTGAAACACCCCTATGGGAGCTATATAATATATCCCCGATATCCAAAATATAAATTAAACTTGCATCCTCAGACATAATAACGCATCTAATCTGAAAATTTGGTTGCTCTAGCTCTTACCATCTCTGAGATTTAGGCGTTCATACAGACAGACAGACAGACATGGGTATATCGACTTCTCTAGTCACCCTGATCATGCTTTGGGTAACTTGGGGGGGGGTCTCCGACGTCTCCTTCTGTATGTTACATACATTTTCGGCTTGCACAAACTTAATCAGCCGTGCTCCGGAAACCGAATCCGCATGTTTTATTCGGATTCGTTTTTAACCCGAATGTTTGGTGCTCCCGTTTCCACCAATCCGAATTTTTCATGTGCTTTGAAACCGAATGGTACGTTGCGTGTGGAATTAAAACGAATCGCCAAAATAGGATTAAAAAAACACGCATTTTATATTGAAATAATTTTAAAAATATTCTTTGATATTCTTAGATTCTATTTAAGCTAACTTTAAGTTGAATATTTATTGAGATTTACTTTTAATTATTTTTTCTGACTTAACCCAAAAATGAGCATGCACAGCCAAACCGAATTCTCGTTTTGTTTGTGAATGTGTGCATATCGCATGGCTGAAAATTTCCCTTGTAACAAAAATAGCTAACTCGTGTTTTATTTCAATAAATATTGTTGCTAAAGCAATACTATTATTGCGTTATTTTATTTAATATTCAAAATAAGAAAGAACTAGCCATATATTAATGAAAATTAAATGTACACAACATGTATAAAAAGGTGCAAAACTGCGCCAGCCATGCCAGCTGCTTTGTATCAAACAAAAAACATTTGGCGCCAACAAACACAATGTACCTACATACATATTTAATCGAAAGAATTTAATGCTAAAAAATATATTTATTGCACATGAGCAGCGAGTACGACATGATTCTTCCATAATTTTACGCCTTCTTTTAGCTTCAAAACAAGCAATTGAGAAAATAAATGGCATTTTTGCAATGTTTACAAATTTTTAACAAAAGGCAGTCAGCTGGTTACACCACACATATGTGAATTTATCGATACAAATGAGGGAAATATACAAATGTATCGAAAATAAAAAAGGAAATTATCGACAAAAAATTCGGATTCCGGAGCACGCAAACCCGAATCCGGACAAAATTGTTCGTTTTGGATTTCTCGGTTTCCGTAGCACGGCTAAATATACCATTTGTACCATACGGTACAGGGTATAAAAATTCATCATATCAAAAGTGAGATTTCGTCGCTGCAGCAACGAAAGCAACCTACTTGTGTGTATTATTAGGTTTTTAAAAATATAATAGAAAAAAACTTAGCATTAATTATTTATAGTTAATCACAATAAATGAAAATTTTTTTTTATAAACTTTCTTGGATTACTTTTAGTCGCAACAGCAATGTACAAAATTCTATTATAGACTGAATAAAAAATTTGTAATAAATTCCGTTTAAGTTTCTGTTGCATGAGGCTTCGCCAAAAACAAAAACATGCAATGAAACGGCAACGAACAACAACGTTTTTCAGTTTTCGTTTTCGTTTTTGTCAACGAAAACGGTGTATGCGAATTCCCGGCTTTAGCTCGAAAAGATTTTGCACGCTGACACAAAATGGCATATTTACCAAAGATTTTAATAAAGATTTTGTAAAAATGAAAATAATGAATAAAACATTAGATTTATCAAAACATAAAGATACAAATAAATCAGAAATGGAACAACCTTTCCAAATAAGTAACAGATTCCTTGAATAAAATATGTTTTTTTGGTGAATTTAATCAAATTTCAAGCAATTTTGTCAAAGATTTTAAAACCGTTGCGAATCATGTCTGTGGCACCAAGAATTGGAATTGCAAAGAAATTGACAAGAAATGGTTTTCTGTGGCACCACAAATTATATTAGCAGAATTATAATACAATGACAGAATTATAATCAGGCGTGCTCCGGAATCAGAAAAATTCAATCCGAACAATTTTATTCGGATTCGGTTTTGCGTGCTCCGGAATCAGAATTTTTTGTCGATAATTTCCTTTTTTTATTCTCGATAAATGTGTAAATTTCCCTCACTTTTATCGATAAATTGACATATGGCCTGGTGTAACCAGCTGAGAATTTGTAAACATTGCAAAAATGTAATTTATTTTCTCAATGGCTTGTTTCAAAGCTAAAAGTAGGCGTAAAAAAATGAAAGAATCATGTCCTATATATTGTAATGTTTATTTGTATATTTTTTAGCATTAAATTCTTTTGGTTAAATATGCACCTACATTGTGTTTCTTGGCGCGAAATGTTTTTTGTTTGATACAAAACAGCTGACAAGGCTGCCGCAGTTTTGCACCTTTTTATTAGTACATGTTGTTTAGATTTAATTTTCATTAATATATTGCTAGTTCTTTATTATTTTATTGTTTTTTAAATAAAATTACACAAAAATATTAATTTAGCAATAATGTTTATTAAATTTAAACACGATTTAACTATTTTTGTTACAAGGGAAATTTTGCATGTTTGATACACACACATGCACCAACAAAACGAAAATACGGTTTGGCTTGTATTTGCTATTTTTGGGTTGTGTCAGGAAAAAAATTATTAAAAATAGTTAGCAGATAATATGCAAATTAAAGTTAGCATAAATAGAATCTAAGAATATCAAGGCATATATAAAAAATGACTTCAATATAAAATTTGTGGTTTTTTAATACTATTTTGACGATTCGTTTTAATTCCACTTGCAACAAAGCAGTCGGTTTCAAAGCACATAAAAAATTCGGATTGGTGGAAATGGGAGCACCAAACATTTGGTTTCAAAACGAATCCGCATAAATTCTTCGGATTCGGATTCCGGAGCACGGCTGAATAGCTCGATTCCGAACCCGTGCAATGAATTTGACTTGCATCCAATGTTACGCCCTAACGGAGGTCTCCGACCTCGAAGACAACACGCACAATTTTGGAGACTGTACTAGCTTCGACTAATCGAAGAGATATTAAACTAATTATGGGCGATTTTGACGCGCAGATAGGCCCCGACAACAAAAATTTTGAAAACACAATGGACATAGTTGGCTTAGGCAGAAAATCCGTAAATGACGAAATGTTGACAGAGTTTTACTCTACCAAAAATCTTGTAATAGGCGGTTCATTCATAAGGCAATCTGAATGTCACCAGATGGTTTCACACTGAACCAGATTGACCATATATCGATAAGCAAAAGAGGTGCAGATATTGGTAGCGATCATCATTTGGTCTTGGAGCAGCTAAGGGTGAAGCTTGCCGCTATAAAACAAGAGGAAGTTAAGTGACCCGGCGAACGTCATTACAGTTTCCGAGAGACACATTGGATATAAGCAAAATACCCGGAAAAATGGATCTCTGATTGCACGTGGGAACTTATATCCATAAGAAAGGCTATGAAAGCCCAAATCAATAAGATTTGTGCTTGGCGATTAAGAAGCTAACCAATAAGAAGCTAATCAAAAACAACCGGGGAGAGCTGACATCATCCAAGGATTAGCAACTAACTCTTTGGACGCAGCTACTACCTATATGAGACTATTTAGCTCACTGTTTAGAAGAAATTATTTCAGAAGTCAAATCCAACAAATCGCCTGGTGTTGATAGGATTGCTCCAGAGCTGTTGAAAGCTGACCCTTTAACCAGCACGCTGATCCTGCTTCCGACAGCTTCTGGCTAAATGGTACGCTTCCTACAGAGCTGAAAGAGGGTATTTCAATTAAACTTCCCAAGAAAGGCGACCTTACGTTACGGGACAGCTGGCGCACTATTAAACTCATAAGCACAATAAGTAAGCTTATAACCCAAATAATAAATAAGAGGCTAAAAAAAGCGTTGCTTCCAGGCCGGCTTTTGTCAGCACAGATCATGTGTTGACCATGCTAACAGTTTGAGTATAATAGTGGAAGAATTGGTTGAATGAAGAGCTCTATACCAGCTACATCTGGTATTCATCGACTTACAGAAGGCCTTTGATACCCTCGATCACAATTGCATTTGGAATGCGCTGTCATTCAAAGGATGAATGCGTTAAGTGACGAGCGAGGAATCAGGTAGGGTCTTCACAGCCGCTCGGAAGACCACGATTACGCAGACGATATATGCCTTCTCAGACATAAATTCTCTGATATGAAACTTAAGCAAGATAATATTCGCATAGTAGCTGAGTTTACGGGCTAAAAATTAGATGCTAACTTTAAGGTTAATATTTATTGATAATTATTTTTAATTATTTTTTTTCTGACTCAACCCAAAAATTAGCATGCACAGCCAAACCGAATTTTCGTTTTGTTTGTGAATGTGTGCATATCGCATGGCTGAAAATTTCCCTTGTAACAAAAATAGCTAACTCGTGTTTTATTTCAATAAATATTGTTGCTTAAGCAACAATATTATTGCGTTATTTTATTTAATATTCAAAATAAGAAAGAACTAGCCATATTTTAATGAAAATTAAATGTACACAACATGTATAAAAAGGTGCAAAACTGCGGCAGCCATGCCAGCTGTTTTGTATCAAATAAAAAACATTTCGCGCCAACAAACACAATGAACATATTTAATCAAAAGAATTTAATGCAAAAAATATATTTATTGCAGGGGAAAACACAAAAGCAGCGAGTACGACATGGTTCTTCCATAATTTTACGCCTTCTTTTAGCTTCAAAACAAGCAATTGAGAAAATAAATGGCATTTTTGCAATGTTTACACCACAACATATGTGAATTTATCGATAAAATTGAGGGAAATATATAAATGTATCGAAAATAAAAAAGGAAATTATCGACAAAAAATTCGGATTCCGGATTTATACCAAAAGGTACAGGGTATAAAAATATGAGAAAATATGCATTGTGAAAGAGTGTCACACCTGAAAACTTAAAATTTTAATATTAATCAGTTCACTAAATACGCGGGCAAAATAGATATTAAGAATTTACCCATCACCAAAAGTAGAGCAATGGTGCGAAACACAGCTTTGACGTATTGATTCTTGGAAATCGCAATCACTACGTGACATTTACTTTGCAATAAATCTTGGGGTCGTGACGGATACTTTGGTTAAGCAAAAACTTCGTCACTTTGAAGGCTTAAAAATTAAGGTGGCTGAAATAATTGATCACGAGCAGACAATTGTGAAGGAACTCGGCGCATTATTGCGCGTCTGGGAATTCTTCGACATCAGAGTCGGTGTACCTACAGCAAAACGCAAAATGACGATAGAAATTGTCAAAGCTATGTCGTGTGCTCAAATCGAAATCGACGATGTGTTAAGTGCTAAGGATCTGGAACATTATCGAAATCCTTGAACAAATAGGAGGTGCTAATGCAAAAAATTTAAAAATAAAGTGAAAACAGTGCGGCATCGAGGCCAAACTTCTACAACTTAAGTGTCAGGTGGCAGAGTTAGCAACCAAACAAACTGCGAATACCGAAAAAGACAGGGAAAACTTGAAAGACGAAATAAATATGTATACTTACTTCAACGGGAGTTGGACTTCCTTTAAGCGGAAGAAGAGGCTCTGGTGACTAAGAAAGAAGTTCTGAAAACCAAATCATTACTCAAACAAAATTCTTCCAAAAACTCCACACACCAATATAACCACACGCACGAGCGTACGGTGGAGTGGGTGCGTTCAAACACAAGCGTACGCAACAGTGGATACGATCCACAAAACGATGATGCAACAGTATTGATGTCTAGGTTGCTCGCCAAAACTTTAGCGGCACGCACTTAGAGTTCGATGGTTCGTCTCCATTGAACTGGAGACATTTTTTGAATGAGTTCGAGACAACTCGCAAACAATATGGGTTTTCAAACGAGGAAAACGTTCAACGTCTCTCAAAGGCACTCAAAGCTGCGGCGAGGGAAAAGGTTGTATTGCTGCTCATTTCCGCTAGGGGGCCATCAAAAATCATATCTATATTGTACAAAGCCTATGGTGGTCCGGAAAATATAGCCCTGGAGCTAATGGCAAAAGCAAACCAAGTGAAGACGGTAAATCAACTGTCGGACTTGGAAGATTTCAACATTGGCACTAAAAAAATAAACGCCGTTCTGGACTTCACTGACAATACGGATCTTGACTCTGCAATTGCATATTTAAATGACAACATAGTAAAAGCAGTAACACAATCGACACCAGCATTAGACACCTCAACAATAAACAAAATCCCTGCTTTTGTTAGAGACAAAATCAGACAAAAACGCAAACTTAGGAAAATATGGCAACTCTCTAAACATCCAGACGATAAAACTAAATTAAACAAAGCCACAAATGAACTTAAACAAATTCTCCAAGAATACAAAGATAATCGACTGAAGAAGTTCCTAAGCAGCCTTGAGACAACTACAGCTACTAACTATTCCCTATGGAAAGCGACTAAAAAACTTACTAAAGCAATCATACACAAGCCTCCAATAAAAACAAAATTCAACACATGGGCAAGGACCAACAAAGAGAAAGCTGAAACTCTGGCTGACCACTTTAAAACAATATTTAAAAATAGCATGGACAATCAAAACATTGAGCTCCCAGTTCCAACTGAAAATCCAGACTACGCAATACAAAACACATCAAAAGCAGAAATAAAGAACTATATGAAGAAGCTTAAAGACAAAAAGACACCGGGATACGACCAAATAAGCGGAAAAATACTAAAGGAACTACCTGACCCTATAATAAGTTATATACGAGACCTCTTCAATGCGATTATTAGACTACAATACTTTCCGAAAGCATGGAAAGTTGCACAAGTTACAGCGATTCCTAAACCAAATAAAAACGCCACTATTGCAAGCTCGTACAGACCAATCAGCTTACTGCCTATCCTCTCCAAATTATTCGAAAACATACTATTTGACAGAATCGACCCGATTATAAAACAAAAGGACGCTATCCCCTCTCACCAGTTCGGTTTCCGAAAACAACACTCAACTGTCCAGCAGATTCACAGAGTAGTCAACAAAATTACAGACGACTTTGACAATAAGAAATATTGCATTGCTGTATACTTGGACATTGCGAAAGCATTTGACAGAGTATGGCACAAAGGACTTCTACATAAGCTTAAAAACATCTTACCATTTAACATATTTAATATCCTTAAAAGCTACATAACTGACAGATACTTTTTCATAAAATACGACGATGAATGCTCTGAAATCATGACGACGACAGCAGGAGTACCTCAAGGCAGCGTACTAGGCCCCATATTATACCTGATATACACAGCAGATTTACCAACGCCAACTACCCCAGGGTCCATGATAGCTACATTTGCAGACGACACTGTGTTGATGTCAGCTAATAACAGCGAAAAGTTAGCAACAAAAACACTGCAAGATACGCTAACAGCTACAACCCTCTGGTTCGAAAAATGGGGCATTGAGGTCAATAAAGACAAAACGCAACATGTTATATACACTAAGAGAAAATCTGCAAGACATCCAGTCAAAATTAATGGAGAAGATATAAAACTACACTCGAGTGCAAAGTACTTAGGGATCACGATTGACTCAAAACTCACATGTAAGCAACACATATTGAACAAAAGAAATGAAATGAAAAAAAAATTCCGACAACTCTACTGGCTACTAGGAAAACAATCTAACCTAAGCTTACATAACAAACAAACAATATATAAATCAATAATAAGACCGATATGGACATACGGACTAGAAATATGGGGGACTACCAGTAAATCGAACTTACAACTTATACAAAGAAGTCAATCTAAGATGCTAAGAACAATCACAAATGCAGACTGGTACATAAGAAATGATGATATCCACCACGATCTTCATGTAGAAACAGTTACGGAAACATTAATGAAAATTAGCTGTAAGCACACTTTGCGACTACTACAGCACGAAAACCAAAAAATGAGACAAATACCGGGAATGGAACTCCAACCAAGAAGACTAAAGCGCAGAACACCAACAGAACTAGCTCGCATCTTAATATAATAATAATCATAATCACACACAAATATACCTTTCATAATAATAAAAAGTAAATCGCACTTAAATTTAACTAATAATGTACTCTTGCGAAGGGAAGGGACATTACAATTCCGAGCCCATTACACCAATTACTTATTGGTAACCTAAACAGATTGTAATTTATAATAGAAATAATAAAAAAAAACAAAAAAATAAAAAACTGACAATATGCTCATCGACACACAAAGGTTGTTGACAATGATGATTGGAAAGTTAGACGAAAACTACCTGCGGGAATGGGGAGCGTTCTTGAGCGAACAAAAGCTTCGCGCGAATTGCTGTACATTCAAACCACTAGCTGAATGGTCACAGAAGCAGGCAGACCTTATTCAGGATGTCACATTTTTCCAAAAGGTATTAGCGATCAATAACCTATCACAAGTAATTGCACCACAACAAAATACCAACCAACCGGAAGCACAATACAATCTTCCGAAAATCGAAACAAAAGCTGCATGCCCAATATGGAGCGAAGAGAAACACACTCTAAGCAAATGCAAATCTTTCATCAAGTCCGATGTAACAAAGAGATGGGACTGCTTAAAATTTCATAAAGGTCATTGCGTAGACCGACAGGTGTGCAAAATTGATAATTGTGAGAAATATCAGAATAGTCTGCTACACAAACACCAAACCCCAACATGTGCAAAGGCTTCCATAATCTTGGATGGAAAACAAGTCTTCACACAAAGGCTCATCTACAAATTCCATGTTGATGCGCAACACGTTGGTACTCAGGCGGTGGTACACCAATTCAAACTGGCATATTGGATGCCAAAGCTCAATCGACTCATCAGGTCGAAGATTAACGCCTGCATTTGGTGCAAGCGCAAAAAGGCAAAACCCCTACAACCAATAATGGGTCAACTACCAGAAGAAAGATTCCTAACGAACAAAATACCGTTCACCGCAACTGGCGTGGACTACTTTGGTCCGTTTTACACCAAAGAAAGCCGAGGCATAAGAAATTCAAAAATATTTCGCAAACGTCATTTTCACGTGCTTAACTACTCAGGCAACAAAACTTGGAAATAGCGCACTCTCTCAGCACAGATTCGTGTATAATGGCGATCCGGAGAATGATGGCTCGGCGTGGACCTGTAAAAATCATTTGGTCAGATCATCTGCGAGCGACTCATCGGCTGCTTCAAAAGAGCAAGAGAAGCAGTACTGTCCGTGAACGCTAATCCTAGTGATGGAATTCTGCAAACTATATTCTTAGAAGCAGAATACTTGGTCAACATCATATGTACTGGACGCTGACGACGAGATTGGAATTTGTCCCAATGACAATGTCCACAAAGTTGCGTACTTCACAGCCCTGCTGAAATCTTCAATAACACAATTGAGAAACGTATGTGGAAAGTGTCACAGTTGCTGGTCGACGCGTTCTGGAAACGCTTTATAAAGGAATATATTCCAGCATTGATACACGGGTCAAAGTGGCGTCAGAACGTAGAGAACTTGAATGTCGGTGAGCTCGTCGTCCTAAAAGATAACACACTCCGTAGTGAATGGCCGCTAGGGTATATTGTAAAGGTATTCCCTGAAGAAGACGGAATTGTACGCGTAGTCGAGTTGCAGACAGCAAAGAATATATACAGACGTCCGGTGAACCGCCTTTGCAGAATTGGAGTCCACAGCTGTGACGAAAATGATCGTGTCGGAGCCAACACTTGGGGCCGTAATATGTCACAGCTAAAAAATTAAAATTTAAATATTAATCAGTTCGAGAAATGCGAGGGCATAGATATTACGAATTTACGCATCACCAAAAGTAGAAAAGGCGATATTACTGGTTTATCGATATCCAGTACTTGTAACGAGTTTTTGTAAAAAAGAAAGAAGAAATATATAAAATGTATATCGGGGGTGCCACAGAAATCGTTAACGCTTTTGGCAACGGTTTGAAACCAAATCGTTAAAAGGTGCCACAGAAATCTCAAAGATTTCATTTTTCGAACAATTAATTTCGAATGCTTACGCTTTTGCAAGAATGGCAGCAAAGGGTTGCTACTTTGCAAAAATTATTTTAGAACATTTAGACACTCATTTAAAAAAATGTTTATTAACAGTGATCCAATAAAGTTTATTCTTTATTACATTAAGCGATAATTGTCAGCATATTTTGCATCATTTTAATTTCCATTTGTACAAAATAAATTTAAATAAAGTTTGAATATTTGTACCGCCCAATACAAGAGTTTGTATGGCAACCCTACGGGTCAACAGCTGTCCTCAGCGTAGTGAATGGCAAATTTCGTTTGTTTACATTTGCAAATTTGCACGAAAATAGAAAATAATTTTTAAAATGCCACTTGCAGGATTGCTAGCCATTGATGCCTTAAAAAAACACACGCACACATATGGACGAAGAAAAGGTGGAGCGAAGGTGTCGAAGAACCTCTAGATCGCTTCAAGGCTGTCATACAGTCCAGCAAAGGTTGCAACAATTATGTATGCTGTGCACTGCGTTTAACAAATGAAGTGAAATTTGGATACAAAACACACACACGCAAATGCTATTGAAAATTGTAATGCTAATTGTGCCCTTGCAGTAGATGGATTTAGTATTTTCGATGCACTCGCCAATTATTTAAAACGACGCTTTTATTTATTGAATATGTTACTTCATTTATTAAAATCATATGCTGTTGTGGCTTTTTTCTCCTTAGGTTGCGCTACTGATATTTTAATTTTAAACCTTAACTGCTAAACTATTGACATTCAAAACCTTGCCTAACAGCCCTACATTGCCACCTTAGGAGAAAAAGGTGCATAGCAATTATTTATTCAATTATGCATTAAATTCGGCGCACTTCATAACGACAAATTAGTTAAAATAAAAAAAGCGATTTTTTAACTTTCATTTAACATCAAAAACATCTATTAGTATGCTAAAATAATCACTTCGAATTATTATTATTTAGTACAGCAACTAGGTGGCAACTCCTTGCAACGAAAAGATTTTGCACGTTGACACAGAATGGCAAATGTACCAAAGATTTTAATAAAGATTTCGCAAAAATAAAAATCATGAATTAAAACATTAAATTTGTCAAAACATAAAGATACAGAAAACTCAGAAATTAAATACACTTTCCAAATAAGTAATACTTTCATTGAATAAATTAGTTTTTATTGGTGAATTTAATCAAATCTCAAGCAATTTTGTCGAAGATTTTGAAACCGTTGCGAATCATGTCTGTGGCACCAAGAATCGGAATGGCAACGAAATTGCAACGAAATGGTTTTCTGTGGCACCCCCGATTGCGACTGATCTTATAAGAAAATACTTAGTACCTTTTGACTTCATTATGCCGACTTTAAATCTTTGAATTTTTGACTATGAGTCACACACACCCACCCGCTTATACTTCTATAGACACTTGGCTCTCAATTTCTCAGCTTTAACTAACTATATGGCTAATTTTTACTAACTAAACCAATCAAATTTCTTCGAGTTAAAAAAATAAGAAAAATATCACATGGTTTTTAAATGAGCAAAGCGCCATCTCTGGATGTGAATAAATAAATAGTTGGTATAATGTTTATACGTGTGTTTGCGTCAATTTCATTTTGTTTGAGCGATACAAATATTTTCACATCTTATCTCAAGAATATTATTTTGCGCACAAAGCGAAAAAATTACCTCATACACACACATATCTTTGTTTTTTCGACCCATGCCCGATGTTTGGATTTATGTATATGGGGATAGAAAGCTAAAATTGTTGCCAAAGCTTCAAAAAAATATTCCTATAATGTGGTGTAAAAATGGGAATTTTGATCGGAGGACGTTCCTCTACCACCATCTCTACGCTTGTCCGTTATTAGTCTTATTTCTTAGCGAATCTCCGCATGAAATTTCGTTTCTTTCTGCAACACTTTTAATTTTGCCCTGGAGCTCTTACTTGCCACGTTTTAAGTTCAAGCTTGTATGAAATCTTGAGCAAGTATTCAAGATGGTCAAGCAGACCAAATTCGTAATAGCTTTTTTACCTTCTTTTTTCAGGCATTTTTCCAAATCGTTCATCTCATTTGGTTTTGCTCCACATATGTATATACCATTTTGCAGAGGATGTTTTACTTAGGGCGTTGCACACTTTACCGTCTACCATAGTGAATTGCAAACTATTGGAACAAAGGGTGTATTAAGATTGTGCAAGCCGAAAATGTATGTAACGTACAGAAGGAGATGTCAAAGAAACCCCCAAAATTACATAAAGTATGATCAGCGTCACTAGAGAAGTCGATATACCCATGCCCGTCTGTCCGTCCGTCTATCTATCCGTATGAACGCCTAGATCTCTGAGATGATAAGAGCTGGAGCAAACAAACTTTCGGATTAGTTCGCTCATCATTCCATAAGTTTATATAGCTCCCATAGGGATGTTTCAGAGCACCTAAAGCACTAAGTTTAGATAGATAATTCGTTTTTGTGTAAAGATACCCAAAACTAATTTGGCTTGTGACTATAGAACAGTCAACCGGTTTTGATCTAAAAAACTTCCAAACGCCAAATTAGTTTTCCGACAGTTTCTTGTGTTTTGTGCTTATTGACCTTTATCAATATCAAATCAAGAAATTTTAGATGTACACCAAAGAAAAAAGCATGGTTTATTATTTAATATTTATTTATTACTAAAATCAATATTCCCAATATGAAACTTGACTGTTATATGATTATGACTTTTTTCCGCGGCACACCAACTGATGACCACGGTACACCAGTGTTCTGCGGCACACGTTTTGCGGAACAATGGACTATATAGCCTCTATAGGACCGATTGGTCAAAAAATAAATTTTTGTACAAATTCGTTGTGTTCCGTTTGCTTATGAATATATAGTAGCCGAATTTTGCGTTTAGAAGTGTTTTATAAGTTCCAAGGCACTGTAACAAATTTTATCAATATCGGTTGACTATATATGGGGCGTATCGGTCAAAAAACGTTTTAAGAGCAAAATACGTTTGTTTTTCGTTTTATCTTAACCAAATTTGGCGTGTGAAAGATTTTTAGACATGGCTGACCATGTCATATAGCCAAAATAGGACCGATCAATGAATAGAACGATTTCAGGTTCTAATTCGCATGTTATACCCTGTACCGTATGGTGCAAAGGGTATATTAAGTTTGTGCAAGCCGAAAATGTATGAAACATACAGAAGGAAACGTCGGAGACCCCCCAAAGTTACCTGAAGTATGATCAGGGTGACTAGAGAAGTCGATATACCCATGTCCGTCTGACTGTCTGTATGAATACCTAGACCTCAGAGATGGTAAGAGCTAGAGCTAGATCCCTATGTCAGGGGATTCCAGTTTATTTTATTTTTTCGATATCGGGATTATGTTATATAGCTCCCATAGGGGTGTTTCAGAGGACCTCGAAAAAAAAACCAAAAGTTTTAGATGGATAATTCGTTTGTCTATAAAGATATCGTCTCCAAATTTGGCATTCGAAGTTTCCAGTACTGTACCGAATTTGATTAATAACGGTTGACTCCCCTGTTTTTTGTTTGTTTATGAAAATATCGTAACCAAATTTGGCAAATATATATCTTTAGAGTTCTGAAGCAATATAGAAAGTACTTAAAACAAGATTAAGTTAAGACGAAAAAAATCGAAAATTTAAATTTTTTGCGAAATAAAATTTTAATCTTCAACTGTTTCCGGGACCTTTGCCAACACTCTCCCAAAATAATACTAGCCTGGATATCTGTTACTCGAAGACAGCAAAGAATACCCATATTCTACCTCTTATAACGCACCCCAACAAAAATTGCTTAAACATAAACAAAAACATTAAACATCCCTACACCAACCTTTCTACTAAAAAAATGTACAATCAAACCACCAACCACTACACACTATCAAATACCCTTCAAAACAGCCTAATGGATTTACCCGGAATAATTTATTATATAATTAATATATTTTTTATTTTATAATTTATATTATATAATTTATTATTATAAATTATTATTTTTATTCATTATAAAGTTTTGAAAACCTAGCTGTTCCCTCAAATGAAAAAATGGTTCACGGAACCAGAAAAGCCTATTTTTATGCATGATGGAGGACTACAACATTTTTAGCTAAAAAAAAGTGGATATTCATGACTGGCCAGGAAATTCACCTGACATGAACCCTAACGAGAAAGTCTGCAAGTTTTTGAAATCTGAAGTTAGTATGAAACCCCTAAAACCAACCAATAGTTAATAAAGATCCTTACTGCTAGTTGGAAACAAAACCTAGAGATGCCTCGTCACATTCAAGCTCCGTTGGCTGTAAAAGGTGGTCACACAAATACTGATTTTTTCGAAAAAATGTATTCTTATGTAAAAAAATAATATTTTTATGTAGGTATACAATGTATTTATTTATTTAATAAAGATTAAGTAAGTTTACAAAACTAACTTAACTAATAGGAAGCACTGGCAGCTAAAGGCCTTAGGCTCATACAATGCATTTATTATCACTTTTTGTGTTTGAATATAAAATAGCCCTCTAAATGTCTACTTACATGTTATAAGTAAGGAAAGCTTCATTTTTGCGCATGGATCTAATAATATGGCAAAGGATTGTATATAAACTCTAACAATTCGAATCACCTAGCATAAGGCTAGCAAAAAAAGTTTAAAGAATTCTTAACAAATACAAAAGCAACCAATTAAAACTAAAAAAAAGACAATTATTTTTTAAGCAAGAAATTACAATAGTCCAAAATGATTGGTGGTACTGAAAAGTCTGAGTTAGGAATTATTAAAGAGATGTTTGAATCTAGGATAAAAGGGTCAAAATTGTTATTATATCAATAAGACACCGCAAACTTTTTAAAAAGTCAAGAAAATTACTCAATTAAAAAGATGCAATTCTTGCAATTAACGGATGATCTAACTTGGACATGCGTGATTTGGAGGATAATGACATGTGGACTTTCCACAAAACTGGATTCCGACTCGGAATCAATCCCTGTTCTTACTAAACTGCATGGAGTGCAAAAAAAGTAAAGTGGACCGGATAATATAATATTAATAGTAATATACAGTCCCACACCCCAGAAACCATTTTACATGAAAGGTGTGCAAACACTTAATTTTAAAATTGAGCAAAAAATTTTTATTTAGCGAGAAAAAACATAAAATTTGGTGCAAAACGACTAATGGAATAATCCTGATAGTATTTAACACGAATTACGGGACATAGTACGTTATAATTCTATCACGTGTTAAACACAAATCAGTTGTGGGAAACCCTTCAAGGTATAGTCTACGATTAGGGGTACGTGCAAGACCTCTACATGCTTTTTATTGGGTCGAATCAATGCACAGGAATGTACAGTGCTTCTCAAAACTATAGGACAGCCTCAAATTTTATGTTTAATTGTAAATATCTCTTTTTGGGGGGGTGATCCACCAAAGCTTTATTTGCCACAATAACTGTTTATTATAGGACCTTTCGATTTACCGTTAGGCCGCGCGTACACAGAGCGCTGATATGACATGAACTTATAAGCGCGGTCAGCCGCATTATTTTTTTGGTATGCTAATTTCAGCATCAGCTTATGATCGCTGTGTACGCGCTCTCATAGACCACAGTGTGTTTGACTTTTTTGCGCCGATAATTTCATGTCATTTTTATTTATTTATTTTATTTTGAGGGGTACAACTACGTACAGTTGACATTATATTATAAAAAAGTACATATAAATTATTTAGAAAAGAAAATAGAGCGAGGGAATTGATATGAACTAATCCGCGTCTCTAGCCCGATGGGTGAACTTTTTAATGATATGCACCAACTCACATCAAGAACTGGCCAGAAACTTGGATTTACAATATTAAAGTTGAAAAAAGGAAGCAAGATAAAAATTAAACATTATATCGCAAAAAGAGCCAATGGATCACCGTTGACCAAGTGGGTGACTCATAATATAAGATTGGTCAAGGATGCTCGAAGTGGCAAGTCAAGGTGACTTAAGATAGAAGAAGTGATAGATTGAATAGACCGTTCGAAAGAGAGGAAATTGTAAAAGTTATTATAGTTAGAGCATAAGACACGGAAAGGGTCGTGCAAAGCATAATTTGATCTACAAAATTGTGAGGCTAAGGGTCGAAAATTACGAGTTACTCTGGATGGTATGGCAAAAGTAACTTTGCTGAGAAGTACATTGGAATAGATAAGACCGAGTAACAGTTTATGCAAGAATAACACGCCGTGGCATGTTCTGCGATGATTTAAGGAAGGCAATTTTATAAGGCGAAGTCTATCAGAATATGGCGGCAGTCGGATATTTGGGTCCCAGTTTAAGCCACGAAGTGCAAAAAGGAGAAATTGCTTTTGTACGGACTCAATCATGTCCTGATAAATGTGGTATTGAGGGCTCCAAACGCAGGAACAATATTCCAAAATTGGACGGACGAGAGAAATATAAAGAAGTTTGGTTGTGTAAGGGTCGTTAAACTCTTAAGACCAACGCTTAATAAAAGCAAGAACGCCTCTAGCCTTATTCACGATGTTGCAAATATGGTTATTAAATTTAAGGTTATGATCAAACAAAACGCCAAGGTCAGACACACTCTTGATGCGTTCTAAGGTAGAAGATTCTAAAGAGTAAGTAGCCAAATAAGGAGCAGAACGATAAAATGTCATAACGTTACATTTTGTCTTGTTGAGAAAGAGTTGGTTGATATTGCACCAAGATTGCATGTTATCAAAATCATGCTGAAGAAGTAAGTACTTGTTATTATCGGAGTAGGACATACAGAGTTTAACATCATCCGCATACATAAGAATGTGAGAAGATGAGATTACCTGAGGGAGATCATTTAAAAATAAGTTAAAAAGAAGAGGGCCTAGATGGCTACCTTGAGGTACCCCTGACGTGACCATAATTTCTGTAGATTCGCAGCCTTTAAAAACTACCTTCTGGACTCGGTTGGATAAATAGCACGATATCCAATTTAAAAGACAAGACGGAAACCCCAGACGAGACAGTTTAACAAGTAGAAGACTATGGTTTACCGAGTCAAATGCTTTACTAAAGTCAGTATAAATGACATCAGTTTGTTTTTTTTCCATAAAACCAAGATTAATAAGAGACGAAAGTTCTAAAAGGTTAGTAGAAGTGGACCGACGTTTTACAAACCCATGTTGGGAATCCGACATTAAAGAACGACAGTAGTGTTGCAATTGTGAAGTTACAATCCTTTCAAAAACTTTTGGAATTGATGAAAGCTTGGCAATACCGCGGTAGTTCTCAATGTTGGACTTGGAACCTTTTTTGTGAATAGGGATAATAAAGGATTCATTCCAGATGGCCGGAAGATAAGAATATTTTAATGAAGTGCGGAAAAGAACAGATAATGGTGTAGAAAGAGAGTGAGCACAATGCTTTAAGACGCAACTAGGAATGGCATCTGGGCCAGGGGAGAAGGATGATTTAATGGACAGTAGGGATTGTAAAACGTCGGTTTCAAAGATTTCTGGATAAGCAATAAGATTTGAATGTGGTAGGTTATAGGGATAGTTAAGGTCAATGCAATTAGGGTTGACAGAATAGGTAGTTTGAAAAAATTTCGCAAACAGGTCGGCGATTTCAGAATTGTTAGTAGAGCTTTCATTTTTGAAATATAGCGATGAAGGAAATAAGGAAGATTTACGTTTGGAATTAACAAAAGTAAAAAATTTTTTAGGATCACTACAGAAGTTAAGCCGACAGCGGGAAAGATAATTATTGTAGCAAATTCTGTTAAGAAGGACGAACTTGCTACGTAAAATAGATAACTTATAAAAGTCGACAGGAGATCCAGATTTCTTAAATTTTTTGTAAGAAGAAGACTTGCGATTTTTTAAAGAGGACAGACTAGTAGTAAACCAAGGCGGCTTTAAAGAAGGAGCCGGGACAGAATAAGGGACAAAGAGATCAAAAGCAGCGTATAAAACCCGATAGAAATTGGAAATGGATAAGTCAAGGTCATTAGTAGTCAACAAAGGCAACCAGTTAACTTCGGACAAAAATTTATTAAGACCGACAAAATTAGACTTGCGAAAGCAGCGATACCGAAGAGCGTGAGCATGTGGCTGTACGCTCATGTCAGTGCTCTGTGTACGCGCGGCCTTAGACTTTTGCATTATTGCAGGGATGGCCAAAGGCTGATTATGGAAGAGAAAACACCAATACATATGAAAGAGAAATGTGGTACAGTCGAGGCGGTGCGCGACAGTGGAATACCCTGTACCTTTTGTTCGCATCGATAAAATTTGGATTTGTTCATTAGGGCCACTTGAATCAGCTTACCAAAAATTGTGATTCTAGGCCACTTGTAACCATAATTACGAAGAGTCAAATATTGACGCAGTTTATAGGCAAGGGTGGTGAAATTTGTACATTTTTGACTATAACTTTTGCTGTATTTGTCCGATTTTGTTCATTTTTTACACACAGGTGCATGTAACCACATGCACACACGCATCGCTCTGTTAAATTTCAGATGAAAATATTAAACGGTGTGGCTAAAAACGGGGAAGATATTGACATGATTAAACAAACTTCATCTTCTCAGCAAATATGCGCACCAGCTGGTAAAGTTTCGTGTCTCTAGATCCTAAAGTCTTCCAGATCTAGGCGTTCATACGGACGGACGGACGAACATGGCTCAATCGCTACCCGAGGTTATGATAAGCATTTTGGAATAAAGGACTTGGGGTCTGCCACGCCTCCTTCTGTCCGTTACATACATTGCACAAATCTAGTATACCCTTTGTACCTATAGGTACAGGGTATAAAAACACTAACACATCTAAAGCAAACCGTTTTTTTATGTTATTATGTGCACTGAAAAAAATAGTATATACTCTTATAAATGTTTCGATCTTCGTTGTATTTATTTTTTTTTTGTTTGCAAGCGATGCCTTAACACTCACATTTGGTGCACAAAAATTTCGTGTCTGAGATCAATCTCATACCCTTTTGTTTTTTAAGTGCAAGAGTTCAGAGAGCACCAACGAAAAACTATTGTTTTACAGTGAAAATCGGTGGGCCAACAACAAACATGCGCAAGGGTTGTAACTGTGTTAAGGAGATCAAAGGGCGAAGAGAGTAAGAGAGAGAACGTGCGAAATTGTTTTTGTACCTTACATTGGCATACGGAAAGGGCCGTGCATATACGCGCGTTGCTTTGTCTAGCATGGATTATAAATTACCTTGCCAAAAACAAATATGGCGTACGTTAAAGTCGGGCGGGGACGACTTTGAGATATCCTGTACCACCACATTGCAATCAAATCCGATATATTGCTTACGAACTCCAAAAGATATTTTTACCGATTGGTGCTATGGGGGCTATATGATATAGTCAACCGATTTTGATAAAAGTTGGTATAGTGCTGGGAAACTTTATAATTAATTTCTTTATAATAGACTACTGTCCTATAGTTATGAAACGCTCAAAATTGCAGAAAAAATTGCAAGTCAAAGCATTACCCATTACGAAAAATCGTGTGAAGCAATAATGCAAAGGTCTAACTGTATATAGAAAGGTCCAACAATGGACAGTAGGGTGGCTATTTTTGCAACATCTCACGATTTTCATAACGCCACCGCCTAAAAAGTTTTATTTTTACATGCATATAGCGCCTCTCTATTAATTCAAGACACCGTAGTTCGGATTCGGCTATAAACTAGGTCCCTGTTCTCTTCGAACAGTTATTAATAGAGATCCCCATGTTCAACCTAAGGGCGACTGATAAAAAAAAGTCAAGTCAGGGAATTATATATACTAATATACATATATATACAATTTTGAATTGCAATTCAATATGATTGACCTGAATAATAATTCAATCATATTCGAGACACCATTTACTTTAAGCATTCCTTATGAACAACTAAGGTAACATATAATCGTGAAAAAGTTATGATGGTGACATTAGGAAGCCGTGAAAAAATCCCTAGACTTGAAGCAAGATTCTTCGAATACTCGTATTTTTACACATATATATTAAGTTGAAATTTTGAAAAAAATAAATTAAAATGGGAACAAATACTCCTTTTTTATTAATAGAGTAAAAATCGGTTTTTATTTTAAGTTGAATATAATTTATGTACTTCGTCAAAGAGCCCCAAAACACCCATATCCGTCGATTTTCTCAACACTTTCTCAATTTTCCAAAAAAAAAAAAAAAAAAAACTAAAGTGCCCTATGGCATATGGATTACTCGATCCCAAAAACCTTCATATACACATTTGGCTAGAGAAAAATTAACGTTTTTTGGCCTTATGAATGCAATGTCAAATTCGATTTTTAAGTATTTTGAAAAACACCAATTTTGAAAAAGTGGGCGACTCGAAATTCGTTTTAGACCTATAGTTTCTTGGGCAAAGTTGCTTAGAATGACCCTTAGAATCAAAATCGCTGAGAGCCCCAGAACAAATTAACCCACCATAATGTAAATACATATATACATAGATAGGACTATAAGCCTTCAAAAAAAAAAAAAAACATACCGATAAAAATATGGTATTTTTTTTTAAAACCACTGGAAAAGATAACTAGCCCAAATAGACACTAGTTTTATCGATAACACGCACTATTCATCTTAGCATTTATCAGAAAAATTTAAATAGCGTCTAAATATATAAATCAGATTTTAAATATTTGCTGACGAATTTAAATACGCTATTTGTTCACTACATAGTATATTAAGTGCAAAAGAATATGTAACTTCATTGTAGATAAAAAAAAGTATAAAAAATTAAGCCAACAATTTAATAGAAATTAGTACAAAATTTGCAGAGCGCTAAGTTAAGTCTAAAATATACATACATATATATGTACATACATGTATGAATATAAGTGCTTGTTTATATGCACATACTACATGCAAATTGGATTTATGTACGTACATACGTGTATATTTTTTTTTTTAGATCAAGTGTTGTTTGCATATTTCGTTTTATTTACACAAATTGTTTTTAAATATGTGTGTTGTTTTGTGTTTATACAATATTAGGTAACCAAAAAATAAAAATCAAATAAATACAATTGTGCGTTCTCACAATTTCACTTTATCGGCCTACATTTTCAATTTGTTAGCACTAGAAAAATGAAACAATGTAAACCAAATATGTAATATATAACACTTCTTTTCGAGTTCGCGAGTCATGCAAAGGTAACGCGATCTTGGCGCTTAAACAAATTTCCGAAATTATTTTAAAATGTAGATAAAAATAATTTCTACGACGACGACATTAATGCGAGTCTCCGTAACCTTTCTAACTAATGCGACGGTTTTTCTGCGACTCAATTCAATTTAGAATAAACTCAACCAGCAGCCAACAGAACGAATAGTGACAATACAATGACTAAGAGAGCGCGTGCGCATTAAGAGCGCAGATTGAGAGAGAAAGAGAGCATGTCGACAGTAGTAAATCAATACTGCTGAACAGTGTTGAATCAACACTGTTGATCTTCCGCTACAACGCATATACATATGTACATAGGTACAGCGCAAGGTACATACATATGTATGTACATATGTATGTAAATACATACCTAATTTGTATACGAAGTGGTCTGGCAGTAGGAGAGCGGCAGCTGAGCGTAGCACCTGCAGCGCCAACAACGCGTAGACCAAATATTTGTCTGCTGTTATCTTACGGTACCCGCCAATGATTGGACACATATGCATCTTTGTATGTGTATATGTAAGTATGTATGTACATATGTATGTATATTCTGTATACAAAAATAAATCTATGCGTATTATTGGACTTGGGTTAAAATAACCATACTTATTGGTACGTTATAACTGTGTCTTGAATTAATGCAACAAGCTAGTATATACAATGGTAACAACTTAAATGATCCAGTTGATTTTTTCAACTTTAGAGCGCTATATCTCCGCATCTAGTACATATATGCAATCGACAATAAGTTTATATGTACATACATATTGGTAAATTGTAGTTTCACAAACTATAAACATTATGGGAAAAAGAAATTTCCAAAAATTTAACGTTACAGCTTACTATATTTGATCCAGCAGCTTTGCTCGTACACATCACATTCTAACGGTTCTTTTTTCACTTACTTCATTACATGCATTCTGCTTCAGTTTTGCTAAAATTTTATTTCATTTGAAAACGAGAGTTATTTGTAAATAGACGCATATTCAAAAATGGGAAAGCAGCAGGAGCTGGTTATTTTCCCTTTTAAGGCCTAGATGCAGACACGAAAAAAGCCACTTAGCAAAAACTGCGACTTATTTTGGTCACGAAACGAACAGTGTGTCTCTAGTAACAAAATTAGCAATTTATCAAAATTATTTTTAATAATCAGCTGGTTTTACTTTACAAATAGCAAATTTTTGGCGTGGTAATGGGACTTATGCTTTATATCCCATATAACAGGATGTTCCTCCACTGCACAATGGTCCCACAGCCCGAATTTTTGGCATAAAATCGAAAAATAATGAAAGAGACTTTATATTCGATACGGTTGATTATAATGACACAAATATGAACTGAGACAAATATCAGACCGATCCGACCATGCCCAATCCTACCGCCCATAGATGCTTCGGTAGGTACAAAGGGGTTTGCATTAAAATCGTCATCATGTGATTTTATTACATTGTAATTTTGATTGAAATGGATATTACATGAATTGAGAAGTGACATTTGATTGATTGACTGTCATTGTCGCTGTCCAAATTTGTATTATAATCAATAGTCGGTTCTTGCAGTAGGTCTATAACCCCTTTAGGAAGCTTCTTCACTTTTTTAGATATTTTTCTTTCAGCAACGCAAAGACTAGACATGAAAGGATCTGATAAATCCACAGCTTTGTGAAATGTATCGGTGATATTGTTCAGTCGACCGACGATCTTTCTTGTAAAATTTATTTCGTGCTTCAGACGCATATTCACTCAGAGAACCAACAGGAACAACAGAAGTTTCAATAATTTGCCTTCCATGGGCCAGTAGTTTATGAAGTGTTTCTGACAAGGGATACCACGGATAATTGTCCATGTACAAAGCTGCAGTTGAATTTTTTCTGAAGAAATTCTGATAAAATACAGCATGGAAATTTTCAAGTACTTCGATACAGAAACCTAAAAAGCAAAAGCTTCAGTATTTGAAAATGCTCTGCGGGCCGTGTTGCCGTCGTCGGAGTTCCCGCTTCCATTTTGTTTTGGCATGCCAACAACAAAGCCTATTTCATCAAATAATTTGTCTTTGAGATTTTTAGCTGAAAAAGCTGCCTCATACAGTAGAAGGTCTGTCTCATGGCCATAATTCTCAGATACCGCCGAAGCCAATTTATTTTTTAAGCGATCCCCAGCTTCCATATAACTAAGGGAAGGTCGACCTGTTTTTGTGAGTGATGGAATAACGGTGAAGGTTTCATCGACCAATATAAGCATGTTTAATGAGAGCCAGTGTTCGTGTTTTTTTTAAACCGACTTAGCATTCCTTTGCATTTCGGCAAGTATTTATGTACATGTTGAAAAAATCGGCTACCTGACATAACAGCGCCTGCCATAACCGCGAACTATTTTTGTCATAAGCGCGACTTATGAAATATTAGTGAAATAAGCGCGACTCTCTTAATTTTAATTTTGTCGTAAGCGCGACACCGAATTTTTGAAAAAATAGCAGTCGCGGTAATGTCAAAAATTTTCGTTATAAGCGCGACGTCCAAAGATTGAAAAATTTTCGTTCGCGCTTATAACGAAATTTTTTGACATTACCGCGACTGCTATTTTTTTAAAAATGCGGTGTCGCGCTTATGACAATTTATTTTGTTATTAGCGCGACAGCTAAATTTATAAAAATTTCGAGTGAATGGAAAGCCACAACAATATCAAAATTTAAATTGGTAGTTCAATGAAGGAAAATCACAATATTCGATGTGTATTGGATGTGATTGTTTTCAAGTTTCGCTATTATAACAAATAAAAAAGGACATTACCGCGACAAATAAAAATCAATTTTTTTGGTGACGCGGTAGTGGCAATTTGTTTTGCCATAAGCGCGACACTTGAAAACGTGATTTGTAATGTTCGCCCTTATAACAAAAAAAATTGTCATAACCGCGACACCAAAAAATAATTTTTTCAGCTGTCGCGGGAATGTCATTTTTGTTTGTTATAATAGCGAATGGGCTAAGGAAATGTTCTGCCACAAACGCGAATTCGCGGGTATGGCAGGCGCGGTTATGGCAAATCGCAGATTTTTGCAAAAAGGGGCAAAAACGGGCAAACGAAACTTATTAAATATGAATCTGTATACTTTTAGTAAGAACTTGACATTTTTAGTTGCTTGCGCCGATGTGCGCCTCGAAAGAAATGCTCTACAAAACAAAACTACCTTTGTTAAATATTACTTTCAAATAGACATACACAAAACACTGAACTACACAAACCCACGCAATTCTTTTTTAAATTGATTCTACATACTTTGACGTTTATATTTAATTAATTGAAACAATTTTGGCATCAATCGAAAGTCAGCAACTAGTTCGCGCCAATTTGCAAATGCCAGGACCGTCATTAATCACGTGACTTCACGACTGTGCCAAATTTGCAGGGTTGGCAAAATACTCGAAAAAAAAACAGTTTTATTCTAAGTGGAGTATCTAGTTTTAAAATTTGAATTCATTTTCTAAAAATGTTTTCATAAAATATTTGATTTTATGCCGCGGAAAATGAAAAATAATCCTATTTTGTCAGCTCCAAAACTGTCTGTGGAGGCACAAAAAGATTTGGGCAAATTATGTAGCACCCAAAAAGTCCGCCGCGTGTTGCATGAGCATGACTTTTATGGCCGAGTAACCCGCAAAAAAGCCATTCATTAATAAGAGGTACCAACAAGCCCATTTGGCATTCGCCCGGGAGTATGAATCCAAAAGTCAATAATTCTGGAATAAGGCTATTTTCGCAGATGAGTCTAAATTTAACCTGTTTGGATCGGATGGAAGGTTTAATGTGTGGCGAAAGGCAAATAAAGTGCTGGATAAACAGAATTTAAAGCGAACAATAAAGCACGACGCGTCGGTGGCTCTATTATGGTTTGGGCCTGTATCTCACCTGGGGGAGTAGGCCACATTGAGTATATCGATGAAATAATGCAATAAGCCTATTATCTTAGTATCCTAAAGCAGTATTTGCTCCAAATTGTCGAGTTATTGGGCCTTTTATCAGGACAATTACCCTAAACATAAGACGGGAATTGTGCAGAGTTGCAGTATTTGGTATTGTCCGCACTTGTTGATGACACTTGCACAGTCATCAGACTTAAATAAATATTATTGGGAATTTGGTGGCAATTTTGGACAATAAAAAAGATGGCGTACGTTAAAGTCGGGCGCGGACGACTTTGGAATACCCTGTACCACTAGTTGCAATTAAGTCCGATATATTGCTTAAGCACTCTAAAAGACAATTGAATGCCAAAGGGTACGATATCTTCATAAACAAACGAAACACAACGAATTTTGTGCAAAAAAAAACCGTTTTTTGACCGATTGGACCTGTGGAAGCTATATAATATAGTCATCCGATTTTGATCAAATTTTATACAGTGTTTGGGAACTATATAAAACTTTGGAACACCAAATTTGGTCACGATATCTTCAAAAACACACGAAACACAACGAATTTTGTACAAAAAACAATTTTTTGACCGATCGGTCCTATCGGAGCTACTTGATATAGTCAATCGATTTTGATCAAATTTGGTTCAGTATTTGGGAACTATAAAAAACTTTGGAACACCAAATTTGGTCACAGTATCTTCAAAAACACACGAAACACAACAAATTTTGTACAAAAAACAATTTTTCGACCGATCGGTCCCATGGGAGCTATATGATATAGTCAACCGATTTTGATCAAATTTATCTTCACAACCAAATGATATACAACGAATTTTGTGCAAAAAACGTTTTTTGACCGATCTGTCCTATGGGAGCTATATGATATAGTCAATCGATTTTGATCAAATTTGGGAACTATAAAAAACTTTCGAGTGCCAAATTTGGTTACGATAACTTCATAAACAAACGAAATATCCATCTAAAACTCTTTTTTTCGAGGTCCTCTGAAACACCCCTATGGGAGACATATAATACAACCCCGATATCAAAAAAATAAAATAAACTTGTCTCCCGTAGGATAATAACGGATCTAATCTGAAAGTTTGGTTGCTCTAGCTCTTACCATCTCTGAGATCTAGGCGTTCATACAGACGGACGGAAGGACAGACGGACATGGGTATATCGACTTCTCTAGTCACCCTGATCATACTTTAGGTAACTTTGGGGGGTCTTCGACGTTTCCTTCTGCATGTTACATACATTTTCGGCTTGCACAAACTTAATATACCCCTTGTACCATACGGTACAGTGTATAATGACCTGAAGAAGGCGCTTAAGGAGGAATGGGCCCAAATATCATCCGAAATGACACAAAAATTTGCCGATTCGATGCCAAAGCGTCTAAAAACAATTAGAGAGCAGAAGGGCTGTCACCACGGTTGCCACACTTGGCGATTTAGCGCCAAAACTGGTGCTCTTTTTTCCTCTTGGTGCCCTGCCTCTTTTTTATTGAAATTTGTGCTTTTTGGGGAATGATTGACTTCAGTCAAAAAAGTTGCAATTATTTATCTGTCACCAATGTTTACAGCAAATGTATCCTCAACATGTTTTAGTCATTTCGGTAGTAAAATGGCATGCTAAAACCGGAAATGCGGTCGAAAATTTTTTTCGAGATATTTTAAAAAAATACATTTTTTTAAATTAAAAAAAAGTGTCTCTTAAATAAAATTAATTAAATTAAAGCAAATATCTCTGGCTGTACTAAACTGATTTTGATAAAATTACTAAGCTATAGATAGTTGAATTACACATCGATTACAATAGAAACATATTTTTTTCAAATTTACGGTTTGGTCGTTATTTATCAATTCATATGAAATTTTTTTGTCAGTTTCAGAAAATTTTTCAGAAAAATTCTATTTCGAACGTAAATTTAAAAATTTTAAGAATTTTTTTCATACAGTTTTATTTATGACTCGTAAAGTTCGTTCAGTTACGAAGAAAATGAGTTGAAATGGTTGTTTATCAAAATCGGAGAAAAATTATGGAAATAACGGGACTTTTTATAAAAAGTACAAAAAGTCGTTTTTTCTCAAAACCTAAAATTTTAGATGGATAATTATTTTGTTTATGAAAATGTCGTAACCAAATTTTCTGTTCCCATAGGACAGATAGGTCAAAAAAAGTTTTTTCTACGAAAGTTTTTGTGTTTCGCGTGCTTTTGAAGATATCGTGACCAAATTTGGTGTTCCGAAATGTTTTACAGCTCCCAAGCACTCTATCAAATTTGATCAAAATCGGTTGTATGTATCATATACCGCCCATAGAGCCGATCGGGGGGATGAAAAATTTCAATTTGTAGTAAAAAAAAAAAGTTCTAGACGAATAATTCGCTTGTTTATAAAGACATCGTTACCAAATGTGTCATTCGGAAGTTTTTTATAGGTCCCAAGCACTGTACCGAATTTGGTCAAAATCGGTTGACTGTATCATATAGCCCCAATAGGGAGGATCGGTAAAAAAACACGTTTTGGGGGCAAAATTCGTCTATTTTTTGTTAATTTTTGAAGATATCGTAACCAAATTTGGTAATCATATGTCTTCAAGAGTTCTTAAGCAATATACCGGATTTGATTGCAATGTAGTGGTACAGGGTGTCCCAACGTACGCCATCTTTCAACATTTAACGCTCCGTCACGGCATTTTTAATGCAGCAATTTACAAATGTAAACAAACACTGGAAAGGAGAAGCACTAACTGAAAATTTGTTTTCCTACAATAAATTCATTTTAGCAGCAATAAAATAATATACATAAATCAATGTCATACATAGCTACTTTAGCTATAGATTCTATAAGTACTTATAGATTTTACTCTTCGGCTCGGCACTTTTAATTCAAGTTTTTGAATTTTAATGTAATTTGAACCAATTTACAAATGTAAACAAATACAGGAAAGAAGAAGAAAAACTTAACTCATAAACTCAAGTGATGGCATTCACGCTTTGGCCTGTTGACTTTTTCAACAAAGTTTCAACTCAACACAAAGCGTGAATACCTCAAATGTCAAATTGCACGTGGTATATGGTTTAGAAAATTTTAGAAGAAAATACTCGTTTGGATTTTTTTGTATGTAGACTAAGGACTTACATGCATTGATCTAAGTGAACGATTTTCATTGGTGCAAGTAACGTTGCGCTTACCTGTAAATATAAGGTTACAAAAGTAAATTAATACAAATTCGAAAAAATGTTTAAGAGATGTGGATAATTATAATTATTGTGAGTTATAGCCCAAAAAATTCTAAACAATAAAACTATTAGCTCTGATTGGAGTGCCTGATTTAAAAATTATTTAAATTACTGCGTTTGTCTTCTTAGCGACTTGAGCAAAAAATTAGTTAAAAATAAAATAATAATATTTATAATATAAATAAAACCAATTTTTCTTCAGTCCTCTGAAACCTTGAAAGAAAGTTGTAGAAATTTGACACTTAATTAATACAACTATGTAATCATTTCCAAATATAATGCCAACGCGTGAAAATCGTATGAACATTGTGGAACGTAAGCACCATTATAAATAAAAATTCTTTTATTTTTGGTGAATCCATTAACTGATGGTGTTCAATGGACGGTTCCAATTTTATGAAAAGAGCTTATTTGGAAAGTAATGACTACAATTTTATAAAGTAATCAGCCGTGCTCCGGAAAACTAGAAATCCAAACCGAACAATTTTACTCGGATTCGGGTTTGCGTGTTCCGGAAACCGAATTTTTTGTCGATAACTTCCCTTTTTATTTTCGATAAATGTGTAAATTTCCCTAATTTTTTTCCGATAAATTTACATATGCACACTACACTTTTTTGCCATAAACCTTAAAATATTGAGATATTTTCACAAGTTTGGTACTTATGCATATTTTGAGCCACCAAGACGGTCTACCAAATTTCGCACGGTTTGGCCCTATATATCTTATAGCTGCCATATAGCCGATCTGTCCGATTTGCACCAACTTTGTTGTTTTTATACCCTGTACCGTATGGTACAAAGGGTATATTGTGTTTGTGCAAGCCGAAAATGTATGTAACGTACAGAAGGAGAAGTCGGAGACCCCCCAAAGTTACCTAAAGTATGATCAGAGTGACTAGAGTAGTCGATATACCCATGTCCGTCTGTCCGTCTGTCCGTATGAACGCCTAGACCTCAGAGATGGTAAGATCTAGAGCAACCAAACTTTCAGATAAGATCCCTTATTAATCCATAGGAGACAAGTTTATTTTATTTTTTTGATATCGGGACTACATTATATAGCTCCCATAGGGGTGTTTCAGAGGACCTCGAAAAAAAGCAAAAGTTTTAGATGGATAATTCGTTTGCTTATGAAGATATCATAACCAAATTTGGCAATCGGAAGTTTTTTAGAAACCCCCAGCACTGTACCAAATTTTATCAAAATCGGTTGACTATATCATATAGGTCCCATAGGATCGATCGGTCGAAAATTTGTTTTTTGTACAAAATTCGTTGTGTTTCGTTTGTTTGTGAAGATATTGTAACCAAATTTGGCATTAAGAAGTTTTTAGAGTTCCCAATCACTGTACCAAATTTCATCAAAATCGGTTGACTGTATCATATAGCTCCCAAAGGGCAGATCGGTCAAAAAAACGTTTTTTGCAAAAAATTCGTTGTGTTTCGTTTGTTTGTGAAGATATTGTAACCAAATTTGGCATTCGGAAGTTTTTTAGATATCTTCCACACTGTACCAAATTTGATCAAAATCGGTTGACTATATCATATAGCTGCCATAGGGCCGAAAAAAAACTGTTGTGCACAAAATTCGTTGCTTTTCGTTTGTTGTCAATTTTTGCAATCAGATGTCTTTTGGAATTCTTAAGCAATATACTGGACTTAAATGCAGTGTGGTGGTACAGGGTATCCCAAAGTCGTCTGCGCCCGACTTTAATGTACGCCATCTTTTGTACAAAATTTGTAATGTTTCGTTTGTTTGTTAAGATATGGGAACCAAATTTGGCATTCAGAAGTTTTTTAGAGTACCCAAGCACTGTACCAAATTTGATTAAAATCGGTTGGCTATATTATATAGCTCCCATAGGAGCGATCGGTCAAAAAAAACATTTTTGGTTCAAAATTCGTCAGTTTTTGGTTGTTTGTGAAGGTATCGTAATCTAATTTGGCAATCAAATATCTTTTGGTGTTCTTAAGCAATTTACCGGATTTTATTGCAAGCAGTGGTACAGGGTATCCCAAAGTCGTCCGCGCCCGACTTTAACGTAAGCCATCTTTAATTAAGTGAATAGCCTTCCTCAATTACTTTTCACCTGGATCAGAACTATCAATTATAGTGATAGCTTCTGAAATTTTTATTTTGGAGTAAGCGCAGAAAATAAGGATTGAATAAATAAATTAAAAAAGATGGCGTACGTTAAAGTCGGGCGCGGACGACTTTGGGATACCCTGTACCACCACATTGCAATCAAGTCCGATATATTGCTTACAAACTCCAAAAGATATTTCTTTGCCAAATAAACGAAACACAACGATTTTTGTTCAAAATACGTTTTTTTGACCGATTGGACCTATGGGAGCTATATGATATAGTCAACCGATTTTGATAAAATTTGGTACAGCGTTGAAGATCTCTAAAAAACATTTGAATGTCAAATTTGGTTACAATATCTTCACAAACAAACGAAACACAACAAATTTTGTACAAAAATCGTTTTTTTGACCGATCTGCCCTATGGGAGCTATATGATATAGTCAACCGATTTTGATCAAATTTGGTACTGTGTTGAAGATCTCTAAAAAACTTTTGAATGCCTAATTTGGTTACAATATCTTCACAAACAAACGAAGCACAACGAATTTTGTGCAAAAAACGTTTTTTTGACCGATTGGTCCTATGGGAGCTATATGATATAGTCAACAGATTTTGATGAAATTTGGTACAGTGCTTGGAAACTCTAAAAAACGATTGAGTGCCAAATTTGGTTATGATATCTTTATAAACAAACGAATTATCCATCTAAAAATTTTGGTTTTTTTCGAGGTCCTCTGAAACACCCCTATGGGAGCTATATAATATAACCCCGATATCAAAAAAATAAAATAAACTTGTCTCCTATGAATTAATAAGGGATCTCATCTGAAAGTTTGGTTGCTTTAGCTCTTACCATCTCTGAGATCTAGGCGTTCATACGGACAGACGGACATGGGTATATCGACTTCTCTAGTCACTCTGATCATACTTTAGGTAACTTTGGGGGGTCTCCGACTTCTCCTTCTGTACGTTACATACATTTTCGGCTTGCACAAACACAATATACCCTTTGTACCATACGGTACAGGGTATAATAATAACATGCAAAATCAAGAAGCAAAACAAACTAAAAAATGTGGTAAAGTCGAGACGGTGCGCAACAGTGGAATACCCTGTTTCCTGCAATTCCTTCTAAGAACTTTCAAATGGAAATTTATTTTTTTTTGGTGAAATACGATATTTATACCTATAAGTTCCCTAAATTTTTACCGATTTTAATGAAACTCGAATGTTACGTCAAAGAAGTTATTTAAAGTATATGGGGTAAGTTTCAAGTTGGTATGTTGAGGGGTGTGGAAGAAAACACGGTAAATCGATTTCGGGGGGTAAGGAGACTGCATCGATTAAATTTGGATGTGGATTTGTTCAATAGAGCCACATGAATCAGCTTACCAAAAATTGTGGTTCTAGGTCACTTGTTACCATAATTACGTAGAGTCAAATATTGACTTAGTTTATTGGCAAGGGTGGTGAAATTTTTACATTTTTGACTATAACTTTTGCTGTATTTGTCAGATTTTGTTCAGTTTTTACACACAGATTCATGTAACCACAACGCATCGCTCTGTTATTTTCAGATGAAAATATTAAGCGGTGTAACGGGGTAAAATATTCACATGATTCAACAAACTTAATCTTCTGAGGAAATATGCGCACCAGCTGGTAAAGTTTGGTGTCTCTGTCACGCCTCCTTCTGTCCGTTACATACATTGCACAAATCTAGTATACCCTTTGTACCTATAGGTACAGGGTATAAAAAGCGGGTTCGGCTGTGCAGACTGGTATGGATCGCTACATCCAAATCAAGCGCAAACTCAGCCCACAAAACTCAAAGGCTGGTAATAAATCAAAATTTAACCGTGGTAACGATGGTAGGCAATCACCCGATGCAACCTACTCTAACAAATATGTATGCCCTTTTGCCAGACTCTGAAACTGATCAACAAACTGAGCAAACGGAAAGGGAACCCAAAAAAGTTAAGCCTCCACCAATATACATACGCGAGCAAAGCTCAAGTGAACTAGTCTACAAACTAGTTGCACTAATTGGAGATACATCTATCCATATAATTCCTCTTAAAAAAGGAAATATACAAGAAACAAAAGTGCAGATCCAAACAGAGGCGGACCATCGTATACCTTGTAGAAGCAGGTAAGAACTATTATACTTATCAGCTTAAAAGTTGCAAAGGTCTACAAGTAGTCCTAAAAGGAATTGAGTCAACAGTGTCACTTGACGAAATCATAACGGCCCAAAAAATAATAACTTTAATGCCAAAACTGTTATAAATATCTTAAATAAAAATAAAGAACCGCAACCACTGTTCAAAGTTGAGCTCGAACCAGAGAGCAAAACTTTAAAGAGAAATGAAGTCCACCCCATCTACAAGCTACAGTTCCTATTGCACAGGAGGATCACTGTTGAAGAGCCGCACAAGCGTAAAAATCCAGTGCAGTGCACCAATTGCCAAGAATTTGGCCATACCAAAGCCTACTGCACTCTAAGGACTGTCTGCGTCGTTTGTAGCGAATCTCACAACTCCGCGAAATGCCCGAATTGCAAGGATGACAGGTCAGTGAAAAAGTGTAGCAACTGTGGAGATACACACACTGCGAACTGGAGAGGCTGCGTAGTTTACAAGGAGCTAAAAAGCCGCCTAAGCAAACGTATTGGCTCAATGCAACCCCATACTAATACGAACTTCTACCCACCCGCGCAACTGAGGACTCCTATGCCTTCATCTTCAGTTCCTTTTAAGTTCCTTTTAGTATTATTCCTTTGCAAACTCTGTAAGAATGGGAAATAATACGCCCGCTCCAATGAAAAAACTTTCACAACCCGCACAGACAGAGCAAACACTGCCGAATTTGTGCCATAATGATCAGCAACAACAAAGCGGCATTGAAGCAGCATTGCTTTCGCTGCAAAAAAGTATTACTGACTTTATGACGTTTATGCAAACCACTATGCAAGAACTCATGCCAAACCAAAGTATGCTGATGCAATTACTTTTGTCATTAAAATCAACTTAATGACTTCGCTACGGATATCTCTGTGGAACGCAAATGGCATTTCACAGCACAAACTAGAACTTACACAGTTCTTAAACAACAAAAATATCGACGTAATGCTACTTGCGGAGACGCACCTGACAAACAAATACAACTACCAAATACCAGGGTATCTCTTTTATGCAACGAACCACCCAGACGGCAAAGCTCATGGTGGCACTGGCATATTAATTCGAAATCGCATCAAACACCACTTTTTGCACAGGTTTGAAACCAACTACTTACAATCTACGTCTATTAATTTACAAACCAATAGCGGCTCAGTGACTCTGGCCGCAGTCTTCTGCCCACCTCGCTTCTCGATCTCTGAGGATCAATTCACGGGGTTCTTTAACTCGCTAGGGGAGCGATTTATAGCAGCTGGTGACTACAATGCCAAGCATACGCATTGGGGCTCTCGTCTTGTAAGTCCAAAGGGAAAGCAGCTATACAACGCGATCATCAAATCCCGTAACAAATTCGACTATGTGTCTCCGGGTAAGCCTACCTACTGGCCTGCTGATCTTAAAAAACTCCCTAATCTTATTGATTTCGCAATTACCAGAAAGATTCAACGAACCATGGTTACAGCTGAGGCACTACCAGACTTATCGTCTGACCACTCTCCGATCCTTCTTAATCTCCTGCACCACCCGGAAAATGTCGAACGGCCATATAGGATAACAAACAATAGAACAAGCTGGCTCAAGTATAAAAAATACATTTGTTCACACATCGAACCAACTCCTGCTCTGACTGCTAAGGACGACATCGATCGTTCATCAGACACACTTACGTCTGTATTAGTATCAGCAGCTAAGGCCTCAACACCGCAAGACAAATATGTTGTATCGAACCACAGTAGCACAAAGCGAGAAATCGAACAGCTGGTGCTGGAAAAGCGACGACTGCGAAGGGAGTGGCAGTCAAATAGATCACCGACTGCAAAGCACAGACTGAAAGTAGCAACGTCAGTACAACTCTCTCCCACCAGCACAAAACATCCACTGTGGAGAGCCCACCCAAATCTTTCTGCTCCAATCGAAACAACCATGCCTCTAAGGCACCTGGCTCCGCAGCGATGAAGAAAGAGCGAGTGCATTTGCTGCCCACCTAAAACAAGTGTTCCAGCCAAACCCTGTCTCCAATTCTTTTGTGCTCCCATCACTGTCACGTTGCAATCCAGTAGAGCCATTAAAACCAATCGTGTTCAGGCCGAGCGAAATTGCAAAAGTCATCAAAGAGCAACTTGAGCCCGGAAAATCTCCTGGATTTGATTTGATAACTCCAAAAATGATCATCGAGCTCCCTAGGTGTGCGATTTTACACATTTTTCGGATTTTTAATGCAATAACAAGACTTGGGTATTACCCTGACAAATGGAAGAAGTCGATCATAGTAACGATTCCCAAGCCGGGAAAAGATAAAACGCAGCCATCGTCATACAGACCAATTAGCCTCCTAACTTGTCTTTCGAAACTCTTTGAAAAAGTCCACCTGTTGCGCATCAGCCCACACCTCAAAGCCCACAGCATTATACTATCACACCAATTCGGTTTTCGAGAAAAACATGGAACGATCGAACAGGTCAATCGCATAACATCAGAAATTCGCACTGCATTCGAGCTACGGGAATATTGCACGGCAATTTTTCTCTATGTCGCACAAGCATTTGACCGAGTCTGGCTGGACGGACTTAAGTACAAAATAACAAAGCTGCTGCACAAAATACGCACAAACTCCTTGAGTCGTATCTCTATAAAAGAGTCTTCGCAGTGAGATGTAACACGTCCCAGGATCAAGTCATCGAAGCTGGAGTGCCCCAAGGCAGTGTTCTTGGACTAGTCCTCTACATCCTATACACGGCGGACATCCCCACAGACTATCAGCTAACTACTTCTACGTTTGGCGATTCTTAGTCGCTCGAGATGCCCAGCAAAGGCAACTGGCTCGTCACTTAATAGCCGTGGAGAGATGGCTTGCAGATTGGCGTATACAAGTAAACGAACATAAATGCAGAACTCTAAAAGATATTTATTTGCCAAATATGGTTACGATATCTTCATTAACACACGAAACAAAACGAATTTTGCACTAAACACATTTTTTTGACCGATCGATCCTATTGGGGCTATATGACACTAGAACTACCAGCATTTGTTCTATACCTATTTCTACCAACCGGTCAAAATGACCGGTTTTGATGTTTAGTTGGAAAAAAATTTTTATGAAATTTGGTACAGTGCTTGGGAACTAAAAAAAACTTTCGAATGTGAGGTTTGACTACGATATCTTCATAAACAAACGAAATACAACGAATTTTGAACCATAAACATTTTTTTGGCCGCTGTGTCCTATGGGAGCTATATGATATAGTCAACCGATTTTTATCAAATTTGGTACAGTACTTGGGACCTATAAAAAACTTCCGAGCGCCAAATTTGGTGACGATATCTTTATAAACAAACGAAACATACCAAGTTTTGTACAAAAATTGATTTTTTGGCCGATCGATCCTATTGGGGCTATATGACACTAGAACTACCAGCATTTGTTCTATACCTATTTCTACCAACCGGTCAAAATGACTGGTTTTGATGTTTAGTTGGAAAAAAATTAAATTAAATTAAATTAAAATTAAACAATATATTTCATTTAAATATTGAAAGTACATGGTAGTAGGGCAAGCAGTAGTTTGCCCTGTTTAGTGTGCGGGTAGCGGACAGTGCAAAAGCACGACTTGCTATATTGTCTGCAAAACAAACAAAATTTTCCTTTGCTTATGGGACTTACGTGTATTTGGGGTAAATTTGTGTTACGTTTCTGATCTTTCGTTTGCGTGATAAAGAGAGAAGCGCTTATGTAGATGAATAAGGAAGAATGAGAGATCCGAGAGCGTGCACACGTATATGCACGAATAGATTTGAAGCCTTTGTCGGGACGTTATGAAATGAAACGAAATGAAAAATGAAAAAAGACATGGGACAAGATGTTAAGTTCCTGACTTTGATACACATCCTACGTGTAAGCTGATGGCTTTGTGGGATGAGCATCGATCAGACGCGAATACGCTGTGGGCTCGTATCTCGATAGAGGCAAAGTTGTTTCTCTTTTTAATTTTATTATAATATAAAATATTTTTTATTTTTATATTGATGGACATTTTTTTGTATTATTATTTGGATTATAATTGTAAAATAAATATTTATTTTAATTGTATTATAACATAAAATATTTATTATTTTTTATTGATGCAATTTTTTTTTATTTTTATTATTTTCGTATTGATTTAAAATAATTGGGGTATTATGCCACGCAGTACATTACACTGATTATTGTGGAGGAAGTATCAGGGCAAACCGACTAACTATATTGCTTGTAAAACATTTTTAAATAAAACAAACAAAATTGTCAGCAAGCTATGGTGGTACTTTGTGAAACATTTTTGTTCAATTTCTGATCCGTCATTTGCACAATGTGATAAAGAGAGAAGCGCTTATGCAGATAAACAAGGTCAATGAAATGAAAGTTTCAATTAAAATTGAAAATTGTTCAATTAAAGGGGTTTCTACGTCTATTTTGATAATAGGCGGCCATAAATACCGAGTAATAAGCGCTATATTTCATAATGGGACTTTAAACAGCAGTCCTTATGTAGCCATTTTAAAGCAAAAGACAGGTTGGATCTATGTATGTATATCAACGACGCATGTGTTTCTACTAAGAATTGTTCCTATAAGGCTAAAGGTGCTTACATTTACTTTTTAAGTAAAGTAGCGTAACACACTGCATTTCTATATTAAACTTATATGTGTACTATATGAACTATATATATGTACTATATGAGCAAAACCATAAAATAAAAAAATGTGATACAGTCGAGGCTGTGCCCGACAGTGTAGTATCCTACACCTATATAAAAAAATGTAAAAAAAAAAATTGAATGTGGATGTGTCCAATTATATGCTCAACTCAATTTATTAAATACATGAGCAATTAGTTATCGGTCGGAGTTGTCATCTCTAACACGTATGCTGGCAAGAAAAATTTTTCTTCTTTCTTCTTAAAAGTATAATTTTGCAATAATTTAATTAATGGACAAGTCCACTTTCGTGGTAGTATCTACTCAACATATTAACAAAAGTGTTAAATGATTGTGTGATTGATTTTTGACAATTTAATCACAAAAATCAGAACTAGAAATTGTGAAGTGACTGTGCAAATTTGATGAGACTCCGCTGGCATTAGTTTTTCGTTGTGCTGCGTGTACACACTTTATACATATTTTTCCGTACTTCGGGTGTACACACTTTTAACTTCATTAAATAAAAAAAAAAACAAGAAATAAAAAAAAAAACAAAATTAAACGGAGTAACGATTTATCTGGCGGTGCTTCATCACCAGCCGCTCTAAAAATGCCTCGTGCAAACAAAAACATTTCAAATGATCAGTCTTTGAACAATTATACTAACTACTATCGTCCACTGCAAACTATTGAGGAGAACGATATAACGAGCGATGTAAACGACACGCCCTTAGCTGAGGCTACTCCTAAAGTGCCACCAATAACGGTTATAAAACAGACATCTAAATTTATACATGACGCTCTTGCTAGTATCAAACTTGACGACTATTTCATTAACACAATTTCCATTGGCCACAAAATTTATGTGAAAAATGAAGTAAACTTTAACGTGGTTTGCAATTTGTTAAAACAACTCAAGTGTGAATTCTTCTCATATGAAACAAAGAACACCAAGCCTTACAAAGCGGTACTTTCCGGACTGGACAAACTTCCAAACCAGGATGTCAAAACAATGCTAGTTAATCTAGGCCTCAACTGTGTTGATGTTAAAACTGTTGAAAAAACTACAAGGAACAATCATAAGCTGCTGCTGTACATTGTGTATTTTACACCCAAAAGTATAACTCTTAAACAACTACGTGAAGATTATTCGCATGTATACCATACTAAAGTTCGTTGGGAGTATAAGACCAAGACTCACAACAAGTTGACGCAGTGCTACAACTGTCAACTTTATGGACATGGATCAAACCAATGTGCGATTAAAACATCTTGTGCTCACTGTTCCGGCCAGCATAAAACTACTGATTGCCCTGACAAAACCACTTTAAAATGTGCAAACTGTAAAGGAAACCACTCATCCACTGATGTTAACTGCCCCTGTCGGCTGTCTTATCAATCGCTGCTGATTAAACGCGGTAAATACCGTATCACCAGCAAGGATATTGGAGGCAATATCCATAGTAATAACACTGCTACCTCAATTTCAAGACGCACACCGACGATGACAAGTGGAGCTATAAATCGGCAACCCGCAGCACCAACATCGATAAGCTATCCATCTCAACCTACTTACAGTCAAGTTTTAATCGGCAACGTTTCCAATAACAAATCACCATCTTCCGATCTATTTTCAATTGCCGAAATAAATGATCTCCTAAATGAAGTCTTAAATAAGCTAAGTAGCTGCACCTGTAAGAGAGACCAATTTAATATAATTACACAACTGGCTATTAAATATGTGTACTCCAATGTATAATTTAGGTAAAAGCTGTAATATTATGGCATGGAATTCGCGTGCCGTTGGTAGCAAACGATTGGAACTTTTAAACTTTTTAAATAGAAATCATGTAGATATCTGCTTATTATGTGAAACTTGGTTGACATTTAAGGATAGATTTCTTCTCCCTGGGTATTCGGTTTATAGAAATGACCGACGCTCTTCTCGAGGGGGTGGAACAGCAATAATCATCAAAAGTGAAATAAAACACAAACAAATTTCTTCAATCAATACGCACTTAATAGAGAACGTAGGTGTACAGGTGGAAATAAGCAGTGGAAATATTATTAAAATTTTCGCAGCTTACTTTCCCGGCTCACCTGCCAAATGTTTGTCCGATTCCTGCCATTTACTTTGCGATACCAAACACCAAAAGGAATGTTTTAAAAATGACTTGCTTAAGATTCACCGCGTAGATGGTGTTTATATTGTTGGTGGTGATTTAAATTGCCGTAATCGCGAATGGAACTGCCTTAAAGCAAACAACTGGGGCAAAACTTTACATGAGTTTTCAACTCAAGGCAAATTTAGTATTGTCTATCCAAGAGACCCTACATATATCCCTACTAGTTATAAAGCCAAGCCCTCTACTCTTGACTTTTTCATCGCAAGCTCATCTCATCTCCTTACTGAACCAACGGTTCACGCTGACCTCTCCTCCGACCACCTACCCATTATTTCTAAACTGAAGACGTCGTTGTCTATTGTGACACAAGAATTCCTTTTGTACTCCAGAGCGAATTGGAAACTTTTCAAAACCTCTCTTAATCGCTGCACACGCGACGGATCCACTTTTAATGAAATAACAAGTTATTCTGAAAATGAAATTGACTTTATGGTTGAATTTTTTACTTCAAGTGTAATTACTGCAATTAACCAAGCAGTCCCTAAAGTTAAAGACACTAGACCACGTAGTACTAGAATAACTGAACACACAGCTGAACTAATTAAAATTAGAAATATTGCGATAAGACAATGGTCACGAACTAGACTGCCAATTTATAAGGCAAGAATCAACTACTTAAACCGACAAATAAATGCTAATATGTTTGAACAAATTAATACTAGTTGGAACACAAAGCTTTCGCATCTCGACAAAAACTCTAAGCCGTTTTGGAAAATTGCGAAAATAATAAAAAATAAAAAACAATTCATTCCTAGCTTTTCCTATAATAACAAAGTTTACCATACTAGAGAACAAAAAGCGCAAGTAATCAGTGACTTATTTGAGAAAAAGCATAAACTTACAGATTCGCTCTCTGATGCAGCTACTATTAGTTTAGTAAACAACTACATTTTAGACACCAACGAGCCTTTCAGTGGTCAATCAATAACAACATCAGACGTGAGGAAAGTAATTTACAGTCTTAAAAACAAAAAGTCGCCTGGACCTGACAGCATACCAAACATCTGCTTAAAACACTTGCCAAAAAGTGCCCTAGATATGTTGACCCAAATTTTTAATAATTGCATTAATGCTGGCTACTTTCCACGCAAATGGAAACTGGCCAAAATTGTGGCAATTCCAAAGCCAGGTAAGCCTGTTGACTCTCCGGAAAGCTATCGTCCTATTAGCCTTTTGTGTGGCTTTTCCAAAATTTTTGAGCGTGTTCTAAAATCAAGACTGAATGCATATATTGAGGAAAAGAATACTCTCCCTTCTGTACAATTCGGTTTTAGATGTAATCTTAGTTGTATTCACCCGATTAGAAAACTTAAGAAAGACATTAAGGACCAACTAGAAATCAAAAAGTCAGTAGGTATGGTTACCTTAGACGTACAATCGGCTTTTGACACTGTTTGGCATAAAGGTCTAGTGTATAAGCTGCAAAAGATAGGTATACCCACGTATCTTTTACGAACTATAAACTGCTTCTTATCCGAAAGATACTTTTGGGTAGACATGAATGGTGTCAAATCAGACAAAAAACTGATAACCGCAGGCGTCCCTCAGGGTTCTGTTTTAGGTCCTATTCTATACAACATTTATACTCACGACATCCCAATGCATGGGCAATGTAAAACGCTAATTTTTGCCGATGACACTGCCTTATATTGCTCAGGTAACTGCTACAGCGACATAAAACAAAACCTAACTGAAGCCCTGCACACCCTTGATGAATACTTTCATAAGTGGAAAATCAAACTTAATATAACCAAAACAAATGCAATTTTCTTCACCCGCAAGCGGAAACCATGTCACTTGCCCAACTCGACTCTGTTAATAAATAACGTATGTGTCCAATGGGAAAGTTATATAAAATATCTTGGTATTTATATCGACAATAAATTGAAATTTAATGTGCATATTGCAAAAACTTTAGATAAAGTAAATAAGACAATAAAAATTTTGTATCCTCTTATAAATCGAAAGTCGAAGCTGCGAGTAAACAACAAACTAACTTTATTTAAATCTATATTTGTACCAATTATTTTATATGGCTCGGAGGTTTGGGGTGATTGTGCAGCGTGTCACCGACTTAAATTACAAAGAATCCAGAATAAGATCCTAAAAATGATATTTGATGTTCCATTCAATTACTCCACTTCTCAACTCCATAAAAAAGCAGATATTTGCATGATTGATGACAAAATTTATCAGGCTATAACAAAATTTAATTTAAAAACATTAACATCCCACACTATTAGTGATGATCCAGATCTTTATGGTCCTTAGCCTTTTTCTAGTCTTAGTATGTAATTTAGTTGTAAGTCTTTAATTATTATTATTTTTTTTTTTTTTTTTTTTTTTTTTTTCCATATTGTAAGGTTTTTTCCCCTTTTTCCTTATTATTTAATATTATATAACAAATATTTTGACTTAATGCTTAAAATGTAAATATTATAGTTGTAAAGCTGTAAAGGCTAAACTCTATATTTTGTAATTAATTATTAAATGAACATTTATAATATTAGGGTAAATAAATAAATAAATAATACATGAGCAATTGTTAAGAATTTAAGCTACTAACGTATGGTTTTTAACAAAAAGGTATGATATCCCACCAAAAAAAACATCAAAAATGTAAATTTTGGTGTTTACTGCAACAAAAAGATCTCGTATCTCAAAAATGCGCCGCAACAAAAAGATGTGATACCCACTCCAAAGTATCTTTGAAAGTTAATTTGGAGTTTCGTGTTAATAATTTTTCACTACTTCTATCTTTGCAAATCAGTTTTCACTAATATAGTCTGTATCAATAGGGCAATCGTTAGATTGTCTTGCGAAGCTTGTGATGGTGTATGTACAAAGTGCGGTGAGCTATTCGGAATGACTTAAGTCAGTGTCACGAAAATAAACTCAACAGTCCGTCTTTTTTACCCTCTTCATAGAAAACACAGTTTTTGTAGTCGCATTGTCATAATTTATTTAATAATCTACCATTAGTTTCATATTTCTAGAATCATTTATACATATGTATGTTTTTAAACAAAATGCGAAAGTTTATCCAATACTTTGTAGTTCTTATAGTCTTAAGTGATTCTGTAAGTAGTTTTGTATAAGACGTATAAACATATTTTGTATGAAACGATTTTATATAAAATATGCATAAATCTTTCCACTGTTTGGACCATAAATAACATAATTTCAAGTTCTTAGCTTCGTATGCGCCACGTGCGTATAAAATTGCAAGAGAAGTATTGAACATTTCATGATTTAGATCTAATTTTTTTCCAAGTACTCGGAAAGCTTCATGTTCTGTGAATGTTATAATTATATAATCTATAATTTTACGATCAATTACACTAGTTTATAAATTTTAGGGTCATCGAGTGAACCTTCCTAAAAAATTGTTTTTTAGGCTAATTTGGGGTCAAGAAACACGAAAATGGCAACTTTTTTTTTTTTCTTGAGCACCGTTTTCGAGATATTTTCGAAAAACATGTTTTTGGGCACTTTTTTCAGTTATTCCTCAATATCTACAATTCTTAGCCGATTTTTAAGATCTTAAACTCAAAATATTCGTAAAAGAATTCTCTTTCAGCTTAAAGCTTAACATAATTTTTAGACATTTTTTTTCAATGCAATGTCTAAGTCGATTTTTTAATATTTCGAAAAAAAACCTATTTTGAAAAAGTGGGCGACTCGAAATTAATTTTAGACCCATAGTTTCTTGGGCAAAGTTGCTTAGAATGACCCAAAGAATCAAAATCGCTGTGAGCCTTTATACCGAAAAAAAATTAGCCACCCTTAATGTACATACACATATGTACATGCATTCAATTCTACTTAAAAATCTATTTAAAAATACATACAATCCTATTAAAAAACATATTAAAAACCTGCAAAATTATATTAAATACATACATTTTTTTTTTCCCCGTATGGGTTCCTCACAAAGAGGCACTGCGACTGACTAGAAGATCTTTTGTACCATACCCATACAATACATCCATACAAAAACATAAAATAAAAAATTATTGCAAATAACTAAAGGTGCAAAGGTTACATTTTCGTCTTTCACTTTGACCAACGCTTAACATTTCCAGCCACTTGTTGGTTACCGCTTCTTCATTTCTTGCTCTGTTGCCGTTTTCTGTAACGCATCTCTTGTATTTTCCATCCTTTTCCAGCAAACGCAATCTTGGTCTTTAACATAAAGACGTTGCTTAATTCTCTTGCTGCGTAAAATATTCTCCCTGACTCATTATCTGCTGCAATCATGATGCAAAGAATTTGGTTGCGATATTTTAAAAAACAAAAAAGTTTTTCCTACAAAAACTATTCTCATACAAAACGTTTGCAGAGAGTACCAAATACACAGAGGCGAAAATTCTCTCCGAGTTCGAAAGTGCCGTTGAAACTTTATCCAACGACTTGGGCTCGTCTGGTGTAAAAGCAAAATCAAACGCAAAATAAAGTCAGGCACCAACAACAAGCAACAGCAATGGTAGACGAATGAATGGCAAAAGCAAAAGGCAGCATTGGCTCTTGGCTCGGTCTGTGTTGTGTTGTGATGCAGAGAGTACCAAATAGACAGAGGCGAAAATTCTCTCCGAGTTCGAAAGTGCCGTTGAAACTTTATCCAACGACTTGGGCTCGTCTGGTGTAAAAGCAAAATCAAACGCAAAATAAAGTCAGGCACCAACAACAAGCAACAGCAATGGTAGACGAATGAATGGCAAAAGCAAAAGGCAGCATTGGCTCTTGGCTCGGTCTGTGTTGTGTTGTGATGCAGAGAGTACCAAATACACAGAGGCGAAAATTCTCTCCGAGTTCGAAAGTGCCGTTGAAACTTTATCCAACGACTTGGGCTCGTCTGGTGTAAAAGCAAAATCAAACGCAAAATAAAGTCAGGCACCAACAACAAGCAACAGCAATGGTAGACGAATGAATGGCAAAAGCAAAAGGCAGCATTGGCTCTTGGCTCGGTCTGTGTTGTGTTGTGATGTTTGTCCGGTGACTTGGGCTCGGCCAAAGCAAAGCGACATGAGTGAAGTATTGGTTTTCGCTGCTTTTGTGTTGATAGTTATGCACTGACGTAGGAGCATTTTAGTTTTTATAAGAATTTTATATAAAAAGGAGCCTTAAATTATTTTGTTTATAATTTTTAATTAAATCAACTAAATTTTTTCCTTAATGATAAGTTATTTATAACATTGGTTTATGTTTAGTCGGTGTTAAAAGCATTAAAAAAATACAAATTACATTTTTTGTTTGCATTCTTCATTGAAAATAGTATGTGTCTAAACTGTAATGTGTTTCCATAACTAAAAGTATTGTTACTTCATATACATACATACTTGTTTTAGTTTAGATTTTTGGGAAGGCAAATTCAATTTTGACAAAGCAAAGGAAAGGATATTTTGCCGGCGGCTATTTGCTTTGCCACGCAAGTAGGCGGCGATGAACAAAAGTGGCGTTTGCAAGTGGTTTATTCGTTCGATTACTAGAAAACTATTAATCCTAGGATAGTAATAGAGAACTCATTTTGTAGATCATTTCATATACTTCAATAGAGTACTTGGATATTCTTGCGAAAGTCCCACCAATTTTACGGTAGGAGCCGATGTTTTGAAAAACACCAAAAACTATTTCCACTTTTTTAACTTTGAATAGTCATTGTGCCTGAACCAATTAATCAATCACTTTGATTTGAGTTTTATTTGAAAAATGCTATATTTTAGTATTAGCTAAACATAATGCGTTGGTTTAAACTTTAAAGCAAAAACAAAATTGAATACAAACAATGCAGCTGCGCTATGTTTTGCTTTTTATGCATTTGTAGTTGTGAATATGCATAACGCAATTAAATATTTTAAAACTTCATTACAATTTTTGGGCTCATTGAGAAAAAAAGCAAACAATTATTTTATTTTTTTAGCATTGTTGCACCAAATCAGTTTCTAAGCAAATGCAACTTGCAATTAAAAAAATGCATTTCCCTAAAATTGCCATATAAAATGAATAAAAGTTGATTTAGTAAAATGACAAAAAAAAAGCTGCAAACTAATTAAATAGCGAAGAAGAAAGAAGTCAAAAATTATGATTAGCCAAGGCCGGCAGCCCAAAGATATTATAAACTAGAGGTCTGCATGGCTACATTCACTTCTATTCACATAGTACTATATAGTACTATGTGGTACTCACAAATGCCGTACTCAAAAATTTACAGTACCCCATTTTTGCAGTACTCACAGAAAAAATGTATACTACTATAGAATACATGCCAACAGTGAATATTTATGTATGCTGTCTTTTTAACATAAGCATAGGCAAAGTGTTATGGATACACTGAGTATAGTAGTGTACAAAACGAGCATACATGCATGTACGTGAGTAGCTGTTGCGGCAAAAAAATGGAAAGCAAAGAAAACAAAGCCGGCGCAATGAAAATTTTGGAAACTGTGTGTATTTGTTGTAGTAAATTGGCTTAGACAGTTAAATTGACATTAATTTGATCTGTTTTAGAGCTAAAAAATTAGGTGTTGGTTTATTTGTTTGCGTTTATATACTTTTATTTTTTTTTTTTTCTAATTATATGACTTTTTTTCTTTAAAACATATTGCAAATCAATAAAGCAAATAATAATGTGTAACCATCATTTTTTTTTTAAATAAATCTATTACTTTAATTGAAGCAAAAAATTTGTTAAATAATATTTATTCAAATATTAAAAAATTATGTGTTAAACCAAAGAACACACAACATAAAACGCATTTCTGTTTTTTTTTTTGCACGCTGTAAGAATCGTTGAACAGATTGAAAGCCGATACAAATGTACCCTTTTTCGCATTTTATACATACAATTCTTAGCGTGAATGTAAACACGACTAACAAGTGTCATAGCAGTTACCTTACTTCGAAAGGGTATACATTTTCCTTTTTACACTGCTCAAGCACGCAAGCCACCCCAATTTGACAAAGAAAATATTTATGCTTTCTCGCTCATGCCTGCTGCATTTACTATGTCATTTATTTAATTTTATCTCTTTCATTACGCTCACGATCGCTGCTCTGTCGCTCTCTGCTCTCTGCTCTTTTTCATTTTTTCAAACGTATTTTACTAGAGTATAGTAGAGTACACTACTGTAGTACACCATAAAAGTACTCTACTCACAATTTTGGAACCCATGTTTGTGTGAGTACACCATTCACTTATATTCATTCAAATGGGTACCAAAAAATATACATATGTTTTAAGGCTGAGCTATTCATTCGCCGTTTTGAATGCATTCATGCAGACCTCTATTATAAACTCTATGAAGTTGTGTTGGTGGGCAGCGGGCAGAGGTAAAAAGGAAAATCTAAAAATAGCCCATACAATTCTCGTGTTCTTGCAATTGAACTCGGCTCTAAACTTCGTTGTTGGCTGTCGGCAATGTTCATAAATTCAGCCGCAGCCAAAATTGTAAATTTTTAGTTTCTGAGCATTCATACCCTTTCTCAATATGTGGCTGCTATGACACTTTGCAATCGCGTTTGCTTTACACTAACAAATGCATGCATAAATGGCGAAAAATACGAAGAAGAGTATTTTGCTATCGCCTTCCATTCTGCTGAACTGTTTTGCATTGCGGCAGACACAAACACAAGTAATTTTTAGCCGAAACAAAACAGACTTTTGGTCAGCGCGTTGTCATTAATAGCTGCATGTTATTAGGCCACTGTCGCTAGAACTGTTTTTTTTTTTACCAATTATTTTTTAATAAAGTTTAAAACAGTGATGACAATAACTTCTCGTGAGTTGTAAAAATATGAATGATGATTTATATAAAAAATGATAAATGATGATGATAAAAAATTAATAAAAGAAAGAATTGATCATTGTTCCATTGGTTTAAAATATTAATATTTTTAATAATAATATTATATTAATATTTTTTAAAGTAAATGCTTAAAATAAGCGATTTTTTAATACTTTGTATGTCTCACTGAAAAAAAAATAATAAATAAATGTACAAAAGAAACAACAAGAAATTCCATTTTATTATTTGAAAATACTTATATAACCAACCCAACAGATGGCCCACTCTGAATTAATTTAAGCATTCAAAAAATGGTCGCCACATGTACTTCGATGTATCGAAGTTAAAAAATATCGAAAACATCGATGTTGGCCTACATCGATGTTTCTCCACCACTAGTACAGGGTATTCCACTTTCGGGCACCGCCTCGACTGTACCACATTTTTTATATTTATAGTGTTGGTCTCTGCGAGCATTTCTGTGGGATTTGGAATTTGTAAGGAGGTGCATAGATTTAAGGTAAAGTGGCAGTGATTAAGGAGATGAACTATATATAGTGAGGATACTTATGTTGCAGTATGGACAGATCGGTGGCGGTGTTTTATTGAGTAGGTGTTCATGTGTGAGTTTTGTATGACCCAGACGGAATCTCGTGTAGATAATTGCGTGTTTTCTTTTAGTGTTTGTTGGTATATTTATTGGGTTGCGGGATGGATTTATGGTTTTGTAGTGATGATTGTAGTCGTCCCAGATCCTATGAAGAGATATTTGGCTTGTTATGTTGATCATGTTGTTTAAGTCTTTCTTGTTGAGAATGCTATGGAGTACAAGTGGGGCTGATGTAGCGATTCTTGCTGCTGTATCCGCAAGCTCATTTCCTTTGATTCCTGCGTGTCCTGGTGTCCACATAAGTTTAATTTTTTTTCTGTTTGCGGCAATGATGTCCCTGATTTGGCTTATAGTGGGTTGGGTATTGTTGATGTTACATACAGCAAGAAGTGTTGATAGGGAATCGGTGCATATAATGTGTTTTGTTCTTTTGGTTGAAAGTGCTATCTCAATCGCTATAAGAATTGCTTCCGCTTCGACTGTAAATATTGACGTGTTTGGTGTTATGGCTGATTTTAAAATTTTGTTGTCCTCTGAAACAACGCTGAAGGCTGTCCCGCTGTCTGTTTTTGAGCCATCGGTGTAAAGAAATTTCCAGGTGGGGAAGTTTGATCCAGGGTACGAACATAAACCGTACTTTTCACAAACGTTCGCCCAAAGAAGCAAACATTTAAAATTTTTTGAATCGATTTGTACACGAACATAAACATAAACAAAACTTTTGCAATGCCAAAGAATACAAACAATACAATTCCTTTTTCGCACTTTAATTTTTTTTGATATACCGAAACACACGCAACGAAACGCGAACGAAATGGTTGGCAAACGTTAAAAATGAATTATTCGCTCACGGCCAATTTTTGTACATGTGTGTACCATGGTAGAATTAACCCAATCCTAATATTTTAAGATATTCTTTCTTAGGTATAATTGTATTATTTATCATTATGTCCAGCGGTGGGCACGAAAAATAACGGAAAGAGCCCTACAACAACATCAAGAAAAAAAAGTCCTGTTACGGTCCCACAAGCAATTCTCGAGTAGGGCCATAAAGTCGCTGCGAGTCGAGCTATGGCCCACATTGTGTGTAATTTGTTATTGTAAACTATTCGCGTCGCCATCGATTGCTTGTGCGAGTACACTGAACAAAATTTTGCAACACATTCAAAGACACAGCGAAGTCATATGAGTTTATATGACAATTTTAAATTACCAAAAAAATTACTCGGTTTTATAGTTGCCAAAGTAACTATATTTCTGTTCTCAGTGTACTTGTGCGAAATTTAAGTCAGCGAGGACTAATAAAAAGCCCCGTTACGGTCGCCTAGCATCCTCGAGTAGGGCCGTAAAACTCGCACATTGTGTGATTTTTTTTGTAAATTCTCGTGTGCGTCTGGCGGGCGTCACTTTCAAGACATAACGAAAAGAGCACTCGGAGCAAAAAGAGCCAAGGCGTGCCCACCGCTGATTATGTCTATATTTGTACATTTGTGTTTTTCACATATGTGTAGATGCGATGATTTTTATACCCTGTACCTATAGGTACAAAGGGTATACTAGATTTGTGCAATGTATGTAACGGACAGAAGGAGGCGTGGCAGACCCCAAGTCCTTTATACCAAAATGCTTATCATAACCTCGGGTAGCGATTGAGCCATGTCCGTCCGTCCGTCCGTCCGTCTGTCCGTCCGTATGAACGCCTAGATCTCAGAGACTATAAGAGCTAGAGACACGAAACTTTACCAGCTGATGCGCATATTTCCTAAGCAGATGAAGTTTGTTGAATCATGTCAATATCTTTCCCCGTTCCCCCGCAGTAGAGTTCCGCGGTTTTTAGCCACACCTTTTCATATTTTCATCTGAAATTTAACAGAGCGATTCGTTGTAGTTACATGCATCTATGTGTAAAAAATGAACAAAATCGGACAAATACAACAGAAGTTATAGTCAAAAATGTGCAAATTTCACCTCCCCTTGCCAATAAACTGCGTCAATATTTGACTCTACGCAATTATGGCTACAAGTGACCTAGAATCACAATTTTTGGTAAGCTCATTCATGTGGCTCTAATGAACAAATCCACATCCAAATTTTATCGATGCGGTCCCCCCGACCCCCGCAATCCATTTACCGTGTTTTCTCCCACACCCCTCAACATACCAACTTGAAACTTACCCCGTATACTTTAAATAAGTTCTTTGTTGTAACATTCGAGTTTCATCAAAATGGGTAAAATTTTAGGGAACTTATAGGTATAAATATCGATTTTCACAAAAAAAAAATAAATTCCAATTGGAAAGTTCCTAGATGGAATATGCAGGAAAAATTTTTTTGACACAAAAGGTACAGGGTATTCCACTGTCGGGCACCGCCTCGACTGTACCACATTTTTCTTTTAAAATTTTTGTGCCTGAGAATTGGCACCATTGCGGATTGAACATGAGGCATATATCGTCTGCATACATTGTGTGTGTAAAAAACTTATTTTGGTTTATAATGTAGCTTAATTTATTGAAGGTTATCAGAAAGAGAGTCACTAATAATGGCGATCCTTGTGGGACACTAGTGTAAATTCTCTTCCCTTGAAATTGTGCTATTAACCTTAACTTTGAATTTTCTATTTCTGAGATAGCTACGAATGTAATTAATTATTTTTGGACCAAATTTCCACTCCTGAAGCTGTTGTATAATACAATGTAGTCCAACTCTGTCAAAAGCTTTTTCCATATCAATAGAAAGAGCTGATACATGGTTTCTTGTTGACAGGTTTTTGCAGATGCAGTTGTCTATTATTAACAGAGGGTCTATTGTGCACCTGTTTATTTTGATGCGTATTGGTTATAGGATAGAAGATTTTCTTGGTTAAGGAACCACATGATTCGTTTTGAGATGATCTTTTCAAGGGTTTTTGACAAGCAGGAGAGTAGTGATATTGGGCGATACCCATCTATTGTATTTTTTGGTTTGTTTAACTTACTGATAGGAAATATTGTGGCTACTTTCCACTGTTGGGGGATCGTGCTGGTGTCTAATATTTAATTGTATAGCTCTAAGAGTTTATTTATACCAGTAGTAGGTAGGTTTTTTAAAATGTCGTACTGGATGGCGTCAAAGCCAGGAGTGGATCCTTTTAGACTATTGAGACAGGATTGGAGTTCTATTAAGGTTATCCGGAGTTCAATGAGCTTACCTTTGGCTTTTGGAGTATAAGTTAACAGGGATTGGGCTATGTGTCGGTACTTGTTGTATATAAAAGAGTCTGAGAAGTTTGAATCTTTCGAAGAGTCAGACCAGACTTTGCTGAAAGCGTTAGTGCATGGATATAAATGTTTTTGCGCACACCTGTTATGACATGAACTTTGTCCTACAGCATTTTTGTGGATGAGTTGGGGTTTATGTCGTTGGTAAAATTTGTGAAAACGTTTTTCTTGGCTGGTTTAGCTTCAAACATAAACTTTGCGTTCGCTTTTTTATATTTAAGCATGTTTTCTGTGTTTAAGTTTTTTCCTGCTCTACCTGTATATTATCTTTTTCTTATATTTTGTTGGGTTTGTAGTTGGTATGGAACTGTTCGCAGAAAATTTAATAATGTTTAGAAGTTTGGCAGCTGACTGGTTTGTGTTATTTGTAATGCTAATTTTTTCTGATTGTTCTTCGATATTTTTGTGAAACTTTTCCCAGTTGGCTAAGTGTATTTTGTATTTATAAGTTTTTGGGCCAATGTTGCTCGGTACTTTAGGGAAGAGATCGATATGTATTGGGAAGTGGTCGCTTCCATATAAATTATCGGTAACGGACCAAGTAGCGTTTAGGTTAAGTGGTGACGAGCAGAGCGAAAGATCCACGTTTGTGAATGTGTTGTGGGCTGTATAATGCATGGAATCTCCATTGTTTAAGACAATTAGACCGCTGTTTTGGACAAAATTTGCAATTATATTGCCCCGTTGGTTATTTGAAGAGGATCCCCACAAAGAGTGCCAGGCGTTGAAATCGCCTACCAAAAGTATTGGCTTATTAAAATAATTGATGAGATCGTGCAGATCTTGTTCTACAATCTTGTCAGAAGGTGAGATTTACACATTAAGTATTATGAAGGGTATCTCAGATTGAATTTCAGCAGCTATGGCTAAAATATTTGATTGCAAATATAATATTTTATGCTCAATGGATTTTGATAGAAGGAGAGCGACTCCTCGACTTGCTTTTGTGTGTAGTGTATCTATTTAATTTCTTTTGGTATAGTGTGAATTGTTTTGGAGTTTGGAAAGATGTATCGTAGCGACGTTGACTAGATGTGTTTCTTGAAGTGCTATTATCATTGGATTATATTTATTAATTAAGATAGAGAGACTGTGGTATTTATCTTTATATCCGTTTATGTTCCACTGTATGGTTTTGAGTGACATAAATGTAATGAAAGAATAGCTTTGTTTTTGTTATTATTTTGCTTTCTGCTAAGTGAGTTCTAACGTTACGTCTGTGTCCATTTCTGTGTCGTTTGTCGTCGTTATCGTTTCGTTGTGCGTTTTAATATTTGCAGTTTTGGAGGTGGATGGTTGCGAATTTGATGTGTTTTGTTCTTGCGTTGTTTTTTTTGTAATTATTCTTTGTGGAGGTCAGTGAACTTTGTGGAGTAATCTTCGTATTGAGTTTTTCTCTCTTTATATTAGTTATTGGTTTTGAATTGCTATTTTTTGTGGAGGTAGTTGGCTGTGTGGTTGTGACTGCTGAGTATGTTTTGTTTTGTTTAGGGATTGCTTGAGATTTTTGTTGGTGGAATTTTGTCTCCGCTTCAAACATTGAGCGTTTCTCTTTGGTTTTAATTGTTAAAATCTCTCTCGCTTCATTAAATTTTGGGCAGTCTTTACTATTGGCAGCATGTTCGCCACCACAATTCACGCATTGCGTGAATGAGCAGGGGGTCGGGTCGTGTGGGGGAAGTCCACTCGAGACGCAGGTTGTTTTACCTTTGCAGTATTTAGCTGTATGGCCAATAAACTGACAGTTTTTACATCTCATTGGGTTCGAAATGAATTCTCTAACACGTACTGAGTGCCACGAAATTTGAATTTTTGCCGGGAGAGTATATAAATCAAAGGTTAGCTGGACAACTCCGGTCGGAGAAACTTTACCATCAATTTGACGTGAGTATTTATATATGTCGACTACACCTTGCGCTTTTAGCTCTTGGAGAATTTCATCATTTGAAACATGGTTAAGGTATGGAGCGTAAACTGTGCCTTTGCAATTATTTAGAGTTTGGTGGTATTTAGCTTTGATTTGGCAGATGCCATGGAGCTCTTTTGCAGCTATGAATTGTTCTGCTATTGTTGTATTTTCAACAAAGAGCAGTAGGTTGCCATCTCGCATTTCATTAACTTTAATAATTTTGTTGCTTAATATTTTTAATGCTCGTTCGTTTCGAAGCATGAAAACGAGGAGAGTGGTTTTTCAGAGTTCGAGGCTGAGATTGTTATGAACTTTGGGCTTGGTGAATTTACCATTGGAAGTTACGGAAAGGCTTCCGAAAGTGGCAAAGGTTTTTTCCTTTTGCAATTGGGGCTGTTGCTAAGCATGGCAAAGCGCTTTGCCCCTGGGTTTTTTTCCCTAATGGGCATGGCTTTTTAGAACACTTACTTTAGTTATTCGATTTGTGGTTGTTTTTTTGAGTGTGAGAAATGAAAGTGCGCTTGAGCGTTTGAAAGCTTTGAACTAAACTTGACTGTAAAAACACAACCGATCGCTGCGAGGCTTAGTCGACGACTGAGTAGGCTTATTGACAAAAATCCATGTTTGTTTTTAGTCTTAAAATAAAAAATTATAGTTTAAAAAAACTAAAAAAACACGCTTTAATAGTAAACCGAACTAAAAAGTAGAAAATAATTTTGATGTATCAAGAGTTTGTATTACAGCAATAGAATATTCCGACAATCAATTACGCCTAATTAATTTGGAAGAAGGTTAAATTAGAAATTTAATCTATATATATAAAACCGAATGTATGTTTGTACGAGGCTTATAGAATCCATATATTGCAGTGTGATTGTGTTCATATTAAACAGGCTATGTTCGGTATGTTGTCCGAAAGGTTTACAACATAAGTATGGACACCTTTCGATAGGTGGCGCTGAGTACTGAGCACTGAGCATTGTTTTCAAATGCAACGAAAAAAAAACACAGTGTTCACTCAGTTTCCATTCAATTCAAATTTGACAGACGAACAAATTGTTGAGCTTGAAAATTGGTGTTCTTTGCAATGGAACCAGACTTGCAGTGAAAAAAACGATGAAAAATATCATCGAAGCAACCATTTTGAATTGCAAATTCAAAGGAGAAAATGTGCTGTTACCACGCATTGCAATGATATCAACAGATATGCCTTTCGAATTTAAACGTTTGCAGTTTCCAATACGACTCGCATTTGTTTGCAATGACCATCAACAAAGCGCAAGGACAATCGCTATAAGTATGTGGATTGAATTTAGAGAATTCATGCTTCTCCCATGGACAATTATATGTAGCCTGCTATACGTTTTATACTTGACTTATACTGACTTATACGTATATGCACCAGATGGAACAACTGAAAACATTGTGTATCCAAATGCACTTCAATAAATAGAATTCAATTGAAAACTTGAATTGTCAGACTTTTCTCGATAAAACGAATTAAAATACACAATGATCCGAAATAAAAATTGAATATTGTTGTAACGATATTAGTATTTCTTTAAATTTAGTAAACGGCACAGCAAGGCATGACGGGTATGGCTAGTTATTAATAAAATAATTCAATCATAGGAATAAAAAGAGTGGGATATGAGAAAAAAGATATGAGAGTTTTTGAACCATAATTTGTTTGATTGGAAATAAGTTTTTAAAGTTTATGTAGAACAATAATCTCAAAATCGGTAAAAGTGAAAGTTATGACCTTTGACCCATCAAATACATTAGGATCGTCTTTAAATTTTACAGGCGCTATATGCAGGTAAAAAGGAAACTTACTAGAAAGTGACGTTATTAAAATCGAGAGATGTTGCAAAAATGGCCACCCTATGTACACTGTAGTCATTAAGAAAAGTATATGGGATATTATAGTGATAAAAATGACCCGACTGAAACCGTCACTCTACTTGTACCCCGTACCTTAATTTTATTTAGTTCAATGTGTAAGTCTATACATTTGTGCAGAGTTTGATTAATATCGGTCCACTATATTAACTAACTGGCATTATGGCAAATATTGGCGGGCCGCGAGAGAGGAGTAGGTGGCTCAATGCAAATGTGGTACGTTCTCTCCTCCTCTATGCATCGGCTGTATGGGCATACAGAAGAAGCGCCCTTCAAGTGCTATCAGAAGATTCAGCCCTCGTTCTAGCAAGTATGGCACCCCTGGATCTGCTGGCAGGCGAAGCAACAAGCACAGCACCGAACCGCAGCAGAGCTGACGAGGTGGAGAGCTGAGTAGGAAGCATGGACAAAGTGACTTTTATGTAATACAATTACTGACAGGACATGGCTCATTTAAATCCTATTTGCATAGGTTTAAGCACCAGGCGGATCAGTTTTGCACCAACTGTGCACGGACCACAGAAGACGCTACACATATATTTTTTGTCTGTCCAAGATTCTCTGCTGAACGGGAAGACGTAAGCTTAGGAATTGGGAGGCCATTCATAGTCAGCGACTTGATGGACATCCTACTTAGTTCGCAAAACAATTGCTTTGCTATAAGCAAAATGGCAGCAGAGATAATCAAATCCTTGAGTCGCGCTTGGCGCCAGTGCAATAATTTTCACACAAACATGGACTCAAAAATTGTGGGTGCACTACTTTTAAGCTGCAGTACACTAGTGTACACTACTATGCTCTAACAAAAAAAAACTTTTGCAAAAATGAAAGAGAGCATAGGACAGAAAGCGCGAGAGCAGCGAACGCGAGTGTAATCAAAGAGATAAAATTAAGTAAATCACATAGTAAATGCAGCAAGCATTAGCGAGAAAGCATAAATATTTTCTTTGTCAAATTGTTGTGGCTTGCGTGCTTGTTACGGGCAGAGTACATCCTTAGCATTTAAAGGATTTTCAAATAAACTTCAAACAGATGTCATTTATACTGATTTTAGTAAGGCCTTTGACTCTGTTAATCACAAGCTCCTTATTTTCAAGCTTGGGCTCTTAGGATTTCCGACCAACTTTCTGAATTGGATTTCATCTTACCTTGCTGATAGAACCCAAAGAGTTATAGTTAGGTCTACTGTTTCCAAAATTGTTCAAGTATCTTCCGGTGTTCCGCAAGGTAGTCATCTAGGTCCTCTGTTTTTTACCCTTTTTATAAATGATCTGCCAAATGTGGTAAATCATGCCCGTGTTCTTATGGTCGCTGATGATGTTAAACTTTGTTTCTCGTTTAATGATTCCACGTCACATCTTTTACTTCAGGATGATTTAAACTCTCTTTATAACTGGTGTACGGTTAACCATTTGAACTTAAACCTTTCTAAATGTATGTTTATGACATTTCATCGACACAAACCTCACTTGGTTAATTACTCCATAAATGGTTCTCTTTTGGTGCGTATCTCTTTATGTACTGATTTAGGTGGTACTTTTGAGCCTAAAATTACCTTCAACACCCATGTTTCTACAGTTGTGAATAAAGCCAGGTGTGTTTTAGGGTACATTAAACGCTGCTCAAAAGAATTTAATGATCCGTATACCACCAAGGTTCTTTATTCTGCTTTCGTTCGCCCAGGACTTGAGTACTGTTCCTGTGTTTGGTGCCCTCAATACAAAAAATATCAAGCACGAATTGAATCTGTTCAGAAACAGTTTCTCCTTTTTGCTCTACGAAGCTTAAATTGGGACCCCAATATCCCATTGCCTCCTTATGCCAGTAGACTTCTTCTAATTGATCTACCTTCTTTGAAAAATCGTAGGATTGCCCTTAATGCTATTTTTTTGCATAAACTCATAACTGGTTCCATTGATTCCCCTTTCCTTCTTCGGCAGCTTTTGTTTAACATTCCTAGACGCTCCTCTAGAAATTTTGTACCCTTATCTCTTAAGAGATGCGCTACAAATTATGCTTTACATGAGCCTTTTAGAGTTTTATGTTCGAATTTTAATGACTTGGCGCATATCCTCTCAAGTGAACTTTCGCCTTCCAGTTTGATGAGAGCTGTCTTGAACCACCTTGGCTCCAGTTAAAAATTCCCCCAACGGGCCGGAGTCCGATTATTTTCTGGATTGCTGGTTCTACTTGTTTGCTACTGACCACAATTGGCTGTGGGTAGGGGCATAGCTGGCCACCAGGCAAATAAAATTCCCCCAACGGGTCAGTGGCAAACTACCTAATATTAATTATATTATATTATATTATATGTTATAAAAATTTGTTTATAAGTTTCTTTTTGTATTATCCTTTTTAAATTAATCTTTTGTAAATTAATCAACTGATTATATTATATGTTGATCTTATAAATAAATAAATAAATAAATAAGAAAATGTATACCCTTTCGGAGCAAGATAACTGCTATGACACTTGTGAGTCGCCCCCCCGGGCCCGTATTTTCTCTCTACGGCCCTGACTATAATAGTACATATGTCATATGTATACCTTTTTTCTGTGGATACTGTAAAAATGGGGAACTGTAAATTTCGAATACCGTATTTGTGAGTATCACATATTACTGTTCAGTACTATCTGAATAGAAATAAATGTAGCCATGCAAACCTCTTGTCTCCAAAGACTCCTTTAGTATGTTACATACATTTTCGTCTAATATACCCTTGTACCCTAAGGTGCGGGGTATAAAAATCTAGTACGTATGTACATCATATTATACATATGTATGTATCTACATACAAATGTTTCGAAAGCAAAAATAATGTCAAGTTGCGCAGAGTGAAAAGAAACTAACAACAATAGAGAAAGTGCTTTTGTTGCTTACTATGTACATAAGTATGTATATGTATTCACCATTTCATTCCATACATACAACTAAAACTGTATGTATGTATATGAAAAGATGTACATATGTTAAAGACATAAAGTACAGTAAACGAAGTTTCAGCTGGAAAAAAATAATTACTTGATGAAACTTTCAGGGATCGTTAGAGGCCTTGTTCTAATTCTAAAACCGAGTTATTGCATTTGTGGGTAGGGGCCACTGCCCCTTGGTACGGTTTTGGCAAGATATCTTTTTTTTTATCAAACTTAGAGTGATAATTTAAAGGTCAAATTGTTGCCAATAAAACTAACTATAAAAAAGACTTAAATCAAGGTTGAAGGTTAATTGGTTCAAGCACGATGCCTGTTTAAAGTTAAAAGTTGGAAATCGTTGTAGGTAGGTTTTTTCGGAAATTTTACCCATATGCTTATGCTTCTGCATATTTGAAATTATCTATAAAAGGAGAGCTGTATAACTTTTCTATGACTTATAGTTTTCCAGCAATCGAGTAAAAAGGTTGCTCATAAGTGCCACTTTTGTAGTATGCTGTCTACGTGCGCGACACCAAACTGCTTGTCTCTTACTGTTCGCTTAGCAGCATTTTCTGTGTAAAGGCCTACATACATTTTTTTGTAAAACTTGAAGCCATACAATCAAAGCAGGTAGCATGCCCAAAACATCCATTTAAAATGGACTAGATTTCTCAGCTTTACCAGAATGTTTAAAAAGGTTAAAATCATTAGATGATTAGTGTCACCTTCGCTCCCGTTTATGATAGTTAAGTCTGAAAGGGAACATTACAGAAAACATGAGATAAGGTTTATTGAGGAATGGATATCTTCATATTCTCTGAATCCGTTCCCTTCGTTGCAGTAGCAGAAGGCACAGAGTTAATTAGTGAACTAAATGATAGGTGTGCAGCTCCTGGTTCAGAAAGGGACGTCCAGGCAAAAGAGGAGGAGTAGCTATTGCTCTAGGTGGGGGACAGCGATTTTGGATTGTGATTCAGAGAAATTGTCTTTTTCCACCATTTATGCCGGGATTAAGAGAAAGTGTACGGAGAGCTACACATAAATAGTTAGGTCAGAGTTAAGAAACTTTCATAGAATAGGCTGTAGAATAGATAAATTATTTTCAATTATAGGAAATTGGAATTGATCAATATAGGATACAATTTATCAATTTGGTTGCGAAAGCTTAGTGCCGTGCCTCCCAAGACATAACAGCTCGAACAGCAATTAATGAAAGTGAAATTGACATCTTAATTCGTCATGATAAGGGCTGTAGAGTTTTGAAAGGAATACGCTATGATAAAGCACGTAAGTAAAGTTATTTTAGAGGCAGGCAGGACCAACTATAGTATTGATGCATGCAATGGAATGAACATTACGAAAATAAAGAATTGTACAGGGGATACTATGGTCTGGATGATCTGAATTGAATAAAGAGGACCGTACGGGGTTTAGAGTGCGAAGCACTCGGGGGGTGTCGCCCCCTATTTTTTATATAAAATTCACACTAATGCTAAAACAGTCTAATATATAAACAATTGTTTAATTGTGTTTGTTGTTGTATATGTCGGCCAGGATTACTTTCAAGCGAGTTTTCCATTTTGTCTTTGATAAAAACTTTGCGTAACAACGAATTCCCCTTGCTGTAGGCTGCCGTGGTCAAACTCAAACTGTCACACAGCTTCTTTTTTTCGTTTTTCAAAAGCACGTAGCGAGCTTATACTGCCTTCTCGCTCCCTCTACAGCAGCTACCATGGGACTACGTTCAGCAGCAGTTTAAATTTGTCCTGCTCTAATAACTTTTCACTCAAATATGCATATGGTTTAACATTAACACAAGTGCTGCAACATAACTCAATAAATAACAGGTGCCGATAATTTGTAACATCGGCGACATACGCAAATGATAAGACATTCAAACAATACGTCATTCAAATGATACGACATATGTATATGTATGCAGCCCTAGACTTTAAAGCTGCAACAACAATTCGACAATTTTAAAAAGTGACGCAATGAGTTCGCCTCCAAACACCCTTCCTTACCAATTTTCAAGTCAGAGCGCAACAGAGAGTTGTGCACATAGAATCAGTTGGTCTGTGAATTTGAGTGGCAGCATGCACTGCGACCAACACGGTAAAATGAAGGTGACCATGGTTATCAGCGGGTAGTTTTGCCATGTTTTTGTATTTTGACGGGCGCGGACGACTTTAACATATACCGGGTATGTCACATTGCAATCAAATTCGGCATATCGCTTGATTACTCAAAAAAAATCAAATTTAGTACGATATCTTTAGAAACAAAAGAATTATCCATTGCAAATTTTTGTTTTTTTTTTAAGGTACTCTTAAACACCCTTATACTAAAAGCTGCAGCGCATAAAAAGTGGGTTTAATGTAATTAAATAAGTAAGCCTTGTACATTTTGTTTACTCAATTTACTAATTACGTGATACTTTTAAGTGGCCAAAAACGACGTAAGGTGTTAACGCGCCAAAAATCAAAATGTAAATAAAATCACGTGAAGCACAATCCCAATCAAATTAAGGCCCATCTCTATTTGCGTCCAGAAGACATCAAAAGTAAACCTTTTCTTTCCCTTCATATGCTTACCCAGTAATGGTTAATGATCGGTTCGTACAACGGACTTATTTTCATTACTTGGTAACGGAGCATATGATTAGACTATCAAGACTCTACACACGGAGGCTATATATTTTTTTAGAGTTTCCAAGCGCTACACAGTGACCGGAAAACCCAAAATTTCGGAATAAAGTAAAAAATAAATTTTTTAATATATGAAAAAAAAAATAATTTGTATCCAGGCATTCAAATTACTTAGCAAACATTTTCCTGTCCATCCGTGGTACTTTGTTGACTTGTTGTTTATTTGTTGCTACATAACAGACTTTTTTTGGGTAATTGTGTATTAATTTTTTTTTTAAACAATTATCTTTAGAATAAAAGATGAAACAGAAAGTTGATGTTTTGTGCGTTTCATATTCTTTCTATGATGATGTTGGATTTTTTAGGTAACTCTTAGCTAATTTCCATTTGTTTCATGGAGTAAAATGCAATTATGTTCATTAAAATGTACATTATATTATAATTAATTGCTGTTTTGGGAGATATTTCTTAATGTTGCGGGCAATTTGGAGCTAAGTCACATAGAATTGGTTCACATTTGGATTGAAGGAGGACGGAAAACTGAGGTTACTTTTTTCGTATGGATTTTTGGAATATCCATTTCCCGAAATTAAAAAAAGTGTCTTTACTTAATAAATATCTCTGTTTGTACTAAACTGATTTGATAATTTTTTTACTAAACTGTAGATAATTGTATTACACATCGATAATACTTGAAACATATTTTGGCAAAATTTCGGAACACCAAATTTGGTCACGATATCTTCATCCACGCGAAACACAACGAATTTCGTAGAAAAAACGTTTTTTTTGACTTATCTGTCCTATGGGAGCTATATGATATAGTCAACCGAATTTGATCAAATTTAGTTCAGTGGTGGGGAACTCTAAAAAACTGTCAAACACCAAACGAATTATTCATCTAAGACTTTATATTTTGAGAAACATTGACTTTTTGTACTTTTTACAAAAATTCCTGTTTACATAATTTTTCTCCGATTTTGATAAGCAACCGCTCATTTTCTTCGTAATCGATCGAACCTTACGATCTATTAATTAAACTATTTGTTTAAAATTTTAAATTACGTTTAAAATAGAATTTTTCTAAAAATTTTTCTGAAAATTACGCAAAATTTCATATATATGGATAAATAACGACTATTTGACAAAAAATGTTCCAAATATAATCGATGGGTAATTCAATTATCTTAAAAAAATAATCAAAATCAGTTTGGTACATCCAGAGATATTTTCTTTTAAGTAGACAATTTTTTTTTTAATTTCGAAAAATGTTTTTTTCGAAATATCTCGAAAACCGTTCCATCAAAAAAATTTTTGGACTGCATTTTCGGTTGTAGCATGCCATTTTACTACGGAAACGACTAAAACATGTTGAGGATACATTTTGCTGTAAACTAGTGTAATTGCAAATTTATTAAATTAAATAAATGTCCAAATGCCAGGCCTCATTCTATCTTAATTAATCTCGCTACTTATAATGCACAGCGATACATGAAATGTGATATATTTCGATATTTCATTTCGTCCTGTCGCTACCTCCTTATTTATACCTTACAAACTTGCGTCTGTTGCTATGCAATTAAATGCATGGGACGCGTACTGTACCTGCGAGCAGAGCAAAATCCCAAAATGTGAAAACTAAACATTTTTTTTCTCATGACAAGAAAAACACATTTGAAAATAGAAACAAATTAGAAATTTTGAAAAATAAAAAATGTAATGCAGTCGAGGCGGTGCCCGACAGTGGAATACCCTGTACCTTTTGCCTCGAAAAAATGTTTCCTGCATATTCCTTCTAAGAACTTTCCAATTGGATTTTTTTTTTGTGGTGAAATTATTTATTTATTCCTATAAGTTCCCTAAATTTTTAACGATTTTGATGAAACTCGAATGTTACGTCAAAGAATTTATTTTAAGTATATGGAGTAAGTTTCAAGTTGGTATGTTGAGGGGTGAGGGAGAAAACACGGTAAATCGATAGAGCCACATGAATCAGCTTACCAAAAATTGTAATTCTAGGTCACTTGTAACCATAATTACGTAGAGTCAAATATTGACGCAGTTTATAGGCAAGGGTGGTGAAATTTGTACATTTTTGACTATAACTTTTGCTGTATTTATCCGATTTTGTGATTTTGTTCATTTTTTACACACAGATGCATGTAACCACAACGCATCGCTCTGTTAAATTTCAGATGAATATATTAAACGGTGTGGCAAAAAACCGCGAAACTCTACTGCGGGGGAACGGGGGAAGATAATGACGTGATTCAGCAAACTTCATCTTTCCAGGAAATATTCGCACCTGCTGGTAAAGTTTCGTGTCTCTAGCTCTTATTGTCTCCGAGATCTAGGCGTTCATACGGACGGACGGGCGGACGGACCGACATGGCTCAATCGCTACCCGAGGTTATGATAAGCATTTTGGAATAAAGGACTTGGGGTCTGCCACGCCTCCTTCTGTCCGTTACATACATTGCACAAATCTAGTATACCCTTTGTACCTATAGGTACAGGGTATAAAAAGTAGGAAATCATCGAACGGTAGCCAGCTCCATTGACCGTAACGTTGTTGCCATCATCGTCTTTGAAGAAGTACGGTCCAATGATGCCACCGGCCCATAAACCACACCAAACAGTAAATTTTTGTGGATGCATTGGCAGCTCTTGCAATGCTTTTGGTTGCTCTTCACTCCAATTTTACTTATTGACAATTCTTCGATAAAAAAAGCGGATCTTCACAGAGCATTTCCAAAGCCCATTCAACGAACACGCGACGTTGTGGCAGGTCGCCCGGCTTCAGTTCATGCACCAGCTGTATTTTGTATGGTTTTAAACCAAGATCTTTGCGTAAAATATTCCATATGGTCGAATAACACATACCCAACTGCTGTGAACGACGCGTCGCGACGCCGAATAGACATTTCACGGTCTTCATTAACACTGGCTGCTACAGCAGCAATATTCTCTTCAGTACGCACTCTACGTAGACGATTTAGTGGTTGAAGCTCAAATACAGTAAAATTGGTGCGAAATTTGGTCACAAGAGCTTGAATAGCCTGCTCAAAAGGTCGATTATGACGACCGTAAAATGGAAGCAGTGCTCTAAACACATTTTTTACTGAGCACGATTTTTGGTAATAAAATACAATAATTTGTAAACGTTGTTCATATGTCAAGAATCACGAGTGAGCTGTCAGAACAATCAGGCTAAAAAACCAAATAACAAAAAAAAATCATTTGAATTTAAAAGTTTTAGCAATATAGAAGAAATTCGCATTTTAGTGTTACACGTACATATGTATCCTTGCATCCTGTGGCAGGCTCACTGTACATCCTCTTTCAACAAACACAAAAAACAACAGCACACATGACCCGAGCAAATACAGCATTTTTGCTAAGACGAGCCTAGTTTTTTACTCGTTGAAGTCAGTTTTTTAGCTCTAAGAGTTCACTATGTGTGCCTTATTTTATTGCGCTACTATGTTAAAGCAAACGACTACATATTTTCAGATTTAATTTTAAATTCTAAAGAGACTATAATTTTTAAATTTTTTATTCGATTTACTTCATTTTGGTCTGAATTGATTTGTGTTGGTGCCTTGTTTCATTTTCTGTAATACACAAATTTTCAATTTTACTTGCGAACAAATTGTTTAATCAACCAAAAATTAAACTTTCTATAATAACCTAAAATACGCTACAACAATATTTAACTGCTTTCCACGAAATTTTTTCTCGTACAAAGATGAAACTTATGGCGAGCAACAAAATAGTCGCTTTCAACATATGCTTCAAGCTGGTCGTATGAAGACTACAGGGTATATTATAGTCGGAATGGCCCGACTGTAATTGGCCAACTAGTTTATTAAATAAATATATGCCCGTGAAGACCGTAAGTTAAACCAGCAACCAAACACGATTGCAAGCGCAGTGAAAGTTGCTGTAGACCCAAACCCAATGAAGAGATAAATATTGTATACGAATATGTAAAGCACATGACTGGTTCGTGGAAAATACGGCGGAGATTGACGTGAAGTTGAAGTTGACGACAATTTTCTGAAATTAATTTTCCGATTTAAAGAGGGACATCAGCTAAAATAATTTCGCTGCATTAAAAAGGGACAATAGTCACAACATTAAGGCATATTTTTTCTGCCAGCTGCAGAAAAATTTTTGGCAAATAATTGTTATCGATACTAAATTTATTATACCCTGTACTTCTTCCAAGGTATAAAGGGTATATGGGCATTTCCCTGCCGATTTAGTGCGCGACAAAAATAGAAGTCTTTGAAATAATAAAAAAATATTTAAAAGCGATTAATTTATAACTAATGTAAAATAGTATTGCTTTCTACATTATTACACTTTATTTTGTTAAAATGTATACACTCGTTATTATAATCTCCAGTCTGATATATTTTTCCACCTCTTTAGTTCTATGAATTTCTTCAAGTAATTTTTAAAAATACTTGAGTTTACATTAATAATAAGAAAATATAAATATTTATGTACATAAAAATAATTCAAGAGTAAATGAGTAACCTAAACAAATTAGACTGAAAATCACTCAAAAAGTAGTAAAAACGAGAGAAACATAAATATCTTCAGTTTTCAGGTCAATTATTTAGACAAATTAATAAGAAAATCAGTAAGAACAATGTCTTATAAAATTTAAGACACTTTTGACTTACAATGTTGAAAAAAATAATTTTTTTGCATTTTATTTTTCGGTCCGGTTAACATTTCTGTGGAAATGCCCATATCACATACAGAAGGAGACGCTAGAGACCCACAAGGTTACCTTAAGTATGATCAGGGTAACTAAACAAGCCGATATACCCATGTCCGTCTGTCAGTTCGTCCGTATGAACGCGCAGATCTTCGAAATGCGAAGAACTAGGCATCGGGGTTATATTATAATACATAAATACAAAATTGTAAAAATTGGGTCACGTAGTATGGGTACGTTCCCTAACACCATTTAAATAACACTAGCTTACAAATTTTAAAAAATTTTGGTAACCTCAACATGTTTTAGTCATTTCCGTAGTAAAATGGCACACTAAAACCGAAAATGAGATATATCGAGATATTTCGAAAAATCCATTATTCGAAATCAAAAAAAAGTGTATTTGCTTAAAAGAAAATATCTCTGGTTATACTAAACTGATTTTGGTAATTTTTGTACTAAACTGTAGATAATTGAATTACACATCGATTATACTTGAAACATATTTTTATCAAATTTACGGCTTGGACGCTATTTATACATTCATATGAAATTTTTCGTAATTTTTAGCAAAATTTTGAAAAAAATTATATTTCGAACGTAAAGTTAAAAATTTAGAAAATTTTTTCATACAGATTTTTTAAGGGCTCGTAAAGTTTGATCGATTACGAAAAAAATGAGTGGTGGAAAATGTGGAAATAACAGGAATTTTTGTAAAAAGTGAAAAATGTAAATTTGTTTTATTAACCAAAAGTTTTGAGATGAATAATTCGTTTATTTATAAAGATATCTTTACCAAATTTGGCATTTCATGTTTTTGCATCAAACACGTTATTTCGGCCGATCGGTCCTATGGGTGCTATATGAAAAAGTCAACCGATTTTGATCAAATTTGGTGCAGAACTTAAGAGCACTAAAAAACCATACGAATGCCAAATTTGGTTACGATACTTTAATAAATAAACAAATTATCCATCTGAAACTTTAGGTTTTGAAAAAAATTTAGTTTTGTGTACTTTTTACAAAAAATCACGTTAATTCGATACTTTTTCTCCGATTTTGATAGACAACCACTCATTTTCTTCGTAATCGATCAAACGTTAAGAGCCATGAATAAAACCGTAGGAAAAATTTTTTTTTTAATTTTTAAATTAACGTTTGAAATAGAATTATTTCAAAAAGCTGAAAATTACGAAAAATTTCATAAGCGATTTAAAAAAATTAATATATTTGGCAAAGGTGATTTTTTTTGTTTGCTGGTTTTTTTTATCTATTTTATAATTTTTATACCCTGTACCTATAGGTACAAAGGGTATGCTAGATTTGTGCAATGTATGTAACGGACAGAAGGAGGCGTGGCAGACCCCAAGTCCTTTATACCGAAATGCTTATCATAACCTCGGGTAGCGATTAAGCCATGTCCGTCTGCCCGTCCGTCCGTCCGTCCGTCCGTATGAACGCCTAGATCTCGGAAACCATCAGAGCTAGAGACACGAAACTTTACGAGCTGGTGCGCATATTTCCTGAGAAGATGAAGTTTGTTAAATTATGTCAATATCTTCCCCCGTTCCCCCGCAGTAGTAGTAGTAGTAGCGGTTTTTAGCCACACCGTTTAATATTTTCATCTGAAAATAACAGAGCGATGCGTTGTGGTTAAAAGTTATAGTCAAAAATGTACAAATTTCACCACCTTTGACTATAAACTGCGTCAATATTTGACTCTACGTAATTATGGTTACAAGTGACCTAGAATCAAAATTTTTGGTATGCTGATTCATGTGGCTCTAATGAACTAATCCAAATTTTATCGATGAGATCCCCACACCCCCCGCAATCGATTTCTCCCACACCCCTCAACATACCAACTTGAAACTTACCCCATATACTTTAAAAAATTTCTTTGACGTAACATTCGAGTTTCATCAAAATGTGTAAAAATTTAGGGAACTTATAGGTATAAATATCGAATTTCACCAAAAAAAAAAAAATCCAATTGGAAAGATCTTAGAAGGAATATGCAGGAAAAATTTTTTCGAGACAAAAGGTATAGGGTATTGCACTGTCGGGCACCGCCTCGACTGTACCACTTTTTTTTATTGTATGTGGCATATTTTCATTTGTTTTATTCTTAATTGTTGATATGAATTTCATTGCTTCACGAAAATATGCTGCAATACACTTTTTTTTCATTTGGATCAAAATGTGCAGTTTCAAAATTGTTTAGCGTACTTTCAAAGTCGCATGTCAAAAAAAGAAAAATTATCAATTTTTCTAAAAAAGTGTGAAAATTATTATATGGATTTTAAAATAGTTTTTTTCGGAAATTGAAAGAGCAGACCAAAAAAGTTATAACTTTCGAAAATAAGATGAATTGGTTGCTTAGTCTTTTTGTAATTGGATTCGAACGCTTAAACTGTTTGGGGCTATAACTCCTAAACTATTCAATATTTTTGATATATGCTATTTTTTCAATGTATGAGGAGCTCATACCTACCTGTGCGTGAGGTATGGCCCAATTCCAATTTACCTTTTTTTTTTTTAAATTAAGTAAAAACAAATTTTTGGTTTTTTTATATTTTTTTCTAATTTTGGTCTGGAGGATTCTCAAACTTTCGAGAAAAAAAAAGTTCAATCTTTGAAGAACATGTATGTATGTAAAATTTCATGACTTTAAAAACAAAATTATGGAAATGCCATACTTTTACTTTTACTTTAAACTGGAATAATGATTTCAGTAGTGGGCGTCACTCACCCTAAAACGACTGTCCAAGAACATTGAGGCATTTTTGGGTATTAGTTGGTAAATATATAAAGGTCAAGAAGATTTGTTTCCGGTGGATACCACATGTCTTACTAACTGCTCAAAAAAGGCACGTGAGAATTGGTGCAAAAAAACGATTAAAAAATTCTACCGATATTCCTTGAAACACGATTGTGACGTTGTAATAGATTATGAATTAAGAAGTCTTTTGTGTTCGCTCTGAGTAGGGCAAGATTAGTCTAATAGGAGCATGAAGACCCAATAGGTTGATTAAGACTCGAAATATTTCAAGACATACATTACATAGTCCTCCTTAATGTTTAAAATTTTTTTGTTTATCGATATTCATACCTTTGCTGTTATTGTTTTTTTTTTTGTCCATGTTCACCTAAAAATTTATGTGAGTGTGTTCATGAGAAAGTGTTTAGGAGAATGGATCAAATCAATCCTTTACCACGACAATGCCATCTCTTACAAATGGGCATAAAAAACAAGGCATTCCAAACTCGAAACATCAAATTAATGGGTCATACGCTTTAAAGACCTGACTTGGCCCCTAATAAACTCTTATGATCAAAAATAAATAGGGTGGTCAACATTTTCCGGCACCAGAAGAGGCTGCTAAAGCACTAAAATAGCTAATTTTAAATTAAATTGGTTTCCACTCATAGAATAGAATACCACAAAACTATTTTTATTCTTCCACAATGGAAGAATGTCACTATTAGACTAGAAATAAAAATGGCAATTCGCGTAATACCTAAAATTTTCTAATATCTTTTGCCATTTTCAACTACCGATTTTGAAAATTTGTTGAAAACTTATTTTACATATTCGTATTTAATTTGTTTATATAACTTCAATATTTTTGCAGTCTAGGAAATTTAACGTTGTGTGTTAAGACAGGTCAATTTATAAACTCGGTTAATTATAATAAGAGTACGAATTGTTTTCAGATTGTGGCCAGTGAACAAATGCAAGACTGAATTTATATGTATTTTACAATAAACGAGCAAATAACAAAACGAAACAATAGGCGAAAATCAAAAAGTTTATATAGTGTACCTTAATGTACACAAGGTATATTAAGTTTGTGCAAGCCAAAGTTACCTAAAGTATGATGAGAATGACTAGAGAAGTCGATATACCAATGTCGGTCTGTATAAAGGACTATTTCTCAGAGATGGTAAGAGCTAGAGTAACCAAAAAATCCGATTTTAGAGACTATAAAGAGCTAGAGATCCAAAACATTTCCACCTTGTGCGCATAGTCCCTTAGAAGATAAAGTTTTTTTAATTATGTCATTATCTTACCCCGCTCCACCGTGCTTTTTAGCTACACCTTTCATTACTTTAATCTGAAACTTAACAGAGCTATGTATCGTGGTTACTTGTATACAATTTTATCGAAACCAATTTAAATGTCCCAAGTATTATATTAAATCTTATCCCGATCAGTTAACTGTAGCTCCCCTAGGACCGATCAGATAAAAAAAGTGTTTGTTGCGAAATGAGATTGTTTTTTGTTTGTTTAAGAAAATATCGTAACCAAATTTGGCAATCAAAAGATTTTTGGTGCGCTTGATCAATATACCGAATTTGAATGCAATGTGATGGTACGGGCTGTCTTAAATTCGTGCGCGCCCGACGTTTTTAGAATTGGTGTTAGTTTTTATTTGGTAAACTACTTTTGTACATATAATTAAGTTAGTTATTTTAACTGATGGATGCAAATTTTTAAAGTCAAACTGCCCCAATCACTCACCCATAAATTATCTCGGAATTGTGTCATATTTCCCGTAGACAACTTGTGAGACACTGTAGCGAGGGTTTTGGTCGGAAATGTTGACTTTGATTTTTATTTTTATTATTTTTGTTTTTATTGTGTCGCAATTATTTTTTACATCTATTTAGTTTTTACACATTTCTTAGCTATTTTACGCAAACATAGTAGACACACACGAATAGTAATGTTTGAATTAAATGCAGCGAAGCTTAACGCATGAATATGAGTCCAAAGCATGAGATATGTACATACTAAAGTATGTATACGCATATATGTACGTATGCATACATGCATATACACATGTATATGTTAAAGTTTTTTAACTTTGTTACGCACGCACACAGCTAAAACATGCTCCATACATAAAGTAACTAGTACGTAAATATACTTGAATGTACACAAACAGTAAGAGACACATAAAAAAAATTCATCAACCAGTTCTTATTGACAAATCGCTTGAATTTTATTAATTTATTTAAAAATTTAATTAACCACTTTCGCAAATAGTAACTGACAGCACTAGCTGCACTTTCTGCAGCCCAAATTAATTAACAACAATAAAATAAAACTAAGTTGACGACTGAATAAAAAAAAATGAAGCAAAATCAATGGCTGCAGAATATCAAACTGCGAAAACGCATTTCGTGTTGCGCGAATTTTGTTTCGAAGCGATTCAAATTCGTTGATTTTACGTACGAACCAAAACATCGAATTAAGCTCACAACATTACCAACCGACCGACTGACTACCGCGACCAGCAATAACTAAATCGAGACACGAAATTTCTCGTTGCTACCACTCATCACTTTGCGTGTGGTGAGGCAGGGCTTGGTGAAGATAGGTGTGTTTGTATGAACTGGTTAGCCAAGTAACAAACCACTTGATAGCGAGCTTTGAGCTTTTATATAGTAAAAACTATGATCCAACTTAAAAATTGATATACCATTGTAAAAAAATTTACGGGAGCCTTTGAGATATCCTGAACCACGACATTGCAATCCAATGTGGTATATTGTTTAAGAACTCCAAAAAACATTTGATTGCCAAATTTTGTTACGATATCTTCACAAAAAAACAAAAAAAAGACGACCGATGGGCCTATTATAATATAGTTAACTAAATTTGATCAAATTTGGTACACTAAAAAGCTTCCAAACTCAAAATTTGGTTCATAAACAAACGAAACATAATGAATTTTGCATCAAACATGTTTTTTTGACCGATCGGCCCAATGGATATATAACTACAACAATTAGGCTGCAGCATCATCATAAAACTTTTGGTTTTCTTCGAGGTCCTCTGAAACACCCCTATGGGAACTAAATAATATAACCCCAATTTCAATAATAATAATACTAAATAATATTTACTTGTCTCCCGTAAGATTATAAGGGATTTAATCTGAAAGATTGTTTAGTCTAATACATACCATCTCTGAGATCTCGGCGTTCACACAGATGCACAGGCATACAGATAGCCGGACGGTCGGACATGGGTATATCGACTTCTATAGACACCCTTATCATCATCTAAGACGTCTCCTTGTGTATGTTACATACATTTTCGGCTTGCAAAAACTTTAAATACCCTTTGTACCATAAGGTACAGTGTATCAAAACGTCAGTGCGGTCGACTTTGAAATACCCTGTACCGTCACATCGCAATCAAGTTCGGTATATTGCCCCTCTAGTACGGCTGGTATGCAATAGTGCTGATATCACCAATGAATCGTAACTAGTAACCAAGCGGAGGTATTGCAGACGGTAATGCAGGTTTCGCTTAAATTTTCTTTTTGCTTGTTTATTCATTTTAGAAAAAGAAACAAAGCAACTTGCAAATTTGTTTTTTTATTCCCAGCAGAGGCTGCTGTTTGCGTTGTACCTCATGTTTGAAATGCCAGACAATGCCATAGGCTAAGGCAGTGGTGGGCAGTCTCTCAATTAGTGATGAGCGATACTGTGAATTTGCAGTCACAGCGACAACTGTGACTGTGACAAAAAAAATATCAGTGACAAAAGTTCCTGACAGTGACACCGAGTACATAATAAAATGTTTACGAAAGAATATCGCGGATTTTTATTATGCTTTTAAAAACAAAAAAAATTATAAAATTTATAGTTTACTAGCTATACCCGTCATGCCTTGCTGTGCCGTTTACTAAATTTAAAGAAATACTAATATCGTTACAACAATATTCAATTTTTATTTTGGATCATTGTGTATTTTAATTCGTTTTATCGAGAAAAGTCTGACAATTCAAGTTTTCAATTGAGTTCTATTTATTGAAGTGCATTTGGATACACAATGTTTTCAGTTCTTCCATCTGGTGCATATACGTATAAGTCAGATGGTTTTCCAACATGTGAGCAGGCTACATATAATTGTCCATGGGAGAAGCATGGATTCTCTAAAATCAATCCACATACTTATAGCGATTGTCCTTGCGCTTTGTTGATGGTCATTGCAAACAAATGCGAGTCGTATTGGAAAATTGCAAACGTTTAAATTCGAAAGGCATATCTGTTGATATCATTGGAATGCGTGGTAACAGCACATTTTCTCCTTTGAATTTGCCATTCAAAATGGCTGCTTTGATGATATTGTTCAATTTTCATTTCCAATTCGAAATGTTCGTCTGTCAAATTTGAATTGAATGGAAACTGAGTGAACACTGTGTTTTTTTCGTTGCATTTGAAAACTATGCTCAGTACTAAGCGCCACCTATCGAAAGGTGTCCATACTTATGTTGTAAACCTTCTCGACAACATACCGAACATAGCCTGTAAATATGAACACAATCACACTGCAAAATATGGATTCTATAAGCCTCGTACAAACATACATTCATGTTTATATATATAATAAATATAATAGATAAAAAATGAATATCTTACGGCTTCGGGTAATTCACACGTTGGATGTTTCCTCTGAATATGTTTTAATAAATTGATTGTTGAAGATCCTATGAACTGTTACAAAATACGCGCCAAGTATTTCCGTACCAATTGCATCTTGCAATATTTGCAAGGCAAAATTATCTTCTAAAACACTCAATAATTTCCAAATTTCACTTGTCTTTCTGTCCATGTTATTATTCACTATTTTTTACTCACACAAATTTTAAAGGCACTTGTCTCTTCAACGACTAGACACTTACTTTGCATGTGGCCCTTCTTCATATTGCAACAAATATCTCAAAACTATTGTATTCATTAATACTAGCCACCTATTTTGTAACCGTTCATAAAATAATATATTATACAAATTGCAAAATACGCGCATAGTATTTACCTGCAGTATTTACTCTTGCAATATTTTGTTACTATTGGTACGTATTTTGTAACAGTTCATAGGATCTTGTACTTACGAATATTTTGTCGCAGCTCATACGAAATGATATATCCACGAGTATTTTGTCACCTTGGGTTGTGACTGTGACCAGGGTACGAAAATAACCCGTACTTTTCACGTACATTCGTCCAAAGAAGCAAACTTTTAAAACTTTTTTGAATCGGTTTGTACACGAACATAAACATAAACAAAACTTTTGCAATGCCAAAGAATACAAACAATACAATTCCTTTTTCGCACTTTAATTTTTTTTGATATACCGAAACACACGCAACGAAACGCGAACGAAATGGTTGGCAAACGTTAAAAACGAATTATTCACTCACGGCCAATTTTTGTACATGTGTGTACCAGCAACGATCGTTTTTGTTTTCCTTTGTGTACATATGTATGTACGTATGTATCAGCAAAGCACGCAGCACGTGTGTATGTATACACCCGCGAGAATTGTTGATGCGTAGTATGCATATGAAATAGTAACATACATAAAAAATAAACCAAACGACAATTATTCGTTCACGAATTGTTCCTAGTTTAAGTTCTCTTGTTTAGTTCGCTTACCGAGTACCTTTCGGCATGGGTTTCCTTTTCGTTCGTATACACAAACAATACACAAACAAATAAAATGTACTTTATTTTTGTTTTCATACGTTTGTGGTTTTTTCTCGGCAAAGAAGGAAACTAAACGAAAAAGCACTTTACGTTCAGTTTATTTTCGTACTCTGACTGTGACTGATACTCTCGCAGTATTTTGTCTCTATTGGTATGAAAATACTTGCAGCGTATTTTGTAACAGCTCATGTTACCCACGAGTATTTTGTCACCGTGATAAAATACTTGTCACTGATACGACTCGTGACATTAAAATACTTGTGACAAATCACAGGTACCGTACCTGAGGAACGTAAATATTGCTCTAGTGTTGCTCATCACTTGGTGCAATAATTGCACCAAAATCTGCCGCTGCGTAGTCGGCTCATGCACGGTCTAAGTGTGTAAAATCTCTCTCTCGTTTTTGCTTGATTGCGGTTCTTGCTCTCTCGTGCGTTTTTGCTTACTGCGCTGCTTACTCACACAAAGAAATGTTTGTTTGTATGAGTTTTGCCCACCACTACGCTAAGGTGACGCTTGCTAATATTTACCGTTGCACTATGGGTTTTTTTTTTTGCCACTTTTTTGGCATAAACCTCAAAATATTGAGATATTTGCACCAAATTTGGATTTTATGCGTACTCATTGTCCGATTTGCACCAACTTCGTTGTTTTTTAAGCTATTGAGTTGAAAATCGATTTGTACACATATTTTGAGCATATAGGTGTCATAAAATCGACCTAGCTGACTTGGACCAACTATTTTTGTTTTGCTATTTCGTTTAAAATGTTACTTATTTGACCAAGGCTTTTTAATCTATGCGAAATCAATTCAAAATGTTGTTCTTCTATGTATTTTATGTTGATTTCGCACTTTATGTGCTATATAACTGCGTCTGTTGAGTGATTGTTGCTGTTCCAAACGTCAAACAGTGTTGCAATTCAGAATGCGAATTTTGCTTAAAGAAACCCATATATATTGTATTGTGGCGGAATGTGGCAAAAGAGGTTAGTTTGTCAGTGTTAACTTTGGTTATTAAATTGGCATTTAAACCTCTGTGTCCCGCTGTGCCCTGCAAAAGCTATAATCCACGAAGCAAAGTTACTTTTGTTAGGACATATCTAAAATAACACATAAACAATACACAGGAAAATAGGACAAAAAACACAAAAATATGGCTAGAGTGTTATTTAATCTTTAATATTAAATATCTGGGCTAACGTCCTCCACAGTAACAGGGTTGCCCCAAGATTTGTAGTTGATTTTCTTATCATCTAAAAGAAGTATTTAAGTATTAAAAAACAAAAAAATTTGGAATTTGGAAAAAAACAAATTTTAGGTTTATGCCAAAACAGTGGCAAAAAAACCCATAGCGCGTTGCATCGTTGCTTGAGTTTTTGCATCAGTTGGTTCAGTTTCCTTTATTCGATCAACTTTTTAGTTGCCTTTCTCATCACGAAATATCAACAAGCAAGTGTAAGTGATTATATTTGATGACATACTTACATTTTTATTTGAGGTATTCACGCTTTGTATTGACTTGAGGAGTTGAAAATTTTTGGAAAAAGTCAAATCCCCCTGTTGAGTTTATGAGTTGAATTGTTGACTATTTCTTCTTCTTCCTGTGTTTGTTTACATTTGTAAATTTGTAAAAATTGCATTAAAATTCAAAAACTGTCAAAAGTCCTTGAAAAGAAACTTAACACAATGCGTTTCTCGACTCCCGAACAAAAGGCTAACTTCACTGAAAAAATTTCTTATATCTGCGTAAGTACCGGCCCCCCGGCCCGGTAATCCGAGGGGAAATTAGTTTGCGTTGCTTTCTGAAAGCCCCCCTGTAAAAAAGAAAAAACAATCTCAAAAACTACACCTGGCGTTCCCAGAACTGCCAATAATTACACCCGAAAATCCTAAATACATTGTAGTTGCGTCTGAAAACAATGTGAAAAAATTTCAGATTTCTCATGTATCGCCGCGTACAACACATTACGTTTGATATCAAAAAATATTATCCCTGTTACTTACTTACGAGATGGTAATTTGCTTATGCTTGTCAAAAATCAAAGTGAGGCGGATAAATTCATTAACTCCCATAAGCTGCTTAACATTTGTGATATAACATGCAAACTACATGAAACGCTCAACCAAGTTAAGGGCACTATCTACGCTCCCTACCTTTCGGACGTACCAGATAAGGAGATTATTGAGGAGTTGCGATCGCAAAAAGTTACAAACATTTTTAAATTTACGAAAGTGACTGGCACGGTCCCCAAGTCTAGCGGAGTCATTTTACTTACTTTCGACCTTTACCACCTTCCCAGCAAAATTGACATTGCCTGGCACTCGGTTAAAGTACGGGAATACATTCCCAACCCAATGAGATGCAAATCTTGCCAACTGCTTGGCCACACAGCTAAGCACTGTAAGAACGAACCACGATGCTCCAATTGCGCTTTACCCCCTCATTCTCCTCAACGCATTATAACCAAAACTCTTCAATAAATTTTTCTCCTGATATATCATCCTGATATATGGATGATTCCGATTTATAAAATCTAAAAACATATATTCAATGCATATAATATCTCATTTTACTCGTAAATCAATGACTCTTTTATTTGTACAATGGAATATAAACGGATATTTCAACAACTACCTCGAACTATTATTATTAATAAAAGATCTAAGTCCCGATATTATATGTTTACAAGAGACTCATTTACAACCAAACGATACTAATATCCCAACACCGAAAATCCGAAAATTTAAATCTCCTTGCTGCCAAAATTACAAGGGCAATCAAAGCAGCGGCTAACGTGGCCATTCCGCAAACTAAACCCAACAAACATAAAAGAAACCCCGTTTGGTTCAACTCCAACCTTCAGGATCTCAGAAACCAAGAGCAAAGTCTTTGGCATAATTTTAGAAATTCCGAAACCCTCGAAAATTTAATTGCTTACAAAAAAGCAAGAGCCTTGTTTAAAAGGGAATCTAACAAAGCCAAACGGGAATCCTTCCAAAATTAATCCTCTCTCAACGACAAAGAAAATATGGGCAGACATAAACAAATTAATTGGCATCTTTCCGGCCCCTCTCAAAATCATTAGCGACAGCAATGTAGAGTTTCGTACTTCCGTGGACATCGGGAATGCTTTCGGATATATGTGGTCGACTTACTCGAAAGATAGTAATTTCTCATCAGAATACAATTTGCATAAAGAAAGATCCCTATCACTGGATTACACTAGTCGACGATGAAAAATCTCCAGAGATGAGACTTATATTTTATGTTAGGGTAATGTTCCAGCGATAAAAAACCGGTTTTTTTTTATCCTCCCATAGCTTGTTTTTTTTATGGCTATTTTAGTGAAAAATGCCATTTTTCAAAATACGGTTGCACATATGAGGTCATAAAAACTGTTCTAATTCGAATTTTTTCATTATTTTTTTTTGTCAAAAGTAGAGAAGACTACCTTTCCAAAATGCCCCAAATCATAAAAATTGGAAACCTTAAAAAAAAACTACAGCCGAAAATTGTGTGCCCAAAACCCCAAAAAACACAACATTTTGGTGACTTTTTGTACAAATATCGCTATTTCTTTCAGAAAAACTCTTAGACACTTAAAAAGTTAGCTATTTTTTTTTTTTGTCACTTTCAACTGCATTTAACTTTTGAAAAGTGGTTCACTCTTCTATATTTGAATTTTTTATAGAAAGTAGGAGTTAGTACCTTTCAAATAAGCCCTTTTTCGAGAAATTCGATTTGCCCATTGAACGCCAGTAGCTGAATATATCACTATAAGTATACGAAAAATCTTGATATCACCAAAAAAATATGACATTTTTTGTTTATAATGGTGCTTTAATAAAACATTAATTGGGGATTTACAGTATAATTTTTTATTGCATATAACGGTAACAAATTTATCAACAACAATTTTAAAAAAATTAAAAAAATAAAAAAATTAACTAAAAATGCATATTCGCCATAGACATTTTTTGAAATGGTCTTTATATGCTCTACTATTGTATAAGCAAAGAAAGCAGTTGTATTTTGTATAACCACTCTGCAATCCCATTAGGATTGCAATAACTTCTCGATCATAAAATGGCTGTTTCATGTTAGCGAACAGTTTTTTAATGTCATTGCAATAACATATTTGACCATGTTTAGAAAAACATTCTGCCAAATCGTTGCTTCTATTTCGAACTAATGTCACCGTGACTCCTGTAAAAGCGATTTTTATGATTTGAAACACTGTACCTGCATTGTACAAAACATACCTTCGTCAACATATCCATACTCCTTCAGTTGAGATATTAATAGCTCAGACTTTTCTTTCGTAAAATACCAATCGCGAATAAGATCATAAACATAAAAGTCTCTTTTTATCAACGAAAGCACCATTATAAACAAAAAATTTCGTTTTTTTTTTTTGGTGAAATCATGATTTTTCCTGTACTTATGGTGATGCATTGAACTGCTGGTGTTCAATAGACATTTCCAATTTCACAAAAAAGAGCTTATTTGAAAGGTACTGACTCCTACTTTCTATAAAAAATTGAAATATAGAAGAGTAACCACTTTTCAAACTTTAAATGCAGTTGAAAGTGACAAAAAAAAAATTCCTTCGAAAAAAAGAATTTTTTTTTCGTTTTTACTAAAAATTCAATAAGTCAGTAATTTTTTGACATAAAAAGACAAAATTATATAGAAATCGCATCTACATATCATGACCAATAACATTAAACAGCTGACTTTTTAAGTGTCTAAGAGTTTTTCTGAAAGAAATAGCGATATTTGTACAAAAGGCACACACTTTCGGCTGTAGTTTTTTTTTAAGGTTTCCAATTTTTATGATTTGGGGCATTTTGGAAAGGTAGTCCTCTCTACTTTTGAAAAAAAAATAATAATGAAAAAATTCGAATTAGTACAGCTTTTATGACCTCATATGTGCAACCGTATTTTGAAAAATGGCATTTTTCACTAAAATAGCCATAAAAAAAAAACAAGCTATGGGAGGATAAAAAGAAACCAGTTTTTTAACGCTGAAACATTACCCTAACATAAAATATAAGTCTCATCTCTGGAAAAAAAAGGTGTTAAATTTGTCGACTAGTGTTATCAGCCAACCCATAGCCCTGCAGACGCCAAGTACCTCGAATCAGATTTTACTTATATTGAGCTTGAACTAGCTCTTCAGCACGCAAAAGGTACCTACCCAATGCTCCAAAAGAAGGCAAAAATAGATTATTAGAAATTTTCAACGCAATGCTCAAAACGGGCAGATACCCTCATGTTTGGAGAACTGCCGTTATTATTCCAATCTTGAAACCAAACAAGCCATCTCACGAGCTAGCCTCTTTTCGACCCATATCTCTTCTATCCTGCTTGACCAAAACCCTAGAGAAAATCCTCGCCAAACGTCTCATGTGGTTTATAACTAAAAATCAACTCATCAGCCCTCACCAATCAGCTTTTAAACAACAACAGAGTACCATAGATTCCCTCTTGCACATCTATCACTAGGCGTCAGATGCCCTTTCGACCAAAAATCATGCTACCATCTTGGCAACTGATTTTGAAAAGGAATTTGATCGCGTTTGTGTCCATTCAGTGCTAGATCAACTTTCCCGGTGGGGGGTAGGTCGCAGGACCTTCAATTTGGTGAAGGCTTTCATAACCAAGCGTTCCATCCGTGTTAGAGTAAATAACGCCCTATCTAATTTTCATAAATTACATAACGGCATCCCCCAAGGGTCGCCCCTCTCGGTGGTATTGTTCATGATTGCCTTCCAATCCCCCAACAACATTATTTTAAAATACAAGAAAATTGACTTCCCAGTTTACGCTGATGATGCAATTATATTTAGTAAAATGAAAGATACCAATTCCCTCTTCGGTGCCTTTAAAAATATACTTATCGATAATGAACAATGGGGTAAATACTCGGGAGCTAAGCTAGCTTTGGAAAAATGTAAATTATTCCACTTATGTAAAAAACATCGTTGCACATACCCTATATCAGTGATGGGCAGTCTCTCAATTTACATAACTCGCGAGGCTATTGCACCAAAATCTGCCGCAGCGCAGTCGGCTCATGTACGGTCCAAGTGTGTGAAATCTCTCGCTCGTTTTTGCTTAATTGCGGTTCTTGCTCTCTCGTGCGCTTTTGCATACTGCGCTGTTTACTAACACAAAGAAATGTTTGTTGGTATGAGTTTTGCCCATCACTGCCCTACATTATCTGTAAATAATATAGAAATAGAATATGTAACATATTTAAAAGTGCTTGGCCTTACTTTCGACAAACGACTTACTTTTAAGCAACACTGTAAAAACCTTAGAGATAATTTAAATAAGCGCCTTATTATTATAAAATTCCTAACTTCCAAACGATCTCATATCCACCCAACCTCTCTTATACATGCTACAAGGGCCTTACTTTTAACCAAAATCGATTATGGGCTGCCAATATATGGTTGGTGCGCCCCCAGCAACTTGAAGATATTTTTCCCGCCATATCACGCAGCGGTGCGACGAAGCATTGGTGCCTTCCCAACGGCATCAACCAAATGCCTACTTGCCGAATCAGGACTTACGGATATACCAACGAGAGTTGCTCAAACGACTTTCAAGCTTATACCTAAAATGTTATGTTCTACCAACCCAATACTGCTCAACGACTACCAGACCGCCTGTAATAACCGAAAAAAATTTGAAATTACATCCACTATTCGGAGATGTGCGAGTTTCAGCAAAAAACATGGAATAGAATCTCCAAACCGTTGGAATAGAGTCAGCCCATCTCCTCCTTGGCGAGTACAGAACGACTCCGTAAACACATCTCTGCACACATTTAATAAAGCCGTAACAAATAAAACAGTTTTCCAGCAATTATTCGCTGCCGAATTAGAGAATTACCCCAACTGGAAATGGCTTTATACCGACGGGTCCAAAACAGACGACGCAACTAGCTTTGTGGTGGTCGACCCGGATGGTTCTGTTGTTTCTTGGGGTCTTCTTCCTGTTCACTTCTCAATTTTTACCGCTGAAGCTACAGCTATTTTAAAAGCTATCAAGTATGCTTTAGAAGTTAAAGGAAAACATGTCATCTGTAGCGATAGTTTATCCACCCTGCAAGCGGTCAAAAACCCCTACAACTACAACAACTTAACATCCGAGATCCAACATCTATGCTTTCAACATGATACGAAAATAAAGCTACTTTGGGTCCCAGGGCACATGGACATAAACGGCGGCTGCCAAACTTGCAGGACGATCCCCTTGCATAACGGTTATCCCCACCGTCAAACAAGTCATTTGGCGAAATATCAAAAATATTTTGAAAACAACCGAATTGTCAGAATGGCTTTCGTATTCCCACTGGTATAAGCAATTCAACCCAAACAAAGATCCAATACTGCACCCAGCTTCACGTCATAGAAGGTTATGCAACACTATTACTCGGCTTAGGACCGGCCACACAACTCGTACTATCTATTAAAAAATGAAAATAAGCCAACCTGCCCGAAATGCGCGGGGGAATTATCAGTCAAACACATACTGGACGACTGCACGCAACTCCAAAACACTAGGATTTCTCTCTTTGGTCAACTTCAACCATCTCAATTACTTATTGACCCAACTCCACGTAATACTAATCTAATATTTAAGTTCCTAGAAAAAACAAACCTATTGCGCTACATTTAATATGAAACAGTCGAGTCGATGGCCCTAGCAGCTAGCACTCTTTTTTTCTAGTTAGTTATTATATTATAATAATATTTTATGTATAATAATTAATATGTATAAATAAATAAATAAAATTATTTTATTCAACAAACTATTTTGAGCAGCAGCTTCAGAGTCTCCTTCAGTTACTTCTTTGCTATATCCTCACTTTTCCTGTAATTTTTTTTTCCCATAAGCATTTCACAAATGCTTAGGCGGCAATGTGGTTAGTTATACCAATCTGATGCAAGCAGATGCTTTCCAACTCATCGCTTGAACAGGTACAAATCTTTCTTACAGCCGTAGTTGACAGCTTCAGTGTTTGCAAATTTACGAGGATTTGGCAACGTTTGGATTGTGTTGGCGTGCAAAATAATGCTCACGCAATATACTCTACCGCTTAACGCTTCCTTTTTTTCCCCTTAAAAATTTATTATTAAAAATAACTACAACAAAATCGGCTCATTGTTGTTTGTTTAAATGTGCGCCAAATTGCCAGCTGACTAACTCGCCACTTATCGATAAGTTGACATTGTAGAGTTGCCACAAGTTTTCGAACAACTAACTAAATAATCTATTTTTCTTTTTTCCAACATCTTTCTAAAAGAGAAATATTTTTTCCTTATTTACAAATTTTGTACAATTTATTTTATATACATATTTTAAGCCATCAATTTATAAAATTATCTTCGAATTTATTTGTGCAACACGACAGCACATAACTTTTCGAAGACAAAACTAGTCTAAATCCGTAACACCTTACTTTTCATTCCACTCGTTTTGGTTTTGCATGTACACACAATTTTAATAGACAAATTTTGCAATAAATATATTCAATGAAAATTAACCTTGATTTCTTCAAATGAGCACATCTAAATTTTCTTAAAACATTGAAAAATAATACAAAATTAATTTTAGTGATATTATTGCGTTTATTTAACTAAACAAAGCAAAATACTTTTCATTTCGACAGCTGAGAGCCAAACTTTTCAAAACGATTCGACTCTTGTCGGAATCGAAATCCGGAACACCATTCATTTCTATTCCGACACTTTTACTCGGAATCAAAATCGGAAACACGACTGATTAATTCGCTTAATGTACCCACTCATAAATAGAAATTCTCGTCTCAATATAAGGGCCATACGCAGACACGAAAAATAAACAAAACTTCATATAAAAAAGATGGCGTACGTTAAAGTCGGGCGCGGACGACTTTGGGATACCCTGTACCACTGCTTGCAATAAAATCCGGTAAATTGCTTAAGAACACCAAAAGACATTTGATTGCCAAATTAGATTACGATACCTTCATAAACAACCAAAAACGGACGAATTTTCAATAAAAAACTTTTTTTCGACCGATCGGCCCTATGGGAGCTATATGATATAGTCAACCGATTTTGATCAAATTTAGTACAGTGTTGGGGATCTCTAAAAAACTTTCAAATGCCGAATTTGGTTACGATATCTTCATAAACAAACGAAGCACAACAAATTTTGTACAAAAAACGGTTTTTTGATCGATCGGCCCTACGGGAGCTATATGATATAGTCAACCGACTTGGATCATATTTGGTACAGTGCTTGGGAACTATAAAACTCACGAATGCCAAATTTGGTTACGATATCTTCATAAACTTTGTTTGTTACATCGAATGTTATTTTAAAAAAATTTTTTGGCCGATTGGTCCTATGACTATATGATATAGTCAACCGATTTTGATCAAATTCGGTACAGTGTTGAAGATCTCTAAAAAACTTCCGAATGCAAAATTTGGTTACGATATCTTTATATACAACCGAATTATCCATCTAAAACTTTTGGTTTTTTTCGAGGTCCTCTGAAACACCCCTATGGGAGCTATATAATGTAACCCCGATATCGAAAAAATAAAATAAACTTGTCTCCTATGGAATAATAAGGGATCTTATCTGAAAGTTTGGTTGCTCTAGCTCTTACCATCTCTGAGATCTAGGCGTTCATACGGACGGACAGACAGACAGACGGACATCGGTATACTTCTCTAACTGTTCTAGCAGGTGGTATTTAGACCAGTGTTGCTCGTTTTTTTGTTTTTTGATGCCAGTAGCAAACCATAGATGGCGCACTCAGCAAAAACAGCTGTTCGGTTTTGGCGCCATAAACAAAACTTATGTGCAGCTATTTATTGAACTATTACGTGAATGCAATTTTGCTCTCCCATCATCTTAATTTTATTTATAGCCTATTCACACTGGGGCACATTTAACATCTAACATCTTATGTTGAAGATGCTACGTATGAATTACCCGTTCCGTAAATTTCAACATCATTCCAACATCTTGTGGAAATGTTCCTATCTTATTGCGTCCCGATGAGAAATTACTCGATTATTTTTCTGTGCACCTCTAAATTTTGTCATTCGCTGCGAAAATGTAAACAATGTCATTGAAAAAGACTGGCAACTTTGAATTCAAAACAAGGCGCCAAAGCCTCATATGTTTACGGAACTGGCACGCAATTTAAAATGTGCGGCAATATATAGATAACAAAAACGTACAACGCAATCCAGCAAGCGTTCCAGTCGGAGCTTCTAGTTGGATGAGGGAAAAAAGTAAAAGCCAATTTTATTGATTTATATTTTGTATCGCTTATTTATTACATTTTTATAAACAAAGGCAAATTGTGGCTCATTAAAAAATCAGCATATTGTTTTTGACATCTACTATAGCACCGGCGATGATTCGACGGTGATTGACATATGAAAATGTGTAGCTCAAGGTTTAATTTTGCTAAAAAACTAACTTAGTAATTATGGTGGTCAATAACTTCTACTGCTGTTGACTTTATGTTAATGTAGCACCCATCCAATTGAACAAATAGCTAATATGCATGCTTTTTTTATAATATATTATGAATTTACTAATATTTTTCGAAACCAGTGGCTTTCAGGCATTGGTGAGGTCCAATGGACTCGATGCACTTTAGCACAACACCAACAAACATCCAAACAGCTCATGGCGCTTGCATATATGTATATGTACTATATATATGTATGTGTGGATGTCCGAGTTAGCATCAGCTCGTCGTCCTCATTAATACTTCCAATTAATTAATGTTTTCAACATAAATTCATAAAACCCTTCCTTAATAATATTTGATCTTGCAAATTAACGCATAAAAAGATAGATATTTCAATTTTAAATAACATTTTTAATATATTTTCATAAATTGCTGTTTTTTCATGTCAGCCTGTCAATATGACAGCAAGATGTTAGATGCTAGATGCTAGATGTTGTCAGTGTGAACACCAATTTCACATCTTCAAAAAATCCCATGCGTTCCGCTTAAATGTGCTCAGTGTGAAAAGCCTATTAGTCGATATCGACGGTATCAGTATCGACTTTTTGACGTTATTTTAAAGACAGAATTAAACAAAATGGAGGCTCGACAAAGAAACAACAATTTTCTAATGTTCATAATAAATTGAGGATGATATAAATTTTTTCTTATTTAAATTTTTTTCGCATAGTTTTTTTTTGTTGACTGTTTATTAGTGTAATTCCATAAAAAGCTTATATTTAACTAACAAAATAATTATTCAGCCGCGCTCCGGTAACCGAGAAATCCAAACCGAACCATTTTGTTCGGATTCGGTTTTGCGTGCTCCGGTATCCGAATTTTTTGTCGATAATTTCCTTTTTTATTTTCGATACATTTGTATATTTCCCTCGTTTTTATCGATAAATTCACATATGTTTTGGTATAACCAGCTGACTGCCTTTTGTTTAAAATTTGCAAATATTGCAAAAATGTAATTTATTTACTCAATTGATAGTTTTGAAGCTAAGAGAAGGAATAAGATTATGGAGAATCATATCCTACTCGCTGCTTTTGTGATTTCCCCTGCAATAAATATATGTATTTTTAAGCATTAAATTCTTTTGATTAAAAATGTACTTAAATTCTGTTTGTTGGCGCGAAATTTTTGTTTGATACAAAACAGCTGACATGTCTGCCGCAGTCTTGTATCTTTTTATAAGTACATGTTGTTTACATATAATTTTCATTAAAATATTGCTAGTTTTTTCTTATTTGAATATTAAATAAAATAACACAATAATAGTATTACTTTAGCAGCAATATTTATTGAAATTAAACAAGACTTAGCTATTTTTGTTACAAGGGAAATTTTCGGCCATGCGATATGCACACATACACAAACAAAACCAAAATTCGGCTTGGCTGGGCATGCTAATTTTTGGGTTGAGTCAGAAAAAAAATAATTAAAAGTAAATGTCAATAAATATTCAACTTAAAGTTAGCATAAATAGAATCTAAGAATATCAAAGAATATTTAAAAAATTACTTTAATATAAAATACGTGCTTTTATAATCCTATTTTGGCGATTCGGTTTAATTCCACATGCAACATACCATTCGGTTTCAAAGCACATGAAACGTTCGGTTTGGTGGAAACGGGAGCACCAAACATTCGGTTTCAAAACGAATCCGAATAAAACATGTGGATTTGGTTACCGGAGCACGGCTGATTATCTAAAAATAACCGTGCACACTGCCTCTTTAAAGATTTCTTAACTGTTTTTACGTGTATTACATGTCCTTGTTATGTACCAAATTTTGCAAGTGGCGCCAGCCGGACCTGAAAATCGCATGGGCACCCACCATAAAGGAACTTTTTGCAAAATAAATTTCAAGCGCCAAATGCAAAACGAAATTTGGCTCGATACCGATACTAAGCAAATTGGTATCGGATCAACGATTAATCGAGAACCAAAATATCGGTACCGAATATTCAGTATCGACTTCGATATTCTCGATATTCAAAATATCGGATCGGTATCGCGCATCCCTAACATCTTGCTGCCATATTGAAAGGCTGGTAAAACAAGCAAATTATGAAAATTTATTAAAAATCCTTTCTAATATTAAAATATCAATCTTTTTATGAGTTGGTTTACAACATCAACTATTATTAAGGGAGGGTTTTATGAATTTATGTTGAAAACATTAATTAATTGGGAGTATAAATAAGGACGACGAGCTGGTGCTGACTTGCACATACACACTAGAGGTCTGCATGAATGCATTCAAAACGGCGAATGAATAGCTCAGCCTTAAAACATATGCATATTTTTTGGTACCCATTTGAATGAATATAAGTGAATGGTGTACTCACACAAACATGGGTTCCAAAATTGTGAGTAGAGTACTTTTATGGTGTACTACAGTAGTGTACTCTACTATACTTTAGTAAAATACGTTTGAAAAAATGAAAAAGAGCAGAGAGCGACAGAGCAGCGATCGTGAGCGTAATGAAAGAGATAAAATTAAATAAATGACATAGTAAATGCAGCAGGCATGAGCGAGAAAGCATAAATATTTTCTTTGTCAAATTGGGGTGGCTTGCGTGCTTGAGCAGTGTAAACGGGAAAATGTATACCCTTTCGAAGTAAGGTAACTGCTATGACACTTGTTAGTCGTGTTTACATTCACGCTAAGAATTGTATGTATAAAATGCGAAAAAGGGTACATTTGTATCGGCTTTCAATCTGTTCAACGATTCTTACAGCGTGCAAAAAAAAAACAGAAATGCGTTTTATGTTGTGTGTTCTTTGGTTTAACACATAATTTTTTAATATTTGAATAAATATTATTTAACAAATTTTTTGCTTCAATTAAAGTAATAGATTTATTTAAAAAAAAAATGATGGTTACACATTATTATTTGCTTTATTGATTTGCAATATGTTTTAAAGAAAAAAAGCCATATAATTAGAAAAAAATAAAAATAAAAGTAAATAAACGCAAACAAATAAACCAACACCTAATTTTTTAGCTCTAAAACAGATCAAATTAATGTCAATTTAACTGTCTAAGCCAATTTACTACAACAAATACACACAGTTTCCAAAATGTTCATTGCGCCGGCTTTGTTTTTTTTGCTTTCCATTTTTTTGCCGCAACAGCTACTCACGTACATGCATGTATGCTCGTTTTGTACACTACTATACTCAGTGTATCCATAACACTTTGCCTATGCTTATGTTAAAAAGACAGCATACATAAATACTCACTGTTGGCATGTATTCTATAGTAGTATACATTTTTTCTGTGGGTACTGCAAAAATGGGGTACTGTAAATTTTTGAGTACGGCATTTGTGAGTACCACATAGTACTATATAGTACTATGTGAATAGAAGTGAATGTAGCCATGCAGACCTCTAATACACACATATGTATATACATATTTGCAAATTTGCACGAAAATAGAAAATAATTTTTAAAATGCCACTTGCGGAATTGCTAGCCATTGATGCCTTAAAAAAACCCATATGGACGAAGAAAAGGTGGAGCGAAGGTGTCGAAGAACCTCTAGATCGCTTCAAGGCTGTCATACAGTCCAGCAAAGATTGCAACAATTATGTATGCTGTGCACTGCGTTTAACAAATGAAGTGAAATTTGAATACAAAACAAACACACGCAAATGCTAGTGAAAATTGTAATGCTAATTGTGCCCTTGCAGTAGATGGATTTAGTATTTTCGATGCACTCGCCAATTATTTAAAACGACGCTTTTATTTATTGCATATATTAGTTCATTTATTAAAATCATATGCTGTTGTGGATTTTTTCTCCTTAGGTTGCGCTACTGATATTTTAATTTTAAACCTTAACTGCTAAACTATTGACATTCACAACCTTGCCTAACAGCCGTACATTGCCACCTTAGGAGAAAAAGGTGCACAGCAATTATTTATTTAATTATGCATTAAATTCGGCGCACTTCATAACGACAAATTAGTTAAAATAAAAAAAGCAATTTTTTAACTTTCATTTAACATCAAAAACATCTATTAAATGCTAAAATAATCACTTCGAATTATTATTATTTAGTACAGCAACTAGGTGGCAACTCCTTGCCACGAAAAGATTTTGCACGTTGACACAGAATGGCAAACGTACCAAAGATTTTAATAAAGATTTTGGAAAATTGAAAATAATGAATTAAAACATTAAATTTGTCAAAACATAAAGATACAGAAAACTCAGAAATTAAATACACTTTCCAAATAAGTAATACTTTCATTGAATAAATTCGTTTTTATTGGTGAATTTAATCAAATCTCAAGCAATATTGTCGAAGATTTTGAAACCGTTGCGAATCATGTCTGTGGCACCAAGAATCGGAATGGCAACGAAATTGCAACGAAATGGTTTTCTGTGGCACCCCAGATTATCTCGTTTTTATTAGTAGAGCAACTCTATTACTGTTTTTATTGCGCGCAAATGCAAAAACCCATCTTAAAAAATTAAATAACCAGTTTATTACATTATTTTTTATACTCTTATAAATGAAGATTGTTTCTAACAATTAAGCAACAAGTATAAATGAACGGAAATACTTTTTTTTAAATCCTACTAATGTTATATAACGATCTTTAATTTTAACAATATGTAAAAAAATTAAAATAAAGCAAAAAATTAACACACCTTGGTTTTTTTTAGACAATTAAATTTAATTTCAATTTTTTTCCAACGGATATATGATTAAGAACGAATAGCGGCATAAAAAGGAACAACTGAACGAAAAGAACGACTTCGTTCACTGAAAAAAAAAGAACGATTGAACTTGTTCAGTGAAATGAACTAGGTTTACCCAACTCTACTGTTGGTGGTGCCGCTGCTGCAGGTGTTAGATATTACTGTAGTTGTAGTTGTCGTTGGTCGTTGTCGTAGTTCCTGTTGTTGTTAGTGCGATTACTTTTTTTTTTCGCCGCCTCTATTACTTTGATACTCCTTGGAGTATCATAAGGATGAGGCGAAGACTCAATACTTCAAATAAGTGATCACTTGCGAATTTGCGTGTGAACTTTAGCATCTTGCTGGCTGTGTGTGGGCAAACAAAATGAAATGAAAGGAAATGTGTATTGGCTTCTGTGTGTTTTGTTTTCATCTTGCCAAGGGTACGAAATCAAACGAAACTTTTCACAACCGTTTCGTCCAAAGATGCAAACCTCTTTTTTTTTGGAATCGTTTTATACAAGAACACAAACAATACGATTGCAAAGCCAAAGAGTACAAACAAAACAATTGCCTTTTCGCGTGTGTGAACCAGCAACGAGTTTTTTTGCTTTGTGTATGTAACAAAGAGAATTATCTTTGCATATTCGTCGCACTAAGTAGTAATATATACAAAATTAATATATACACAATTAATCGTAAGCTCCAAGGAGTATCAAACTGATAGAGACGAACACTCGATACTTCTGAAAAGTACTTGCTTGCGAAAAACATGACGTATTCAGCCCCTCTTTTGTGTTGCGTGTGCGAATCGAAGAGAATGAAAGAAAATGTGTGCAGTCAGCTGTTGGCTTGCAAAAATCGTGATGTTTTCAGCCTTTGCTTTTGAGTTAAAGAGTATGAAAGAAAATGTCATAGCTGTTAGCTGCTTTTTTTGTTTTGATCTTTTCTGCTTGTTAATATTTTGTATGCTATCTAAATTCATAGACGTTGGCGGGACAATGCTTATTAGGGCAAGCGGTAGTTTGCCCTGTTTAGTGTGCGGGTAGCGACAGGGCAAAAACACGACTTGCTATATTGTCTGCAAAACAAACAAAATTGGCCTTTGCTTATGGGAGTTACGTGTATTTGGGGTACATTTTTGTTACGTTTCTGATCTTTCGTTTGCGTGATAAAGCGAGAAGCGCTTATGTAGATGAATAAGAACGAACGAGAGATCCGAGAGCGTGCACACGTATATGCACGCATACATTCGAAGCTATTGTCGGGACGTTGATAATGAAATGAAATGAAATGGAATGAAAATGAAACACGAACAAGTTAAGTTCCTCACTTTAATACACTTAATATGTGAAAGTCGATAGCTTAGTGGCATGAGCATCGACCAGACAGCAGCGAAGTCGCTGTGGGTTCGAATCTCGGCAGAGGCGAAGTTGTTTTTTTTTTGTTATTGTAACATAAAATATAATTTATTTTTATATTGATGGAAATTTTTTTTTATTATTTGCATTATAATAATAAAATAAATATTTATTTTTATTGTATTATAACATAAAATATTTATTATTTTTGTATTGATCCATTTTTTTTTGGTTGTTTTATTATTTGCATTATAATAAAAAAATAAATATTTATTTTTATTATTTTCGTATTGATTTTAAATAATTAGGGTATTATGTCACGCAGTACATCACGCTGATTATTGTGGAGGTAGTAGCAGGGCAAACCGACTAACTATATTGCTTGCAAAACATTTGTAAATACAACAAAAAAAATTGTCAGCAAGCTTTGGTGGTATTTTGTGAAATTGTGAAAAAAATTTTGTTCAGTTTCTGATATGTCTTTGCACAACGTGTTAAAGAGAAAAGCACTTATGCGGATGAATAAGAACGAATGAGAGATCCGAGAGCGTGCACACGTATATGCACGCATACATTCGAAGCTACTGTCGGGACGTTGATAATGAAATGAAATGGAATGAAAAATGAAAAGAGACTGAGACAAGATGTTAATCTTCTGACTTTGATACACATGATATGTGAAAGCTGATGACTTAGTGGGATGAGCACCGATCAGATGCGAATATGTCGTGGGTTCGAATCTCGACAAGGCAAAATTATTTCTTTTTTTTTTAATTTTATTATAATAAAAGATATTTTTAATTTTTATATTGATGAAAATTTTTTTTTTATTTGCATTATAATAATAAAATGAATATTTATTTTTATTATTTTCGTTTTGAGTTTTAATAATTAGGGTATCATGGCACTCGGTTCGTTAAACTGATTATTGTGGGGGTAGTAACAGGGAAAACCGACTATCTAGTATATTGCTTGCAAAAATTTTTTAAATAAAACAAACAGAATTGTCAGCAAACTATGGTGCATTTGCACAATGTGATAAAGAGAGAAGCGCTTATGCTTAAGGTCAATGAAAACAAAGTTACAATTAAAATTGAAAATAGTTAAGTTAAAGGATTTTCTACGTCCATCTTGATAATAGGCGGCCATAAATACCGAGTAATAAGCGCTACATTTCATAATGGGACTTTAAACAGCAGTCCTTATGTAGCCACTTTAAAGCAAAAGACGGGTTGGATCTATATCAACGACGCATGTGTTTCTACTAAGAATTGTTCCTATAAGGCTAAAGGTGCTTACATTTTCTTTTTAAGTAAAGTAGCGTAACACACTGCATTTCTCTATTAAACTTATATGTGTACTATGTTTACTATATGAGCAAAAAAATAAATTGAATGTGGATTTGTTCATTAAGGCCACATGAATTTAACAAATTTGGTGATTCTAAGTATTTTTTTACTATAATTACGTACAGTCAAAGATAGATACAATTTACTGGCCAAGGGGGTAAAATTACGGTCGTGGGCAAAATAGCTTACTACCCAGCATTAATTTAAAATACTTGAAAATGCATGAAAATGTAAAGTAATTGTTATTATCACCTACCGCTATGCTTAATTCCAATTATATGCTCAACTCAATTTATTAAATACATGAGCAATTGTTAAGAATTTAAGCTACTAACGTATGGTTTTTAACAAAAAGGTATGATATCCCACCAAAAAAAACATCAAAAATGTAAATTTTGGTGTTTACTGCAACAAAAAGATCTCGTATCTCAAAAATGCGCCGCAACAAAAAGATGTGATACCCACTCCAAAGTATCTTTGAAAGTTAATTTGGAGTTTCGTGTTAATAATTTTTTACTTCTATTTTTGCAAATCAGTTTTCACTAATATAGTCTGTATCAATAGGGCAATCGTTAGATTGTCTTGCGAAGCTTGTGATGGTGGGATAGGCTTTTCACACTGAGCACATTTAAGCGGAACGCATGGGATTTTTTGAAGATGTGAAATTGGTGTTCACACTGACAACATCTAGCATCTAACATCTTGCTGTCATATTGACAGGCTGACACGTAAAATTAGCAATTTATGAAAATATATTGAAAATGTTATTTAAAATTAAAATATCTATCTTTTTATGCGTTAATTTTCAAGATCAATTATTATTAAGGAAGGGTTTTATGAATTTATGTTGAAAACATTAATTAATTGGGAGTATTAATGAGGACTACGAGCTGGTGCTAACTTGCACATACACACATACATATATATAGTACATATTCATATATGCAAGCGCCACGAGCTGTTTGGATGTTTGTTGGTGTTGTGCTAAAGTGCATCGAGTCCATTGGCCCTCACCAATGCCTGAAAGCCACTGGTTTCAAAAAATATTAGTAAATTCATAATATAAAAAAAGTATGCATATGTAGTTTATTAGCTATTTGTTCAATTGGATGGGTGCTACATTAACATAAAGTCAACAGCAGTAGAAGTTCTTGACCACTATAATTTTTTTAACAAAATTAAACCTTGAGCTACACATTTTCATCGCCGGTGCTATAGTAGATGTCAAAAACAATATGCTGATTTTTTAATGAGCAAATTTGCTTTTGTTTATTAAAATGTAATAAATAAGAGATACAAAATATAAATCAATAAATCAAAAAAATCACTTTTTTCCCTCATCCAACCAAAAGCTCCGACTGGAACGCTTGCTGGATTGCGTTGTACGTTTTTGTTATCTATATATTACCGCAGATTTTAAGTTGTGTGCCAGTTCCATAAACATATGAGGCTTTGGCGCCCTGTTTTGAATTCAAAGTTGCCAGTCTTTTTCAATGACATTGTTTACATTTTCGCAGCGAATGACAAAATTTAGAGGTGCACAAAAAAATAATCGAAAAATTTCTCATCGGGACAATAAGATAGGAACATTTCCACAAGATGTTGGAATGATGTTGAAATTTACGGAACGGGTAATTCATACGTAGCATCTTCGACATAAGATGTTAGATGTTAAATGTGCCCCAGTGTGAATAGGCTATTATACATATGTATCTCTATGAATATTAAAAGTTTATATTTCAAACAATAAAATACAAAAATGGCATATTTGTGTTTTTATAAATTAAGTTTAAATTTCATTTCATTTAAACTTTTCTTAAATTATTGGAATTTTTTTTTGTATTTAATTTTGTTGATGCTGAAGAGATATGTGTTTGCTGCAAAAATTTAATGAAACACATTCAGCCGTGCTCCGAAAACCGAATCAACCAGCCGTGCTCCGGAAACCGAGCATGTTTTATTCGGATTCGTTCCACCAAACCGAATTTTTCATGTGCTTTGAAACCGAATGGTATGTTGCGTGTGGAATTAAAACGAATCGCCAAAATAGGATTAAAAAAACACGCATTTTGAAATAATTTTTTAAATATTCTTTGATATTCTTAGATTCTATTTATGCTAACTTTAAGTTGAATATTTATTGACATTTACTTTTAATTATTTTTTTTCTGACTCAACCCAAAAATTAACATGCACAGCCAAACCGAATTTTTGTTTTGTTTGTATGTGTGCATATCGCATGGCTGAAAATTTCCCTTGTAACAAAAATAGCTAAGTCTTGTTTAATTTCAATGAATATTGTTGCTAAAGTAGTACTATTATTGTGTTATTTTATTTAATATTCAAATAAGAAAGAACTAGCCATATTTTAATGAAAATTAAATATAAACAACATGCACTTATAAAAAGGTGCAAAACTGCGGCAGCCATGTCAGCTGTTTTGTATCAAACAAAAATTTCGCGCCAACAAACAGAATTTAAGTACATACTTAATCAAAAGAATTTAATGCTAAAAAATATACTTATTGCAGGGGAAATCACAAAAGCAGCGAGTAGGATATAATTCTTCCATAATCTTACGCCTTCTTTTAGCTTCAAAACTAGCAATTGAGTAAATAAATGGCATTTTTGCAATGTTTACAAATTTTTAACAAAAGGCAGTCAGCTGGTTACACCACACATATGTGAATTTATCGATACAAATGAGGGAAATATACAAATGTATCGAAAATAAAAAAGGAAATTATCGACAAAAAATTCGGATTCCGGAGCACGCAAAACCGAACCCGTAGAATTCGTATTATGTTTATACATATTCATATATTCTTGTTGCTACTGTTGGTGGTGCCGCTGCTTCTTGTTGTTGTTAGTGCGGCTAATGCTGCTGCAGGTTTAATGGTTGTTGCTGCTGTAGTTCTTGTTGGTCGTTTTCGTAGTTTCTGTTATTGTTGACGCTGCCAACTGCCAAGCCTTCTCTTGTCTGCTCCACGGAGTTTGATACTCCTTGGTTCTACTCTTTGTTTTGATGCTCCTTGGCTACAAATGTAAGCCCTGGAAACATCGCGATTTTTTTGCGACATCGAGTACTTTATTGGACGAGACTTCGCCTCTATTTGTTTGATACTCATTGGGTTGCCTATTACTATCGATGCTTTTTCAGCGATAGGAATAAGGTCGCCATATCTATATTTTCTTCATGATACCCAACGCCTGAATACGAAGTAGAAGCACAAAAGAGAAAGCACTAAAACAAACATCAGAAACAATTCCGCACCAGCAACATTTATAATAATAAAATCGAAGAATTAAATATAGAGTGCCCAACATTAACAAGAACTACTCAGTATTCCAATCACTTTTTTTATGTGTTTTTTGCGTAGCCGCTGACTAACGCAGGCGCCTTGACCAACAATTTTGTGGTTATAAACTTGATTTTGCATTGCCAATTTTTTAATGTGGTTTATAAAATGTGAATAACAACAATATCAACAACGTAACAAAAAAAAAAAAATAATTTACATACATGCACACATATGTACATACACACATTTGCATGAACATACCTACATACATACATATGTAACAGGCAAAAATTGCTGAGCGTTTTTATTTTTGTATTATAGTGCGAGAAACAATGAAAAATATGTTGTTATTAATTTATTTATCAACGTGCACATATGAATGTGTATAATTAAGTAATGGCCTGGTCTGTGTACAATTTAGAAAACTATTAACTGTGCAATTGAAAGGCAATAAAAATAGGACAAAACTTTATATACATGCATATATGTATACTACATACGGGCGATGCTTCTGCTGTTGTGCTTATGTATTTCGACGCAACTAAAGTTCGGCGCGTACTTTAGGCAATTAATGGGCTCGAACTGTTTTCATTAGTCACTTCTCCACAAAACCAACACCAAAACTGCAACGACATCGCTTAATCCGCGCTAACAAGTGCTCTAAAATACCGAACCTAAACAACCACTGCAAATGGCCTTTAACAACAATTTTGGCATCCCTGCCGCGGCCACGGCGAACAGCCCCGTCGTAGGATCAGCATCCAATGCAGATTTATGGCGCGAGTGTGTGGCTTGGCTCACACGCTCAAAAATAATTGCGCCAGATCATAAAGCTGCTTTGCCCGACGCTGAAATTAGAATCTTGGCTATGGCCTTGCGAGATGGCGTGCTGCTGTGCAATCTGGTCATTCATTTGGATCCCAGCAGCATGGATGTGCGCGAGTTTAATCGCAAACCACAAATGGCACAGGTAAGCGGCTTCCGTTGATGTACATTGGCCCGAGTGTAGCTTAACTTATGTCTTTCCTTAGTTCCTTTGCTGCAAGAACATCAAACTATTTCTGGAAGTCTGTCACAACCATTTTGGCATTCGTGATGCGGATTTGTTCGAGCCCACTATGCTTTATGATTTGACCAACTTTCATCGTGTTTTGATAACGCTGTCCAAGCTATCAATGTGCCGTAAGGTTCAGCAAATGCATCCAGAGCTTCTGTAAGTAAGCGCCATGAAACTAATTTATGTTCGCGCTTATTATTAACTCTTTGTGACACTATTTACAGCGGTTTCAATTTACAGCTGTCACCCAGCGAGCGTTCCCATTCAGATGAGGAAATCTACAAGGACTTGCATTCGACGTAAGTTTGTAAATGCTACGCAAATTTCTTGGTCCACCTTTGTATACACGCCCTTTTTTACATTTTCCGAGTTATGTGCGTAAAGCGATTTTTTGCATTTCCTTCTTAGTCGAGTCAGTAATTATACCCGCACGTAATTCCCCAATGCAATGCCGCTTACGTTCATCACGGATGCCCCAATTTATATCCATGCCCGACTGATTATCGCCCTACTATATGTAAACCCATGCTCATTGCAAAACTTTTGCTGCTGCTGCATACTGTCTAACCGTTTCCCTTTCTATCTTTCTGTTTCTCCCTTTCTCTAATTTAACTTCCCTCTCAACATACTATTTAATCTGCAACTCAATGTTTTACCGTGTACGATTTGTGTACGATTTGTGTGTGTGTGTGTGTGTCTGTGCGCGTGTGTTTGTGTTTGCTATCAGCAGCGACATGAAAAAGACTAGTAGCTTGGATGTCTCCGGGACCTACTCTATTGAATACTACGATCGCTCCTCACAAAGCGGCTCAATATCTGTGGAAGATGAGAACAGCGACATAACCATTGAGAATGGAACTGAAGACATAGACGACTACATCGAGGATCCCTTATCCCAAGTGTGTGATACAACGATCGATAATGACAGCAGCGAACATGCGCTCAGTGATGCCAACCAATCCGTCCTTAAGCAAGCAACGAGCAAAGATCTACACGCACCCTCCTTCAGTCTATCCCTAGATGTTAATTCGGATGCTGAGGGCGTTGCCTCTGCTGCAGTCACGCCCACTCCCGAAACAGCTGCCTACCATTACAAGGAAACACTAATGCAGTCTACGCCTAGCACATCGGCTGCTGCAGACATAGGCCCCAAAATGCGACATGCCTCCTCCACTTCCTCCTCGACCTCTTCGCTTTTTGTGAGCGAAAGCCAGCGTTTGCAGCGCGCTGCAGCCGCCGTCTACAATTATCGCTCCTCCAGTGCTACCGAGCATGAGTATGCATATATCAATGACATTTACAGCGAAGATGATGAGAAGGTCTATGAGGACTTATGCTATGTTACGTTCCAGTCCAAGGCAAAACCAGAGGTGTGCTGCCCTTATCATACTAACTGTGACATGTGTGTGTAACACCTAGCACCCATGTAAATGCCAGCACCACAGTTCCATGTAGTGCGTTATATGTGTTGCTATGTCCATTTCCTACACATCCTACGTACCACACCAATCCACTGAAATATATTGGGAACCCTAGGGAAGCAGAATTTTTGTTTTTTAAGTTTCTTTTCTCCTTTTTTTTTGTATGATTTCATAGAATTTTGTTCGCATTTAAACGGTTAATGCCCGGGTTTCTCCATCTATATACATTTTATAGTTACAGGGTTAAGGTTTTGGGTGGTATGCAACAGGCCAAAGAAGTTGTGGTCTGCTCTCTTATTGCTTTTGAAAACATACTTATCTTCAAGGTTCCTGCAGATATATTTATGTACATCTGCATGAAGACTTGAGTCTCGTAGACCAGGCGGCCTGGGGATAATCTGTTCGGTTTTCGAGTTTGTCTAATCATCTTGGCGCGTAAAAAGATGAAATATTTACGGCAATTGATACATATTAGTCTATACATTTTCATCCAATTTAAATAAATTTTACGATATGCTATTCTTAACAAAAAGATGCTTACTCGACTGCGCAGAATAGGTATAGATACTTTCTAGAAACGGTGATGCAATTCTCTTCCCGTTACATTTATTTGTAAAAAATGTTTTTTAAAAAATTTGAAATTTTTTCGAACTATGGCTAATTTGGCTTTTTATACCCTGGATGTCGGAGACCCCCTAAGATGCCCAAATTAAATTAAGGCGACTAGAGAAGTTGATATACCCATGTCCGTTTGCCCGTCTGTCTGCCTGTCTGTCTGTATGGACGCCTAGATCTCAGACATGGTAAGAGCTAGATCAACTAAACTTTCAGATTAGATGCCTTATTGTCTTACGGGAGACAAGTTTATTTTTTTGCTTTTGGGGTTATATTATATAGCTCTCATAGGGGTGTTCAAGAGGTCCTCGAAAAAATCCAAAAGTTTTAGATGGATAATTCGATTGTTAATCCATAACCAAATTTGATCAAATCGGGTGGCTATATCATATAGTCCCCATAGGACTAATTGTGTGTTTTTGAAGAAATAAAAATTTGGCAATCAAATGTCTTTTGGAGATCTTAATCAATATACCGGATTTTGTTACAATCTTTGCCCTATATTCTATATTTATTTTCTCGATTATTGTTCATTGTGAAAAAGGTAAATCCTTAACCATCCTTAAACGATGAAACTTCATTAGAATTCTCTCTTCCGTCCTATTTAGGAATACTGACCTTATCGGGACAGGATAGTGCCGGCACAAAAGGAATCCCATTTTTTTGTACTTGGCGTCTTAAATCCACTATCATTTTATTCCGACAGACTTCGCCTTATAAAATTGCTTTTATTAAATAACTGAAGAACATGTCAATGTGCGCTATTCTTGCATAAGCTCTCTATTTGTCTTATTGATTTAGTCCTGCCTTCTAGAGTAAGTCATAACTTTCGCCCCTTAGCTTTACAATTTTGTAGATTCAATTTTGCTTTGCATCCTTTCCGATTTTTATGGTTCTAAATCAGTGGTCAGAAAAAAAACATATGAGTCATTCTCTGTCAAACCAGCCACCCCCTCACTCAATTTTTAAGAACATTAAATCAATGTTTTTGGGCTTAACATTTTCGTTTTCTCGTCTACTTTTTAAAGCCTTATGGTGATTTTTGATATTTCAAAATGGCGGAGCTACAATGGCCGCCAAAGCAAAGTAGCGCCATAATTTAATCACTATTTTTAATCTTTTTCTCAAAAAAACATTACTTCAACCCTTTAACACTAAATTAAAAATTTTCAAAAACTAATAAGGTACTTATAATCAGGTACCACAAAAGTGTCTGAATAGCATATAAAAGGGGCTGCAATACAGGGGTGCTACAGAAAGCAATTTCTCTACAATTCCTATTCTCGGTGCCACAGACACCTTATCGAGACGGTTTTAAATCTCTTCTAAATTTGCTCGAGATTTGATAAAATTCACCAATAAAACCAATTTTATTCAAAGAAACTATTTGAAATATTTAAAAAGGTTATTTAATTTCTGAGCTATCTGTATCTCTATACTTTAATAAATCCAATTTTTTAATTCAGGATTTTAATTTTTACAAAATCTCTATTAAAATTTCTATTAAATATAACATTATGTGTCAATGTGCAAAACCGTCTCGAGCTAAGGAGTTGCTACCTACTTGTGGTACTGAATAATAACATTTCGGAGTATTCAATGTTTTTTTTTTTTTTTTTTTTTTTTACATTCTATTTACAATCTGTCTTTATTAGACAATAAGTTAATTTACTAAATAATAATTAATACAATATAAGTATAAAAGCAAGTTTTCATCGAAACCTACTATTGTGCGTGTATTTAATTTGACATATTAATATATGTTTTTGGTGTTAAATTTAAGTTAAAAAATTATATTTTTAATTTTACTAAGTTACCATTATGCAGTGCGACGAATTAAATACACAGTAAAATAAATAAGTGCTGCGCACAATTTTCTGCTCAGGTGGCATCGTTCGGTATGTCAGTGATGTTTGTGAATGCCAATAATTTGACTGTTAGTTCAATATTAAAAAATTAATTGCTTAACATGAATTTAGTTTGAGGAGAAAAAGGCAAAAAAGCTTTTTAGAAGATATTAAAATCAAAAGAAAATCGAAAATTAAATGTAAACAATTGAATTTTGCCATTCACAATGCTACTGACAGCTTGAGAACTGATGTTCGTTGGGATAAATATCAAATTGATTTATCAGAAATTGAAAGCGAAATAGTCTCATAATAAATTTACTTTTTTAACCTTCGACTGACCTTAATTTCACAATTCTACTCATGTGTATACGAGACACCATTTCTCCAGCTAATATTGGTAAAGTGCCATTTTGCATACCTTCAGAAATGATTTTAATTTTTAGTTTACACCATTAAACTTATTATTAATTGTACAAATTATTAGATTCAAAACCACATTTCATTTTAAACAGTATTTATTGTCATGGCCCAAATTGGCCCTCAAATAGTTATAAGTATCTATAGAAAATCTCAAAAAAATATTTCATATTGTAATTTTTTAAACAAACGTTTTGCATTAATTATAGTTAAAATTTAAAGTAATCAGTCTTAAAAAAAAGAGATCCCTTCTATGGTGAAATAAAAAGCTATAGCTTGTTTTGCAGCAACAATATCTAGTTACCCTTTTTATTTTTGTGGGGCAAATAGAGCAAAGTTTTCCACTTGGTGGAACAGACCGAATAGTTGGTGGCGGTGGAGGTAGATCTTTACCGAGAACTCCTGTGATCATTATTCTCACTTCTTTTGGCAATCTTTCGTTGTATACCCAGACTTTCATGTGATCTAGCACCAATTCTCTTGCCATATTGAGTATGTAAGTTTTTCTCCTCATTTCATCAATGTCAGCACACGTTTGATACAATACAAAGCTCTTAATTCCTATCATCTCTATTATTCTTTGGAAAATTGCCATAGGCCATTGGCGGGCCTTAAGGCTGCAAGAATATATAGAACATTTTTTGTCAATTTCTTTAACTCCTCCCTTAGTACGATTATAATCCGCTATCATAACAGGTTTTTTTGTGTCATCATCTATTTCTTGATTGTGGTTAGAAGAAGAAATCAGCAGAACGGCTTTATTTTTTTTCGGCACATACAGGCAACTATCCACTTCTCTATGTTTGCTCGGTATCTCAGCTTTATTTTTTTTTTAATGTACCTAAGTAGGTCAACCCATTTTTCAGCCATATTTTTATAAGTGGGATAGAGCTAAACCAATTGTCAGCCGTGATGTTTCGATTTGAGCTTTCAGCAATTTTCAATTTGTTGAACATATCTGATATTGGAGCAAGTGGATCTTCTTTCAAACGTTCCGCTCTAGTAGTCGAATCATCAAATCTGAGGCAGTTGTTTGTACACGAAAAATTAAATTTCGACATCACGTAGCGGAATATTTCATGACCAGTACCGTCGGTGGCAAATATGATTTGAAGATCTGAGTCAGTGCAGTACATAAGACCAACGACCGCTCTCATTTCTATGACATCTGTATCCATAAGTTCTACCCTTGTACTATTTTTGAACTGTGCTCGGTAGGTACTGAGTTTTTGGTATGTAAATTTAACCAAATTTTCCAACATAGATATGTCAAAAATCTTGAACCAAAGTTCCAAATAGCCTTCAAAATTAGATGTATGTAGACGGCCAGGTAATCTTACTATGTTGTGGGCGGCGGTTCTTCATGTTCTTGGGCACTCTTTTCTATTCCATGTAAATCCTTTTTTACCCTTGAAATATTCAGATGATTCGCTTGACGCTCCTTAACGCGCTTTTTCAGTGCAGTGGTGGGTTGTCGCTTAGGGGCATATTCATGACTTGTAACGCATAGTTCTTGATCTGATTCTTCATTTAAAATTTCGTCATCATCAAAGAGTTCAAGTGAACATAGCGAAACCACTTCACTGACGTGTTGTTTTGGAGACACTATGAATATATAACAAATATACTGAGGTGGTTGTCTCTCAGACACATACCTAAACACTGACGTGGTTGACTTATAGACACTCTTCCTCACACAACGACCCGTGCGCTCGACTCGATTACTTGCATAACACTAACGCACGCTAGAGAACGTAATAGAAAGGTACTTAGGGAGCGATAGTCAATGTTTCTAAGGAAACGGTAAAATACGGGATTTTCTGTTTCTTGGTGTCTGTCAGACTACCACGTTAGCCTCAGAAGGTTAAATAACTCTTAAAATTCATATCGGTGAAAATAAGTGAAACGGACCATTTTTCCCCCGACCTTCTCCGATTTTGATGATTTTTGCATATTTAGTAGAGATACTAGCCAAGAAAAACCACGTATAATGTTATTGCAAAATTCCGATTATTTATCGAGTTATCGACAACTGAAAATTGGGTTTTTCGTTTTTTGACTATTCTTTGACAAGCCATATCTTCTAAACAAATAAAGATAAAATATTAAACTAAAAAAAAAAGAATTTATTTATTTTGTAGATTTTTATACCCTGTGCCGTATGGTACAAAGGGTATATTAAGTTTCTGCAAGCCGCAAATGTATGTAACATACAGAAGGAAACGTCGGAGACCCCCCAAAGTTACCTAAAGTATGATCAGAGTGACTAGAGAAGTCGATATACCCATGTCCATCTGTCCGTCCGTCCGTATGAACGCCTAGATCTCAGAGATGGTAAGAGCTAGAGCAACCAAACTTTCAGATTAGATCCCTTATTATTCCATAGGAGACAAGTTTATTTTATTTTTTTGGATATCGGGGTTACATTATTTAGCTCCCATAGGGGTGTTTCAGAGGACCTCGAAAAAAGCAAAAGTTTTAGATGGATAATTCGGTTGTTTATAAAGATATCGTAACCAAATTTTGCGTTCGCGAGTTTTTTAGAGATCTTCAACACTGTACCAAATTTGATCAAAATCGGTTGACTATATCATATAGCTCCCATAGGACCAATCGGCGAAAAATTTTTTTTTTAAATAACATTCGATGTATTTTGTTTGTTTATGAAGATATCGTAACCAAATTTGGCATTCGCGAGGTTCTTATAGTTCCCAAGCACTGTATCAAATTTGATCCAAGTCGGTCGACTATATCACATAGCTCCCGTAGGGCCGATCGATCAAAAAACCGTTTTTTGTACAAAATTTGTCGTGCTTCGTTTGTTTATGAAGATATCGCAACCAAATTCGGCATTTGGAAGTTTTTTAGAGATCCTCAACACTGTACCAAATTTGATCAAAATCGCTTGACTATATCATATAGCTCCCGTAGGGCCGTTTGATCAAATAACCGTTTTTTGTACAAAATTTGTTGTGCTTCGTTTGTTTATGAAGATATCGTAACCAAATTTGGCATTCAGAAGTTTTTTAGAGATCTTCAACACTGTACTAAATTTTATCAAAATCAGTTGACTATATCATATAGCTCCCATAGGGCCGATCGGTCGAAAAAAAGTTTTTGATTAAAAATTCGTCTGTTTTTGGTTGTTTATGAAGGTATCGTAATCTAATTTGGCAATCAAATGTCTTTTGGTGTTCTTAAGCAATTGACCGGATTTTATTGCAAGCAGTGGTACAGGGTATCCCAAAGTCGTCCGCGCCCGACTTTAACGTACGCCATTTTTTTTTTTTAATTTTTTATCATTTTTAGTTTTTAATTTTAAAATTCAAAAGTGATCTCCCACTTTAAAAAAAAAAGTGTTAATATTGTTTTATGCGTGTAAGTTCACTGCGAAAAACAAAAAAAGTTTGTAACTCCTAGAATGGTAGAAGTTATGCTTACTTTAGTGATGGCACCTCGCATGCTCGCCATATTAAACAGTACCTCGAAAAATGACAAATACGCATAACTCCTCAGAATTGAAAGATAAAAGGGTCAAACTTGACTTGAATGTTTGTTTTGACATTCTTCCATACAAATTTTTGGAACATCGAGAAACTTTTTAAAGCACTGGTAAAATGTTATTAGCATAAAACCGATTTTTGTGACCTTTGACCTTAAAGATATGCAGGCGCTTTCAAAATTTATCTTAGAATGTCAAAACAAACATTCATGTCAAGTTTGACCCTTTTATCATGGAAAAAATCGCGTCAATATCTTTATTTGTTTAGAAGATATGGCTTGTCAAAGAATAGTGTAAAAACGAAAAACCAAATTTTCAGTTATCGATAACTCGATAAATAATCGGAATTTTGCAATAAAATTTTACGTGGTTTTTCTTGGCTAGTAGCTCTACCAAATCTGTAAAAATCATCAAAATCGGAGAAGGGGGAAAAATGGTCCGTTTCACTTATTTTCACCGATATATTTAAATAAGTGTCTAAATGTACTAAAATAATTTTTTAATAGTAGCAACTCTTTTCTGCCATTCTCGTAAAAGCGTAAACATTCGGAAACAATTGTCCGAAAAATGAAATCTCTGATTTCTGTGCCAAAAATTAAAGTGTGTGGAGGGGTGACTGGTTTGACAGAGAATGACCCATGTGCCGCAGCGTTGCTTTGTGACGACGCGTCGCGACGTTTATTTTTTAAATCCCAGAGTCTGGCCACTTCATAAAGTGAGTCGGTGCAAGTTTAGCCAACGGATTAGTAACTCGAATCAGGGATAGCCATTTTTTCGCTTTTTTGGTAATACTAAGGCCAACTGCACATTGTTATACCCTTTAAGAAATAAATAAACTAATGCCCAAAACATCAAGCTATGTGTAAGCAATTGTGAATTAGCTATTGTAAAAGAAAAGAATTAAATATTTATTGTAATTAAATTAAAATATCTTGAATTTAAAAATATGATTTTATTTTATGTTTATATTTTGATTTTTATTTATTATGTGTATGGTTTTGTTTATTTTTTATCATTTTTAATTAGTACCACCGACAATATTGCATGCAATGGAACTGTATACGATCACACCAATACAAAAGAAGAAGAGGTCTATCAAGATTTGTGCGCATTGCACAGAACAAGTAGAAACCAGGTATTTTTCACACGTCAAATCCCAGTTCATCAATGCCTGTCCACCTATGATTTTTATATATTGCTGTGCTTAATTGTAGACAGCTCCAAATTCCTTATTTAGCTTAGTTTTCCTAACTTTTCTGTAGACAACATCGGCCACAAGTTTCGAACAACGCGACTACGTTATACGTGAGCTTATCGACACGGAGTCCAATTATTTGGATGTTCTTAATGCTTTAAAGAACAAGTTTATGGAACCGCTCGAAAGGCATCTCAACCAGGACGAACTAAAACTTATATTTCCGCGCATACGCGTGAGTACATTTAAAAAAGCTAAAAAAAAAAATTATCGTTTTTATGGTTTTTAGGAGTTGGCCGACATACACACCAAGTTTCTAGACAAGCTGCGCGAGTCTTTGCTCCCTAATGCGAAGCTAAAAATGGGGCAAGTATTTCTAGATTTTCGTGAACCATTTCTCATTTACGGTGAATATTGCTCCTGCCTCTTAAATGCTATTGATTATTTGGCTGATATTTGTAAAAAGAATCAAATAATAGATCAGTTAGTGCAGGTAAATTACATAATTTATCAACTTGTACATAAATTAATTTATGAGCTTTTATAGAAATGCGAGCGAGACTATAATGTTGGAAAGCTGCAGCTACGCGACATTTTGTCTGTACCTATGCAGCGCATACTTAAGTATCATCTGCTGCTGGATAAATTGGTCAAAGAAACAGCTCAGGTAAATTGTGAACCTCAATAATAAACTAATTTTCGATTATAAGAGAAGAAACTTATGGTTTTCGAGCAGGGGTCTTTAAGATTCTTCTCAATCTTTAATCATTTCATTGCCGGATCACAAAAGATATTCGGTATAATATAAAAAGAGACTAGGATACGCTCGATTTTTTGTTAACCACGTACTGGCTTCTACATTCAATTCGCAATAATAATATCCTCTGAACTTTACATATTATACCCCGTACCTTATGGTACAAAGGGTGTATTAAGTTTGTGCAAGCCGAGTTTATATGTAACATACAGAAGGAGTCGTATATTTTGTCACACACACACTGCGTTTTTGAGTCTGTTCGCATCAAAAACACATTAAAATTGTTTACGGCGTATTTGCCATCGAAGACAGGAACATCAAAATCGACCAGGTGTGTCAACTTACAAGCTGTCAACTTACAATCTATTCCCCTACATTTAAACAGACCAAATTGTTGTACTTACTGATGAAAAACGGTATGCCGACAATGTATTTGTTCTTTTAGTATTTTAGCAACCTTTCATAGTCACAAAACACGAATATTTTTCTTGTAAATTAAAATTTTGCACGCACTTCCTTGTGATACATAACAAATGAATAATGAAGAGTCAAAGTGACGCGAAACTGCCTTTATATTTTGATACTTTTCATACAAAAATACTAAAATCGCGATCAAAAAATTTTGGGTGGTGATAGTAGGGTAAAAATACGACGTGTCGCTGCACTGTGGGCCCAGATTGTCATATTTTTGCCTAAGATCTGTCATTTCCATAATAATTTTTTTAGACTGATGAGGGTTGAACTATTTTTCTGGGAAGTTTGAGCCTCCGATTTTTTTAGGATATATATACTCCAGACCAAAATTGGGAAAAATATAAAGAAACTATTTTTTTTTACTTAATTTAAAAAAAAAGGTTAATTGGAATTGGACCATACTTCACGCAGAGGTAGGTATGAGCTCCAAATACATGCCAAAAATAGTCCATACCCAAAATATTGAATGGTTTTGGAGTTATAGCCCCACACAGTTTCAGCTTTCCAAGCTAATTACAAAAAGACGACATCACCAATCCATCTGGTGTTTATACCCTGTACCATTAGGTACAAAGGGTATGCTATATTTGTGCAATGTATGTAACGGACAGAAGGAGGCGTGGCAGACCTGAAGTCCTTTATACCAAAATGTTTATTATAACCTCCGGTAGCGATTGAGCCATGTCTGTCTGTCCGTGAGTCTGTATGAACGCCTAGATTTCGGAAACTATATAAGCTAGAGACAAGAAACTGTACCACACTTATTTCCTGAGCAGATGAAGTTTGTTAAATCATGTCGATATCTTACCCCGTTCCCCTCTAGTAGAATTTCTTAGCTACACCGTTTAATATTTTTCTTTGAAACTTAACAGAGCTATGCATCATGGTTTCATGCATCTGTGAAAATGAACAAAATCGGACAAATACAACAAAAGTTATAGCCAAAAATGTACTAATTTCACCCCCTTTGCCACGCTGTAGGCGCCATAATTTATTCAAAGTCTAAATTTCAAATAATTTCGGCATACACACCACCTCGAACAAATTTCACAAAAAACGACCTAGAACGCGTCGTTCAGTCATCAACAACTCCTACAATAATCCTAGGCGACTTCGATAGCTGGCATGCCAGCTGGGGATCGTCAATAAGTAATAAAAGAGGCAAAATGATAGACCAATTCATTACATCCTACAATCTCATCCTTCTCATTGATGGCTCTCCTACACATCTCAGCACTCACAACTCTCTAACTAATATTAAATTAACGTTCTGCTCACCAATCCTTAGCATTGGTTCTTCCTGGCAAACAGAAAACAGCCTCTACGGTAACGACCACACGCCTATAACTACAACATTATTTTCCCAACCTACTGAAAGCTCCATAGTACGACCCACATTTAACTTAAAAAAGGCCAACTGGATGCAGTTTTCCAAAGCAACCAGCGATTTCAACTCTCACTTTCCACATAGTACTAATAAATAATAAAATATTGCTAACCTCAGCCCATCTTACAATCCCACAAAATATACAAACCCACACAACAACCGTCCCTTGGTGGCACCCATACCTCCAAAAAAAAAACAGTCAAAAATTCAGCATGGCGCAATTTCAAACGACATACTTCGATTGAAAATGCAATTGCCTGCAAAAACGCCAACGCCATATTTCGCTGCACCTTGAAAATTAGTAAAAAAAGTAAGCACGCTCAAGTTTACTTCCCGAATAAACCCATCAACCCCTTCTGAAAAAATCTGGAACTTGATAAGACGTTTTTGCGGACTAAACCCATCCAAAAATATCCACTGCATCCAAAACCCACATACATCTGTTAATACCATTGCCAAAACCGAAATTGCAGAAATCTTCTGCAGTAACTTTTCAAATTCGTCCTCCGACTCTAACTTCCCAACTCCCCAAACTCCCTTACGACACCAATCCCATCTAAGGAAGCGTCTCTACTTGAACAAGATTTCACCCATAAGAGTACCTTGCAGCCCTCCACGCACTTAAAGGCCATACACCTGGCCTGGACAGGATCAGCTACGCAATGCTACAGAAAGCGGATTTAAACACTAAAAAGCGCAGCCTAACCCCTTACAATTCCATTTTCAACAACTTTATTCCCCAATCCTACAAGAACAGTACTATAATACCAATGCTTGAACCGTCTACAGACAAACCTTCATTGAACTCCTACCGTCCAATATCTCTCAACTCCTGCTTCTCAAAAGTAATATATAAAATAATAGCCAAACGACTATGGTGGTTAATTAGCAATAATAAACTCATTCATAGTAGTCAAACCGGTTTCAGGAAGAGTAAATCTACTATAGATGGTCTACTTTATGTAGACCACCTTATAGCAAGATCCATATCCCACAAAAACCACATCTCATTAATCTCTCTCGACTATGCGAAAGCCTTTGATAGAATTGGTCCACACTCTGTGTTGGACCAACTCTTTGTATGGAAAATGGGACCAAAAATCAGAAACTACATAAAAAACTTCATGACAAATCGTAAAATAGTAGTCCGTGTCGGAAACGTTTACCCTACGTTCAAGCCCCTCCACAACGGCATCTCTCAAGGATCTCCCCTCTCTGTAGTCCTTTTCTTAATCGCCTACCTACCAAATGCAAATACCACTGCAACTGCATCATTTTCCCATGAAACACAAACCTCAACACAGTATCGTCATTGAAAATCTTAGGCATTCACTTCAACTCAAAATACAGATGGAACACCCACATACATAAACTAAACTTATCCCTAACCAATAAACTAAACATAATAAAATGCCTAAAATCCAGCCCAAAATTCAACTGAAATTCAATAGAACTTATAAAAACAACAAAATCACTCATCACATCAAAAATCGACTACGGCCTTCCCATATTTGGATTCTGCCCTAAATCAACTCTACGCCCAATTAAATCCACTCTTCGCGCAGCTGTGAGAATGGCTCTTGGAACATTCCGCACTACTCCAACAAATAATATGGTCTTCGAATCCCAATTACACCCAATAGAACTGAAAAGAAATCTCCTGACAAAAATGCTTTTTAAAACTATAGCCTCATCGAGAGACTCCATCACATAGTTAGACAATACAACCCTCCCCCAGACAACAAGTACCCCTCTACAATAGATCGAATAATGCAACAATGCAATTCACTTAAAATATGCAGCAATTACCCACCCTCAGCAAAATCAGCACCACCTTAGACCTTAATTCAATCATCTTTTAATACCACCCTGAACACCTACAATAAAGCCAACACACCACACACTACCTTTGCAAAGGAATTCTACAAATTCAAAGATACCTACAAAAACTACACCTTTATCTACACAGACGGCTCCCAAATTAATATTAACCAGCGAAAGCCACATCATAAAATCAGGGCTTCTCCCGCCTTACTTCACCGTATTTTCAGCTGAGATAATAGCCATCACCAACGCCTTAAAACACTATGAAACCAAAAGGCGGAAAATACTGCATATGCACAGACTCGCTCTCCGCCATAAAATCCATAGAAAACGAACAACCCCTACTACTACCCAACAATAGCCCGCAATACTATCACCGAATTTCTCAACAAATTCATTCTTCTGTGGATCCCAGGACACATTGGTATACCAGGAAATCACCATCAAACAACCTATGGTGTTCCCACACAATTTCAACACACAAGACATAAAAAAACATGTCAATCTCCTACACCAAAAAATCCTCCTAGTAACAATAGACGTTACCTCAAACTGGTATCAAACAACAAACCCTCTGAAACTATCAATACATAATATACTTAAAAACAGTCACCAAACCAATCGACACGACCAAATAAAATTTACACGGCTTAGACTAGGCCACACAAACATCATCCACCTCCACCTTATTCTTAACACACCACCCATACCTGCCGTGACCCAAACGCGATTACAATGGCACACATTCTCAAGTCCTGCCCTACCATAGATCTTAATAGAAAGCGCATATTTGGTAACACTATCCCAACAACTCTCCTCTCCAACACAGATCCCCAAAATATTGTAAATATAATTAAATTCCTAAAGCTAAATAATTAGTATTTAGTAAAGTATTAAGCTAGATACAATTTTAATTATAAGTTTGCTGTACATAATAATAATACATACTTAATAAAATTTATATAATTATAAAGTAGGAAAATAATTCTAAATTATAAAAGGTTTTTAGGTTTATTAAGTGCTTATATTAAGTCTAGTGGTGCGATTCATGAAATTCTTTATATTTATGGTGTTGGTCTGTGCGAGCATTTCTGTTGGATTTGGAATTTGTAAGCGGAAATGATTAAAGAGGTACTCTATAGTAAGGATACTTATGTTGCAGTATAGGCAGATCGGCTGCGGTGTTTTGTAAGTGTTCGTGTGTGAGTTTTGTATGACTCAGGCGGAATATCGTGTACATATTGGCGTCTTTTCTGTTAGTGGCTATTGGTATATGTACTGGGTTACGGGATGGATTTATTGTTGTGTAGTGATGTAATTATACCCTGTACCTATAGGTGCAAAGGGTATACTAGATTTGTGCAATGTATGTAACGGACAGAAGGAGGCGTGGCAGACCCCAAGTCCTTTATACCAAAATGCTTATCATAACCTCGGGTAGCGATTGAGCCATGTCTGTCCGTCCGTCCGTCCGTATGAACGCCTAGATCTCGGAGATTATAAGAGCTAGAGACACGAAACTTTACCAGCAGGTGCGCATATTTCCTGGAAAGATGAAGTTTGTTGAATCATGTCAATATCTTCCCCCGTTCCCCCGCAATAGAGTTTCGCGGTTTTTAGCCACACCGTTTAATATTTTTATCTGAAATTTAACAGAGCGATGCGTTGTGGTTACATGCATCTGTGTGTAAAAAATTAACAAAATTTTATCGATGTGGTCCCCCCACCCCCCGCAATCGATTTACCGTGTTTTCTCCCACACCCCTCTACATACCAACTTGAAACTTACCCCATATACTTTAAATAAATTCTTTGACGTAATATTTGAGTTTCATCAAAATCGGTAATAATTTAGGGAACTTATAGGTATAAATATCGAATTTCATCAAAAAAAAAAAAATTCCAATTGGAAAGTTCTTAGAAGGAATATGCAGGAAAAATTTTTTCGAGACAAAAGGTACAGGGTATTCCACTGTCGGGCACCGCCTCGACTGTACCACATTTTTTTTTTTTAAATGTGGTAATTCTTTAAGTTACATCCTAACTTTTTTTTTTTGTTTGCAGCACCATGAAGATTACCGTTCCTTGGAGCGCGCAAAAGACGCCATGATTGACGTCTCGCAGTATATCAATGAAGTTAAGCGCGATTCGGATCATTTAGTTATCATACAAAAAGTCAAGGTTAGCTAACAGTCAAGATCCATTATAAAAGATCTCACTCAAGTTTAATCTTCACCAGGACAGCATTTTTGACCTAAACTTACTGCATAACGGTAATGATCTTTTGCAATACGGACGCCTACTCCTAGATGGTGATTTACACATCAAGGCGCATGAGGATCAAAAAACCAAGCTTCGTTATGCCTTTGTATTTGATAAAATACTCATTTTGGTTAAACCCCTTCATATAAAAACCGGCGATATGCAGTATACATATAGAGATTCGCATAATCTGGGTGATTATCGCGTTGAGCAACATCATTCTAGGCGAACTCTTGGCCGTGATACACGATTTAAGTATCAATTACTGCTTGCGCGGAAATCAAACAAGACGGCATTCACGTTATACTTGAAGTCGGAGCATGAACGAGACAAATGGCGAAAGGCACTCACAGAGGCCATGTATAATAACTGCTACCAACCCACATAACAATAAAAAAACAAACTCATCCTGTTTTTTTTACAGGGAAAGTCTGGATCCGCCTGGCTGTCGTAACACGGATCACAAAATGGAAATCTATACTTTTGATACACCTACCACTTGTCGGCACTGCTCTAAGTTTCTCAAGGGACGTATTCACCAGGGGTACCGCTGCAAGGAATGTCAAATAAGCGTTCACAAAGGCTGCATATCTTCCACGGGGCGGTGCAAACAGAATCCCGTCAGCATTCCGCCTCCCGTATGTGATCGTCAATTGTCTGAGTTTAATTGGTTTGTGGGTAATATGGATCGTGAAACTGCAGCTAACCGTTTGGAGAATCGTCGCATTGGCACCTACTTGCTACGCGTGCGTCCACTGGGCGCCTCCACGCCCCATGAGACAATGTATGCACTGAGCTTGAAGTAAGGGTACGGTATCACCAACTATTTAAAAAAATGCTAATTATATTGTCCTTTTAGAACCGATGATCATGTAATCAAGCATATGAAAATCAATCAAGAAAACGATGGCGAGTCAATGTTGTATTGTCTATCATCGCGTCGTCATTTTAAAACAATTGTTGAACTGGTTTCTTATTATGAACGCAACGATCTTGGGGAGAATTTCGCGGGGTAAGTCAATAGGCGTACTAAAATGGGTGCCTCATGTGCTCACTACGATTCGTTACAGACTCACTCAATCGCTACAGTGGCCCTATCGTGAGGTCTATGCTTTAGCTCTGTATGATTATGAGCCCAAGGCCGGTAGCAATCAATTGCAATTACGCACCGATTGTCAGGTGCTGGTCATAGGAAAGGATGGCGATAGCAAGGGCTGGTGGCGTGGCAAAATTGGAGATACGGTTCGTAAAACATTTTTTAAACTGTAGACCAATTTTTGAATAATTTGTTTTAGTGGAATGGTTTCTAATCTGCTTACTATACGTACCTATTACTATCACTCTGAATGGAACCTTTTCCACCAAAGAATTTTACTGACATGTGATGATATGTATTGTGAAAACTCAGCGTGTGTATATCACAAATAATAAATAACATATGTAACTACAAAAAAACTGACCCGGACTGGTGGATTTAAACTGCGCGAGTTAACCGAATCGGTAATTATACCCTGTACCGTATGGTACAAAGGGTATATTAAGTTTGTGCAAGCCGAAAATGTATGTAACATACAGAAGGAGACGTCGGAGACCCCCCAAAGTTACCTAAAGTATGATCAGGGTGACTAGAGAAGTCGATATACCCATGTCCGTCTGTCTGTCTGTCCGTATAAACGTCTAGATCTCAGAGATGGTAAGAGCTAGAGCAACCAAACTTTCAGATTAGATCCCTTATTATTCCATAGGAGACAAGTTTATTTTGTTTCAGTGGACCTCGAAAAAAAGCAAAAGTTTTAGATGGATAATTCGTTTGTTTATAAAGATATCGTAACCAAATTTAGCAATCGGAAGTTTAGAGATCTTCAACACTGTACCAAATTTTATCAAAATCGGTTGACTATATCATATAGCTCCCATAGGAACAATCGCACAAACAAATTTTTTTTAAATAAAATTCGATGTATTTCATTTGTTTATGAAGGTATTAAAACCAAATTGGGCATTCAGAAGTTTTTTAGAGTTCCCAAGGACTGTACCAAATTTGATCAAAATCGGTTGACTGTTTCATATAGGCCGCATAGCACGGACCGGTCAAAAAAAGGTTTTTTGTGCAAAATTCGTCTGTTTTTCGCTTGATTATGAAAATATCGTAACCAAATCTGACAAATAAATATCTTTTTGCAATGTGGTGGTACAGGGTATCCCAAAGTCGTCCGCGCCCGACTTTTAACGTACGCCATCTTTAAGCATGTAAATATTACTGCCCATCGCTTTTTTACTATCAGAGGTCTAAATAAATCAACTCCAGTGTAAGTAAACGGGCGTATATAAGGTGTCAACCTGTCCGCTGGTAGTGGTTCCTTTGGCAGTATGGTTGGCAGCGCAGCCTTTGGCGTCCAGAATATCTGGCGGCTTTCATTACAGCTTTCAAGTCACACCGAAATATTGTGTCGTTTTTTGGCGCAGGGCGCCACTGACAAAGCTAGTTTCGATTTGGTTTTTGTATACTAAACAAAGATATGCTACAGAAGCAAATGCCTTCAGGCTGGCATCGAAGAAACTATGTATTTGGACATCTCCGTTGCAGTATTGTGAATAACAACGTGGCACCCTAAAGTGCGGCATGTCATTAAGTTCTGTCAACCAAATTTTCCATTTTTTGTGAAGGTTTGTCGGAATAATCTCATCCCAGTCGACTTCATACTTGTACTTGTACTAATATTTTTGCAAATAAAAGAAAATCGGAAATAAGACCCAATAGATCAAACACAGCCATGACGATTCCTAACAGTTCCCTTTTGGTAGGCATTCTCGCTTCACTTATAACTTATTTTAAAAGATGGCCTACGTTACAATCTGTCGCGGACGACTTTGGGATATCCTGTACCACCACATTGCAATTTAATCCGATATATTGCTAAGACTTCCAAAAGATATTTTATGTGCCACATTTGGTTACGATATTTTCATAAACAAACAAAAAACAGTCGAATTTTTAACCAAACACTTTTTTTTTGACCACCATATGAAATAGTCAACCGATTTTGATCAAATTTGGTACAGCGATTGGGAACTCTAAAAAACTTCCGAGTGACACATTTGATAACGATATCTTCACACACAAACGAAACACAACGAATTTTGTGCAAAATCCGTTTTTGATATAGTCAACCGATTTTGATCAAAATTTGGTACAGTGATTGGGAGCTGCAAGTAACTTCCGACTGCCAACTTTGGTTACGATATCTTTACAAACAAACGAAACAACGAATTTTGTGCAAAAAACGTTTTTTTTCGACTGATATGTCCTATGGGCGCTATATGATGTAGTCAACTGATTTTGATCAAATTTGGTACAGATTGGGATCTGTAAGTAACTTCCGACTGCCAAATTTGGTTACGATATCTTCATAAACAAACGAATTATTTATCTAAAACTTTTGGGATTTTTCGAGGTCCTCTGAAACACCCCTATGGGAGCTATATAATATATCCCCGATAACAAAAATATAAAATAAACTTGTCTCCCCTGACATAATAACGCTTTAAATCTGAAAATTTGGTTACTCTAGCTCTTACCATCTCTGAAATCTAGGCGTGCATACAGACAGACAGACAGACGGACATGGGTATATCGACTTCTCTAGTCACCCTGATCATACTTTAGGTAACTTTGGGGGGGTCTCTGACGGCTCCTTCTATATGTTACACACATTTTCGGCTTGCATAAACTAATATACCCTTTGTACCATACGGTACAGGGTATAAATACGACGAAACTTGGTTTCGAATTGAAAAACGTCCTGGGCTGACTGATCTTTTGCTCGAATTTTAATCTGGGAAAACATCTTTATATCTGCAGCTACTCCTATTCGTTTTAAACGAAACAGCATCAATATATGTAGCTATAAGTGCATTTATTTGGTCTAGTCCTTTTAATAATGCTGAATGAAGAGATACTCCTTCAACTGTTGCGGCACCATTAAAAAGGATTCGTATGTAGTTTGTCAGCTGCACAAAATGTTCTAAACGTCGCACTTCGGTATAGCACATTACTTCCAAGCACTGTATTTCTGTGCGGGGCTGACAGTAGAACGAAATGTTTTGAGGCTCTGTTTGCATCAAAACAAAACCTTCAGTGCTTGAACTGTCTTTGCTTCAGTATTTCAAAACATTAGAAAATCAAACAAAATGCTTGAGTGAAGTAAAGTTGCGCAGCAGACATAAAGTTAAGGCACACACAGACACAATCAGTTTGTTTGTTTGCATTAGTGCACGCGCTTCTCTTTCTTATTCTTTCTTATTCTCCATTTTCAATAATCGTCTCTGATAGTCCCAAATGTGTATCAAGCCCAATCAATATAACTGGCTTAGCATCGGCATAATCCTTCATTGGTAAGTGACTTAAATGTTTAAGCTGATCTTTAGAAAACGACTGTGTTGGCAAATTTAGACTCCTTATTGTGCTCGCCTTTATATTATAATGGAAGTCATTATTAATACCAATACAATTTGGAATATTACACTTTACGAGTTTTCTGTATCATTTTTGCTTCCATACCATTGTGAAGTCATTGGCTGATCTCTATTGTTCAGACCCGAGCTGTGCGCAACTTCGCTCTCGGTCAGAGTAACTGTCTGTATGAACGCCAAGATTTTAGAGATGGTAAGAGCTAGAGCAACCAAATTTTCAGATTTGATGCGTTATTACGTCAGGGGATTCAAGTTTATTTTATATTTTTGATATCGAGGACATATTATATAGCTCCCATAGGGGTGTTTCAGAGGACCTCGAAAAAAACCAAAAGTTTTAGATGGATAATTCGGTTGTTCATGAAGATATCGCAACCAAATTTGGCAATCAATAGTTTTTTAGAGTTCCCAAGCACTGTACCAAATTTGATCAAAATCAGTTGACTATATCATATAGCTCCTATAGGTCCAATCGGTCAAAAAAACGTTTTTTGTACAAAATTCACTGTGTTTCGTTTGTTTGTGAAGATATTGTAACCAAATTTGGCATTCAGAAGTTTTTTAGAGTACCCAAGCAGTGTACCAAATTTGATCAAAATCGGTTGACTATATCATATAGCTCCCATAGGGCCAATCGGTCAAAAAAACGTTTTTTGCACAAAATTCATTGTGTTTCGTTTGTTTGTGAAGATATTGTAACCAAATTTGGCATTCAGAAGTTTTTTAGAGATCTTCCACACTGTACCAAATTTGATCAAAATCGGTTCACTATATCATATAGCTCCCATAGGACCGATCGTTCAAAAAAACGTTTTTTGCATATAATTCATTGTGTTTCGTTTGTTTGTAAAGATATCGTAACCAAATTTCGCACTCGGAAGTATTTTAGAGCTCTCAATCATTGTATCAAATTTGATCTAAATCGATTGACTATATCATATAGCCCCCATAGGACCGATCAGTAAAAAAAAGTGTTTGGTGCAAAATTCCACTGTTTATGTTTGTTTGCTTATAATATCGTAACCAAAGCAAATAAAATATAGTTTGGAGTTCTTAAGCAATATATCGGATTTAATTGCAATGTGGTGGTACAGGGTATCCCAAAGTCGTCCGCGCACGACTTTACGTACGCCATCTTTCATATTGTTTTTGTTGAAGCCAAAGAAGGGAGTTGGGCCTATAAATAAACATCTTTAAAAAAAAAAAAAAAAAAAAAAAATGGGTTTTCCGCCCCCTTTTTAGCGTAAAGGTTGGATGAGTGCGTTGTTACACTCTATAAGGACTTTTGAAGCGACTGTGTAGCTTTTTAGTGCTTTGAGGACTAATTGACTGTCTGAAAGTAGTTTAATTTGCATTCTCTTGAGATTTCCACTGTAACCATTATAGCGTATAGTTGCGCATGGAAAATTGTGGTGTCAGTGCTTAGTGAAATTGATTTATGTGCTCTGGGGCCCACTATTCCTGCGCCTACACTGTGAAGCTTTTTGGATCCATCTGTATACCATTTTTGAGAGTCGTCATGTAACCACACTGGGTTAGCATTCCATTCCTCTCTCAATGGGAACATGACTTTGTATCTCTTGGTGAAGTTGAGTACTGGATCTGTGTGGTCATTTGCCTGGGTCATATATGTAGCGTTTCCGACCCTGGTAAGGATTTGTAGGTGACCAGTGAGATTTCCTGGTTTGAATTTTTCTTTAATGCAGCTTTTTCTTGTATTGCTAGGTGTAGCGGTGGTAAATTTAGCAGTGCTTCCATGCCAGCAGTTGGGGTAGCTATTACAGCCCCTGTTGCTTAGACACTCTAGCCTCTGTAATTTCCTCAGTTTTGATATAGCTGTGGTTTGTTTGGTTTTTTCCCACCATACCAATGCCCAATATAGTACGATGGGTCTAACCCCTTTTTCTAGTAAATGGGACAATAGTGGTTTTTGTAGAATTGATTGACAATCCTTCTTTCCTGCACCACTCCCGTGTTGTATCTAAAGCGTCCTGCATTAAGTCCCTAATAGTCTTTTCATGGTTGCCTGTGATAATTACTGATATGTCGTCTGCATATCCAATTGTTTTATGCCCTTTGTTGTTGAGGGTTTGAATTAGGTTGTCAGCTATTAAGGACCATAGTAGTGGTAAAAGTACCCCCCTTGCGGACATCCTTTTACTGCTTTGACCTATGATCGACTTGTCCCAAAGAGGCTGTGACACTTCTTTGGTTTAGCATATTGCTTACCCATTTTATTATTGCTGGATCTGCTCCTCTGCTGGAGAGTTGGAGATAACCTCTTCTCTTAGGTAGCAATCTAGAATCTTTTCCATGGTTTTTAGCATGAAAGACGTTAGACTGATTGGTCTATAGGATTTGGGAGATTCAGGGGGTTTATTCCGTCCCTTTGGTAGAAAAATTACCTTAACCTCTTGCCATATCCTTGGAACATATCCCAATGTTAGACTAGATCTCAAGATTTGGACCAGAATACGTATTAGTCTTACAGACCCTTTTGAGATTAGGGCTGGGAATATACCGTCAGGTCCGGGTGATTTGTAGGGTTTAAACGAATTTATTGCCCATTCTACCCTTTCAAAGTTGACTATTCTGGTAATAGTTGAGTTTCTTGCCTTGTGGTTGTTGTGGGCTAATGCCCCTTCATCGTTGTCGCTGGTTGCGTTAAGCCGACAGTCATGGAAATGAGTTTTAAGAAGAAGCTCTAGTGTGTCAGTAAAAGAGTTTGTGAAGGTACCGTCTGGTGCCTTTAGTGTGCCAATTGGATTAGTTGCCCCCTTTGACAATGAGTTTTGGATCCTAGCAGTATTCGGTACATCTTTTAGTTCCTCACAGAAGTTTTTCCATTAGTTTTTTTTTGATTTCCTTAATTCTTTGTTATATAATGTTAGGGATTTCTCAAATTCTTCCCATGTATTGTTTATCTTTACGTCATTGAATTTGGATCTTGCTATTTGACGCTATTTTACTTTAAGTGGACTACATTCGTGATATGAGGATATTATGGAGTCAGTCAAAGTTTCAACTGATGCGTCCAGTCGCTCTGTCGATTGTTTAGTTTAGACTCTAGACATTCTGAGTATTTCTCCCAGTTAGTTGCTTTAGGGCTTTTGTAGAGCATTATGCTCTTACTTAACGCCCTTGTTTCAAAAAGTATATGTTTATTATCAGACAATGAGTCCTCGTCAGAGACTCTCCAATTAGTGATCATATCAAAAGAGTTATTAGTTATGAGTTTCAAGTCGAGAACCTCTTGCCGTGTGGCATTTTCAAAGGTTGGTTTATTACCACTGTTTGCAATAGCTAAGTTGGTTTGTAGTAAGAATTCTATGCGTGATTCACTTCTTAGGTTTGTATCTGTGCTGCCCCAGATTTTGTTGTGCGCTTGTGTTTAGTATTTTGAGGCCTGCTAATCTGTGTATCCAGGGCTCGTGAATGAGCCCTATGTTGGTGCTTCCGCCGGCAAACTGTCTGCTGAGTTCGGCTGTTGCAGCCTTAGCATGGTGAAGATTTGCCTGGATGTACCTCATGTCTTGACTGTGGGGTCAGGGCTGGTGGAGTACGTTCGTTCTCTTCTTCCAACTCCACTGCAGCTATTTTGTCCGCCAGTGCATCTGCATTGACCGGCGCAGCTTTTAACCGATTTGGCCCAATCGGAAGTTGACATTCTCGCCTCACTTTCTGGTCCACTGCAAGGACCAGGGTGACATTAGAGCCCCTTTCAGCTCTTTTCAGTATACGCCACTTGTCGACGTAGAGTCCTTTGTTCTGCCCCTATATGAGGTTGAAGATCCTAGAGGTCTCTAGCGTCTGAGAATTGGGAAAGTACCCCACTGCGATCCGCGAGTGAGGAATTTCGGATTCCTCTGTGGCCCACAGTGAGGCTTCTCCCCATGGTGGCGCATTTGTGATGGTCGCTTTTAGCCTCTCTGCCATCTTTGAGGGCAGAACCATATATCCTGCTTTGTACGTAGCTCCAAGGAATGCAGGTTTTGCGGCCTGTTCTTTTTCCGCTATTATCTTGTCCAGAATGAGTTCTTGGATGGAGTTCATTGGCTCTGTTGTTAGGGGAGTATTGGGATAGTCCCTTGCGAGCACTACTATTTTGATGCCTCTTCTTGGTTGTGTTAGCATCAGTTAGCATATTTGTCGCATCTGTTGTTTTTGATGCGAGTGTTGTTTCTGCTGCTGCTGCGGCCTTGGAGGTGGAGGGTTGATCCTCTTTAACCGGCTTATTTTGGGTGGCCTCTGGAGGTGTATGCTCGGTTGACCTCTGTCTTTTGGGTGGCCTCTGGAGGTGTATGCTCGGTTGACCTCTGTCTTTTGGGGACAGGTTTAGCTTGTGCGCCCTTTTTGGTTGGCATAGGGAGCATAGCTTTGGCGTATGCGTCTTCTCTGCTGCGCACTTTCTTGAGGAGGTAGTTGAACCTCTTTTTGCCCGCCCCGCTAAGCTTTTTGGGCTTATCGGCCGATGGTGCCGTGCTTATCGGGCTTTAAGTTGCAGCTTCTTGGCTCATGCCACTTGAAGGCTACTATAATCCATTTGTTGAGTTGTTGTGGCCTCTTGTGGTGAGCTGTTATGGCTGCTCTCCTCATTTGTTGTGTTTTTGTTTATAATTGTGTCCATTTTTGATCCCACGAATAAAGGAGAATGTCGGCCCACTACGCCAGTACCCCGGTGGCGCAGTAAGGCACTTATTGAAATGGGGCCTTGCCTGGGCGCCCCAAGTTCGCATATTAACGACTTGATACCCTCTAGCCATTCATCCCTCGGCATATGCTGTTCCACCTTGGATTGGGGTTTGTGTAGAGTTTTCTCTCTTAGCCCAACTATATTAGCCACCCTCTCAGCGGAGACATGACCTTTCTGAGAAGTGTGTTATCGGTAGTTACCACGTGGAGGTTATAGTCGCACTTCCATTAGCCTAGTAGTTACGGTACAGAGGTGATAAGACCACTGCGTGATTTCCCCTACATAGGCTAATGACCAACTACACAAGTGTATATCAGACAAGTGTCATAGCAGTTACCTTACTCCGAAAGGGTATACATTGTCCAATTTGACAAAGAAAATATTTATGCTTTCTCACTCATGCTTGCTGCATTTAGTATGTCATTTATTTAATTTTATCTCTTTGACTATGCTCGGGATCGCTGCTCTCGCGATTTCTGCTCTATGCTCTCTTTCATTTTTGCAAACGTTTTTTTTACAAGAGTATAGTAGTGTGGCCGTCGGTAGCGTAGTGGTAGTGTACTCGCCTTGCAACCCGATGGTCGGTGGTTCGATTCCCCGCTGCATTTGGCTAGCACTGGCATCGCTAGCTCAAAGACGCTATTTGCCCAAGAAAATCTCTATTGATTCAAGACACCGCCGTTCGGATTCGGCTATAAGCTGTAGGTACCTGTTCTCTTCGAACAGCAGTTATTAATAGAGATCCCCATGCTCCGCCCAGGGACGACTGACAAAATAGTCAGTCAGGGAAATTATTATTATTAAAAAAAATAGTATTGTACACTAGTGTACTGTATCCTAAAAGTACTACACCCACAATTTTTGAACCCATGTTTGTGTGAATAGGAACTCTGGTTGGCAATTCAAAACACAGGCACACCATTCACTTGCACTCACTTAAATTGGTACTAAAAAATATGCATGTGAGTGAAGGCTGAGCTATTCATTTGCCGTTTTGAATGCATTCATGTAGACCTCTATTGGAAACTGTTTATCGTAGGAAAGCGACAGAGGACTTATTTTGTAGATAATTTCAAATATGTACTTCAAAGAGCATTTGGGTATTTTTCCGAAGAATCTCTGCACTTGTACGGTAGAAGCAGATTTTTTGGAAAATTTTCTTGTTTTAATTTGAGTTTACTTTCCTGTGCCTGTTTTGTTTTAAGCTTCTTTCTTTTGCAAAGGTTATTGATGAGGATCTTCTTCTAGAGTGTACACACCCGAAAGTAATAGGTCAAAAAGGTTTTAAATGTTCAACGTTATAATTGTGATTATTTTAATTTAAAATTTTATAAGAAATAAACAAGAATTTAGAGCTTAGTAGACTTTTACTGATTAAATCTGTTTTTTACTCCTTAGGTCGGTTATTTTCCGAAGGAATACGTGCAAGAGCATCCACCCACCAGCGACGAGCTTTGATATTACAACTATGAAGTTTATTTCGCGCCAAAGAGAACCTGCACCGGCTTCCTCACAAACATTGCTAAAACTGTTAATCTAGATAATGAGGAGAAGCAAGAGGTACCGGGAGTGATGGAGAAAAATTAATGTGCGGCCCTCACCAACAAAAAAGCTATTTGGCTTACAAATGAAACAAGCTGAATCAACAACATCAGCAAGCATTATTCGGCCGTATTACGGAAAACGAAAAAACAAAACGAACAATTTTATTGTTGTTTCGTTTTTGCGTGCTCCCGAGTCCGAATTTTTTGCTGTCGCCATCTACTCGCATTTCCCTTGCTCATTGTTAGCACATCTTTGCACCTTTCGAGGCCAATTATCCACGACTATGCTTTTCCTATTACAAGAGAAATTTTTTTAATGTAAGACATGAACATTTTTTATGCAAGACATGGACCATATAAAAATTCGGTTTGAGTTGTACATGCTATTTTTTGGGTTGATTCAGAAAAAATAATTTTAAATATTTATCCATAACTATTTAACTTGAAATTGACGTAAATAGAATCTTAGAATATCAAAGAATATTTTAAAAATTATTTCAGTTTATAATGCGTAGACTTTTAAACCTTTTTTGCCAATTCATTTTAATTCCTCTTGCAACAAAACATTCTGTTTCAAACAACATAAAAAAAATTCGTTTTGTGGAAATTGGGAGCATCAAACATTCGGTTTCAAAACGAATTCAAATAAAATTATCGGATTCGTTTTTCGGAGCACGGCCGACTATTTATGTTTATTTTTACTTTGAGTATGCTCGAAACATTTGTGCCAACAATTGGCTTTTACGAAGTGCACAATTAATAGTACAATTTCAATAATGGTTTGGCTTTTAATTTGTGTGTTTTGTTGCAGTTTTGTATATGGGCGAAAATGAATGAAGTGTATGATTATACCCTATACCATTAGACACAAAGGGTATACTAGACGTATGCAATGTATATAACAGACAGATAGAGGCGTGGCAGACCCCAAGTCCTTTATCTCAAAATGCTTATCATAACCTCAGTCCGTTCGTCCGTCCGTCTGTGTGAACACCTACATTTCGGAAACCTAGCTAGAGAAACGAAACTTAGTCCCTTCAAAGATCAATGATGTTTTTAGCTACACCACTTAATATTTTAATCTGAAATTAAACAGAGCTATGCGTCGTGGTTATTTGCATCTGTGTGTCATGAATGAATCAGACAAATACAACAAAATTTATAGTCAAAAAAATAAAAAATTTTAATTGATTATTAGTTACAGATAGTCAATAATCGATTCAGTTAAAAGGCAATGGCTCATTTTAATTACTCCGCTATTATTTTCAAGTGGCGCCAACCAGACGCACAAGCAGATCGCCGGCAACGCAGCCGAAATTACAAAATCAAAATACACACAGTGTGTGAGTTTTATTGCTCGACTTGAGGATAGCTTGAGCGATCCTAAAGCGACTTTTTATACCCTGTACCCTATGGTACAAAGGGTATATTAAGTTTGTGCAAGCCGAAAATGTATGTAACATAACCTATTAGAGAAGTCGATATACCCATGTCCGTCTGTCTGCATGAGCGTCTAGATCTCATAGATGAAAGAGCTAGAGCAACCAAACTTTAGATTCCTTATTATGTCAGATGTTTCGTTTGTTAAGATATCATAACCAATTTTAGTATTCCAAAGTTTTTTGGATTAGCGATCGGTCAAAAAACGATTTCGGTTAAAAATTCGACTGTTTATTTTTTGTTTATTAAGATATCCTAACCAAATTGGCGAATAAAATGTCTTTTGGAGCTTTTAAGCAATATACCGGATTTGATTGCAATATGGCGCTACATGATACAGAGTACCTCAAATTCGTCCGCGCCCGAGTTTAACGTACGGCATTTTTTATACCCTGTACCTATAGGTATAAAGGGTATACTAGATTTGTGCAATGTATGAAACGGACAGAAGGAGGCGTGGCAGACCCAAAGTCCTTTATACAAAAATGCTTATCATAACCTCGGGTAGCGATTGAGCCATGTCCGTCTGTATGAACACCTAGGTTTCGGAGACTATAACAGCTAGAGAGATGCGTCATGATTATATGTATCTGTGTATCAAAAATCAACAAAATCGGACAAATGCAACATAGGTTATAGTCAAAAATGTATAAATTTCACCTCCCCTTGCCTATAAACTGCGTCAATATTTGACTCTACGTAATTTTGGTAATAAGTGACCTTGAATCACCTTGAATTTTGGTAAGCTGATTCATGTGGCTCTCATGAACAAATCCACATCCAAATTTTATCGATGCGATGGCTGTTGACTACTTTGCTTGACTTCTACTTCTAGTACTACTACTTTGTTTGACTTCTCAGCAGGACTTACTACATATGGTTTAACTATTGTGAGATGCACAAGGAATTTCGATAGCATCGTTTATTAAAATATTTTTCTTAATAGATTTTAATAAAAGTGTTGGAACATATTTGGTTTTCTATTATATGTATATCGATTATGTACAGTAGCAGTGGCGTAACTATTGGGGGCAGGGGTGGCAAAATGCCACGGGCCCCCGACCCAAAGGGACCCCGGCCTAAGAGTCAAGTGATCAAGTGAAACAGTTCATGATCGAAAACGTACATTGTAAACCTAAGGGTCCTTTCTTAAAAGATAGTGACAATAGATCTTTTCTAGAAAAACATTACTATATTGTTTCCAAGTCTGGTGTGAAACTTGAACGTACATTGCTCTCCTATTCTTTAATACTTCAGAAGGCGTATTAAGAACCGTGTTGGTTATTCGCAAATCGGGCATATAAAAAAATACAAAATGTTTGGATGGAAGACTATGACGACTAGAAACATATTGTAGACGGCATAGAAAGACACGAGACATCGAAAATTCATCTGGATTCTTGTCTTACGTATCAACAGTGGCTACACGAAACACTTGATGAAGAGCAAGAGTCCATGATCAAAAAAGAAAAATATTTTTGGCGCCAAGTACTTTCTAGACTCCTTGATGTTACTCTGACACTTTCAACATGTAATTTAGCCTTTCGTGGCCACAGAGAAAAGGCAGATAACAATGATCCAAGCTCCCTAGGAAACTTTTTGAATGTTGTTGAGTTATTAGGAAAATACGACCCGGTTTTACAAGAATTGTTAAGCAAACCAAAGGGCCAGATAAAATACTTAAGTCCAACAATACAAAATGAGCTACTCATACTCTTCTACTTCGAATACGTGTATGATTTTAAAGGATCCGGATTGTATTATTTGGGAATGGGAATAATCCAGTATAGTTGATATTCCCAGGCAGGTGGGTAAGAATAATCTGTAAGATTATTATTTTTTAAGTTATTCTTGTGAATTGTTCTGCCTGATTTTGTAATTATTGTGGTACCGCTATCTTCTGCTACAACTTCCTTTCTGTATTTTGATGAGAGTTTGGATTCTAATCTTTTGTCTATTTCTGCGAAAACAGTATCGCCTGGTTTGTATACTTTATGTGTCACCCTGCTCCTGTTGTGATACTGCAGATCCTCCTTCTGTTTGTTAGCTATTTTCTTCACTATTTCGTTTGTAGAGTCTGTTGTAAGTCATCGAGAACCGTTGTTCCAAAAAATATGTCGATTGGTTTTTTCCTGTTTTAGTATTGATCGAAGAGTTGTACCCTTGTACTGCTTCAAAGAGTAGATCAACAAATACTATTTCTTTCTTGTCTGTCCTTAGACACCTCATTATCTCGGTGAGTGTAGAGTGAAATCTCTACATGGCCGTTGCTGCTTGAATTGTAAGGTGGTGTCGTAAAAACTTGGATTTGATCTTGTAACATGAATTTTATGGTAGCTGAATTTAGGGCTTTTTCATTATCAATCACTAATAGCTTGGGTATACCAAACGCAATCAATAACTCCCTTAAAAGTGTCCTAATGTCTTCTGAAGCTCTTGATTTTAGAATTTTTACTTGGGCATATTTCGAGAATTCATCGACGCTCGTAAGGACTGTTTGTTTTTCTGTAATGTAGAAGTCAACGTGCACTATTTCTCCTGGGTATTTTGGAATTGGCGTTGCTTGAATCTTTCCATGCCCATCATACTTTGATAACTTACAGGTCTCACAATTTTGAACTATCGATTCGATTTTCCTATTCATAGCTAGAAAAAATTATTTGCTCAAAATTTGGAATTTATTCTCAATTGTGTTTCTGTACGCTCTTTTGTGTTCGGTTATTATTATATATTTGCTCATCTTCGGATGTTATCTCTTTCACTTGCTTCTGGGTATATGTAACCTTGTATGAACTAAAATGATTTGGAAAAATTAATTGTAATTTTTCCATGATTTCTGGCGTATATAGACCATTTACAATTTTGGGGTCTAGTCTTTGTTTTAAAATTCGTATCAGATCTTCCTCGGAATAATCAGGTTTTTTCACTATATGCCCATGATAAGCCGGGAAAGGTATTTTGAGTTCGTACGATTCTTCATATGAAATAAACAAAAATAGTTGGTTTTTGAATACATTGATGGGGACTTCCATCACGAGTATTAGGTTGTGTGAGGAGCTTTTCTCACTGTGAACGGTTGCTGTGGTACTATTAATTTGTGTGTCTATTGGATTTGTTGAAAAAGCATCAGCAACTACATTTGAGGTTCCGGGTTTGTAGCGGAGGTCGTAATTTATATTCGTCAAGATAATTGTTCCACCTTTTGAGTTTTCCGTTATTGTTTTTGTTACTAAGGGCAAAAAAAGATCACCAACCGATCAGTATAGATTACTACTTTGGAGGTACCGTAGAGGTACATACGCAGACTCTGAAGTACCCTTACTATTGCTAGCATTTCTCTCTCGTTAGCGGCGTAGCTTTCTTCGGTCTTAGAGAATGTGCGTGAAATAAAAATGATAGGTGATAGGATTTTGTTCGAGAACTGTGCCAATGGCGCTTATTAAAGTCGGGGTACGCAAGTATAACATCTTGTAAAACGAGAGTTCTTTTAATAATAGACAAGTGTAATTTTTCATTTTCTCCTTCAAGAAAGGTCGTGAGTGATTTGGCGGTTTGAGCGTAATCGCGAATAAAGCTTCTGTAATAGCTTGAAAGGCCCAAGAAGATGATATGATATGATACCGTCCCTCAATAATTGGCTTATCTGTTTCTCTACTTCAGCCCTTAATGAGGTAGGGCACGGATAGTGCCAGCTATACACCGGAGTGTCCGATGAGGTTGTTGTCTTTCCTACAACTTTAGTTGTGTAGGTAAGTTTTTCGTCTGGCTCTGCGAACAAATCGGAATTAATTTCTATCATTTGTTCCATGGTTGCCTTTTGTTTGTTTGTCATGTGCTCCGATCTTACTACGACCTTATTAATGGCTGTAGTGGCGTACTGCCTTATTCTAAGCCAATAATTTCCGTTCAATATCAGAACATCGTTTTTAACATCGACGACGGCGTTCAATTTCTTTAGGGTATCTTTTGTTTATATTATTCAACGATAGCTCCAGAACAATAGTTAAATAAAAGTCTCAGTATTATATTTAAATGTTTTATATGTTTGTTTAATGTTCTTTATTAATGCACGCATACTCGTCGACTATACAAAAACGACTGACTACATGTGAACAAAGGTTCAAAGCAACTAGTGCAAAATTATAAAGGAATAGGCTGGAATAGTTCCGTTAGACCATTGTGCATGCTTGCCATCTCTCTTACTCCTTGATGCATCAATGGGACTTTTGCTCCTTGTCCATATAGCAACACAGCAACAGAGCCCGTTCAACATGACCATATATGGGCATGTTCGCTGTATGTGCTGCTATTTATTCCAACAACAAACTCCTCAATATCAATTATATATATACATATATATATATGGACATGTTCAACAGTATCATTACCCAAAATTCCATTAAATGTTTTTAAAGATGGAAGAAGGAAAAATTTAATAGGCATGTCTTCGCGTTTGAATAGAATTTGCAAAAAATCGTTATTATTTAACTTGGGGTTACGGACTAAATCGGACTGAGGACCGTTTGGAGGCAGTGTCAATCAAGAATCTAAGGGTTGTACCGTCCCTCGATCTGCATTGGAAATATGGCAGTGAGGAACGATTTAGCCTAAAAAGAAACATCGCTAGGATCGCCTGTTTCTAATTCTTGTTCATGCCCATCATAGCAGTTCTTATACTCCCTCTAATTGGACATTGTCAAAATAGGTCTGTTAATTTTCCCCTGGTTCGTATGGTACTTCCATGATCGATTTTTCTTGTGGTTGATCTACGGTTCCAATGGCAATATGATGTTGCCTCTGGAACTTCTGTGTGGGTCCTGCATTGTGTGACGGTGGCGCACGTTTACCTACAAATTCGCTAGCAGTGGGCCTATTCATATAGTTAACGACCTTTGATCTTATTAATGGATCAATATCCATAGGTATAGGTCTGGGTTGTGGTTTCGGGGCAAACGGACGTGGAGGCAACGTGAATTTCTGTCGTTGAGCTAAGTGCTGATTATTGTTGCTTTGCGGAATTCTTTGGAATACACCTTGGGATGGCCGTGACGTGATGGCAAACGGTTTTGATTGCCATTGTTAAGGCCCGCCAGGGTTTCGGACAATTCTTCCCGCATTATGGTTAATTTGTCGGACCACAAGTCGTAATATAGTATTTATATATTTTTGAAAATATTTGTTTTTGGGATTTTGCTTAATTAGTTGTATCTTGCTTAGGCTTATTTTAGTTATTTGTTTGTTTGTTTTCTTTTATTTTTAATTTTCGAACTGAAATTTTTTCTTGATAAAATTTTTCTTTAATTCTTCTTAACTTATTTTCTTAACTAACATTAATTCTAACATATTCGGCGAATCTGCGCGACGATGCTTTGTACAAACTACTTTTTTTCCAGCGATGCAGCGGCGAGGCGGTGACTCAGGTTCCTCCGGATACTTTGGTTCGCGTGACCTGCGAACGGATACTACAGGTCGTTCGGCGATGGCATTTTTTTCGACGTTTGAACTCGGGGAGGATAGACCCACTGTTTAGGTTGATTTACTTATCCTTTTTGGTGTGATGACTTACTGGCTACTTGAGGCACTCTTTGTTACTCGTCTGTTCGGTGATAGAAAATTTTTTCCCAACGTTTGAATTTTTTTAGGTGTGGTTAAAAAAAAATTATTTTTATTTTTTTGGATTTCGTGGGACAGTTTTTAGTCGGACTGTCCCACACTTTGACTTCAGGATGTGCTGACATGGCGCACGTGTAAATTTATGCGCTGACATGGCATATTGGTGTTTTGGCGGTTTTGGCAAAGCTAGGGTTAACTCCTACAAGCAATAGTGGCACTGGGGTATCAACATCAGTACCCAACATAGTAACATTTTTTTGTATGAGATGCGCATTCTATATAGTATATTCTTTGATATTGGTAAGTAGTTCCATTACATATGTAAAAATCATCAAAATCGAAGTGATCCACTTTACTTGTTTTCGACCATATTTATTCAAAATATATTTTAGAACTTACTTGCTTAAGTTTAAAAATGAATTCTTGCTTATTAATAATCAAATATTGTAAATTTAAATATAACAAAAAGTACATGCAGTTGTTTGTGGCATTTCATACAAAAAGCTTTAATGTAGGTATTGTACTTTATTAAATGTTATTTGTTAATATAACAAAAACAAGAAGTCATTTGTTTTAAATTAAATGGCAAAAATAAGTAGCAAAAAGAAAACAAAAATTCGTTAATGAAAAGCAAAAAAAAAAGATGGCCTACGTTAAAATCGGTCGCGGACGACTTTGGGATACCCTGTACATACCACCATATTGCAATTGAATCCGATATATTGCTTAAGAACTCCAAAAGATATTTTGTTTGCCAAATTTGGTTACGATATTATAAGCAAACAAAAATAAACAGTGGAATTTTGTATCACACTTTTTTTTTACTGATCGGTCCTATGGGGGTTATATGATATATGTAGTCAATCGATTTTGATCGAATTCGGTACAATGATTGAAAACTCGAAAACACTTCCGAGTGCCAAATTTGGTTACAATATCTTCACAAACAAACGAAATACAATGAATTATGTGCAAAAAACGTTTTTTCGAACGATCGGTCCAATGGGAGCTATGTGATATAGTCAACCGATTTTGATCAAATTTGGTGCAGTGTTGAAGATCTCTAAAAAACTTTCGAATGCCAAATTTACAATATCTTCACAAACAAACGAAATACAACGAATTTTGTACAAAAAGCGTTTTTTTGACCTATGGCTATGGGAGCTATATGATGTAGTCAACCGATTTTGATAAAATTTGGTACAGTGATTGGGAACTCTAAAAAACTTTTGAATATCAAATTTGGTTACGATATCTTTATAAACAAACGAATTATTTATCTAAAACTTTTGGGGTTTTTCGAGATCCTCTGAAACACCCCTATGGGAGCTATATAATATATCCCCGATATCCAAAATATAAAATAAACTTGCATCCCCTGACATAATAATGCATATAATCTGAAAATTTGGTTGCTCTAGCTCTTACCATCTCTGAGATCTAGGCGTTCATACAGACAGACAGACAGACGGACATGGGTATATCGACTTCTCTAGTCACCCCGATCATACTTTTGGCAACTTTGGGGGGTCTCCGACGTCTCCTTCTGTATGTTACATACATTTTCGGCTTGCACAAACTTAATATACCCTTAGTACCATACGGTACAGGGTATAAAAATGCATATAAAAATGTTCGAAAAAAAGTTAAAAAACATATTTTGAAAGCTTTAGTTCGAAGATTGTTCGAATCCGCAAAATGATATTGGATGACCGTTCGTGAGCTAACTGAATGTGTAGGCATTTCAAAAAACCCTACATCGCATATTGTCAGAAAATTTACAGACGCAAAAGCTGTGCGCAAAATGGGTGTCGCGTTTGCTGACAACGCACTATGGTCTAAAAGCCCATTTTTTGTGGCATCATCTTTAAAAATGATCGTACGTCTGACAATTGGCACATTTCATTGGCATGGCTTACATATAAACTGGGGTAAATCTCAGCTTGATCCGAACAACCCCATTGGCCCATTTGTATTTTGTTCAACAGCGGGCTTAAAAGGACCAATTTAGATCGTAGTCTTTAAATATATAATTTAAAGCAAGTTATTAAATATTAATAAAGTTATAACTTTATTAGTCTCAGGATCGTCTTTATCCAATACTATATCAATTGTTTGTACTCCAACTAAGGATTTAAAAGAACTTCCTCTGCCGCGTTTGATAGTTCAATTTCAAGTGGCTTCATGCCAACATATTTATTCAATATGTATATGTGTTTTACAAAAAAGCTTAAATTGTGGAATATATTAGTGCACTGAGAGCGCAGAGTGCACTTCCAGTGAGCTACACTGATCCAAAACAGTTTACTTATTATAGTATAAAATTCAATAATAATATCTTTTAGTTTAGTTCTACGTATTCTATTCTCCCCGACCATCCTCCGCCCGTTGAAAGGACCCTTTCAAGTTATTCGTTAAAAGGAAGTGGGGCGAGTTTATGTATGGGGCGTCTGAGCACGCCTTTAGTGGTCTTCACATCAGCTACTCGAACTCGGCCATCAGTTCCCGCTATTGGTGTTAAGATCCTGCCTAGTTGCCAATATTGGGGCGGTAGATTTTCTTCATACATAAGTACCAGCTGTCCGCTCTTGATGTTGGCTTCTGGTTTAAGCCATTTGGAGCGAAGTTGTAGTTCATGAAGATAGTCTCGGCGCCATAGTTCCCAGAGTCTGTTTCAAATAAGTAATGCGTTGGTAATGTGTCAGACTTGACACCTTGTTTTCATCAATCTGCTGATCTGGAAGGGAAAGCAGTGATGTACCGATAAGAAGGTGGGCTGGTGTGAGTGCCTCCCCATCGTTAGGATCCTCGGACAGTGCAGTGAGAGGCCTTGAGTTTAAGATAGCTTCGACCTCGATCACCACTGTCTGCAACTCTTCGTATGTTAAGTTTGATTGTGCCATATTCTTCGGCAAAAGCGTCTTCATAGATTTGACTGCGGACTCCCACAGCCCACGAAAATGAGGTGCGCGAGGCGGTATAAAGTGGAATTCACAGCCCAACGCTGCGCATGTTGACGTAGTAGAATCCATTGATTGTTTGCTGAAGAATTGTCTCTTAAATTCATCGAGTTGGCCCTTTGCGCCAACAAAATTGGTGGCATTGTCACAAAATATGCGTTGTGGAATGCCACGGCGGCCTATAAATCGTTTTAAACATAAAATAAAATTATTAGTAGAAAGATCAGAAAGTAGTTCTGCATGTACAGCTTTGCTAGCAAAACACACGAATATAGCTATGTATGTTTTATAAGGTGTTTTGCTGCGTATTCGATATGTGGTAAAAAACGGTCCACAAAGATCTACTCCTGTCACCAGGAAGGGTCTTTGAGCACGTAAACGGTCAGCTGGAAGATATCCCATGATCTGCTGCTGCAGCCTTGGCTTGTAGTGAAAACAATGAATGCAGTTTCTTACTATCTTCCTCACCAACTCTCGAGCGTTCACAATCCACACGTGTAATCGCAGAATTCCAACCAAAGCTTTCGGGCCTGCATGCGAATGCTTTCTATGTAAGTGTTCAACGAAAAGTCTTGTGAACTTGTGATTTTTTGGTAAAAGAGGTGGGAATTTGGCTTCATAGTTAATTGGTGCGTGTGAGAGTCTGCCTCCAACTCGCAGAATAGTCAAAATTCCAGACTCAGTCGTTAACTCCTGCAAAAATGGAGTTAGTTTTTGCATTTCTGGTTGTAAAAATTTATTAGATTTCAGTAGCACGATTTCTTTTGCATAGGCTTGATGCTGTATAAATGATACTACTCGAAGAAATGATTCCTGATTCTCAACAGCAGACACAGCATTTACATTGTCTTGTGTTAGTTTTCTATCAGGCTTAACGTGGTTAAAAACTCGTAAGATATATGCTACTACATGGATTATGGCTTGGTATGATGACCTCTGTTGGATTAACTAATATTTTTTAGCTAATTGTTTTTAAATAATTCAAATACAACGAACGTGTTTAAAAAACGTTATAATTATTTATTTTTGTCACGCAACCGTTTAAGTTAGATTACAGCGACGGCACAGAATCTCGCAACCGTATGCTTGGATAGATTAGCAAAGACTAACTAAACAGATCTTGGAACGCTGACGGCAAAGCAAGGGCCGCAGCGCTGCCAAGAATCGTACATAGCATAAAAAAGGGAATTGATAACTAACTATTGCAGTAACCAAGAGACAAACAGTTATGCATATTGGAAGTTAAGAGTAATGAGAAATATAGTTTAAGAGATTATGTTATGTTTATACTATTTTATTGGGAAGCTGCTGCTCCCGACATACTCCCCCCGTTGGAAGCTTGTGTTTCAACATCATCAGTAAGGGGCAGCAGGCACAGCTTATTTATGGCTCTTCGAGTGTTGCCCACTGCGGTCTTCAGCCCTGCGACACGGCACTCACCATCTCGACCAGGTATGAGTGAGACTACTCTGGCCAGGGGCCACCGCATAGGCGGCAAGTTTTCGTCCTTGACCAGCACTACATCGTTGACCTTCAGTCGTCGATCAGGACTACGCCACTTGCACCGCTGCTGTAGAAGAGTGAGGTACTCCTCGCGCCATCGTGCCCAGAAAACTTGCTGCAACTGAGTGACACGTTGCCAGCCATCCAAACGATTGTAGTTGAGTTTCGTCAAATCTGGCTCGATGAAGGTTGTCTGTGGCCCACCGAAGAGCAAATGAGCTGGAGTTAAAACATCTAAATCTTCTGGATTTTCTGAAAGTAAGAGCAATGGACGAGAGTTAATTATCGCAGTTATTTGGCAGACTAGGGTGCGAAGCTCATCAAAGGTGAGGATTGAGCAGCCAACAGAGCGGATAAAATGATGCTTGGCTGTCTTCACGGCTGCCTCCCATAATCCTCCAAAATGTGGTGAGCGAGGTGGAATGAATTGCCAGTCAATGCTATCAGTAAGGCAAAACCGATGAACTGCTTCCATATGAGGGTCGCTAAGCAAGAGTGCCTTGAGGTCTGACAGTTCATTTTTTGCTCCAACAAAATTCGTAGCGTTGTCGGACCACAATTGGCTAGGTTTCCCTCGAGTCGCGATGAATCTTTTGAGAGCACTTAGGAATGATGCAGTAGTTAAGTCCTTGACAAGTTCCATATGTACTGCCTTGCTCGTAAAGCAGATGAATATACATATGTAGCATTTGAGAGGGGGCCTTGTTCGGACTTCGGATTTGTAAAAGAACGGCCCACAGTAGTCAACACCAGACACAGCAAATGCACGAACACCTAGTAGACGTTCCTTGGGAAGACTTGCCATAATCGGTTCCAGAAAGCTTGGCTTGGCTTTGAAGCATGTGATGCAATTCTTGAGAGCTCCTGAGATAGTCCGTAGACCACCAATTGGCCAATATTGAAGACGAATTTTAGCCAATAGTGCACGCGGGCCTGTATGTAGGTTTGTCTTGTGAAGATGTGCAATGAGAGCAAGTGCGATTGGATGACGACGTGGCAACATAATCGGGTGACGAGATTCATATGGAAGAAATGAATTCGAAAGCCGCCCACCAACTCGTATGAGACCAAAGTCGTCAATAAATGGTGCAAGAGATGCAATAGCGCTAGACTTTCGGACGTAGCCGTTGGATCGAAGTTCTCTAACATCATCACGTAGATTGGCTAGCTGAATAGCTCGCATAAGTAGCAATGTGCCATGATGGACATCGGTTGTGTTGAGTCCATGATGCCTTATGCGTTTAATGAACTTGTAGATATATGCAAATATGCGCTGCATTGAGACAAATGAGTTTAAATACTTGCATCCAGTAGAAATGTCGACATGTGGAGATTGGACCAATAACACACTTTTGCGCAGTTCTAGTGTTGGCACATCTGGGCGTATACGTGTTGGCCATGCATCATGATTGCCAACCAGGTATGGAGGGCCATGAAACCACATTTCGGATTGGGCAAGAAATTCTGGAAATGCGCCTCTCGAAAGAATGTCAGCAGGATTTAAAGCAGTAGGAACATGATGCCATTCCATATCGTTGGTCAGCTCCTGTATAGATGTGACACGATTTGCCACAAACACGTTAAACTTGTAAGGCTCATCGTGAATCCAAGAAAGTGCCACGGATGAATCCGACCAGCAGTGGAACTGGCCTACGAATATGCCCAACTTTCGGATTTCATTTATGAGCTTAGCAAGCAACACAGCACCACACAACTCGAGCTTTGGTATGGATTGGGTCTTCAGAGGCGCAACTCTCGATTTCGAGCACAACAGATGGCTTTTTGATGCATGATTTTTGGACACCACGTAAATGCAGGCACCATAAGCTTCCTCGCTAGCATCACAAAATCCATGTATTTCATAATGTGCTTTGGCGTCGAGGACGAATCTCGGAAACGAAATGCGCTGAACACCTTGAAAGCTGCTGCATAGCTCCTGCCAAGCGGTGCTTCGAGACAGAGGCAAACTCTCATCCCACGTCAGCTTATCCTTGCAGAGCTGTTGGAGAAATATCTTTGATTTAGTTATGACTGGACCAAGAAGACCAAGGGGGTCGTAGAATCTTGCTATGGTTGCTAAGACTGAGCGTCTGCAAGGCTTGGAGCATGACTCTAAGGATGAAAACGAAAACAAAAGTTGATCCGAAGCAGGATCCCAAGCTAAACCAAGAGTTTTTGTTATGTCGCTACCATCGTCGAATTTGAGAAACTTTTCCTTGTCGTCCTCAGCAACGCCCTTAAGCACTTCTGGATGACTTGAGCACCATTTTCGAAGTCTGAAGTTGCCTTTGGAAAGTATGTCAGCAGTCTGATGCATTTTATTTATGGTTTCTTGCACTGAATTGCCTCCAGAAATAAAATCATCTACGTAAAAGTCTTGCTGCACGGCAACTGAGCCCACAGGAAAAGAATCTCTTTCGTCAATAGCCAGCTGGTGCATCGTGCGAACAGATAAAAATGAAGCAGCCTTGGTTCCATAAGTCACAGTATCCAATTTGTAGACATTCACATCTTTATCGGGTGCGTCGCGCCACAAAATGCATTGATAATAGCTATCTGGGGATGCAACTTTGACGCAGCGATACATTTTGCAAATATCACCTGTGAGAGCAAATTGGTAAGAGCGGAAACGAAGTAAAATGTGGAAGAGTTTGGGCTGTATGACAGGCCCTGCCATCATCACCTCGTTAAGAGAATAGCCAGAAGAAGTCGCAGCAGAGCCATCAAAAACAACACGAAGCTTTGTTGTAGTGCTATCCTCCTTTAATACGCAATGGTGAGGCAAAAAATACTTGCAGTTACGAACCAACTCGGGACTAACGAGCGACATGTGGTTAAGATCTAAGTATTCTTTGATAAAGGATGAATATAGATTTTTAAGATTTGGTTGGCGCTGTAGTTTGCGTTCCAAATTGAGAAATCGCCGATAGGCTTGCGTGTATGACTCTCCTAGAGATGCAGCGCTGGATTTCAGCGGCAATCTGACTTCGTATTCACCAGATGAGAGGCGTACAAAGTTTTTGCAGAAATGATCCTCGCAGTCTTGTTCTTCCTTGCTTAATTTTGCTACAGCTTGATCGCAGCTCTCTAGTTCCCAAAATCGGCGAACTAAGTCATCAAGACGGACATCCATCTCGGCATTGTAATTTTCTTTATCACTTTGTGCGGTTAAAAGTGCAGTGTTTCTTGATCCATCACTGCCACCTGTAACGACCCAACCAAGACGAGTCTTCTGAATTAGTGGAAAGCCTGGAGCGAGCTTGATCTGACCAATGCATAGTAGATCGTAAAATAGGCTAGCACCAATAAGAAGGTCTACGCGCTGTGGCATGTTGAACGCAGGATCGGCTAACTGAACGTTTGCAGGTATATTCCAATCTGCAGTATCAATAGGGAAGCTAGGCTGATTATGAGTGATGGTTTGAGTAATAACAGCTCGCAAGTTTGATGTATACTCCGAAACTCGTGACTGCATACAAATGTTGACAGTTGAGCCCTCAGTAGGGACGCGCGTGTCACCAAGACCGGAAACTGTAGTTGCTGAGCGCGTTCTCTTTAATTGTAACTTATGAGCGAAGCGAGAAGTTACAAGATGCAGTTGTGAGCCTCCATCTAATATGGCTCGGCAAGGAACTAGAGAGCCAGACCGATTTTTTACGAGAATGACTGCAGTAGCTAAAAGCACAACATCAGGTTGAAGAACTTGAGCGGCTAGAGAGGTGGATGAGTGAGGAATAGAAGGAACTTGCGAAGATGATGAAGAAACTGGTGATTGTTGAGATGGAACATGCTGTGTATCGAAATGAAGAAGAGTGTGGTGTTTACTGGCACATTTTCGACAACGTCCTGAGCTACATGAATCTGAACTATGCCCTTTCTTTAGGCAGTTAATGCAGAGAGCCAGTTTTTTCGCCTCTTTGAAACGTAAAGCAGGGGATAAATTTGTAAATTTGCTGCAGGAGTAAATTCCGTGGCCAGTAGTGTCACAGAATGCACAGCAAGTTTGGTTAGTTTGTGCAGTAACAAAAGTTTTTCTATTCGAGTTAGTAATGGCTTTTCCCACCTGAGTGCTAGGCGCGTGAGAGGCCATAGCATGCTGCACGCTCTCCAACCTTTCACAACGTCTCTCCAAGTATTCGAAAAAGTCCTCAGCAGACGGAATTTTATCCTGAGATGCATTCTCCTCCCAGTTAGTTTGCGTTGCAGAATCCAATTTTTGTAGCAGCAGATATATAAGCATGCAGCCCGAAATTTGTTTTGAGTCGCCCAAAGTTTTCAGGGCTCGCATGTGCGCATTCACTTTATCTGAGAAATCCCGAAGTTTTGCAGCCGATGTTGAATCCACTCTCTTTAGCCCAAGTATCTCCTTGATGTGTGCCTGAAAAACAAGACGCTTATTATTAAAACGTCGACTTAAAATGTCTAGCGCCACACGATAATTGGCACTACAAATTTCCAATGATCGAACCGCTTCCAACGCCGAGCCAGCAAGACATGAGCGAAGATGCTGTAACTTCGCGATGTCATCCAAACTTTCATCCTTGTCGATCACAGAATTAAACATGGCAAAGAAATCCGCATACTCTGTGTATCCTCCAGAAAATGTAGGTAGTTTCAGCTCTGGAAGAGTTCTATGTGCACGGATAGATGTGGCATTGCGCTGCTCCAAGCTATCATCATGACGTAGTGTTGATGATGGTGGCAACGTAGAATGACGATTATCAAGTTGCACTCTTAGTCGAGATTTTAAAGAAAGTAGCAAATCATCAAAATTATCACGCAAGTCACTACCGATTTCATTATAATCGAGCTCCTCTAAGCTGTTGTGAGCCATGTTAAATGAGTCTTGAAATTGTTCGATAAATTCCAGGCGCACATTTAATTCGGCAGAGCAAAGCTCTTGGATTTGGTCAGCAGATAGAGAAGCGTCCAGTTTTTTCACACTCCGATAGATAGCCTCAGATTTTCTTTTCAAAAACTGAGCACTTTTCGCAAGTGACTCACTATTTGCAGGCATCACAACACTTTCTAAATCACTTGGCATGATTTACCAAATTTAAATGTTTTATGTTTTGCGATTTTAATTTATATGTATTTTATGCACTCGACAACCCTAAATTGCAATAGAGCTGTGCACTGAGTAACTGTTTTATATTTTAAGCGCGAATAAAGCGGTACAAGTGTGAAAGAGAAATGCAAGAATATGTGCAAAATGAATGTTTAAGACAACTAATAAGTGTCACTGAACCCAAATGCAAAAACAAAAAGACGACACGGCAAGTGTTAGAAATATAACTTGAACACGCGGTCAAATAAGTATTTAATGCACTTTAATATACGTTAGTTAGCGATGTTGCAGCTTACTTGTATAGTATATGCACATATAAAACTTGCAAAATGGGATTAGTTTGCTTTGCACACTTTTTTAATTTAAGCAAAATTAGGGACCACTCTAATGCACTTTTACGCGACGACTATGTTTTTTAGTTTTACTTTGTGCTGCTCTTCCCGCACGTTTAGCACAACTGTATGTAAATTTAACAAATCTCGCCGGGGCCTCCAAATGTTGGATTAACTAATATTTTTTAGCTAATTGTTTTTAAATAATTCAAATACAACGAACGTGTTTAAAAAACGTTATAATTATTTATTTTTGTCACGCAACCGTTTAAGTTAGATTACAGCGACGGCACAGAATCTCGCAACCGTATGCTTGGATAGATTAGCAAAGACTAACTAAACAGATCTTGGAACGCTGACGGCAAAGCAAGGGCCGCAGCGCTGCCAAGAATCGTACATAGCATAAAAAAGGGAATTGATAACTAACTATTGCAGTAACCAAGAGACAAACAGTTATGCATATTGGAAGTTAAGAGTAATGAGAAATATAGTTTAAGAGATTATGTTATGTTTATACTATTTTATTGGGAAGCTGCTGCTCCCGACAACCTCTTTTCAATTAAATGGTCTAAAAACGTTTCACTATTATCTTTGCTATTACATTTCAGTACAACTTTTCTTCGCTGCTCGAGCGTTTCTTTATCAATAGATTGACAAATTATGGGTTCAGGCCAATGTGATGGCGCTAACGATAAAAAGGTAGGACCAGTAAACCAAATTGTTTTTGCAAGTTCGTGAGCCTGGCATCCACGCGAAACAATATCTGCAGGATTTTCCTTGCCTGGCACATGTCGCCAAGTAATGCCTACCGAGTTTTCCTGCAGATCAGCTACGCGATTGGCTAAAAAACAATTTAAGGTGGCGGAGTGCATTGTTATCCACTGCAACACGATGCGAGAATCCGTCCAGAAATATATCTTACTACAGCCTTTTTCGAAAAGATGTTTGATTTTACTCCAAGTTCGGGCAAGCAACACTGCAGCGCAGAGTTCCAATCTTGGCAATGATACAGCCTTTAATGGCGCAACCTTTGATTTGGCCAAGAGTAACGTTGTTGTATTGTTTCCATTTAAGGTCGTACGTTGGTAAAAGCAACACCCGTAAGCACGCTGCGATGCGTCTGAAAATCCGTGAACTTCAAAAGAATGATTGGGTGTGAAATTCACGAATCAATGTATTTGTATATCTTTTAACTGAGCCAAGTCAGTTTTAATTTGTCTCCATATAGATTCCCATTGTGTTGGCAACGGATCATCCCATCCTAAGCGCTGCATCCATAATTCCTGAACCAGAATTTTACACCGTATGATTACTGGACTAAGAATTCCAAGCAGGTCATAAATTCTTGCAATAACTGACAATATGGAACGTTTAGTTGCCACGTTAATTACCGGTAAATCATACCTGAAGCAGAACAAATCGTTTTTTGGTATCCATGACATTCCCAATGCCTTTTTAATTTGCTGGTCATCTTGTTTGATGTGCACCTCATGTGATTCATCTTGCCAATCATTATGGTTGCTGCTCCACTTTGCCAAAGTCAACCCTGCTCTTGCTAAGATTTGTTTTACTTCTTTTGCCTTTGTGTTCAGCTCTTCTAAAGTATAAGCGCCTGTAAGTAAGTCATCTACATACATCTCTTGACGCAGCATGTTTGCTGCCATCGGGTAGTCTTCTTCAAATGTGTCTGCAATGAACTTTAAACTTCTTATTGCCAAAAACGGTGCGCTTGAAAGCCCATAAGTTACAGTATTGAGTTTAAAAAGTTGCAATGGTTCATGTGAATGATTTCGCCAAAGAATTAATTGAAAACAACGATCGTCTGGGTGAAGCATAAACTGCCTATACATTTTTGTTATATCAGCAGTCAACGCATAGCGATGCAACCGAAAAGACAAAAGCGTTATTAACAAATCTGGTTGAATTTTTGACCCAGTGAAAAGCAGTTCGTTCAGAGAAATGTTTGAGGATGTTTTAGCCGATGCGTCGAAAACAACGCGTAGCTTTGTAGTTGTACTTTGTGGTCGAATAACGCAGTGATGAGGTATCACATAATGAGGTTTTGATACATTCTTTGCGGGGCTCATATGCTGTAGTTGTATATACTCTTCCATAAATGAAGTGTATTGCTCCTTTAATAATGCGTTTCGCTCTAGCCTACGTTCAAGCATATAGAATCTACGTTTTGCTATTTCTATTGATTGTCCTAGAACCAATGGTGGTGTCTTGAACGGCAAGCGTACTTGAATGCGGCCTGTTTCTAGTATGATTGAGTTCTGCTGAAAATGCATTTCGCAGTCAATCTCTTCCTTAGATTGTGTGAGTTGTTTTGCACTTCGGATGTTGATTTCCTCTACTTCCCAAAATCTTTGTAATGCCTTATCTAAGTCCTGAGAAAGTGCAACGTTACATGTAAAAATATTCGATTGGCAAGGTTCATCTAATCTACCTCCTACAATCCAATCAAGTTTTGTATTTGCCAAATATGGCAATCCTGCTCCTAACGAGAGTTTTCCTTCTTGAAGTAGCTCAAAGAAATGTACAGAACTTATTAAAATGTCGATGTGCTGTGGCTTATTGAAAAGCGGATCAGCCAATTCAATTCCAGCTGGGATTCTAAGTTTTGAAACGTCAATGCTACTTTTAGGCTGGTTTAATGATATAGTTTTCGTAACAGCCAATTGAGATGACCAATTATAGTTTGAGATACGAGATTTCATTGTTGCGTTTACTGAAAATCTCAGTGCTGTTCTTATATCCTCTATTCCTGATATTTCCTGATGTGCGTGTTCAAATTTCAGTTGTAGTCGTTTTGCGAGTTCCTCTGTTATGAAATTTACTTCCGAACACGAGTCTAATAAGGCGCGTGCTGGCTGATAAAGGCCATACTTGTCTTTGATTAGTACAACTGCAGTTGGCAGAATGGCACGCCCTGATGTTTTGCATATAAGTGATGTAGCAGTACTCTTGGATGTACTGGGCTGAAAGGTTTGCTGCTGATTAGCTTGCGAAAAACCTTGCTCCTGATTTGGTATAAATTTGTGTAACAAACTGTGATGTCTGCCATTACATATTCTGCACCGGAATTTAGATAAGCATTTTCCTACTATGTGCCCTTTCCGCAGGCAGTTTAGACATAGTGAATTTTGTTTAGCTACGTTGTAACGCTCTTCTAATGGTAGCGAGCTAAATGACGGACAAGCAAATAAACCATGATCTGTCCCTTGGCAATGAATACAATTTGATTGCGTATGAACGAATGTGCTTGAAGATTTCTTTACAATACTAACTGCCTTTAGGTCTTTAGGTTTTTCTCCTCCTGAACGCCTAGCAATTGTTTCCAAAAATTGACAATGTCTACTTAGAGTATTGTAGCAGTGCTCCCATTTGGGCAATGTTTCAAAATCTTGCCTTGAGTCGTATATCATTTTGGTATCTAAGTCAACCTTTGATAGCACGAGGTGGATGATAATTGCATTAAATATTTCTGATTCTGTGCCAAGTGAACACAAAGAGCTACGAAGTGCTGAAATCGTATCGATGATTGTGCGTAGTGACGATGCATCAGATTTAGCCATAGGCTGGACATTAAATAGATTGTTAATATGCTCAAGAAATATTAGCACCTTTTTATCATACCTGTCTTTTAGTTGCTCAAGCGCTTTGGGGTAATTTTGATCTGTGACTTGAAATGGTTCAACCACTTTTAATGCTCCACCTGAGAGACAACTCAACAAATAATTAAATTTGTCAATATCAGAGAGCGACGAGTCATTATGCACAAGATTATTGAAAGTTGCCATAAACCTTTTGTATTCGCCGTATTTGCCATCAAACTTTGGTAGCTTTAATGCTGGCAGTCTATTTTGCCTTATCGAAGTATTTGCACTGCACGTAGTTGCATGGAAAAAACTATTCTCATCAGTTTTCTGTACCTTGGTTTCATTTATACACTTTAATAGTTTTGATTTCACGCCAATAAATTGGTCTTCTAATTCACTTCTGGTATCATCGCTTGACAAACTTGTTTAAAGTAAGACTCTAAAATTTGTAACCGGCATTCAAATACTGCAACATCTGATTTTTCTCGATCTTGTTCTATCTTGTTTTGAATGTTAGTAATGTGACGACTTATAGAACTTCGTTGCTGTCTGAGTGAAACTAGTTGCTCTTCCCCGACAGATGGACTCATATTGGAATGAAAATAGCTCAAAATCACCAGACAAAGAAAATAACGAAATGCAACAGCAATAAGTGAAACGAATAATTGAGTAGTTTTAACTCAAGCTTACAATCTTAAGACTTGAGTGATATGGGATGCTGTAACAGTAAATCGCAAGAGAGAAGTGCTCAGATAATCGTTTGAATAAGCTTTGAGATTAGATAATTAGATCTCTCTCACTCTTGATATACCAATAGCCAATACCAAGGTGTGTGTGTGTGTATGGAATAAAATGTACAGTTGTCCACGTTTTTTATATGAACAGTTCTTTCTCTAGTACTTCTACTTACAGTGTCACCATGTGTATTTGTTTTGCTGCCAAATTTAATAGCTCACTTGTTTTTGTATAATATACTTAGGTGTCCAACGTTGGCTCGGTTTGGTGAGGGGTAGATCTGGATTTAGATATTGAATTCCGGATTTGCTGATTTCCAGAGAATCCCACTAAGATGGCTCAATGTAGTGATTCAGACGGCTCTGAGTTGAATATGCGCTGCTCCACTGCAACGCCGTTGTTTATGATAAATAGCTAATATGTATGATTAATAGCTTCGATGAGTTTGTGCCGCTGTGTCCAATATTAAGTTGCCATATTATAGGGAAGTCTCTGTCCTGTCGCGGTCGCCAATGTTTGTACTCCAACTAAGGATTTAAAAGAACTACCTCTGCCGCGTTTGATAGTTCAATTTCAAGTGGCTTCATGCCAACATATTTATTCAATATGTATATGTGTTTTACAAAAAAGCTTAAATTGTGGAATATATTAGTGCACTGAGAGCGCAGAGTGCACTTCCAGTGAGCTACACTGATCCAAAACAGTTTACTTATTATAGTATAAAATTCAATAATAATATCTTTTAGTTTAGTTCTACGTATTCTATTCTCCCCGACCATCAATAGTACAATCAATTCTGTTTTTACACGGTTTTGAAATAACACGTTCTAGAAAAAAAAAAGTTTGCTCGATTTAGCACGATTAAAAAAAAAATTTGATTGAAATAAACAAAAATATTTTTATTAACCTAATATTTTAGACATTTTGTTAGGGAATACCCCTAATAATAATATTTTTTTTTCATAGCAGCTTAAGGATTTTCTTCATGTCTTTATACCCTGTACCTATAGGCACAAATGGTATACTAGATTTGTGGATTGTATGTAACGGACAGAAGAAGGCGTGGCAGACCCCAAGTCCTTTATACCAAAATCCTTATCATAACGTTGGGTAGCGATTGTCCGTCTGTCTGTTCGTCCATCCGTCTCTATGAACACCTAGATTTCGGAGGCTATTCGAACTAGAGACACGAAACTTTACCAGCTGTTGCGATTACTATTAGGGTATTCACGCTTTGTGTTGACTTGAGGACTTTTACAAAAACAAAATGTATGGCAAAATACAACCCTGTGTTTCAACTCTCAACTCAACTTTTCCTCAACCCAGACCCTAGTCTACTTTTTGCTGTTGACTTGTTGAGAAAGTGTTGCACAATATTGTAATTCGCTGCCTTTTCAGCACTGCTCGCATTTGTCATTTTTTAGCTATTTCATAATATGAAAAGCAACGAGTTACCTTATACTCGATAAAAAAAGAAGAGCGCCAAATTTAAGATAATCAAATTTTTTATGCGAAATTAAGTGAATTAGACATAATTACTTGTTGTTGGAGTTAACGCAAGTAAAAGAGTAAAAATAGATGCGAATTGGAAAATGCTGGGGCTGTACTACGCTTAATATATGCTGGAACTGTTGCGGGGTTACCCTCCCCCGCATTTAAACAAATCGGTTTTCGTTGAAGGAAATAAGCACGTTCTGGCGCCAGTCAATTGACCTAGGGGTGTGGAAATGGTCACCACGATGCGAGAGCATAATTGCATTTATGTCCTCATGATAATTATCTAGAACTTAATAAACTTGTGCGCCGCCACGCAACCGCATTGTCTCTGTATTATAAAAAAATAGTTTTTCCACAATGAATTTGTTTTAGCAGACGAACCTTCAATAAAATTGATTTCATCCAAAGACTTTTGAGCAACAGCTTCAATCAGCATAGACTTTACGCTCTGTCTTGGCATTTTTAAATATAAATTTTAAATTTTGATGATAATTTGCAGTAATTTACAAATGTAAACAAACACACGGAAGAAGAAGCACAGACTCAAATACGGTTTTTCTGCAATTATTTCATTTTCGCAGCAATAAAATGATACAAACCGATGTAATACATAGCTACTTTAGCTACAGGTTCTATTAAAGTAGATTTTATGTTCTTACTCTTCATTTTTAATTCAAGTTTTTTAATTTTAATGCAATTCGTACCAATTTACGAATGTAAACAAGCACATGGAAGAACAAGCATAAAGTCAAATACGGTTTTTCTGCTATTATTTCATTTTCGCTGCAATAAAATAATAAAAATCTGTGTTATCCACAGCTACTTTAGCTAGATTCTGTAAGTAAAGATTTTACTATTCGACTTGGCATTTTTAATTCAACCTTTTGAATTTAAATGCAATTTGTACCAATTTACAAATGTAAACAAAACCAGGAAAGTCAACAAGTTAACTCATAAAGTCAACAGGAGGGATTCACGCTTTGGCCTGTTGACTTTTTCAACAAGTCCTCAAGTCAACACAAAGCGTGAATACCCTATATATTTCCTGAGAAGATGAAGTTTGCTGAATTACGTCAATATCATTTTAAATTTGGCGCTCTTCTTTTTTTAGAGAGCATAAGGTAACTCGTTGCTTTTCATATGACAAATATTGCAGTGCTGAAAATGCCGCAATTATGGTATTATGCAACACTTTCTCAACAACTCAACAGCAAAAAGTAGACTAGGGTCTGGGTTGAGGAAAAGTTAAGTTGAGAGTTGAAACACAGGGTTGTATTTCCCCATACATTTTGTTTTTGTAAAAGTCCTCAACTCAACACAAAGCGTGTATAGCCCAACTGAAAATACACAAATATTGCTCGCGTAATTTACAAAAAAAAGAGGAGTTTTAGTTTAAGGCCCGTACGCAGCATGCAAAATTGACGTATCTAATGAAAAACTTAATTTAAAAAAAATAGTCGCGAAAAATTACGGCCAAAAATTTTCTGCAAGTGGTCGCAGATAACAACGCAAAACAGTGTTGTTTTTTAATTTTAAAAATGCTTAACGGTAGATGGCGCCAATACTTCACTAGGTGTGGTAGCACTGCTTTGTTTTTGCCGCTACAACCAAAATTAATGTGCATGCACATTGTTACATAAATAATTAATATATAATGGCTGGTAGAAACAAATTGTTGCGAAACATTTTTTACAACGCCGTTTACTATTTTTTTTTTTGTGAGCTGTTTAGGAGCCAAATGACGCTTTAACAATCGAAACAAAGTATTAAATTAATTATTTTATCGCCGTCATATGAAAATTTACATAATTTTGAAGACTACATTTTCATATAAATTGCATGTAACTAATGTCACGTTGATAACAAAAATGAATGCAAGAATAAGAAATTGACGACAATGACGTTTCCCATTTTAAGGTCCCTATGCAGACACGAAAACAGCCACCTAACAAAGAGACAGACTTATTTTGGTCATGAAAGGAACAGTGTGTCTCTAGTAACAAAATGTGCAATTTGATCGCAATTATTATCGATAACCAGCTGCTTTTTGTTTACAAATAGGCGTGAAGTTAAAGGCCCCTACGCAGACACGAAAACAGCCACCTAGCAAAAAGACAGACTTATTTTGGTCACGAAAGGAACAGTGTGTCTCTAGAAACAAAATGTGCAATTTATCGCAATTATTATCGATAACCAGCTACTTTTTGTTTACAAATAGCAAATTTTTAAAAGGCGCGAAGTTAAACATAAAAACATGAATTATCGTCAACGCTTATTACTTATGCTATTTTGTGTAAACAATGCTATAATAATGACATGCATTGCCATTGAAATGTTGGATGAGGAAAAAAAGCGACGAGAGGAGGCAAAACCCAGAAAAAGGCAGAGTGTTTAGGTGACCCCATATTTAATGCGCAGAGCTGAGTGTGGACGAATTGCATAGACGTATTTTAACGAATATTAATGTTACAATTGAATTTATTTTATTATTATCGGGGGTGCCACAGAAAACCATTTCGTTGCAATTTCGTTGCCATTCCGATTCTTGGTGCCACAGACATGATTCGCAACGGTTTCAAAATCTTCGACAAAATTGCTTGAGATTTGATTAAATTCACCAATAAAAACTAATTTATTCAATGAAAGTATTACTTATTTGGAAAGTGTATTTAATTTCTGTGTTTTCTGTATCTTTGTGTTTTGACAAATTTAATGCTTTAATTCATGATTTTCATTTTTGCGAAATCTTTATTAAAATCCTTAGTACATTTGCCATTCTGTGTCAACGTGCAAAATCTTTTCGTGGCAAGGAGTTGCCACCTAGTTGCTGTACTAAATAATAATAATTCGAAGTGATTATTTTAGCATATTAATAGATGTTTTTGGATCTTAAATGAAAGTTAAAAAATCGCTTTTTTTATTTTAACTAATTTGTCGTTATGAAGTGCGCCGAATTTAATGCAAAATTAAATAAATAATTGCTGTGCACCTTTTTCTCCTAAGGTGGCAATGTACGGCTGCTAGGCAAGGTTGTGAATGTCAATAGTTTAGCAGTTTAGGTTTAAAATTAAAATATCAGTAGCGCAACCTAAGGAGAAAAAAGCCACAACAGCATATGATTTTAATAAATGAATTCATTCAATAAATAAAAGCGTCGTTTTAAATAATTGGCGAGTGCATCGAAAATACTAAATCCATCTACTGCAAGGGCACAATTAGCATTACAATTTTCACTAGCATTTGCGTGTGTGTGTTTCTTTGCTGGACTGTATGACAGCCTTGAAGCGATCTAGAGGCTCTTCGACACCTTCGCTCTACATTTTCTTCGTCCACATGTGTTTTTTTTAAGGCATCAATGGCTAGCAAGCATTTTAAAAATTATTTTCTATTTTCGTGCAAATTTGCAAATGTAAACAAACGAAATTTGCCATTCACTACGCTGAGGACAGCTGTTGACCCGAAGGGTTGCCATACAAACTCTTGTATTGGGCGGTACAAATATTCAAACTTTATTTAAATTTATGTTGTACAAATGGAAATTAAAATGATGCAAAACATGCAGAAAATTATCGCTTAATGTAATAAAGAATAAACTTTATTGGATCACTGTTAATAAACATTTATTTAAATGAGTGTAAATGTTCTAAAATAATTTTTGCAAAGTAGCAACCCTTAGCTGCCATTCTTGCAAAAGCGTAAACATTCGAAATTAAGTGTTCGAAAAATGAAATCTTTGAGATTTCTGTGGCACCTTTTAACGATTTGGTTTCAAACCGTTGCCAAAAGCGTTAACGATTTCTGTGGCACCCCCGTATATCTATTTTCTCATCCTTTCCCAACGATCCGCAACGATTTTGTCGACCAACCATAAATTTCGTGCCCAAAATAATAGCTGCACATAAGTTTTGTTTATGGCGCCAAAACCGAACAGCTGTTTTTGCTGAGTGCGCCATCTATGGTTTACTACTGGCATCAAAAAACAAAAAAACAAGCGACACTGGTCTACATACCACCTGCAAGAGCAGTTTGTGACCAAACGTTTGTGAGCGTTTTTTTTATATGAAGTTTTGTTTATTTTTCGTGTCTGCGTAGGGGCCTTAAACATAAAAACATGAATTACCGTCAACGCTTATTACTTATGGTATTTTGTGTAAACAATGCTATAATAATGACATGCATTGCCATTGAAATGTTGGATGACGAAAAAAAGCGACTAGAGTAGGCAAAACCCAGGAAAAGGCGGAGTGTTCGGGTGACCCCATATTTAATGCGCAGAGCTGAGTGTGGACGAATTGCATGACGTATTTTAACGCACATTAATGTGAATTGTTGAATTATTTTATTACTATAGCTATTTTTTTGTCCTTTCCCAACGATCCGCCACGATTTTGTTGACCAGCCATAAAATTCGTGTGCAAAATAAATTGCTGCCCATAAGTTTTGATTATGGCGGCAAAACCGAACAGCTGTTTTAGCTGACTGCGCCATCTATGGTTTGTTACTGTCATCAAAAACCAAAAAAACGAGCAACACTTGTCTAAATACCACCTGCAAGAACAGTTTGTGACCAAACGTTTGTGAGCGTTTTTTTTTATATGAAGTTTTTTTGATTTTTCGTGTCTGCGTAGGAGTAGTATGACCATTTGCACCTCAACTTGAACTACCACAAAAAAATTACGATGAATACCACAAAAAAGAATCAGAATCCGATAAAAAATACCACTTTGCCTTATTTTGCACACACTGGTCATTGCAGCAGTAATTATGAGCAAAAATTTACAAGCTTTATTTAACTACATCAGAGAGTACTAAAATAGGCATAGGGAACGATTCGCTCCGAGCTTTATTTACTGTTGAAAGATTATGCATCGTGATGGGCTCGGTTGGGGTAAAAGCAAAATCAAACGCAAAATAAACACCACGCAACAACAATAAGCAACAGCAATGGCAGTTGGTCTGTGTTTTGTGTTGATCTTTGTGCATTGACTGAAGAAAGGCAAAAGCAAGCCTTGGCTCGGTCTGTGTTGTGTTGTGACGTTTTTGCGTTGACTTGGGCTCGGTCAAAGCATTGGCTCTGGCTGCGTTTGTTTTGATGTTTATGCATTGACTTCGGAATATTTTAGTTCAATCGATACCCTAGGTTATGATAAGCGTTTAATCATAAAAATCTAGTATGCATATCCTTGACCTTGAATACTAAATAAATAAAAAGAAGCCATAAATTATTCGCCTGTTAATTATACCCTGTACCTATAGGTACAAAGGGTATACTAGATTTGTGCAATGTATGTAACGGACAGAAGGAGGCGTGGCAGACTTCAAGTCCTTTATACCAAAATGCTTATCATAACCTCGGGTAGCGATTGAGCCATGTCCGTCCGTCCGTCTGTCCGTCCGTATGAACGCCTAGATCTCAGAGACTATAAGAGCTAGAGACACGAAACTTTACCAGCTGGTGCGCATATTTCCTAAGCAGATGAAGTTTGTTGAATCATGTCAATATCTTCCCCCGCAGTAGAGTTTCGCGGTTTTTAGCCACACCGTTTAGTATTTTCATCTGAAATTTAACAGAGCGATGCGTTGTAGTTACATGCATCTATGTGTAAAAAATTAACAAAATCGGACAAATACAACAGAAGTTATAGTCAAAAATGTGCAAATTTCACCTCCCCTTGCCAATAAACTGCGTCAATATTTGACTCTACGCAATAATGGCTACAAGTGACCTAGAATCACAATTTTTGGTAAGCTCATTCATGTGGCTCTAATGAACAAATCCACATCCAAATTTTATCGATGCGGTCCCCCCACCCCCCGCAATCCATTTACCGTGTTTTCTCCCAAACCCCTGAACATACCAACTTGAAACTTACCCCGTATACTTTTAATAAATTCTTTGTTGTAACATTCGAGTTTCATCAAAATGGGTAAAAATTTAGGGAACTTATAGGTATAAATATCGATTTTCACCAAAAAAAAATAAATTCCAATTGGAAAGTTCTTAGATGGAATATGCAGGAAAAATTTTTTTGACACAAAAGGTAGAGGGTATTCCACTGTCGGACACCGCCTCGACTGTACCACATTTTTTTTAATTAAATCAGCATATTTTGAATTTATTTTAACTTATCTACCAAAGACAAATGATCACCTAAGCATTATTGAGCATTGTTGCACTAAATCAGTTTAAGATCTGGACAAACGTCTCTCGACTTTTATATTTTATTTTTTTTTTTCAAAAATTTAGGTAATTATTGAATTTGAACTTTGAAGGTTTTTCTCAACAAGAGCAACTCACAAGAAAAAAAATTTTATTTTTCTCCCATAAGTTGCCATAGAAAATTATTGAAAGTTGTTTTTCTAAAATGACAAAAATAATTTAAATAGAGAAGAAGAAAGAAGTCAAAAATGATGATTAAATAATAAATTTTATTTGAATCTCGAGCTAATTCAGTTCAGCGCTTGTTAGCCAAGGCGGGCAGCACAAAGACAATGGCTGATTCAGCCGTGCTCCGGAAACCGAGAAATCCAAACCGAACAATTTGGTTCGGATTCGGTTTTGCGTGCTCCGGAATCCGAATTTTTTGTCTATAATTTCCTTTTTTATTTTCGATACATTTGTATATTTCCCTCATTTATATCAATAAATTTACATATGTGTGGTGTAACCAGCTGACTGCCTTTTGTTAAAAATTTGTAAACATTGCAAAAATGTTATTTATTTACTCAATTACTAGTATTGAAGCTAAAAGAAGGCGTAAGATTATGGAAGAATCATATCCTACTCGCTGCTTTTGTGATTTCCCCTGCAATAAGTATATTTTTTAGCATTAAATTCTTTTGATTAAATATGTACATTGTGTTTGTTGGCGCGAAATGTTTTTTATTTGATACAAAACAGTTGATATGGCTGCAGCAGTCTTGCATCTTTTTATAAGTACATGTTGTTTACATTTAATTTTCATTAAAATTTGGCTAGTTCTTTCTTATTTTGAATATTAAATAAAATAACACAATACAAGTATTGCTTTAGCAACAATATTTATTGAAATAAAACACGACTTATCTATTTTTGTTACAAGGGAAATTTTCAGCCATGCGATATGCACACATACACAAACAAAACATAAATTCGGTTTGGCTGTGCATGCTAATTTTTGGGTTGAGTCAGAAAAAAAATAATTAAAAGTAAATGTCAATAAATATTCAACTTAAAGTTAGCATAAATAGAATCTAAGAATAGAACGGGAGCACCAAACATTCGGTTTCAAAACGAATCCGAATAAAACATGCGGATGTTATTACAAATTTTTTTAATTAAAGCCGTGCTCCGGTAACCGAATCCACATGTTTTATTCGGATTCGTTTTGAAACCGAATGTTTGGTGCTCCCGTTTCCACCAAACCGAATGTTTCATGTGCTTTGAAACCGAATGGTATGTTGCATGTTGCATGTTGCCAAAATAGGATTATAAAAGCACGTATTTTATATTAAAATAATTTTTTAAATATTCTTTGATATTCTTAGATTCTATTTATGCTAACTTTAAGTTGAATATTTATTGACATTTACTTTTAATTATTTGTTTTCTGACTCAACCCAAAAATTAGCATGCACAGCCAAACCGAATTTATGTTTTGTTTGTGTATGTGTGCATATCGCATGGCTGAAAATTTCCCTTGTAACAAAAATAGATAAGTCGTGTTTTATTTCAATAAATATTGTTGCTAAAGCAATACTTGTATTGTGTTATTTTATTTAATATTCAAAATAAGAAAGAACTAGCCAAATTTTAATGAAAATTAAATGTAAACAACATGTACTTATAAAAAGATGCAAAACTGCGGCAGCCATGTCAGCTGTTTTGTATCAAACAAAAATTTCGCGCCAACAAACACAATGTACATATTTAATCAAAAGAATTTAATGCTAAAAAATATACTAATTGCAGGGGAAATCACAAAAGCAGCGAGTAGGATATGATTCTTCCATAATCTTACGCCTTCTTTTAGCTTCAAAACTAGTAATTGAGTAAATAAATAACATTTTTGCAATGTTTACAAATTTTTAACAAAAGGCAGTCAGCTGGTTACACCACACTTATGTTAATTTATCGATATAAATGAGGGAAATATACAAATGTATCGAAAATAAAAAAGGAAATTATAGACAAAAAATTCGGATTCTTTTTTGCGTGCTCAGTAAAATGAATTTTTCTGTCGATACTTCCCTTTTTATTTTCGATAAACTATTTTTGTTCGATACAAAACAGATGTAATGCTTGCCGCAGCTCTGTACCTTTTTATTACTATCAGGCGTGCTCCGGAATCCGAATCAGAATAATTTATGCGGATTCGTTTTCAATCCGAATGTTTGGTCCTCCCATTTCCACCAATCCGAATTTTTTATGTGCTTTGAAACCGACTGCTTTGTTGCAAGTGGAATTAAAACGAATCGTCAAAATAGTATTAAAAAACCACAAATTTTATATTGAAGTCATTTTTTATATATGCCTTGATATTCTTAGATTCTATTTATGCTAACTTTAATTTGCATATTATCTGCTAACTATTTTTAATAATTTTTTTCCTGACACAACCCAAAAATAGCAAATACAAGCCAAACCGTATTTTCGTTTTGTTGGTGCATGTGTGTGTATCAAACATGCAAAAATTTCCCTTTTAACAAAAATAAATCGTGTTTAAATTTAATAAACATTGTTGCTAAATTAATATTTTTGTGTAATTTTATTAAAAAAAAATGAAATAATAAAGAACTAGCAATATATTAATGAAAATTAAATCTAAACAACATGTACTAATAAAAAGGTGCAAAACTGCGGCAGCCTTGTCAGCTGTTTTGTATCAAACAAAAAACATTTCGCGCCAAGAAACACAATGTAGGTGCATATTTAACCAAAAGAGTTTATTGCTAAAAATTATACAAATAAACATTGCAATATATAGGACATGATTCTTTCATTTTTTTACGCCTTCTTTTAGCTTTAAAACAATCCAATGAGAAAATAAATTACATTTTTGCAATGTTTACAAATTCTTAAATAAAGGCAGTCAGCTGGTTACACCACACCATATGTCAATTTATCGAAAAAAGTGCGGGAAATTTACGCATTTATCGAGAATAAAAAAGGAAATTATCGACAAAAAATTCTGATTCCGGAGCACGCAAAACCGAATCCGAATAAAATTGTTCGGATTGAATTTTTCTGATTCCGGAGCACGCCTGATAAACTCTTATGCATAAAGACAAAATCACACAAACGGTCTGTTTAGCCTATTCAGCCCTTTACTCCATTAAAGAATTGAATACCTAAAAATGGAAAATCAAGCGATCTACGCTACGGCGTTGTAAATAAAGTAAAAACAGAAGAACAGCAAAAGCGAAATAAACAAAACGCAAAAGCCACTTCGAATTGCGTTTGTTTTGCTTTGCATTGTGTTTCCGAGCCCATCTCCATGCATTGCTTCGTGAATGTGAAGGAGATAGATATATATTTTGTTGATGTTTTTAAATAAATAACAATTCAGATATGTTTTATAGGTGATATAATAATTAATTTTACTATAGTCTAATTATACCCTGTACCTGCAGGTACAAAGGGTATACTAGATTTGCGCAATGTATGTAACGGACAGAAGAAGGCGTGGCAGACCCAAAGTCCTTTATACCAAAATGCTTATCATAACCTCGGGTAGCGATTGAGCCATGTCCGTCCGTCCGTCTGTCCGTCCGTATGATCGACTAGATCTCGGAGACTATAAGAGCTAGAGACACGGAACTTTACCTGCTGGTGCGCATATTTCGGACACGAAATTTTTGTACACCATGTGTTAAATGTGAGTATTAAGGCATAGCTTGCAAAGAAAAAAAAGAGTTACAACGAAAAACAAAACATTTATATGAGTATATACTATTTTTGTCAGTGTACATAATAACTTGAAAAAACGGTTTGCTTTAGATGTGTTAGTGTTTTTCTTTCATATGTATTGGTGTTTGCTCTTCCATAAGCAGCCTTTGGACACCCCTGTTTTAGATGGATAATTCGTTTGTTTATGAAGGTATAGTTTTTTATAGTTCCCAAGCACTGTACCGAATTTTATCAAAATCGGTTGACTATATCATATAGCTCCCATAGGACCAATCGGTAAAAAAAACCTTTTTTGTACAAAAATTCGTTGTGTTTCGTTTGTTTGTGAAGATATTGTAACCAAATTTGGCTTTTCAGAGTACGCAAGCACTGTGACAAATTTGATCAAAATCGGTTGACTATATCATATAGCTTCCATTGGACAAATCGGTCAAAAAAACATTTTTTGTACAAAATTCGTTGTTTCGTTTGCTTATGAAGATATCATAACCAAATTTGGCATTCAGAAGGTTTTTAGATTGCCCAAGCACTGTACCAAATTTCATCAAAATCGGTTAATTATATCATATAGCTCCCATAGGAACGATCGGTCAAAAAAACTTTTTTTGTTCAAAATTCGTCAGTTTTTGGTTGTTTATGAAGGTATCGTAACCTAATTTGGCAATCAAAGTCCCCATTGTCTTCTTCTAAATCATCCTCTTCGTAATTTTCTTCATCCTGCAGACCACCATCATCGCTTTTAAATTTAATTTTCAAGCTTTGTGAGTGCCACAGTGCGATTACTTCTTTTGGTAGGTTCTTTATTCTATTTTTATTTTTCCGCTCTTCGATATAGATGCTCGACAGCAAAGGGTCAGGAACTTTCTAAGGCTCGGTTAAAATATCTGTTATATTGTCAAGTCGACTACATTTTCTTGCAATTGTGTATAATTTGATGCCCATGTACTAATACCTCATGAACAGTATGCGACATGAGGTACCAAGGTTACTTGTACTGATATTCTACAAAAACATTTTCACAAAAAGTTTTAAACTTTTCTAGAAAAACGCAATTTTTTCAAAAAGTGGCAAAAAGTAACAAAAACTATTAGTTTCATGATATTAAGCATATTTTGGTTAATAATTTCCCATTTACAACTTTAAGGATCGCTGTGCCCCATAAAAGTAAGTACTATTCCACCCCTGCAGTAAGGCGTACTAGTACGGAAATAGGGAAACGACTAGTCTATTGGTATATAGGACTGGTTCCACGCCAATCCACCAGCAATGCTTTTAACTGTATACTTTAACATGGGAATGTCATTGGACATGCCCCTTCGCATGAGCGGTATACAGTTCAGTATACTGTATACCCTTTCGCTTGACCGGTATACATTCGGTATATAGTTCAAAGGGACCAGCTCGGTATACTGTATACCGCATCGCATGAGTGGATCACAGGTCGGTATATAGCACAAAGAAACCAGTTCGGTAATGTATACTGTATACCCCATCGCATGAGTGGTATATAGTTCGGTATATAGTACAAAGAGACCAGTTCGGTAAAGTATATTTTATTTTGTATTTATTTAATATATGTGGCCCCCGTTAATCCGTTGTGAAATAAATCAATCAGGGACGACGTTTAATATGTTGTTTATTTGGATTGAATTGATTACTTAAATATTCAGCCATGCTCCGGAAACCGAAAAATCCAAACCGAACAATTTTGTTCGGATTCGGTTTTGCATGCTCTGGAATCCGAATGTTTTGTCGATAATTTCCTTTTTTTATTTTCGATACATTTGTAAATTTCCCTCGTTTTTATCGATAAATTCACATATGTGTGGTGCAACCAGCTGACTGCCTTTTGTTAAGAATTTGTAAACATTGCAAAAATGTAATTTATTTCCTCAATGGCTTGTTTTAAAGCTAAAAGAAGGCGTAAAAAAATGAAAGAATCATGTCCTATATATTGTAATGTTTATTTGTATATTTTTTAGCATTAAATTCTTTTGGTTAAATATGCACCTACATTGTGTTTCTTGGCGCGAAATGTTTTTTGTTTGATACAAAACAGCTGACAAGGCTGCCGCAGTCTTGCACCTTTTTATTAGTACATGTTGTTTAGATTTAATTTTCATTAATATATTGCTAGTTCTTTATTATTTCATTTTTTTTTAAATAAAATTACACAAAAATATTAATTTAGCAACAATGTTTATTAAATTTAAACACGATTTATTTTTGTTAAAAGGGAAATTTTTGCATGTTTGATACACACACATGCACCAACAAAACGAAAATTCGGTTTGGCTTGTATATGCTATTTTTGGGTTGTGTCAGGAAAAAAATTATTAAAAATAGTTAGCAGATAATATGCAAATTAAAGTTAGCATAAATAGAATCTAAGAATATCAAGGCATATATAAAAAATGACTTCAATATAAAATTTGTGGCTTTTTAATACTATTTTGACGATTCGGTTTCATTCCACTTGCAACAAAGCAGTCGGTTTCAAAGCACATGAAACATTCGGTTTGGTGGAAATGGGAGCACCAAACATTCGGTTTCAAAACGAATCCGAATGAAACATGTGGATTCGGTTTCCGGAGCACGGCCGATTAATGATATAAATGATGTTTAAACTTGTACTTGACGATCTTACGTGTGCGTGTGACTAGGAGGAGATACCGGCAACGACTGTCTTTGTGTGTACGCGACATTTACCTGCTTACTCGTTTATAGTTGGTTACTCTCGATAGACTACTCGCTCATTATCGATGCTCATTATCGGTTCCCACATTCGGCCCTCCTGACACGGGATTCGTCCCGAATTCCTTCATAAATTCAGCAACAGTAGATGTTTTGTAAGGCCCTTCTCCATTCCAAACTTTCTCTACGTTATACCGTCCGTGTTTTCGAATCTTCACAACCTTATACGGACCAAGATATTTACCTTTTAACTTCAGCCCTGTTCCATACTGAGTGAGTTTAATCGCAACCAAATCATTGATGTTATACTGTTTGTCTACTTTTCTCCTCAAGTCATACACCCCTTGCTTCCCTACGCACTTTATCTCGTTCTTCGTCTAATTCGTCCATGAGAGACTGATGCACTCGATCCCTTATATCTAACACATCTGAGCAACGCATTTCAACGCCTGTCAAGATTTTGAACGGTGTTTTTCTAGTACTTCTCGGCTCAGTATTATTAATTATTTGCTGTACTCTACCTATATGCCTGTACCATAAACCTGGACTTTCCAAACTCAATTTTGACAACATAGGCACAACGATCTTATGCATCCGCTCTACTTGCCCGTTGCCTCGCGGAACACCTGTAGTGATTAAGAAATGCTGAATGCCATGCCTTTCGCAATATTATTTAAACAAGTTTGACGTAAACGCCGCACCCCTGTCCGACACAATCCTGTACGGGTTACCAAAATTAATGGCCTGTCTCTCCAAACAACCTACGACTTCCTCAGCCCCTGTACTACGAGTTGGATATAACCAGACATACTTAGAGAACCCATCCACAATGACTAATATATGATTATATCGTTTCTTTGTTGTTTCCATCGGCCCAACGTGGTCGATATGATACGTCACTAACGGTTTATCTCCCTTATCAATCGTGTTTAAAAATCCTTCCTGCTTTCCAACCTTGGCATTTACCAAAATGCACTCAACACAATTTGCAACGATTCGAGATACCTTCTCCTTTAACTTTAGGATAAAGTAAGTCTTTTCCACTAAATCCTGTGTTTTCTTTGCTGAGAAATGACCCTGCCTATGCGCAATCTGTATTATTTCCACTTCCATTTGAGACGGAACGACAATCAACTCTCGATCTGGATCCTTAAACAATATTTCGTTTGCAATATAAAAGTCTTCGTACCCTTTGCTCTCAACAAGACTTCTCACAACTCTTGTCCAATCGTCTACTAACTGCGCCTCCTTTAATCGATGCTTAACACTGTCTGTCAAAAATAAACAAGTAACTCGACTCAACGCATCCACATGTCTCATCTTTGTGCCCGAACGATGCTCTATAGTCAAAATCCTGCAAAAACATTGCCCAACGTGCTACTCTTAACGGAATTTCTTTTTTCTTCATTGTCATGGCAAATGCATTACAATCCGTTATGATTTTAAACTTTGTTCCCAGAACATATACGCGCCATTTTGTCAAAGCTCCTATGACTGCCAACACTTCAAGTTCGTATGAGTGATACTTCTCCTCGCAAGGTTTTGTCTTACGGCTCATGTTCATAACTGGATGTAACATTCTATCCTCTGAGTCCTTCTGCAGAAACACAGCCCCAAACCAATTTTACACGCATCTGTGTGTATTTCCGTTGACAATTTTGGATCATATAACTTTAAAACTGGATTACTAGTCAATGCCACTTTCAACTGTTCAAACGCCACCTGCTGCAATTCCTTAAACTCAAACTTGGAATCTTTTCGAAGCATATCGGACAATGGCTTAGCAATCACTGCGTATCCGTCTAAAAATTTTCTAAAATACAAGGTTAAATCAAGAAAACGTTGTAAAGCCTTTTTGTCGCGAGGAATCGGAAAATTTGATACAGCCTGAGTTTTCTCCTCACTCGGTTGAATAGTACCCTGGCATTTACTCCAATTAATCTGTAACCCATTAAATGCTGCTACGGCAAGTACCTTTTGCAATTTCTGCAAACCCTCTTCAACATCCCTACTCGGGATGATAATATCATCCATATACACAACTGCATCTCCATTTTGAATCAACTCTCGCATGACTGACATAATAAATCTGGTAAAAACTGCGGGCGAATTGGATATACCAAATGGTACAAACCTAAACTCATACTGCCTTTTCTGCGTTACGAACGATGTGTACTTTGGCGACTGTTCTTCGACTGGTACGTGGAAATAGCCATTCTTCAAGTCCAACTTAGTAAAAGTCATTGCCCCCTGCAATTTATCTATAACAGTGTCCATTTGAACCATAGGAAAATTATCGCGCACTATTTTCTCATTCAACTTTCGATAATCACAGCAAAGCCGCTTTCCGGTTTTCTTCGGTGCCAGCACCACAGATGCAGCATAATCCGAAGTACTCTCTGTTACTATCTTTTCTTTTGGATGCTGGTAAACCGGTAACTCATCTGTCAACACGATCTTCATCTTCATAGGGCTATCTATGTGTCTCTTTGGTTTATACTCATTTATCATACACTTAACTTCGGTAGCCTGCTTCTGAGACAGATCTGACAATGCCATTTCAATTTCATTCTTCTCCAAACTCAACGTACAAATGGATTTAAGCTCATTAAACAGCTCAGAACAAGGTCCACCGTTATTCTGACCTTTGTTTTCATTATTCGTGTCCTTTTTGCGCATAAACGTCGTTCCATGTTCAGTCACCATCATATCAACAGCCTTCGAAATAGTTTTCCCTAAAATCGCTTCAAATTCCATATCCTCATCAGCTATGACGAAAAATTCGAGATCCATATCAATATTCTCAATGTTTACAGGAATCGTTACACTTCCAAACGCCAATACCTGAATACCGCCAAAACCCTTTAAACTTCTCTCCGGTCCCACCAAATCAGCAAGACCCAACTTCATAACAGTGCTTTTACGCATCACACATACTTCCGCTCCAGAATCTAAAAGCCCTTGGAAACTTCCTTTCGAGTGCACTACGCGCTTCATTTCTAACCCGGAACCAATAAATGCCTGTTGCATCTGCTTTTGTGTCAACCCTTACCAAACTCGTTACCTTTTCTACCTTTACCTGCACTGCAACTTTACACTGGGTCGCCTTATGCCCTGTTTGATTGCATCGGAAGCACTTAAAATCATTTTTAGGACAATCTTTACGCAAATGTGATTCATCCCCACACTTGAAACTTTTTTTTACCCTTTCCAATCCTTTTTCAGTATCATTATCAAACCTACCCAACTGCGTGTCATATTTGCTTAAAAGCTTAAACGAGCCGCGCATCTTCTGATATGCCTCAATCTGCATCTTTAATTGTCGTATGTTTCTAGCCTGATAGAGCATTGTTTTGTTTGTCCTGCTGTCCGGAATTCCGTTCACAAAATATTCTATCAAACTTTCTTCGTCTAAATCAATCGGCTTAGCTATCTCCATTAGGGAATACAAATACTCATGCAAAGTTTCATTCTTTTTCTGCTGCCGCTTACCAAGTTTACGATGTATCTCAGCCGAAGACACTCTTACACCAAATTCATCGATCAATACAGCCTTTAATGCATCCCAATTACGAATATCACGCTGGCTGCGTACAAACAACTTTGCTGCCCCACAGAGTAACTGTTTTGCGTAAATAAAAACTTGTAACTGACTCCATTCTACAGTCACTGCACATTCTTCAAGTTCCTCTATCCACTGATTAATGTCTGGGGAATCTGAACCTGAGAATTGCGAAACACTCCCTTCTACATCTTTCAATGTAAACCAAGACCTATTCACACCATGAGTTTCTGTTGAACGAGTCTGGCATACCTCAATTAAACATGCATCACCACCCAAACGCGATGGACTTTCGTTAACCGTAGTGAAGGACACTTCCTCGTTATCCGTTTCCTCAATACTGCCCGTAACCGCCGACAAACCATAATGAGCGAGCAACCTATTTTGAAGTTCCAATTTTCTTCCACTTGTACTTAATTGTAGCTCACTTAACCTTTCGCGCAAACCTGCCACAAACAGTGCCAAAATCTCCTCTCTATTCATTCTACAACCTTGTATAATAACTTAATGGTATTTATCAAAAGTATATAAAATAAAATTCAAGAACTCTAAAACTTTGCTAACACAGCAAATTACAAATCGTTCAATGTCAATGCTTCTCAAACCAGAGAGAACTAAATAGACAGAGGCGAAAAATCTCACCGAGTTCGAAAGTGCCGTTGAAACTTTATCCAACGACTTGGACTCGTCTGGTGTAAAAGCAAAATCAAACACAAAATAAAGTCACGCACCAACAACAAGCAACAGCAATGGTAGACGAATGAATGGCAAAAGCCATTCTCTCTCCTATGGACACTTGATAATTTGCTTTTATTGCCTACAGTACCTCCCTCTGAATATAATCGTCACCTTTTCATCGGCACATTACAATCCTGATTAGATTCATCTTCAGCAGTATTGAATTCCCAATGATAATTGTCTGGAGGTATTGTCATTAAAATTTAAAAAAAAACCCTGTCCGCTATCGGCCATAACTTATATAACATCTTATCGCTCACTAACTGTCGCTTCTACTAATTTTTCAGCATCTGCCCAAACAACAGGCCTATTTTGTTTCGTCGTTGAAATTGCACAGTCGAATTCAAAAATGCTATCGATATATTCATTCTGTAAGGCTTATGACCATATACCGGTGCGAATGTTAAAAAAAATGTTTCCAGAAGCTGATCAGCTACGATTTCAGGACTTGCATTTTTTTGACCTTAAAACAAGTACAAATCAAACCCCGAAAGGCGATTTTAGCTACATTTTCATCAAACCTATTGACTCTTCAAGACAGGTGTGATGGCGACGCACAAATTGATAAAGTTCTAGATAATTATCATGGGGACATGAATGCAATTATACCATTTCCACATCCCGAAGTCAATTGACTGGCGCCAGTACGTGCTCAATTCCTTCGACGAAACCCGATTTGTTTAAATGCTGAGGGTAACTCCACAACAGTTCCAGCATATATTAAGCCTAGCATAGCTCCAGCATTTTCTAATTCGCCTCTATTTTTACTCTTTTAAATAAGTACACTCCAACAAAAAGTAATTATGTCTAATTCACTTAATTTCGCACGGAAAAGGCACAACCTTTTTTTACTTGCGTTAATACAATTTGATTATTTTAAATTTGGCGCTCTTCTTTTTTTATCGAGTATAAGGTAACTCGTTGCTTTTCATATCATAAAATGGCTAAAAAATGACAAATGTAGCAGTGCTGAAAATGCCGGAATCACCGTATTATGCAACACTTTCTCAACAAGTCAACAGGGAAAAAGTAGACTAGGGTCTGGGTTGAGGAAAAGTTGAGTTGAGAGTTGAAACAGAGGGTTGTATTTTGCCATACTTTTTGTTTTTGTAAAAGTCCTCAAGTCCTCAAGTCAACACAAAGCGTGAATACCCTAAGACTCAACCAGCAAATATCCCAACACTACCAGCCAACACTAAAACCCAGGAATCTCCTAGGATACTATTAACAAAGCTCGCAAAATAGTATCTTACAACGATATTTAAGTCGACTCTATGTGAAACGAATCAGCTGATAATCAACCGACAACAAGTGCACAGGCACGATCAAAGTTAGATATATATCCGAAAAATATATTAAACAAAACAAAAAAACAACTTAAAAATAGTTCAAAAAACAAAAACATAACTCTATCTAGATCTAAATTAAAAGCAATAACCCAATCACAACAAGAACTAAAATTAGGTATTGATTTAGCTATAGACAATATTTAGTGGTTAAACCTAATAAATTCAATTAAAAAAACCTAGCTAATACAATGAGTGGAACATAAACGGTTATAGCAACAACTATAATGAGCTTTTACTCCTCATTAAAATATAAAATCCTAAGATAATTTCTCTCCAGGAAACTAACCTTATTCGCAACAGTAAATTCCCTATTCCAACTAACTTTTCAATACACACTAACTTCTCTTTCTCTGCTAAAGGAGGAGTAGCCATTATGGTGCACAACTCCATGCAATATAAAAAAATCTCACTTCCACAAAATTTTGAAACAATCGGGCTCGAAATCTCTTCAATTAAAAAGTTCGTCATCATTGCAGCGTATATCAGGCCCAATCAAAAATGTACAATGGAAGACTTGGAAGCAGTCTTTCCGCAAGCTAACTCGTCTCAATTAATAACTGGAGATTTTAATAGTTGGCACGACACTTGGGGATCACCAAAAAGTAATAGAAGAGGGGAGATATTAGCTAAACACATTAATGACAATAACCTAATCGTTCTTAATAACGAAAAACCAACACATTTCTCAACACACAAAACATTTACACACATTGACATTGCTATCTGATCCCCAGACCTTAAACCATACTGCAATTTTGAAGTTAGTGATTCGCTACAAGGCAGTGATCACTTTCCTATAACCATAGAAATGTTCCTTGGTGGAACAAACCCATATCCCTTAACCCGCGCATATCTAAAATTCTAGACAAAATCATTTCTAAGCGACTATGGTGGTTTGTTACTTCAAACAAACTATTAAATAGTCAGCAATTAGGATTTGGAAAAGGGAAATCTGTTCAAGATTGTCTTCTTTGTGTATAATACACAATTACATTTAAAACTTTATGACAAAAAGGAAAATTAAGGTACGTGTATTAAATACTTATTCTAAAATACTTCCCCTCCACAACGGAATACCCCAAGGTTCACCAATTTCTGTAGCACTTTTCCTAATCGCCTTCAATAGCCTTTCAGAAACCATAGCCAAACATAAAAAAATGTGGTACAGTCGAGGCGGTGCCCGACAGTGGAATACCCTGTACCTTTTGTGTCAAAAAAATTTTTCCTGCATATTCCATCTAAGAACTTTCCAATTGGAATTTATTTTTTTTTGGTGAAAATCGATATTTATACCTATAAGTTCCCTAAATTTTTACCCATTTTGATGAAACTCGAATGTTATAACAAAGAACTTATTTAAAGTATACGGGGTAAGTTTCAAGTTGGTATGTTGAGGGGTGTGGGAGAAAACACGGTAAATGGATTGCGGGGGGTGGGGGGACCGCATCGATAAAATTTGGATGTGGATTTGTTCATTAGAGCCACATGAATGAGCTTACCAAAAATTGTGATTCTAGGTCACTTGTAGCCATAATTGCGTAGAGTCAAATATTGACGCAGTTTATTGGCAAGGGGAGGTGAAATTTGCACATTTTTGACTATAACTTCTGTTGTATTTGTCCGATTTTGTTCATTTTTTACACATAGATGCATGTAGCTACAACGCATCGCTCTGTTAAATTTCAAATGAAAATATTAAACGGTGTGGCTAAGAACCGCGAAAATCTACAGCGGGGGAACGGGGAAAGATATTGACATGATTCAACAAACTTCATCTGCTTAGGAAATATGCGCAAGTTTCAAGTTGATATGTTAAGGGGTGTGGGAGAAAACACGGTAAATCCATTGCGGGGGGTGGGGGGACCGCATCGATAAAATTTGGATGTGGACTTGTTCATTAGAGCCACATGAATGAGCTTACCAAAAATTGTGATTCTAGGTCACTTGTAGCCATAATTGCGTAGAGTCAAATATTGACGCAGTTTATTGGCAAGGGGAGGTGAAATTTGCACATTTTTGACTATAACTTCTGTTGTATTTGTCCGATTTTGTTCATTTTTTACACATAGATGCATGTAACTACAACGCATCGCTCTGTTAAATTTCAGATGAAAATACTAAACGGTGTGGCTAAAAACCGCGAAACTCTACTGCGGGGGAAGATATTGACATGATTCAACAAACTTCATCTGCTTAGGAAATATGCGCACCAGCTGGTAAAGTTTCGTGTCTCTAGCTCTTATAGTCTCTGAGATCTAGGCGTTCATACGGACGGACGGACGGACGGACGGACGGACGGACGGACGGACGGACGGACGGACATGGCTCAATCGCTACCCGAGGTTATGATAAGCATTTTGGTATAAAGGACTTGGGGTCTGCCACGCCTCCTTCTGTCCGTTACATACATTGCACAAACCTAGTATACCCTTTGTACCTATAGGTACAGGGTATAAACATAAACTCCATAGCTTACGCAGACGACTATATCATTATAGTTGATCTTAATAAGTCAAAAAATATAAAAATCAACCTTGAGAACCTATTCAAGGATATATCTAGCTGGTCCCAAATTTCTGGCACATGTTAAAGAACTAAAAATACTTGGCCTTACCTTTAATTCTAAATTGAAATGGAATCCACATATTAAAAAGCTTCAATTATCTCTAGACAAGTCCCTTAACATAATTGAATGCCTCTCCAATCAAAAGTTTAACTGTCACACGTATACACTAATAGCCTATTCACACTGGGGCACATTTAACATCTAACATCTTATGTCGAAGATGCTACGTATGAATTACCCGTTCCGTAAATTTCAACATCATTCCAACATCTTGTGGAAATGTTCCTATCTTATTGTGTCCCGATGAGAAATTACTCGATTATTTTTCTGTGCACCTCTAAATTTTGTCATTCGCTGCGAAAATGTAAACAATGTCATTGAAAAAGACTGGCAACTTTGAATTCAAAACAAGGCGCCAAAGCCTCATATGTTTACGGAACTGGCACGCAATTTAAAATGTGCGGCAATATATAGATAACAAAAACGTACAACGCAATCCAGCAAGTGTTCCAGTCGGAGCTTCTAGTTGGATGAGGGAAAAAAGTAGAAACCAATTTTATTGATTTATATTTTGTATCTCTTATTTATTACATTTTTATAAACAAAGGCAAATTGTGACTCATTAAAAAATCAGCATATTGTTTTTGACATCTACTATAGCACCGGCGATAATTCGACGGTGATTGACATATGAAAATGTGTAGCTCAAGGTTTAATTTTGCTAAAAAACTAACTTAGTAATTATGGTGGTCAATAACTTCTACTGCTGTTGACTTTATGTTTATGTAGTAGCACCCATCCAATTGAACTAATAGCTAATATGCATACTTTTTATACCCTGTACCTATAGGTACAAAGGGTATACTAGATTTGTGCAATGTATGTAACGGACAGAAGGAGGCGTGGCAGACCCCAAGTCCTTTATACCAAAATGCTTATCATAACCTCGGGTAGCGATTGAGCCATGTCCGTCCGTCCGTCCGTCCGTCCGTCCGTCCGTCCGTCCGTCCGTCCGTCCGTCCGTCCGTCTGTCCGTCCGTATGAACGCCTAGATCTCGGAGACTATAAGAGCTAGAGACACGAAACTTTACCAGCTGGTGCGCATATTTCCTAAGCAGATGAAGTTTGTTGAATCATGTCAATATCTTCCCCCGTTCCCCCGCAGTAGAGTTTCGCGGTTTTTAGCCACACCGTTTAGTATTTTTATCTGAAATTTAACAGAGCGATGCGTTATAGTTACATGCATCTATGTGTAAAAAATTAACAAAATCGAACAAATACAACAAAAGTTATAGTCAAAAATGTGCAAATTTCACCTCCCCTTGCCATAAACTGCGGCAATATTTGACTCTACGCAATTATGGCTACAAGTGACCTAGAATCACAATTTTTGGTAAGCTCATTCATGTGGCTCTAATGAACAAATCCACATCCAAATTTTATCGATGCGGTCCCCCCACCCCCCGCAATCCATTTACCGTGTTTTCTCCCACACCCCTCAACATACCGACTTGAAACTTACCCCGTATACTTTAAATAAGTTCTTTGTTGTAACTTTCGAGTTTCATCAAAATGGGTAAAAATTTAGGGAACTTATAGGTATAAATATCGATTTTCACCAAAAAAAAAAAAATTCCAATTGGAAAGTTCTTAGATGGAATATGCAGGAAAAACTTTTTTGACACAAAAGGTACAGGGTATTCCACTGTCGGGCACCGCCTCGACTGTACCACATTTTTTTATAATATATTATGAATTTACTAATTGGTGGCATTGGTGAGGTCCAATGGACTCGATGCACTTTAGCACAACACCAACAAACATCCAAACAGCTCGTGGCGCTTGCATATATGGATATGTACTATATATATGTATGTGTGTATGTGCGAGTTAGCATCAGCTCGTCGTCCTCATTAATATGTACTTCCAATTAATTAATGTTTTCAACATAAATTCATAAAACCCTTCCTTAATAATATTTGATCTTGCAAATTAACGCATAAAAAGATAGATATTTTAATTTTAAATATCATTTTTAATATATTTTCATAAATTGCTGATTTTTCGTGTCAGCCTGTCAATATGACAGCAAGATGTTAGATGCTAGATGCTAGATGTTGTCAGTGTGAACACCAATTTCACATCTTCAAAAAATCCCATGCGTTCCGCTTAAATGTGCTCAGTGTGAAAAGCCTATAATACAAATAGTTAAAAGCATCCTGGTGTCAAAAATAGACTTTTGCCTGCCAATCTACGGCCTAGCTCCAAAAACAACTGTTGAACATGTCCATATATATATATATATGTATATATATAATTGTATTGAGAAGTTTGTCCTTGGAATCAGTTGTGACACGTACAGCGAACATGCCCATATATGGTCATGTTCAGCAAGCTATATTGCTGTATGGACAAGGAGCAAAAGTCACATTGATATATGAAGGAGTGAGAAGGATGGCAAGCATACACACTGATCTAACGGAACTATTCCAGCGTAGTTTGACACTAGTTGCTTGGTTCCTTTGTTCATAGGCAGTCAGTCGTTTTTGTATAGTTGACAAGTGTGCACGCATTAAAAAGAATATTAAACAGAATATATATATATATATAAATTACACCAAGACTTTTATTTAAACAATTTATATATGAATATAAAGCAATAGGTTATGGGCCCAGATACAAATAAAAGTTAAATAATTTAGTGCTTGGTGTACGAAATAAAAAAAAAAAAACTGAAAATACGTTTGATGTGCTGGTGCTTGTGTGTGCAAAATAACATTTAAGTATTGTGGGTTGCACGTTACAAAATTAGCCTGTGAAAATAAATTTAACATAAAAACAAAAAAAATTAATTACAAAAATTAGTTGATTCTAGATTATTCCACAGACGTTTTAAGACGCCACATTAATACATACATGCATATTGTACGTATGTGTATGTGGGAGATAGAAAAAGGAAGACTGTGCTAAGCAAATTAGCGAAAATTGAGCGTCAGGCATAGACTGAGTGAAAATTGAGTGAGAAGGGACAAAACGTTTAAGTATTGCAGAATATAACAAGAAAAAGAAAATATAAAATGGCAAAAGGAAAACGGAATATAAAACCCTTTGACGGGGAGAAGTACTCAATTTGGAAGTTTCGAGTTAAATCACTGTTAGCAGAGAACGAGTTGTTAGAAGTTGTTGAAATTCAGCCAGAAGAAGTAACAGTTGAGTGGAAAAAGGCGGATCGAAATGCAAAAAGTATTATAATTGAGCTTTTAAGTGATTAATTTCTTAGTTTTGCTAATAATGAAAATAGTGCAAGGCAAATTTTTGAAAATTTAGATGCTTTATATTAACGCAAAAGTTTAGCATCACAGCTTTCTCTACGAAAGCAATTGCTCGCATTAAAACTAAAAGGTGACACTCCGCTAGTAACTCATTTTAGCATATTTGATGATTTGAAAATAACAAAAAGCCGTTCAACAATAAAATTAAATTAAAGCCAAAATGTTTTCACTGTGGTAAAATAGGGCACTTTAAGAAAGATTGCTATATTTTCAAAAACACTAACAATCAGAGTGCAGATAATAAAAATGCCAGGAGGCATAAGAAGGTTCAAATAGCGACAACTCAACCAGAACGTGGGTTCGCGTTTATGATAGGGCAAGTTGATTTATTAAAAGAAGGCGAAGTTATGTTTATCACAGATTCAGGAGCTTCAGACCATATTATAAAAGATACAGCTTTGTTTGAGGACTATGTAAACTTGGCAACACCTTTGGAGATAGCGACTGCAAAGCGTGGAGAATACATTCTTTCAACGGCCAAAGGAATTGTTCAACTTAATGGATCTGACAATAAAATCACACTCGAGGATGTGTTATTCAGCAAGGAGATTCCACACAATCTTTTATCGGTAAAGAAAATGCAAGATGCTGGGATGACTATTGAGTTCAACTCAGAAGGTGTAAGAGTCACTAAAAATGGTCGTTTGGTATTCAATGGAGCTTGTGAGTATAACATACAAGTTGCAAAATTTAAAATGAATCCAAAAGCATACATTTCGAGAATTAAAAATAATGCTGAGTATCGCTTGTGGCATGAAAGACTTGGACATATAAGTATTGGGAAATTTTTAGAATTAAAACGCAACCATTTGTTTGAAGATATGAATCTGATAAAGAATGTTGAATTACATAATGAATTATGTGAGGCTTGTGTGAATGGCAAACAATCTAGACTTAAATTTGAAAAGTTTATAAAATAAACACCATATTGTAAGACCATTGTTTGTTGTCCATTCTGATGTTTGTGGTCCGATAACGCCATCCACAGTTGATAGAAAAAATTATTATGTAGTTTTTATTGATCAGTATACACACTATTGTGTGACATATTTAATAACCTATAAGTCTGACGTTTTCTCTGTTTTGTTAAGGACTTTGTTGCAAAAAGCGAAGCTGACTTCAATTTAAAAGTTGTAAATTTATATATAGACAACGGAAGAGAATATTTATCTTATGAGATGCGTGAATTTTGTGTAGAAAAAGGCATCAGCTATCATTTAACAATTCCTCACACTCCACAATTAAATGGTGTATCTGAACGCATGATAAGAACAATAGCCGAAAAGGCTCGTACTATGATAAATGGGGCTAAACTGTATAAAAGTTTTTGGGGTGAAGCTGTTTTAACAGCTACCTATTTAATCAATAGGTGCCCAAGTAGAACGTTACAAGATATAAAGGAGTCACCATATGAAATGTGGCATAATAAAAAGCCTGTTTTAAAATTTCTAAGAATATACCAAATGGTTACAAATTGTGGAATGTGGAATCAAGGAAATTTATGACAGCTAGAGATGTTGTGGTGGATGAAACAAATATGTTTCATTCTAGGACTGTGGACTGTCTCAGACAGTCAGAAGACTCTGTGTTCCGACTTGATAGTGTGGAACAGGTTAAAAGTTCTATTTTTCAGAATGAAAATGAAGAACTGGTTGACTTTTCGTTTATGAATACAGAAATTGAAAAGTTTGATTTTCCGTTGGTTGAAATGGAAAATGTTGAGTCTGGTGAGAAATCTGATAGTTTAAAATCAGATATACAGCCTAGTGAATATGAAAATTCCACATGTCTGGAGAATGCCGATCCAGTTATGAATACTGGTGATAAATTGCATCATTTAGATAAGGCTTTAGAGACTAATAAAATTAGACATAGTGAACGTTTAAAAGGTCAACCTAAAATATCTTATAGATTATTAGATGGAGGTTTAATGAATGCTTATATATGCTTGAATAATATACCAAAGGTTAGGTTAGGTTGTACCGGTAGACCCCAGTGGGGGTCACACATAGACTAAATAGTCCTTAGTGATACCGGAAAGGTCTGGTGTACAATACATGTTAGTCAGTAAGTATTCGCGTATGCTTGGCGAACGCCAGAAGCTTTTGAGGTGCCCTGTTGGCCGCCTCTTCCAGTGAGGTGAGCCATGGTTTTCCTAGATATATATAATCTTCAGATCCTCAAGTGACGGTTGAGTCGATTCGGCCCCTTCCTTTGCGAGCCAGTCGGCTGTTTCATTTCCATCAATGCCCTGGTGGCTGGGAACCCAGAAGATGCACACCTCCTTGGTGTTTAGTGCATCTAATGCGTCCCTGCTTGCCAGAACACATTTGGAGTTGATGCTGTATGCTTGCATGGATCTGATTGCCGCTTGACTGTCAACAAATATATTTACTCGGCTCTGCTCCAGGGTGAGCGCTAGTTCTGCAGCCTTCTTTATGGCGAATACCTCCGCCTGGAAGATGCTGCAGTGGTCCGGCAGCTTATAAGACACCTCCGTGGGTGGGTCTAAGCAGTATATCGCGGCCCCAACGCCGGACTCCATTTTGGATCCGTCCGTGAATATTTTTATCGCTTGTTGGTCCATGCCGATTTTCCAATCCTCTGGTCCCATTAGAGTGCGTGTTCTGGAGAAGTTGGTTACTGGGGTCCTATAGTCTGTGCTATTAGATGTCACCCCTACAACTTTGCTGTGCCCGTAGTTCGCAAGGGCCATATTCCCTGCTGCGCAAAGACGTTGCGCTGTCTTCTGCGCCAGTAGTTTGGCCTGGATCTAGTGGGTGTACTCCTAGTATTGCTTCTAAGGCCTTGGTTGGAGTGGACCTTAAAGCCCCCGTTATGCACATCAGTGCACGTCGTTGCGTCTTTTGTAGGCGTGCTGGTTGGATTCTACAAGATGGTACATGCCTTGTCTTATATGTAGATCTAGAAGTTTCTCTAGAGTTTTAAGCAGGAATGAGGTGAGACTTATTGGTCTATAATCTTTTGGCTGCACGTGACTGCATTTCCCTGCTTTTGGCAGGAATACAACTCGTGCTGTCCTCCGGGGTCTAGGAACATGTCCGTATCTCAGGCATGATTTGAATATCGAAACCAGCCATGGCGTGACCTTGTCTCTGGTCCTCTGCAGCATGGCCGGAATTATACCGTCTAGGCCAGGGGATTCATAACTCGCAAAGGAGTCTATGGCCCACTGGATTTTGTGTGGCGCGATAACATCCCCAGGTACGTTTATCTGTTGGCTGGGACGGCTTATGAGCGTATCTGGTGTGAGGACGTCGGTGCATCCAGGGAAGTGCTCGCCTAGAAGGGCGTCAGTCGCTTCCTTGCTGCTTTCTGTCCAATGTCCTTCGTTCGTTTTCAGTTGACTCTGTATAGCGGGTCGACTCGAGAGTAGCTTCCTGAGTCGTGCTGTGTCCTTAACCTTCTCTATGCTAGAGCAGAAGGATCTCCAGGAGTTTCTTTTGGCCAGCCGGACTTGTTTATTGAAATCCCGGAGCCTTACCTTGTACTCGTCCCATACGGTATCATCATCTGCTTGTTTAGCCAGCTTGAAGATATCCTGTAGGTCGGTACGCTGTTCCTTCAGTCTTGGGTTCCACCAGGGTGGCCTGTGTCTCCTTCTATTGACTGTTGTTCTGCATGAGTCTTTAAAAGCCTTATTTAGATGACGGCAGAGAGTCTCCACGGACCTCTCGATGTCATCTGTGGAATTTACTGTTGGTGGTGGTGGGAGTTTCCTTGCCACCTTGTCTTTGAACATCTCCCAGTTTGTGATCCGGGGGTTCTTGTACGCACTTCTTGTCACTGCACACATAAACCTCGCCTTAAATTGGATGCACTTGTGGTCAGAGAAGGAGTCTTTGCTGAGAACTTTCCATTCTGTGACCGCAGTGTTCATACCAAGCGAGAGAGTTAGGTCAATGACACTATCTGAGGTAGGTCCCACATAGGTGGGTTCCTCCCCTATGTTAGAGATACTTATATTATACCCTAGTATGAAATCTAGCAGTGACTCACCTCTATCGTTGACGTCCCTGCATCCCCATACTGTGTGATGGGCGTTTGCGTTAGCGCCGATTACCTGGGGTTGCCTCTTCCGGCTCACCTCCTGAATTAGACGCTCCGTCTCCTCTGTTGGTGCCTCCCTTTCGTGCGCCAAGTAGCATGATGCCATTATGAGTGGCTCATCCTCGGCAACCTCGAGCTCTACCACCGTGCGATCGTCAGTGCTGTAATTAGACATAAGATAAGCATAGATGCCCTTTCTTACCAGAATTGCAGTTCTTGCTTTACTTACTGTTGTCGGGTAGAAAGTGCTATAGTTGTTCGACTTTAGTCCAGAGACCTTGTTACCCGAAGCTATCCAAGGCTCCTGGACTAAAGCCACGTCGACGGACCCCTCCTCCATGGTTAAGAGGAGCTCCGCCGACGCCAACTTACTTTTGTGGAGGTTGAGCTGCAGGACCTTCAGCTGCATGGCTGTATTCAGGCTCCTTCATCTCCGATGGGGCGACTACTAAGGTCGTGTCACCATCGTCCTCCGATTCCTCGTCAATGTCGAGGCCGTGGGCCAAGGTCCTTCTCGACCTCACCAGCCTTCAGCGGGTTCGTGTTTGCGTCATTCGGGTGGCGCTTTTTGAGGCGAAGGTACACGTTACCTACGCCCCACGCCATTTTCCCGAACCTCGGATAAAGCAGATCCTCGGCCTCCTTGCTTATCTGGAGAACCATCTGCTGGCCCTTTTCCTCCGGCTTGCCCGCGTGCAGTACCACCCAATCCTTGGTTGGCACGTCGGGGTTCTGCCACTTAAGAAGTTTAAGAGCGTGCTCCGTTGGGACTACTCTCGGAAAGAGTACCTTCGCCTTCGGTACCGACGGAATCAGCGTTCTGTCGACTACCTTAAGCTTGGCCCCTTCCCAAGGAGCATCCATCTTGGCCACGGTGTCGGTGACCCACTTCAGGGTAAGGTCATCCTTACAGCTTAGGATCTTCACCCCATTCAGCCACCCCGCTCCGTCGAAGGTGGTAGGCTGAGCATCTGGATCCTCCATTCTTTGGAAAAGAGCATCCAGAAGCCTCAGCTCCACCACCTTCTACTGCTCGGGAGTCATTTTGCCGTTGGGGTCACTGCGGTCAATGAGGGCGACGATCAAGTGTCGTCGCGCCACATCGCTCGCCGTTTCCCTTTTCGACCGTGGCTTCTTTGGTGGCTTCTCCGTCTTGTGGCGAGGCCGCTTACTTACGGGCACATCCGCCTTGTCTTGGTCCGCCGAGCGGTGCCTTTTAGTAAGCAACAGCTCTTCGACCTTGTTGGCATATTGTCTGCTAGTGGCCTTCATTGCCGGTTTGCTATTATAGTATTTTCGGCCGTCTTCGATCTTTTGTTCGGCCCAGTCTAGCTTCTTTCTCTCCTCAGTGGTGAGATTCACGTTATTACTGAGCCGAGCTCTGATCTTCAGAGCGGCCTTATACTGGGCTTTAGCTTTCAAGCCCTCCTTACTTTTCTTGGGCCCATCCCTGCAGGGGGAAGTGGAACCCTTGGCTGGGGAGCGTAGGAGCTCTTCCTCCGCCTCAGTGCTTATTGAGCCTAGTGGTTCGCAGTCTGAGTCTTCTAGGACCGCAGAACTGCGCCACAGTTTGGCATCACGAGTTGTTGATGTTGTGGCAGTAGCTATACAACTGTCCTGGCCTGCTCCAACCAGTACAGAGGTGGTGTGACCGCTGGCGACACGCAGAGGGGTGTTAGTCCCTCCGTGCCCGCCGGTGGTAGCAGTCACGCTTCCCACCGGCGTTTTGGCTGACATGTTGGATCTGTAGTGGACTCCAGAGCGGGAATTTGGTCGATTTTATTCTTGGGAGCCTGCCCATAGCATTTTATGCCAGCTGCTAGGCACCTCTGACCATGGCTCCAACGCAGCAGCACCAGACTTGGCAATCCGGATACTGCTGCGCCGTTGCCTCAGCTAGACCGTGCACGTGCCCAAACATCGAGGGGGACAAGTGCCTGACTCTGATGCTTGAGCCAGTACACAGTCCATTGCCCAGCCGGCACCCACTTGGAGGGTTCAGCCAGAGGATTTTCGCCGGCCATAATATATCAAATACTTTTGAAGAAATTAAGAATCGAGATGATAAAGTATATTGGGAGGAGGCCATACGAGAAGAATTAGATTCTCATTTTCAAAATAATACTTGGTCGTTGGTACAAAAACCGGATAACAAAAATATAGTAACTTGCAAATGGGTGTTTACTATAAAACAAGATGAACTAGGTAACTTAGTCAAATATAAAGCAAGACTTGAAGCGCGTGGTTTTAGCCAGGAATATTTGTCTGATTAAGATGAAACGTTTGCGCCAGTTGCACGAATATCAAGTTTCCGAATTGTAATGGCACTTTCAAACCAATACAATTTACAAGTTCATCACATGGATGTCAAAACAGCTTTTCTCAATGGAATCTTAAAAGAGGAAATTTATATGTCGGTACCTCAAGGAGTATCACATGCCAAAGGCACAATTTGCAAACTGAATAAAGCTATTTACGGTCTTAAGCAAGCAGCTCGATGCTGGCTTGAAGTTTTTGATGCAGCATTAAAAGCGGTTGGTTCTGTTAATGTGGGGGTTGATCGTTGCATTTACATCTCAGACAAAGGAGATATTTCTAAAAACATATACGTTCTATTGTATGTAGATGACTTAGTGATAGCCACAGAAAATCTTGACACAATGTCTAAATTCAAATCATATTTGATGAACAAATTTAAAATGACTGATTTAGCAAACATTCGATATTTTATTGGAATAAAAATAGACAGAGAAGGTGATCAATTATGTCTAAGTCAATCTTCTTATATTAAAATTGTCTTAAGAAAATTTAATATGGAAGATTGTAAGCCAGTTAGTACACCACTTCCAAGCAAGCTCAATTATGAAGCATTAGAAACTGAGGATACTTGTGATGCACCATGTCGAAAATTAATTGGTTGTTTAATGTATATTATTTTGTGTACAAGGCCAGACTTGAGTGCTTCAATAAGTACTTTAAGTCGATATGCAAATAATAATAATAAAGAATTATGGCAATGCCTTAAAAGAATTTTGAGGTATCTTAAGGGTACTATTGATTTAAAATTGAGTTTTAAGAAAAACAGCAATTTTGAGAATATTATTATTGGTTATGCAGATTCTGATTGGGCTGGAAATGAGACGGATAGAAGAAGTACTACTGGGTATCTATTTAAAATGTTTGAGTCATGTCTTGTTTGCTGGAGTACAATGACACAAAAGTCAGTTGCCGCTTCATCTACTGAAGCAGAATATATGGCACTATTTGAAATAGTAATAGTACGCGTAAGAGAAGCATTATGGTTAAAGTCATTTATAACAAAATCAAGTTCGAGTTTAATAAACTTTTAAAAATATTTGAAGATAACCAAGGTTGCATTAGTATAGCCAATAATCCTACTTGCCACAAGAGAACTAAGCATATAGATATTAAATATCACTTTACTAGAGAACAAATTGAAAGGAAGTCAATTTCTCTTGAGTATATTTCCACAGATATGCAGTTGGCTGATATCTTGACCAAACCGCTACCAGCAGCAAGATTTCTACATCTGAGGAATCAATTGGGAATATCTGAATAACCAAAATATTATTATATCTTATTATACCTATATTTAAAACTTTAAATTTGATTGAAAAAAAAAAATAAGTTAATTTCCTTTCATTCTTGTCACTTAATTTAAATTTAATTTAAATATATTTATATTTTTTTTTATAACGTTATACGATTGAATATTAAACTAATCATGATTGGTCTGATTAGGTTTTTCTGGGTTTTCCCTAATCCATTGCAGCGAATGCTGGACCCTGAAATTATATTTCCCAGAATGCGCATACTTGTCAAATAAGAAATATTGTAATTAAAATTTTGGATTAATCAATGTAACTTTTGAGGAGGCGTGTTGAACATGTCCATATATATATATATATGTATATATATAATTGTATTGAGAAGTTTGTCCTTGGAATCAGTTGTGACACGTACAGCGAACATGCCCATATATGGTCATGTTCAGCAAGCTATATTGCTATATGGACAAGGAGCAAAAGTCACATTGATATATGAAGGAGTAAGAAGGATGGCAAGCATACACACTGATCTAACGGAACTATTCCAGCGTAGTTTGACACTAGTTGCTTGGTTCCTTTGTTCATAGTCAGTCAGTCGTTTTTGTATAGTTGACAAGTGTGCACGCATTAAAAAGAATATTAAACAGAATATATATATATATAAATTACACCAAGACTTTTATTTAACTATTGTTCTGGAGCAATTGTTTATTTATATATATATGAATATAAAACAATAACAACCATAAAAGTTATTAAAACAAAACTTAATCAGGCTCTTCGAATTGCATTTGGAGCATTTCGATCAACGCCAATTAACAACTTATATGCAGAAGCAAACATTCACACAATTGAAACCAGAATCAAGTACCTTCAAGCTAAACTTTTTAACTCAATAATCCACTCAAACGACTCTCCCCTAAGCCCAATAATAAAAACAATACGAAAATACTAATAATAGATATAGCACATCCGCACAACTTGACTTAATTTTCCCTCCCACCAAAATAGTCCAACCAAAATACCCACCATTGCACCTCCAATCAGACACACACCTAACATCTCTCAAAAAATCGGACACTAATAAAGATATTTATACATATAAGAGAATTTGCAGCAGCCAACAGCCAAACATAAACTAGAAAAATATTCCTTTTAGCACGGTTATTAAATTTTCAATATTGCCAAGTTATTCTTCAGTATATTAAGCAGAAATAATAGCCATACTAGAAGCCATACAAAATAAACACAAGAAACTGCTGTATTTACGCAGAAAAAATTAGAGAACTACTAATAAAACACTACCCAAAAATTAAAATCCTTTGGGTCTCTAGCCAAAAGAGCAACAACATCTCCATCATTCACAACAATAAATCTCAATCGCAAAGATATAAATAGACACTTTACCCAAATCTTCAATAATTCTAACACGAATTTATATCAACTTACATCAAGTTGGTATAAATTTCTTGCATGCAGCCAAAGCAATACGGACAACTATCTCAAGAAAATAGATATAAACCACATTCCCCGAAAAGAACAATCTAAAATAGTAAGGCTTCGTCTTGGTCACACAACACTAACCCACGAACATCGTTTTCAGAGAAACGCAAACGATAAATGCCACTTTTGCAGCTTAAATACCACCATCAATATTAACCATGTCCTTAACGTCTGCCCTTCCTTTCAGAATTTTCGAACTCACAGCACTACTCCTGACCTCACTTCACTACTCTCTGACCCATCCCCAAATAACCTATCAGAAATTCTTAAAATTTAAAAAAAAAAAAAACGGCTAATATAATTCACCTTCTATAAATCAAACATTGACTGATTTTTTCTTACTTGTAACTATAAGGATAAATAAATATGTATATATGTACATATATGTAGAGCCTGGGTAGCCGTAGTGATATTGAAACAACACTTTGGTTTACTTTGATGGTATAGTTTATTCACAAAATCACTTATTTCTATTTAAAATATAGTTTTACTTCATTGTTTATATGTCTCTGTTTATTATCTCTGCAATTCAAATGTCAACATGGCCACATTCTTAATTTTGCACAACACACATCTGACTCTTACACTGCCAAACTCTACACTACTTCTGATTATTCTAATCCTGCCAACTCGCTTACACACTATTAACCTGCCAACTTATTTATAATTGTCAGTTGGTCAGCTGAAGGGCTGCCGGTAAATTGCTTAAGAACACCAAAAGACATTTGATTGCCGAATTAGATTACGATACCTTCATAAACAACCAAAAACAGACGAATTTTGTACAAAAAACGTTTTTATGACCGATTGGTTCTATGGGAGCTATATAATATAGTATATAAAATATATAATATATAAAATTTGGTACATTGTTGAAGATCACTAAAAAACTTCCGATTGCCAAATTTGGTTACAATATCTTAATTAACAAACGAAACACAATGAATTTTGTACAAAAAACGTTTTTTGACCGATTTTGATTAAATTTGGTACAGTGTTGAAGATCTCTAAAAAACTTCCGACTGCCAAATTTGGTAACAATATCTTCATAAACAACCGAGTTATCCATCTAAAACTTTTTGTTTTTTTCGAGGTCCTCTGAAACACCCTTATACTCTGATAAAGCCCCGATATCAAAAAAATAAAATAAACTTGTCTCCCCTGACATAATAGCGCATCTAATCTGAAAATTTCGTTGCTCTAGCTCTTACCATCTCTGAGATCTAGGCGTTCATACAGACAGACGGACAGACGGACATGGGTATATCGACTTCTCAAGTCACCCTGATCAGACTTTAGGTAACTTTGGGGGGTCTCCGACGTCTCCTTCTGTATGTTACATACATTTTCGGCTTGCACAAACTTAATATACCGTTTGTACCATACGGTACAGGGTATAAAAATTAAATAAAGCATACGCTGTTATACATTAAGAACTACAAATGTAATAGTTATAAGCAGCGGTGGGCACGAAAAATAACGGAAAGAGCCCTACAACAACATCAGGAAAAAAAGTCCTGTTACGGTCCCACATGCAATTCTCGAGTAGGGCCATAAAACCATAAAGTTGCTGCGAGTCGAGCGATGGCCCACGCATTGTGTATATTTTTATTTAAATTCGGCGCGTCGCCATCGAGATGCTTGTGCATGTGCACTGAACGAAATTTTGCAACACATTCAAAGAAACAGAAAAGTCATATGAGTTTATATGACAATTTACAAAAAAAAATTACTCGGTCTTACAGTTGCCAAAGTGTACTTGTGCGAAATTTTCGTCCGCGAGCACTTATAAAAAGCCCCGTTACGGTCGAATAAGCATCCTCGAGTAGGGCCATAAAACTCGCACATTGTGTGTTTTTTTTTTTTGGAAATTCTCGTGTGCGTCTGGCTGGGGCCACTTTCAAGACATAACGGAAAGAGCACTCGGAGCAAAAAGAGCCAAGGCGTGCCCACCGCTGATTATAACTTTTGCATGGCACAGCGGTGCACGGAGGCTTAAATGCCTTTATTAACCAAAGTGTGTAGAAAACTGACAAAGTAACCTCTTTTGCCACATTTTGCCACAATACAATTTCTTTAAGCAAAATTCGCATTCAGAAATGCAACGCTGTTTGACGTTAGGAACAGCAACAATCACTCAACAGACGCAGTTATACAGGACATAATGTGCGAAATCAACATAAAGAATTTAGAAGAACAGCATTATAAATTGATTTCGCTAAAAGTGAAAGCTTTCGTCGAATATTCAATAAAGCTCGCCAAAAGTTGCAAACATAATATAGAATATTTTAAAAGATCCATTACGGTTTTTCAATTTGATAGTCATTTTGAGCCACGCAACAGAGGTGGTTGTCCGAAAAGTGATTACTGTAAGGCTGGTACTCGTCTAAAGAGAAAATTAGCTGCGGAGCTTTCAGACGCCAACAACAACTCTACGCCATTGCTTGTACACGCTGCCACAGTTTTTGCAAAAAAATCGAACATCAAAGACATGTTTTTTGTATTGAAGCAATACAAATGGCCGCCGAAACTGCATTAGCATTTTTAATTGAAAACGGGCTAAGCAACAGTCAATATATCAACATGAAAGCACTCACAAAAAAGCATTGTTGCGATATATTAAATATATAGTAAATTAAATGCAAACCCGTCAATATAGTGCACTACATGTATTCAGAAAACAAGGTACACGTTTTGCTTCAAAACATTTTAGACCATACAGCTTGCCGCATACTTGAAATGCAAAGAGATGTTTTGGAATCACTTCCCGATGTGGTGCATTGCAAGCTTGTTTTCAGCTACGGATATGATGGATCGTCTGGCCGCAGTATGTACAAACAGTGTTTTTAAAATCCTGCATCTGATAGTTCACTTTTTGTAACCGCAATGGTCCCATTAAAACTGGTAGATGAACTGCAAAATGTTATTTGGATGAATAAGACGCCTCAATCCGTTCGATTTTGTCGCCCTTTACATATTAAATTTATCAAAGAAAGTACAACACTGATTTTAAAGGAAACAGAAAACTTAAATGCTTAAATACGTAACCGGATATCGTATTTCTATAGTTACTGTTGGAGGAAATGTAAAACAACTAAAATGTAAAAGAACTACTGTTTTACATTTCAACACTTACAAACATTTCAACAACCAACATATATGTAAGTTCAACAATTAACACAAATATTAAAACATTAACCAATAACCAACTTTAACTGGATTATACATGCATAATTTCGACATAAAACATCAAAGGCTCGAGTGGCGACCACGACAGGACGTGAGCAGAAGATAAGTTTTCGTCCAATTATATCGATCTTGTATCATATAATTCAGAACAAATTGAATTTAGTTAATAGGTTGCTGCATCACGTTAGATTAAAGGCATTAAGAACAGAAGTGAAGTATAAACTACAAATACATACATACATACGTCCATCTATCTGCTTTCTTATCCAATCTAACGCTTCAACCAACACACAAACCTACACACATAACCTCAAACCTAAGGCTCTTTGGGACACAAACCTTGGAGCAGCGGCACATGTGATCTTGACAACCAACAGTTTCGTCAAGGCAAAGTCAAAAGCTACTTTCGCACCTCACAAACTCAACACATACACATTCATTGGAAAACCGCAAGTATTCCTATAAATACCCAGCAGTGCGCTGTTTGTAGCGACTTGCCGGTAAATTACTAGCGACAAAGGGGCAAGTTACCAGCGACATCTTCGTATCCCGCCTAATTTCTTTTTCACATACGATGTCATACGACAGGTGCAATTGTCGCCTCCTCGATGACATGTCGCCAGTAATTTACCATAGTCAAGTCTTGAGTAGTTTACCACAGACATGTATACATTAATTTACCACATACAAGTCTTAGGTAATTTACCACAGACATGTCTGAAATAATTTACCACAGACAACTCGGAAGTATTACAGATTATTATTAGTAAATACAAAACATCTAATAAATATTTGTATGGGCACAATGTTTCACTAAACGTAATTTACATTTCAGTAATAATATTATAATATAATATAATATAATAATATTAAATACAATTGTGCATATTTAAAAAATATTTAAATAACAAATACGTCCCTTTTAAGTATTTATATAGATTTTAAAAATAAAAACAATTAAATTATATCAAATAAATTAATTTTATACTTTTTCATTTGCATCTATAATTATGCGTAGTTATATTGCCGCTGAAATAACAGTTTAATTTTATTAAAATGGGTATATATGGATTATTTAGACATGCATATTTTTTTTTGGTAACAAACAATTAACTGCTGATAAAAATAAAATTTGACACGAATAATAATTAATAAAAATCGCAAAACACGTACGCTCTTGTTTAACATAATAGTGCAACTAAAGGGCATGTTAATACCAAAGTAATTTTTGACAGATTTACAGTAGTCAAAGTAAAGATACAGAAAGGTGTATACCAAAGAGAATATGTGTAGATAAAAAACAGTTACGCTAATTTTTGTTTGAGTAATTTTTATCCGCAGCGAATGTAAAACACTTGTAAAAAAAGGAAAAGAAAAATATCGTTTGCCTAAGTAGGCAAGGCAACAAATACATAAAATTTATTCACTAATTTTACTGGCAACATGTCGCCAATTGCCGGCGGCCGAACTGCAGGGTACATACATGCATCACATCAAAGAATACATACCGGCTGTAAAAATATACTTACTTGATGAAAGTCATGGTAGAATTAACAAGGAAGAGTAATTGCATGATCTTTGAATCATGTAGTAATTGAGAGTTTATTAAGAGCATACATTTTTGTATGTTCCTAAATACATAAACCTTGTAAGAGCACAATACGACAATTTCAAATGTAAGGTCCTTCATAACGGCAGATATTCTGAGAGCTTCAACTCAACCTCTGGTGTCAGGCAGGGCTGTCTCCTGTCACCATTATTATTTCTAATTGTTCTCGATGATGTTCTATCCCAGGCGCTGGACAAGGAGAGGCGCGGCATACAATGGAACCTTAGGGAACACCTTGAAGATCTCGATCTATGATTGATCTCGTCTAGACACGCTGATATGCAAGAAAAAATTGATGATTTGAACCGTACTTCCAAGAATGTGGGTCTAACCATCAACCGTAGCAAGACGAAAAGCATGTCTGTGCCAGCTTCCAGGACGATGGTCGGTTCAATGTCGGAAATGAAAACATAGAACATGCAAACACTTTCTGCTACTTGGGTAGCGTAATCACACCCGAAAGGGGAGCTACTGAAGATGTAAATAACCGCATCAACAAGGCCAAAGCAGCTTTTGGTCAACTAAATAAAGTATGGAAATCAACAGCTTTATCCACGACAACCAAACTAAGCATTAGTTTACGGCTGCGATACCTTGTTGATGACTGCAGTCTTAGCAGGGAAACTTCAGGTGTTTATAAACCGCTGCCTAATACTGAGGATATGGTGGCCAAGGACCATCTCGAATTCAGAGATTTTGAGCAGATGCGTGGAGGAGCCGGTGCTGATCCAAATTCGGCGTCGCAAATGGAAATGGATTGGTCACACCTTACGTAAACCAGCAGGCGAATTCCCAAAAGAAGCGCTGGAAGACTGGAATCCGCAAGGCAGCAGAAGGCGTGGGCGGCCAAGATCAACATGGCGCCGGACGCTGGAAGGGGAAGTTAATGTTTCTGGAAAAAGCTGGCGGGAAATAAAAGCGATTGCGAAAAACAGAGAAAACTGGAGAAAGTTTGTAGAGGCCCTTTGCTCCAAATAGGAACCTAATATAGGATACTAACTAAATACATACATTTTTGTAAGAGTAAAAAAGTGAGAGAGAGAGAGAGAGAAGCAAGTAAAAATACTAGCTGGCACACAAGCTAATGCATGGTGTAATAATACATTACATTATTAATTATTATTACACCATGAGCTAATGCATGCACACTGGCACTTGTAAGTACATACATATGGGCATTTCCCAGAAAATCGTTACCAAGGGGCACAACTTTAAAGTTGTAACTACTATGTTTGGTCCAGCAGCCAAATAAACAAAAATAAATATAAAGCAACAGCAGCATTACTCTGTTGTTAACATAAACCAGGGATGTCCCAGGCCCATTGCTCATCTGGCTCTTTTTGTTTTTGTAATGGCTCTTAGGCATAGGCAGCGATGCGCGTGTACATGCACGGCCCTAACTGTATATCACCCAGTGCCAATGCAAATTACAAAAACAATTTCGAGCGTTCTCTCACTTACTCTCTGTTACTCTCTTTGCTCTCTGATCTCGTGTGCACAAAAACAACCCTTGCGTATATTTGTTGTTGGCCCACAGATTTTCAATGTAATTTGTTGTTGCTTTTCGTTTGAGCATGCACTCACAAAAATCGGTATGAGATTCTTTCGATATTTTTTAGGAAACTTGTTAAATGGGACTTTTAAGGCGTTGCTTGCAAACAAAAACTAGTTATGGCCCTGTACCTTTCGGTACAAAGGGTATACTAGATTTATGCAATGTATATAACAGACAGATGGTGGCTATAAGTAAAAACATATGAATGGAATATATATTTTTTGGAAAATTCGGTGGTAATAAAACAAACTTGCACGTGGCCATCATAAATAGATATTTTTCGGGAAATCCCTTGGAAGAAATTCGCACTTGTATACAATCTTTTTTCTAGTAGTAACAAATGTTAACAGGTACCAAAGGGTGTTTTGCATCCATTGACCAAGTTTAGTAACTTTGCAATTTTTACGCCCCTGCCTGCGCAGGTAAAGAGTTACATTGTAATATCTTTCAATTTTACTTTTTAAATCATTTTTATACTGATATTTTCCTAATTTTTCAAATACCCCTTACTCCACAGCGAAATTATGCGAGTTTTATCTATTTTTGGAAGAACATGTATTTGTGAATGTGCGTTTTCAAGCTTAAAATTAATTAAAAATAAACTGAGAAATCGATTAACAAACGAAATTTTGGAGGCATTATTAAAACTATCATTAACAAAAATAAATATTGTTATTGACCAATTTTTAAGTTCTTTATAAGTATACATATGTACCATAACTTTTTTTTCATAATTTTTTACCACTCTTATAAGAATGCACATACAATTTCTTACAGTGCACTCAATAAACCGTCATAACTGTTTACTTTAAATGTGTTAGTGTTTTTCTTTATATGTATTGGTTTTTGCTCTTCCATAAGCAGTGTTTGGACATCCCTGACATAAACACTTGTCACAGATCAACATTAACATAAATCTCTTAAATTCTCTTATTAAGCATTGCTCTGCGTAGCAAAAGTGCATTTACAGTTTTTTTTTGTTTTTTGAAATATCGCAACCAAATTTATGTCAGTTTAATTTAGTGTCAGTTTTTATATTGGTGTGAAGTTTGATCAAAATTGGTCAACTATTTCACATAGCTACCATACAAAAAGTGAACCCGGAGCCGCCATTTTTTCTGCGCAGCCAAATTCGCGCACTTCTTTGCGTCACCTTGTAAAATTCTTTGCATCATGCTGATCCTCTAAGTCGCTCAAGTCAGTGTTAAAATTCTACTCTCGCTGTCAAGACGAGCGTCTTGACCAGAGCTGGGCAGCCCATAGCCCAAACGGGCACTTTTTGTTCGTACATTTACGGCAGACCGCTCTCTTTTTGCCCAGCTCTGGTCCTGACATTACACAACATAAATTAACGCTCAAAAACATTATACTACTTAAACACATATTATATAATTATTATTTATTTCCTTGAACTTTATCTTTCACATCACAGAATTATACACATTGTTATATTATATATAATATGAGTTCAAAAGTCGGTCCTGTCGGAACATAGGGCATTTTCTTTGTGTATGTGTGCATATCGCATAGCCGAAAATTTCCCTTGTAACAAAAATAGCTAAGTCTTGCTTAATTTCAATAAATATTGTTGCTAAAGTAATACTTGTATTGTGTTATTTTATTTAATATTCAAAATAAGAAAGAACTAGCCAAATTTTAATGAAAATTAAATGTAAACAACATGTACTTATAAAAAGATGCAAAACTGCGGCAGCCATATCAACTGTTTTGTATCAAATAAAAAACATTTCGCGCCAACAAACACAATGTACATATTTAATCAAAAGAAGTTAATGCTAAAAAATATACTTATTGCAGGGGAAATCACAAAAGCAGCGAGTAGGATATGATTCTTCCATAATCTTACGCCTTCTTTTAGCTTCAAAACTAGCAATTGAGTAAATAAAAGACATTTTTGCAATGTTTGCAAATTTTAAACAAAAGTCAGTCAGATGATTACACCACAGCATATGTGAATTTATCGATATAAATGAGGGAAATATACAAATGTATCGAAAATAAAAAAGGAAATTATCGACAAAAAATTCGGATTTCAGAGCACGCAAAACCGAATCCGAACAAAATTGTTCGGTTTGGATTTATCGGTTTCCCGAGCACGGCTGTATAGCTTAAAAAAACAACAAATTTGGTTCAAATCGGACAGATCGGCTATATGGCAGCTATAAGAAATATTGGGCCGACCCGGGCGAAACTTGGTAGATCGTCTTAAGGGCTGAAAGTATGCATAAGTAAAAAATTTGGTGCAATTCCGCCGTGCTCCGGAAACCGAGAAATCCAAACCGAACAATTTTGTTCGGATTCGGTTTTGCGAATTTTTGTCGATAATTTCCTTTTTTATTGTCGATACATTTGTATATTTCCCTCATTTATATCAATAAATTTACATATGTGTGGTGTAACCAGCTGACTGCCTTTTGTTAAAAATTTGTAAACATTGCAAAAATGTTATTTATTTACTCAATTACTAGTTTTGAAGCTAAAAGAAGGCGTAAGATTATGGAAGAATCATATCCTACTCGCTGCTTTTGTGATTTCCCCTGCAATAAGTATATTTTTTAGCATTAACTTCTTTTGATTAAATATGTACTTAAATTCTGTTTGTTGGCGCGAAATTTTTGTTTGATACAAAACAGCTGACATGGCTGCCGCAGTTTTGCATCTTTTTATAAGTGCATGTTGTTTACATTTAATTTTCATTAAAATATTGCTAGTTTTTTCTTATTTTGAATATTAAATAAAATAACACAATAATAGTATTACTTTAGCAGCAATATTTATTGAAATTAAACAAGACTTAGATATTTTTGTTACAAGGGAAATTTTCGGCCATGCGATATGCACACATACACAAACAAAACATAAATTCGGTTTGGCTGTGCATGCTAATTTTTGGGTTGAGTCAGAAAAAAAATAATTAAAAGTAAATGTCAATAAATATTCAACTTAAAGTTAGCATATATAGAATCTAAGAATATCAAAGATTATTCAAAAAATTATTTCAATATAAAATGCGTGCTTTTTATACCCTGTACATATAGGTACAAAGGGTATACTAGATTTGTGCAATGTATGTAACGGACAGAAGCAGGCGTGGCAGACCCCAAGTCCTTTATACCAAAATGTTTATCATAACCTCGGGTAGCGATTGAGCCATGTCCGTCCGTATGAACGCCTAGATCTCGGAGACTATAAGAGCTAGAGACACGAAACTTGAAACTTACCCCATATACTTTAAATAACTTCTTTGACGTAACATTCGAGTTTCATCAAAATCGTTAAAAATGTAGGGAACTTATAGGTATAAATAACGAATTTCGCCAAAAAAAAAAAAAAATCCAATTGGAAAGTTCTTAGAAGGAATATGCACGACAAATTTTTTCGAGGCAAAAGGTACAGGGTATTCCACTGTCGGGCACCGCCTCGACTGTATTACATTTTTTTATCCTATTTTGACGATTCGTTTTAATTCCACATGCAACACACCATTCGGTTTCAAAGCACATGAAAAATTCAGTTTGGTGGAAACGGGAGCACCAAACATTCGGTTTCAAAACGAATCCGAATAAAACATGCGGATTCGGTTTCCGGAGCACGGCTGATTATCTCAATATTTTAAGGCCAAAAAACCCATAGTGCATAGTGACGATCGGTCAAAAAAATATTTTTGGTGCAAAATTCAATGTAATTTGGCGTTTGGTAGTTTTTTACAGCGCATAAGCACTGTGCCAAATTTTACCAACATCGCTTGACTATATCATATAGTCGCAATAGGAATGATAAGTAAAAAAAACATTTTTGGTGCAAAATTATTTTTTTTGATTTTGTTTATAAAGATATCGTAACTAAGTTAGCAATCAAAATTTTTTTTGAGTACTTAAGCAATGAACCGGATTTGATTGCAATGTGATTGTAAACGTTATCTTAAAGTCGTCTCCGCCCGACTTAAAAGTACTCCATCTTTGTTTTATAGCAGGAAAAAGTGTAACGTCCGCAACGGTAACGTGCGCAACGATCGTTTTTTCAATTTTGGATGAACCTGAACACATATAGTCTTTAACTGACCCAATTTGAAATTCTCAATTATTCTTCTTTCTTTTTTTGTAATTTGATTTTTTTTGTTATTACGCAAAATTCGCTGAAAATGGCACAAATGCACAATACAAACTATAACAATTGATGACATGGCAATTGATAGGTTTGTTGAACAATTTAAAGACCTTTCTTATACTAATGCCCAACCAAAGATTTTGATAGGTCAAGATCATTGGTGACTGATAGTTTCTCGAAAGCTTAAGTATTCATCCGTCAATGGCCCTGTTGCCAGTAAAACCTTATTAGGCTGGGTTGTTCATGGCTTAAAAAACACAAACAATAGTGGTTCCCGAACATATTATTCATTTCATGTTCATGACAAAAATATAAATGATAAGGATGATCTAGACATTTTGCATAATATGGTAAAATCTTATTGGACTCTAGAAAATGCATTGACTTTTAAATACGATATACCTGTGTTGATGATAAGAAATGTTTAAGTATAGTAGACAAAACTCTCAAAAGAGTAGGAGACAGGTTTGAGTGCGGGTTGTTTTTGAAAAACGAAGAGCTCATTTTACCTGAAAGCTATAAAAATGCTTATTCTCGGCTTATGCTTTGTGAACGCAAAATGGATAAAGATTACAATTATGGAAAGAAATACTCAGAGGTTAGTCATATATATCAAAAGGCTATATTAAGAAATTAAATTTCTCCGAAATAGAGACTAAGTCACCACTTACATATTTTTTGCCAAATTTTGGAGTACTGAATTCAAATAAGCCAGACAAATTAAGAAGTGTGTTTGATGCCGCCGCCAAAAATAATGGTTTCAGTCTAAACGACTTTTTACTAACTGGACCAGACTTTTACAATCAGTTGTCAAATGTCCTTATAAACAGCGGTGGGCACGCCTTGGCTCTTTTTGCTCCGAGTGCTCTTTACGTTATGTCTTGAAAGTGACGCCCGCCAGACGCACACGAGAATTTACAAAAAAAAACACACAATGTGCGAGTTTTATGGCCCTACTCGAGGATGCTAGGCGACCGTAACGGGGCTTTTTATTAGGCCTCGCTGACTAAAATTTCGAACAATTACACTGAGAACAGAAATATAGTTACTTTGGCAACTGTAAAACCGAGTAATTTTTTTTGGTAATTTAAAATTGTTATATAAACTCATATGACTTCGCTGTGTCTTTGAATGTGTTGCAAAATTTTGTTCAGTGTACTCGCCCAAGCAATCGATGGCGACGCGAATAGTTTATTTATGACTTTATGGTTTTATGGCCCTACTCGGGAATTGGTTGTGGGACCGTAAAAGGAATTTTTTTTTCTTTATGTTGTTGTAGGGCTCTTTCCGTTATTTTTCCTGCCCACCGCTGCTTATAAACTTTAGAGAACATAAGATAGCCTTTGTTGGCGACATAAAGGAAATGTTCTTACAAATAGGGCAGGGATGTCCAAACACTGCTTATGGAAGAGCAAAAACCAATACATATAAAGAAAAACACTAACACATTTAAAGTAAACAGTTATGACGTTTTATTGAGTGCACTGTAAGAAATTGTATGTGCATTCTTATAAGAGTGGTAAAAAATTATGAAAAAAAAGTTATGGTACATATGTATACTTATAAAGAACTTAAAAATTGGTCAATATCAATATTTATTTTTGTTAATGATAGTTTCAATAATGCCTCCAAATGTTCGTTTGTTAATCGATTTCTCAGTTTCTTTTTAATTAATTTTAAGCTTGAAAACGCACATTCACAAATATATGTACTTCCAAAAATAGATAAAACTCGCATAATTTCGCTGTGGAGTAAGGGGTATTTGAAAAATTAGGAAAATATCAGTATAAAAATGATTTAAAAAGTAAAATTGAAAGATATTACAATGTAACTCTTTACCTGCGCAGGCAGGGGCGTAAAAATTGCAAAGTTACTAAACTTGGTCAATGGATGCAAAACACCCTTTGGTACCTATTAACATTTGTTACTACTAGAAAAAAGATTGTATACAAGTGCGAATTTCTTCCAAGGGATTTCCCGAAAAATATCTATTTATGATGGCCACGTGCAAGTTTGTTTTATTATTCCATTCATATGTTTTTACTTATAGCCACCATCTGTCTGTTATATACATTGCATAAATCTAGTATACCCTTTGTACCGAAAGGTACAGGGCCATAACTAGTTTTTGTTTGCAAGCAACGCCTTAAAAGTCCCATTTAACAAGTTTCCTAAAAAATATCGAAAGAATCTCATACCGATTTTTGTGAGTGCATGCTCAAACGAAAAGCAACAACAAATTACATTGAAAATCTGTGGGCCAACAACAAATATACGCAAGGGTTGTTTTTGTGCACACGAGATCAGAGAGCAAAGAGAGTAACAGAGAGTAAGTGAGAGAACGCTCGAAATTGTTTTTGTAATTTGCATTGGCACTGGGTGATATACAGTTAGGGCCGTGCATGTACACGCGCATCGCTGCCTATGCCTAAGAGCCATTACAAAAACAAAAAGAGCCAGATGAGCAATGGGCCTGGACATCCCTGAAATAGGGGTACGAAAAGAGGATAGATTTGCTCAAAGAATTTTGTGGCGTAATAATAGACATGGCAGTCCAGATATTTATGAGATACAGGTTCTGTTCTTTGGGGCAAAATGTAGTCCTAGCATTGCCCCACAAGTTAGAAATCGAAATGCACAAGATTTCAAAAATGAATTCCCTACAGCTGCTGCAGACATAGTTAATAAACATTATATGGACGATTACTTGGTAGGAGCACATGATGTTGGCAGCGCTGTATCGCTGATAAAAGATGTAATTCATGTACATCTCAAGGAGGTTTTGAAATGTGCAACTGGATAGCAAATTCTAAAGACGTTTTATCACAAATTAAAGAGCAAGAGGTTAACTGTAAAGTAAGGAATTTAAGCAAAGAGATCTAGAGTTAATTTGGGATTATGAAAATGAAACTTTCGGCTACAATTTATGATTTACCAAACAACATTCACAGATTTTTAATCTTTTGAAACGACCAACAAAACGTGATTTGTTGAAAATAACCATGTCTGTTTTTGATCCGTTGCGTTTTATATCACATATTCTCATAGCTAACAAGATACTTTTACAATCAGTATGGGACAGCGGAATAGATTGGGATGACGAAATAAACGACGAGCATTTTGCAATTTGGAAGACCTCATGTTTTGCTTTAGCTAAAATTAGTAATTTAAACATACCTCGGAAAATGACATTATTACCTATTGACAAATGCCACGTAAATTTGAAAATCAAATAGAATGCTCATTTATTGTAGCAAAATCACGTGTAGCACCGGTAAAGCCAATGACCATTTCACGATTGGAACTACAGGGCGCTCTATTAGGAGCTCGACTTTGAGGAGACTATAAATATTAAAATCGACAAAACGTATTTATGGACTGACTCAGAGATAGTCTTATTTTGGTTGAAGACGAGTTGTAAGCGTTTTAAAGTCTTTGTAGCCCAAAGGTTAGGTGAAATACAAGAACTGACAAAAGTAACGAGCTGGAGACATGTTCCATCAAACTTAAGCCCTGCAGACAAGGCAACAAAAATTGTTGACGTTAATGTGACCATCGAAAGTATGTGGTTTAATGGCCCGCCCTTCTTGAGACAAGGTATCTCGGAATGGCCTAAAGGAAAAACCTTTATGTGCAACGTAGAGGATAACGATATAACTAAAGAGTATGTCAATGTAATTACTGATATGAAAACGACAATTATCCTGCCAGACGTTACTAGATTTTCAAATTGGTCAAGATTTGGAAGAGCTTTGGCTTGGGTAATAAGATACGTTGAAAATTTAAAGTCAACTTACTACAAAAGAAATTGAGAAGGCTGAACTTTTGATTTTTAAACGTATTCAAATGGACTGTTACCAACAAGAACTAAACTTATTAGAAAAACAACAACTCATTTTCTTCGTAATCCATCGAACTTTACGAGCTATGAATAAAACGGTATAAACATTTTTTAAATTATTAAATTTACGTTCGAAATAGAATTTTTCTCAAAAATTTTCTGAAAATGACGAAAAATTTCATATGAATGGATTAATAATGACCAAACCGTAAATTTGACAAAAATAAGTTTCAAACGTAATAGATGAGTAATTTAAATTCAAAATAATCAAAATCTGTTTAGTACAACCAGATAGATTTGCTTTTAAGTAGAGACACTTTTTTTTTAATTTCGAAAAGTGTTTTTTTCGAAATATCTCGCAATCCGTTTCATGAAAAAATTTGTTGACTTCATTTTCGGTTTTAGCGTGCCATTTTACTAAGGAAATTACTTAAACATGTTGAAGATACCAAAATTTTTTAAAATTTGTAAACTAGTGTTATCTTGGGCAGTGGAAAGTACAATTTGAAGATATACTCATTTTCGATTGGGCCCGACTTGCAAATGTACCGAATTGGAAAGATGTAGAAGCAACTATCAAATTTAACTTTGGTCTGGATGTCACATAGTCTATGAGAGGTCAGACAGATGTAGTCCGCGTAGTCCAAGTCTTCAAGGTATTTGGTAAAGCTCCACGTGATGCCACGCTTGTGTGTTCCCATGGGTGGTCTTTCTGTGGAACTAGGTGTGCTCGTGTTGACAGCGCCATTCTTGCAGAGAGGTTTATGTCTGCAAGTAGGTGCAGGTTGAAGGGGGGCGATCGGTTTGTGCTGTTGGTATTCAGTGAGCGGTTTCGGCTCAACTTTATTGCGAGTTCTCCAATGACTAACTCGTGATCACTATCTATCGATGCTCCTCGCTTGTTCCGTACATCAAGTAGCGACTGTCTCCATTTCTTGCTTATACATATATGGTCATTCTGGTTGCGTGTTTTCCCATTTGGTGATGTCCATGTGTATTTGTGTATATCTTTGTGGGGGAATAGAGTGCCGCCAATGACCAGTTGAAATGTTTGGCATGCATAGTTCCGTAAGTCTCTCGCCGTTGTTGTTGCGAGTCCCGATCCCATGTTTTCCCATGGCTGATCTTAGTCCGGTGTTGTTTGGACCAATCTTCGCATTGAAGTCACCCATAAGAATAGTGATGTCACCTCGGTGTATTTTGGTGAGGGTTGCTGTGAGAGCAGTATAGAAGTCTGGATGGTTCCTTAAGAGTCCTAACGTTCCATTGTCCGATTCTTGTCCGTTTTGAAATGCCTATGGTCGTCATCGAAGGTTGTCGGTCGACCTGGTGATTGGCCAGATGCGATTTATCCCACTGGTGGGGCTGCCACCTGTCGCCAGCAAGGAATGACGTCTTTGGCTGTTGTTATTTTTTGTCGCTATTGGGTAGCGACAGAAGTCGAAGAGGCGAACAACATTTATTTTTGTAACATTGCCGAAGGTGTTGTTGTTGTTCGAAGGTGAACGGCAATGCACTTGGAGATATTGGTTGTCCAGTCCAGATAGCGTGAAGGTGGATGATCGATGGCTATAAAGACCATGACAGTGAATGGCATTTATTATAGAAAAATTTCGAGAGGAAGTATAAACTGCGGTCATGCTCTCGTCATGAGTGGGGTTCGAGAACCCACGACCTCTCGCATGGCGAGCCAGTGCGCTATCCACTGACCCACCGAGGCCCGGTTTATTACCACAGAGAAAATTAGCAATTGGAATAACAAAAAGTCACATTCCACTAAACCACATCAACGCTGGGTGGAATGTTTCAATCATTTTCAAAATAATAATTCCGTACACTCGCTTCGCACGAATCATTGAATTTTTGAATTTTTTGTTTGCCAGCCACATCTGCAAGTGTAGAACGTGTGTTTTCATTAATCACGAAATTATGGACAGAAGAAAAATCGCAACTTAAGATAGATACTTTGAAACGTATGCTATTTGTAAAATATAATTTACAATTTTTTGAAAGAACAATTCGACATTGCTTAACCAAATATCATCACAAAATAAATACGACTTTCAATTCAATTCAATTCAATTCAATTTATTGCATTTTCATATTGTTTTATAAGGCTTATGCTATTAATATACATATTTCTTAAGAGCTCAAGACCCCAGTCTTTTTCTACTTTGTTATAAAAATGGAAATTATTATTGTTCTAAAACTACGTGCTTATTATTACATTTTAGGGAAAAATTTAGAAAGGAGAAAAAAAACCCATACTTTTTAGAATAAAAACTTAAAACTAAAGAAAAAAGAAAAAAAAGAACTTAAAACTAAAACTACTTATATCTATGTTAACATAACAATTGGTTAATGTGATTATAGTTTGAGTATCTACATCTATCATTAAAGTTAAGGGTCAGTCGGGCTAGTCTATCTGAAATCATTTCGACATTTGCTTTATAGTGCAGATCTGGGGTGTGATGGTGCCATGGAAGCTTAATAATCATTTTTAATAATTTGTTTTGGATAATTTGGAGCTTTTTAATATGGCACTTAGCCACATCGGACCACACTGGGGCTCCATAAAAAATTACTGCTTGGAATATCGATCTGAACAAGTATAATATATTTTCAATGGACAACCGTGAGTTCCTGTTAATGAATGGATATAGGATTCTAGTCAGTGTGTTGATTTTATCAATAGTGTACCCCACATGATCCTTAAAGATTAGTTTTGTGTCTAAAACAACTCCTAGGTAGCGAACCTTTTTTCCCAGGGTATATCGGTACCATCCAGCTCTATATGACTGTTTGGCAGGTATCTGATTAATCTTTTTTTGGAGAAATATATGGCTTGGGTTTTATCGACGTTGATCACAATTTTCCACCTAGTGAAGTAACATTGGAGAGTGTCAAAAGCGCACCGTAGGTTGCGAGTAATTTCAGCTGGATGTAGCCCTGCAGTGAATATTGCTGTGTCGTCAGCGAATATAGAGGCAGTGCAGCCGTTTAGGTTTGGAAAGTCGCATGTGTAAATATTATACAGAAGCGGGGAGAGGCAGGAGCCCTGAGGGCATCCTGCAGGGATTTCATTAGCAGCAGAATGGGCAAGTCCAATGTAAACCATGAATGAACGCTTGCTCAGGAAGCTTTGTTTTATTTTTATCAGTTCTATGGGAAAGTTTAAAGATGACATCTTGAAGATTAGTCCGTTGTGCCATACAGAGTCAAAGGCTGCTTTAATGTCTAACATAACCATCCCAGTGGATTCCTTTCTAATAAAGTTTTCTTTCACGTTCTTCTTAATTCGGATTAGAGGATGGATTGTATTATGTTCCTTACGGAAACCGAACTGCTCGTTTGGAAGGAGATCGGCATTGTCAACAAAGGCTGTGAGCTTTTCGTTTATAATCTTTTCAAGTATTTTGCTGACAGCAGACAAAAAGGAAATAGGCCGGTATGAGGAAGGAGAATGAGGAGGCTTGTTAGATTTTATGATTGGGACAACTTTAGATGTTTTCCATACACGTGGAAAATAACCAAGTTGGAGGCTGGCATTTAGAATAACGGTCAAGAAACGGACTCCACTGCGAGGTAGGGCTTTTAAGCAGCGTTTAAAAAGTAAGCTACATTTTCGTAGCAGCTGCCGCCGCTGCTATTTCGGCTCTGTAAATTTTCAATATCTGCTGTAGCAGTCGCAGCCGAAAAGACAAAAACGAATAGAGCCGATCGTAGCTCGACGCTCGCAACTGCGAAAAAATTCAGAGCCATAGCAGCAGTGTACTTTTTGCACAAGCATCCCCAAGTAACATTTGCACTCGGGATTTTACAAACAAAATATTTCGACTGCGGCCGCTGCTGCCGAAACTGTGAGCTCGGCTGCAGAGCCTGTCGAATAGACACGCATTTCAATTTGACTGCGGTACCCGAACGCTGCTGGGCGATTTCAGCATACACAAAAACTGCTGCCTTGCCTTGCCTTGCTCTGTCGACAGCGGCCCGTATAGAGCTCAGAGCATTGATACAGAGTTGATACCTGCAACTTGCAAGTAGAAATATTGGCAGCCTTTTCATTATGTTGATCCATGCTGTTAGAAATGTATATAGCACTTGAGGGTGCTGGTAGAAATGTTCTTAGTAATGTTTAGAGCAGCGTGCAAATGTTGATAGTAGCTGCTACAAATGTATATAGCACTTGAGGTGTCGTTGGTAGTAATGTTTAGAGCAGCGTGCAAATGTTGATAGTAGCTGATCCATGCTGCTACAAATGTATATAGCACTTGAGGGTGCTGGTAGAAATGTTGGTAGTAATGTTTAGAGCAG